>OZ007596.1:46668934-47868934 GCA_963931845.1 Maratus michaelseni
GGATTTCGCACTGCAATCCAAATATTTTAGCATTGTAGTATTTTTTTTATATAGATTTAAACTTCTAAAGAAACATTAAGAATAAAAATACCTATAAACTACATTGATACAGATGTCGCAAACACATCTGGGTTTCTTTTTGGCGCCAAAATGGCGATTTTTTTTGCCTGGCTGGGTAACATGGTGACTTTTGCTTTGTATGGCAACTTGGTATTTTATAATTAAATGAAATGTGTATGTAAATAAATTAAAAATAAAGTAATATAAAAATAATTAATAAATAAAATTAAAATATGCGTAATAAAAATAATGTGTGTGTTAAATAAAAATGTGTGTAACTAGGACTTCCCTCAAAGGGATTAGTCTGAGTGATATTGCTGAGAACATAGGGTTAACAATTACAATATAAAGAAAAAGAGCAAATTAAATGATAGAATTGCAAAATATCATATATAAATTCATATACACTGTTAAAAAAATAGAAAAGAAGTACCGTTCATCAGATGTGTTGTCATAATTTTTTTTAACATGTGGCAAAGGATCTCATTTTCTTAAGCTCGTATTGCGCAAAACTTGAAAAAAAAAAAAAAAAAAAAAAAAAAAAAAAAAAAACGCCGGATCTTTTAAAACGCCAAGCTTTTTAAAGTTACGTAATTGGATTTGCAGCCAATAGATTATTCTATCAAGCGTGGCTTAACGCAAATTTAATTTCATTGTTGCACCTTTTTTGTGTGTGAATTAAAAATTTTTCTTCCTTGATTATATATCTATTATTTGTATAACTGTTTATAAAAACTCTTACACTTCAAACCACATTGATAGCATGTTTTGCTACAAACCAGATTGCAAAACTATAGTCTAAATTACTATTAAAGTATAGAAAAAATCTTTCGATGACTTCTGTAAAATAACTTTTACATTAAATCTCCATATCGGCAAAATTGAAAATTATATATATTACAAAGTTAAGCTTAACAGATACTTCTTGACTATTCTATAGGAGGCTCTGCCCCCTGCGCCTTTAATGCGCCTTTACAGCGCCAATCCGCAGACTTTTCTTTTGCCTGTCTGTCTGTCTCTCCACAATCTGTCTGTTTCCCTATCCGTTTTTCTGCCCGTCTCTCTAACTGATTGTCTATCTCTCTACACGTCTCTCTACCTGTCTCTATATTTCTCTACCGGTCTCGCTACCCGTCTCTATATTCCTCTACCAGCCAATCTATTTCTCTAACCGTCTGTCTATCCGTCTAACTACTTGTATGTCTAGCCGTGTCTCTATCCACTTCGCTACCCATTTGTCTATCTGTCTCTCTACCCGTCTGTCTATACGCCTCTCTACCCATCTTCTTACCCATCTCCGTACCCATCTACTGTCTCTCTACTCGTCTGTATACCCGTCTCACTATCCGTCTGTTTTTGTACCCGACTCTTCACCCGTCTCGCTATCAATCTCATTACCCGTCAGTCAACTCGTCTCTGTACTCATCTCTCTACTCGTCTCTTTATCTACCACGCTACGCGTCTCACAACCTTTCTGGCTACATTCCAGTCTACCGGTGTCGCTACCCGTCTCGAGACCCATCTCGCTACCCCTCTGTCAACCCTCTTTTTACCTTTCTCTCTAGCCGTCTGTCTATTCGTTTCGCTACCCGTCAGTCTACCTATTTCGCTACTCGTCTCTCTACCCATCTCACTACCTGTCTGTCTACCCGTTTGTTTACTCGTCTTTCTACCTCTCGCCACCTCTTCCCAATATTTAAACAGTTCATTTATTATACAGAAGCCGTTTATCAGTTATTAAATGCAAACAGAAGTAATTTATCTAATAAGTGTAATCAGATGCATTTTTTTAAAATACATACATAAACCTGAATAATAATTCATCAGTTTTGTGTTCATAGTTGTTTATATCATTTGACAGTAAATCTCAACTTCTTAAACCTGAATTGTCTCAAGCTTTTTAAAAAAACCACAAGGTCTGTATAACTGCAAAGTACCCTGAGGGCTATATTAGCTACATGTTATTAAATTTCGTTATCGCGTTTGCAGCCAATTGCTTATGTCAGAAAGCGTGGCTCAACGCCATTTTAAATTCATTACTGTAACTTTCTTTTCTTTTCTTTTCTTTTTTTCTTGGGGGGGGGGGGTAGGGGGGAAGGGTTTCAAATATATACATTTAAATTAAAACTTTTGCCTCCATGCCATTAGTGTTGTTTGTATTATTAACTAATACCTTGTAGACCCAGCTTCATTTGAAACAAATGTAAAAGACTTCTTCTACAGTTTTTTTGTAGGAGAAACTTTCGTAATTGGGCCCAAAGCCAATCGGAGTATTTAATATCATTATTGTAACTCTTATAGAGTTAAAACAATATTGTTGCTAGCTTTACTCTTGTTTGAGACCAACCTTGCATGTGTATCTGAATGGGAAAAAGTTTCGTATCCTATGTCGGTTGGCGAAAAAATTTTTAAATGGTGCCAAAAGGTAGTTTTAGCAACTTACAAAATTTTTCAAGAGAGCGGTAAAACATGTTTTTCAAATATTTACAAACATACGTTTATTAAAGCATGTTTTTGCGCCATCTTAAAAATTTAAGCACGATGCTAAAATGAAATTTTATCGCCATATTCGATATTTTAATAAGTAATGAAAACACATAAACAAACTTATATAACAAACCTAAGAGGCATTTTTGTGATAAATAATTGTTATTGTCAGGGGGTTAAATTGTAAACAATTAATAAACGGCTAGTAAATAATAAATAGCATTTAAAATCTAAGGTACTTTTCGGTTAGCCGAGCGCCAGTGAAATGTATATATCTATATATACATATATATATATGTATACATACACACATATATGTATGTGTATATATATATGTATATATACATACATGCATATATAAATGTGTGTATGTATAGAAAATATGTATATATATGTATACATATATAGCAGTTGATAAATCGCCAAATATTGTTCCTATAACATTTTCATATTGAATTCATTTCATTTAAATATAAACCTTTCACTCATTTAATTTAAAATACATGCCTTTATTACTGAATATATAAATTTCACTGGCGCCCGGCTAACCGAAAAGTACCAAATCTAAAAATGGAGAAGTGGTCCGTATAAAAATTAAGCGCTTGATATATGTAAATCTTTTTTTATTTTTTAATATTTCCGAATGCACAGATAAAAAGGTAAAAATCTCTTTTCCAAATGCCAAATAGAAAATATACAAAATAGAAAAATATCTGCTAAAAAATATATTTACATTACACATCTGCAAAAAAATAAGATTTAGAAAAAGTAAGCCAAATTCTTCAGATCCCAACAATCACATCGAAAAACTTATCACCAAAAAAGAAGTCGCCAAATCTTACGGCACAGGAGATGGATTTTTCCCTCTGAATGCAGAATATTAGTTTTTTTCTTGTACGATGGGTGATTATGTTTCATTTCACATACTACATACCGTTTGATATATTGGTACTTTTATGTTATCCTGGCGCAGTTGATAAATCGCCAAATATTGTTCCTATAACATTTTCATATTGAATTCATTTCATTTAAATATAAACCTTTCACTCATTTAATTTAAAATACATGCCTTTCATTAATCCCATTTAAAATGCTAAAAAGAGAAAAAAAGAAATAATGCCATAAATCGAAACCTTTTATTTAAACACCAAAGAATTTTTTTTTATTATTTACACATGAGAAATAAAAAAAGCTGCTATTGCTGAGATTTCCGCCAAATCTCTAATACCAAGTCTGCTAAGTTATTGCGGGATTTTTCTTTCAAAGAGAAAAAAATCCAGATTAATTTTCGATTTCTACTCAATTGAAATATATTTTATTGTGCTGAATATTAGTGCGTGCATATTTTTTTCGCTCCTTGTACTCCATGAACTTTTCAATTCCGATTGTCTACGAAAATCTCGCGCCGGTGAAAATGACGTAACACAAAATTTCGTGACGTATGTACTTTAATTGTGCTTTTTTATCTATTTTTTTAATATAATTTCCAAACGGTTTAGCATTTATTTTTGGTAATAAATAGACGTCGTTGTCACCTCTATAGGTACCTGCTGTAAAAATTTGAACGAAATCCGTTAAATATTTTTTGAGTTATGCTTGACGAAAGGTTTTAATATCCATCGTAGCTATATATGGGGCAAAGTAATACTGCGTTGTGTATGAGTCTTCGTTGCACTCAGACAATAATAAAATTTAATGTGGGTGTTTTAAAGTAAAATTATAATACAATTTTATTATAAATAAAACTAACATGTTTTCGAAAGCTAGGCCTAATAGGTATTCGAAAATAGGGTTCTCTCGCCAAAATAGCACCACAAAAAAGTTGCGCCAACCTCGTCGCGTCTGCTATATCTGCTCCCTAACATTAATTAGTTAAGCCAGAATATCAGCTCATTTATTCCATCAAACTTACAAAAAGGCACGCGCGAGAAAAAAAAAAACAATTAACAATCGTATTTTAACTGCATCGGGAAAAAAAAAAAAAAAAAAAAAAAACATGGGACAATCCATGGTGTTTTTTTTTTCTAACCGTTGCAATTTCAATTTCAATTTTTAATCATAAATATAGAATAAACACGTGCGTAGATGTCACACTTTATCTTTTTTGCGTTATTTATTTTTTTATAATCATTGTTGAGCGTGATATAATCCGGAATTTTATTTTTGTGGCAACACTAATTTGAAAAAAACTTTTCATTTCCTGTATGAAAACAATGCCGATTTAGTTTTTAATTATCAGCGAATTTTAATCAAAAAACATGTTTTAGGAAAATGTAAGTGTAGTATGTCAGAAGCCTGTTCAAAATCCTTTCATATGGTATTTCATTCGTCGTTCTGCGTTTCGTATTTTCTTAGTAAAAGGCATGTTGACAGGAAAAATAATATACATGATGATTAACTGTTTTGAACTCTACTTTGCATTCAATTTTAATTTTTTGGAAAAATATTAGTAATAGAATAGTAATAACAATAATAATAGTAATAACAATAATAATAGTAATAATAATAATAATACGCGCTAAGTGGTAACACTTCCATCTCAATGTCTAGAGTAAATGACCCTTTATTAACACTTTCGCGACGAACATCGTGTATTCGTGACATATAGGGTGCATACAAATCTCGATTTTTCCTACCAGTAATTCTGAATAGTGAAATTAGTTTTATTTATCACATAATTTCTGCGATTAAATTGGACATACATTTCTACTTGGAATTATTGGTGCTAAAATATTAAAAATTGTGTACGAGATGCTCATCGTGACGGGATTAACGGCTGAAGATAAAAAATAGGCGAAGGAAAGTGAGATGTTATCTGAAAATGATCAAATTTGGCCTCAATACTCTTATATTCCTGAAAACATTCCATTTTAAGATGAATTTTTCCAAAGAGAATTCAAAGTTTCTCTCCCCTGGACCTGATTAATGCACAAGTCCTTTCTGAGGGCCTCTTTATTACTTTTGGTGCCCAGGTCCCGTGGTCCAGGCATTTGGGCATCGACATGCCAGAGCCTGCCAAGTAACTCATTTTATGCATGATAACATCATATCAAATTTTCTTTCTATTAATATTACCCGATAAGGTGATCACATTTCGAAGTTTTTTCAGCTTCAAAGCTTTTAAAAACTTTCCAACCGTATAAACTTTACCTTTTTAAAACTTCATAACATGGCAGGGCAGAAATGTTTTACAACTACTGTTAAATATTTTCAAAGAACATGAACGACGTACAGTAATGCAACTTATCGCCTTCCCCTTTTCCATAGGACCACCCAAACTGTACCAGATTTCGTATACAATATAAAGATATCCATGTTAAATTGTCTTTCCGCCACACAAATACAGCAACCAATTTGCAAATACAGCCGAACTCGGTTAATACGAGAGACAAGGGAATTATAAAAGTCCTCGTACTAACCGTTACTTGTAATACCCGTGAAGATAATGCAAATCTTAAAAATACACTAATTGAACTAGTTACTACTATTAATTGCTCCAATTATCTGGATGCTAAAATTAACTTAATGTCGCAAAGTTAACATAAAATATTCAGTCTTACTTTTGGGAGTATCGTTTTCTTTAGGCGGGTGTTTTCTTTAGACATAATCACAGTTCTAAAATCAAAGCCTTTTAGAAAACTAGTAATGCCAACGGATATGATCCACATACAGTAATGCAACTGATCACTTCTTTTTTCTTGGAAAAACTCTGCTAACATGACAATCGTCACTTTTTTCGCAGAAAATAACATTGAATTAAACAGATGTTTTGCTCGTGTTAGCCATGATCCTGCCTTTTTAGCTCATAAAAAGCGTGAAAATCTTAATATAGCTTAAAGGATGAACCATTCTTACAGTGCAAATTGCTCGTTTTAACCGTGTACTCGTTTTAGCCGTGCTCGCATTAAACGAGTTAGAGTGTATGCGATTTTTTTTGTGAGTTTACAAGCAGAAGCACCAAACTGTGTCAAGACTTAGGGCTCTATCACTCTATTTTTACCCTTAAGAAATAGCTTTAATAACTTTTAAAATCATCCTGTTTGGGCTACATCGGATTGTATCTGCAGATATTTAACTCGAATATTTTCTTCCTCACAAAAAGTGCGCAATTTGTTGTAAAATATATTTTAATGCGCATTCAAATGTCAGAAAAAACATTCTAAAATTTCAAATGATTTTTCGAATCATTTTAAAAAAATGTAAAATTTCACTTATTTTATTATTTTCCAGGGTCTCTGTATTGCTGTGCCAGGTCCATGTCTACTTGATTTGCGGGACCTCGTTAACACAACTAATCAACAAATCACTTTCATCTACACTGCGAGGTCTTTTGGTTATCTTTTAGGTTCTATTTTGGGTAAGGCGTATTAATTTACACTTGCTATTACTAAATTTTACGGCAGTCTCTTTCCTTTTAGATAGCTTTCAATACAAAAAGTAGAAATATACCTATTATAGTCGTTCGGAGGAAAGCAATTTCGGAAAATGTTGGTATATTTTCATCCATCATAATACCCAGGCCCTAAAACCACCCTCCCTTCAAATGTTGTTTTATATATAGGGTAATTATAATAGAAGTTGTACTTTCAAAAGGCTGTAAAAAAAGAACCACTGGTCAGAATGACCTGATATTTCATATAAGTACACGTGAAGCAATGGGAATTTGTTTTGCGAAAGAAAAAAGTTCAAAAGTTGATCGATAGATGGCGCTGTACTCGTCATAAGATGCTAATTAAAAGACGTTACATGCTGTTGTGGCACTCTTTGCTCAAATCCTATCGATCATGACAAGGTGGTGCCACAGTGGATAGGAAAAAATCGATTTTTAATTGTCCCTAAGCCAAAAACCGCAGAAAAAGCAAAAACTGATGAAACTATCAAGAAAAGAAAGTCGGCTACGACTTGCTTAAGAAATGATCAATATGCTGTCCACCGTTTTCTCCTACGAGCTGAAAGCGCAAAACAGCATGTTATACAACAGATCGGAGTGTTTCAGAGGTGATATTGTGAATGTGTTGCGTAATGCCTGTTTTCGCAATTCACCTAAGTTCTCAATTGGACCCCCATACACAACATGTTTTATTTAACTCCACAGCCAGAAGTCGCAAGGGTTCAGGTCAGGCGATCAGCATGTTATACAACAGATCGGAGTGTTTCAGAGGTGATATTGTGAATGTGTTGCGTAATGCCTGTTTTCGCAATTCACCTAAGTTCTCAATTGGACCCCCATACACAACATGTTTTATTTAACTCCACAGCCAGAAGTCGCAAGGGTTCAGGTCAGGTGATCATGGCGACAGAGAATTCTGCCATTTCCAAAATGCAGATTCAACAGCTGCTTCACTGGTATTACAATGTGCGAAAGAGCGCCATCTTGCATAAAAATTGTGGTATCCACACATCCGCTCTGTTGCAGTGCTGGAATGAGCTGGTTGCGCAAAACAGAGTCATAACGTGTCCCATTCACTGTAAAAAATTTCCAACCCTTTTCCGTTTCGTAAAAGATAAATTTCCTTTACGATACGGAAAACAACCGATAAAATAATTATTCCGAATCACAACAGAAAGGTTTTCTACAGTCATAAAAATAATCTATTTATATCGGATTAGTTTCCGAAAGGATGGAAAACAGCTTTCTCCGGACTTACTGCGCAGTCTCGCTCTCTGCTGACGTATGAAAGGCGTTGCGTCACGTGATTGATAACAGAACAGAATCGAGTTTTTGGATGAAGATGGACGCCATGTTTTTAAATATTGGACAACTGCTCTACGTACTTCTAACTTCGCAATAGTTTTACCTCTGGTAGGAGTCTGGTTTTTGCGGAGTAAGACAGCTGTATAGGAATAAAAAGCTCCTCACCGGGCCCATGGGCCAAACCAACAACAACAACAACTTCGCAATGGTAAGTACTAAAATTTATGTGATTTTTAATATTTTGGATTTGATATGTACATATATTTATAGTGCATGATTATCAAATCGAATAACATGTTTAAGGAGCTGCGTAGCCTGAAATAAAATGCATGTTATCTTATTTCTCGCTCAGTTTATTTTTTATGAGAAAAATATCCCCGAAGTAAAAAATATTTTGATGTGCCAGAAATTTCTAACTTAGATATTATCTTAATGAAACTTATTTTTTGTAGGCTGTTTTTTTAAATAGTTTTTAACTTATTCTAAATTAAATTCCTTGTTTATTTGTTTAATTCGGTAAAACATCCAGTGTTGAATTCAGGGGGTGGGGGGACAGTCCCCCCCGGAGCATTGAAATCTCCCCCCGGAAGATTTCACATTTTATGCTTTTAATAGTCAAAAAGTGCAATCCCCCCGGAACTCTATAATATCCCCCCCCCGGAACCACAGAAATCCCTCCCGGAGAAAAATGTCTGAATTCAACACTGAAGACATCAATAACATACCTATGATCTTAAAATAAATTGATGATATTTTTCTATGTTCGATGCTATATCAGAATCATATTGTCTTTTTTCAGGTACTGCATTATTATAGAATCAATTTTACATTTTATTATTTGTTGGGATGTAACGAATAGTGATTTGGCCGAATACCGAATATTCGGCCAAGTTTTAGCCGAATACTGACTTAAAAAAAAATTATTTTATTTGTTTATTTATTTTTTTTTCCCAATTTTAAAATCAAAAATTAAATTAAGGACTAATTGAAATAAACTTTTTGTTTGAGTGTTCAAAAATCATAACAGCTGAATGTATGTAAGCACGGTATATAGTGAACGTTTGTTTTCTGAAGCTGGTAATATTATATGAAACCAAACGAAACAGACTTCTTCCTGAAAATGCTGAAAAGTTATTTTTGCATCACAATTTCAGGCTTTACAGTGATAAATAATTTTGTTACCCCTGTATGTTATTTTGAAGTAACTCATTAAATGTTTTTTCAGTATAGGTAATAGTTTTTTTCTTTTCAATGTATCAAACTCATTAGTTCGTTTAATCAACATCTAATGTTTAATTTTTAATTAGTAAAGTAATTATATAGTCATATATTTATTATTTAAAAGTAAAACTAAAAGCTAGAAAAATTATTTAATTTGTGAAAGATTAAGCATTTTTACAAGACAGTAAAATATTTGTTTTTAATATTTATGAATTTTATTGTTTAAGAAACTTATCATCATTATAAATCAGATTAAAAAAATAGATATAAAGTTAATTTTTTTTTAATTCACTGATGAGAGAGAGAGAGAGATTTAAACTTTAAATGCAGTATATATTTTGCATTTTAATGTAAAATAAATTAATGTTGCAATACTTACTTAAATTCATATGATGCCTAAATATGCATAGCAAGAAAAATATTTTTTATTTATGTAATTTCATTATATACAGTTATTTATAAGTTGTCATGAAGCTTTAAAATTGAGTAAGAATTAGGATTTATTTTTCTTATAATAATTAATGTATTTAGATATCATTCTTTAATATTGTTTGTTAAAAATATTTAAAATCACATTTTTTTTTTATTTTCTGGAACTTATTTAACCAAATATCTTAGAATATTCGGCCAAATAAGCAAGTATTCGACAATATATCTAAATATATTCGGCTACAGGTATTCAGCAGAATATCTGTTCAATATTCGGCAAAAGGGCCGAATAAGCCGAATACCGAATAGTGGTCGAATATTCTTTACATTCCTAATTATTTGTAGTGTATTAAAATTCAATTGAAAAGGGGAGTCCTTTAAATTCTATAATGTTAATTAATAAATTGAGAACTTTATGTTAGGACGATATAATGAAATTTATATTGGTATATGGTAAAAAAATTTTCGGTATTCTTTGCATATCAGACAAAATTTTAGTTGTAACAAACGTAAAGTTGAATATGCTGAATATCTTGAGGTTGATATTATCTATATTCATGCTGTAAAAGCTTGCATGCAGAAGCTTACATCTTGGGCAGCAGAGATCAACTGCCTCGCCCTGGATATTCCAGTTTAATTGGCTAAATTTTATTTTTCTTACATTATTTTGAAAATAAAAAATGGCGCTTCCCCTTATCAATTTTGGTTGTTCATTGATTAAGTATAAAGGGGGGGACGGTGTCCAATCCCCCCTTAATTTAGATAAATGGGTTTTTAATGCAGAATTATGCAATTTGCTTCAAATTTTGTATATAGGTTCATTGTTAAAAGCCGCTTCCCTGATTCGTTTTGGGGGTTTATTGGTAAGTATAAAGGGGCGGACGGGGAGCTGATACCCCCTTAATTTAGGTAAATGGGTTTTCCATGCGGAAATATCTGATTTGTTTCAAATTTTGCATATAGGTTAATTCTGATAAGGCGGTACCCTGCTCAGTTTTAGGGGTTCATTGGTTAAGCATAAAGGAGGGAACAGGGACTAATCCCCTCTAATTTAGGTAAATGGGTTTTTCATGCAGAATTACACAATTTTCTTCAAATTTTGTATATAGCTTCATTGTGATAAGGTGCGTCCCTCATTAATTTTGGGAGTTATTTCGTTCAGCATAAAGAGGGGAACGGGGGCTAATCCCCCCATAATTTAGATAAATGGGGTTTTTATGCAGAATTATCGTATTTGCTAAAAATTTTGTATATAGGTTCCTTCTAATAAGTCGCTTCCCTGATTAGTTTTGGGGGTTCTTTGGTTAAAGATACAGGGGGAACTGGGGGCTAATGGGTTTTTCATGCAGAATTATCCGATTTGTTTCAAATTTTGTATATACGTTCATTCTGATAAGGCGCTTCCCTGATCAGTTTTGGGGTTCATTAGTTAAGTATAAAGAGGAGAACGGTGGCTAATCCCCTCCCCCTTAATTTAGATAAATGTGTTTTTATGCACAATTATCTGATTTGTTTCAAATTTTGTATATAGGTTAATTGTGATAAGACGTTTCCCCATATCAATTTTGGAGGTCGATTTATTAAGTATAAAGGGGGAAACGGTGTCCAATCACCCCCTTAATTTAGATAAATGGGTTTTTTTATGCAGAATTATCCGATTTGTTTCAAATTTTGTATATAGGTTCATTCTGATAAGGCGCTTCCCTGATCAGTTTTGGGGGTTCATTAGTTAAGTATAAAGAGGAGAACGGTGGCTAATCCCCTCCCCCTTAATCTAGATAAATGTGTTTTTATGCACAATTATCTGATTTGTTTCAAATTTTGTATATAGGTTAATTGTGATAAGACGTTTCCCCATATCAATTTTGGAGGTTGATTGATTAAGTATAAAGGAAGAAACGGTGTCCAATCACCCCTTTAATTTAGATAAATGGGTTTTTTATGCAGAATTATCCGATTTGTTTCAAATTTTGTATATAGGTTCATTCTGATAAGGCGCTTCCCTGATCAGTTTTGGGGTTCATTGGTTAAGTATAAAGGGGGAACAGGGGCTAATCACCCCTAATTTAGATAAATGGGTTTTTAATGCAAAATTACCCAATTTGCTTCAAGTTTTGTATAAAGCTTCATTGTGATAAGGCGCTTCCCTCATTAGTTTTGGGGTTCATTTGCTAAGTGTAAAGAGGGGAACGGTGGCTAATTCCCTCCTCCCCCTTAATTTAGATAAATGGGTTTTTATGCAGAATTATCCGATTTGCTTCAAATTTTGTATATAGGTTAATTGTGATAAGACGCTTCCCTATATCAGTTTTGGGTGTCCTTGATTAAGTATAAACAACAGAACGGTTTCCAATCGCCCCCTTAATTTAGATAAATGGGTTTTTAATGCAGAATTATCCAATTTGCTTCATATTTTGTACATAGGCTCATTGTGATAAGTCGCTTCCCTGATTAGTTTTGGGGGTTCATTGGTTAAGTATAAAGGGGAAACCAGGGGGCCAATCCCCCCTCTTAATTTAAATAAATGGTTTTTTTTATTCAGAATTATCCGATTTGCTTCAAATTTTTTATATAGGTTAATTGTGATAAGACGCTTCTCCTTATCAGTTTTGGCGGTTCATTGATTAAGCATAAAGGGGGAACTGTGTCCAATCCCCCCTTAATTTAGATAAATGGGTTTTTAATGCAGAATTATCCGATTTGTGTCAAATTTTGTATATAGGTTCATTCTGATAAGGCGCTTCCCTGATCAGTTTTGGGGGTTCATTGGTTAAGTATAAAGAGTAGGGAAGGGAGGCAAATCCCCCCCTTAAATTAGATAAATGGGTATTTCATGCAGAATTATCCGATTTGCTTCAAATTTTGTATATAGGTTCAATGTGACAAGTTGCTTCTCTGTTTAGTTTTGGGGGTTCATTGGTTAAGTATAGAAAGGGGGAACAAGGTCCAATCCCTCCCTTAATTTAGATAAATATGTTTTTCATGCAGAATTATCCAATTTGATTCACATTTTGTATATAGGTTCATTGTTATAAGGCGCTTCCTTGATTAGTTTTGGGGGTTCAATGGTAAAGTATAAAGGGGGGATCGGGAGGCTAATCTCCCCTCCTTAATTTAGATAAATGGGTTTTTCATACAGAATTATCCGATTTGCTTCAAATTTTGTATATAGGTTCAGTTTGATAAGGTGCTTCCCTGATCAGTTTTGAAGTTTAATTGGTGAAGTATAAAGAGAGGGAACGGGGCTATTCTCCACCCCTTAATTTAAAGAAATGGGTTTTCATGCAGAACCGGTAAATTTTTACTTTATAAAAAACATGAGTTTTTTTTTGTTGTTGATGCTAAATGAAATTTATTTGGATTTATTAAAGAAAGGACAAAGTGTTTTGAAAGGAATATTAAACGAAACCCTTTGAGCGATGTTCGATCACACTTACCCACTAGTTCTATTATATTACTGTGGCACCATTTTTTTTCATTTAATGCTGATCGTGAAATCCCATGATAACCTATGTAAATTTTAAAGAGGTAGTAAATTCCCTTATACAATTATCAAAATATAGCTTTCACCAGCAGGAAGCAGATGTCCAATGTGCATCTTTAAATTAACATTTTTAAATTGTACATTTTAAAAATTTTTCTTAATTTTTAAGTATTTTTAAAACTTATGAAATTTGAAATTTTTACTTAAAGGAAAATTTTCAAATTTTATGCTCTTAAAAATACTTATCGCTGAAGACGAAGAGTCCTCTTAATCATTCATTGCTGTTGTGCTGTTTTTGTCCCATTAAATATACATGATCACTAGAAATTAGTAAAATAAAAATATATTAATATTATTATTGTTATTATTGTAGGATAATACTGCAGTGATCAGTGTCGCATTCCAGCTAGAGCACATATCATCCTTGCTTAGTAGCGAATGATGATGTCAGAAAGGAAATCATGCTGTTCTCGAATAATATTGATGGTTTGACAGTTTTTTCGGAGAAATGTCCTAGGACAATTTTGTTTTGATAGCATCATATTGTGTAATCAATTAAGGCCTGGAAGAAATTAAAGAACCTAGGCCTATTTTTTTACTAAGTGCAGCTATTCGGAGGCAAGAACTGTCAATGGAAGTAATATCAGTATTGCTGTAATTTTTATTCATTATAACATTTTGATTTATAGTTTTGTTGCAAATAAATGTTATTTTTCAGTATAAATGTTTGTTTTATTTTTTCTGTCTTTTGTAGTTAGTCAGAAAAAAAAATCGAGTAACTTATATATATTTTTTTAAATAGTATTTTGTTAGTATGTGCAATTTAATGTTTGTGCAGATTAAATGCGATTGATTTATTTTACTAAGTTTAAGTTTAAAAAAAATAGCACATACACATTTGCGAAGTCAGATTTTTTATTAAATAGACACTTATTTTTTATATATTTTTCCTGAATTATTTGTAATTTTTAATATTCTTCTATTAAGTGATCTGTCATTGAAGAATAAAAGACTCACAAACATTTCTTTCTTTGTCATTAATGATGATAAAATTTTGACTTTAAATATACATAAATTTTTACAGGCAACTGGACTTCATAAATATAGTAAAATAAATATAGGCCAGTCAACAGTATATTTATTGATATTTATGTAGATATCTCATGACTTCATTGTGCACATGTAAATAACAAATGGTTTAATATTCCAACGTAATTTATTTATGGAAAGATTCGGAAAATAAAGATTGCATGGTAAGTAATATACTTTGAAATGTTATATATATTTTTTTCATACAATTTCAATTACTTGCAAATGTAAACTCATAAACAACTAAAGTTTTAAAATCTTAAAAAAAGGCCTGATTTAATTATTTTTATTTTAAATTCAAATAAATCAAACTTTAATTCACTGTAAACTCTGTAATCGCCTAGGAACTCATAAAGCTGGAAAATTGGTGTTTCTTTTCAAACATTTTAATAACAAAGAATATTTTTTTCATATCCATTGAAATTTATAAAATATAATCATAACCATCTTAAGTGTGTTTAATATATGCTCTAAATTCATTAAATGAATAAAGAAATTTGGTCAGAACAAAAAGCTTTAGCTTTTAGTAATGCAGAGTGCATATGCTTTTTATTTTATCAAAGGGGTAATTCAAGGTGGTATATGTATTTTATACAGAATAGGATATCTGTTAAATTGAAGTTTTTGTAAATAAGTGATGACTCAAGACAATTTGTTTTATTTATTTCATGTTTTCAAAAGTAAAAGAGAATTCACATTTCTAAATTAAATCTTTTTCTGTAGCTCCATTTTTTTAAACTGTATATTTTTAACTATTTATATGATTAAAATATTTTAATTTAACCAAGTGAATGAGTTTCTATATATTTTTTTAATTTCAAATATATTTAAATGGACACTTCTAATTGTTAATTTTAATTATTTAGTAAAGTTTATTTTACTGTAAAATGTATAATTTTAAAATTGTATTTTGAATTTAAAAAAATAGCTGATTTAAATAATTAAAAATATATATGATTTTTTGATTAAATAAATAAGTAAAATCACGAACCCTGTTTTTAAAAAAGATTTTCATTTAGCAAGGCTTTTTGTTATATAATTTTCAGTTGAGCTTCAAGTTCAAAGTCTTGTACATTTTCAAATTGCATGGCTTCTAAAATTTTTTTATCATCAAGCTATTTATTAGGATTAGCTGAATTCTGTATATTCTTATAAGTTACATGGCTTCAAAAGTTTTTAGATTTACTTTATTAATATTACACTGGTGTCCAGAAATTAAGGGGCAGTGACCGATTTCAGACGTTTCGTCGATTATCTTACTGAAACTCGTGAGGAAATGCCCGGAATGCCCTTAAGCTTTGAGGATGTAAAGAACATGTTTGACTTGATGTTTTTCAGTGAATATTTTATCGCGAGGACAATTATGGGGGGGGGATAATAACTTTAATAATAAAATAATATTTTCGATCACCCAAGTAACGAAAAATGCTAAAAATGGTCTGTCACTGTAGTAAATGACTATGTAGGTTCTGTTCAACATTTGTGTGCATTTTTTGTAAGTATAGCATGTATATTCGTGAATATATTAACGTTTCTGTGAAAAATTCAAAAGTTTTTTTTATAACATGCAGAGTTTTCAGCCAAATTTAACACCACTTTCCAAAAACTTGACAAAGGTCAACACGACAAATCGTAGAAATAGTATACTGTGATTAAAATATTAATATATTGAATATTTGATGAGATATAGGTATTTTTATGAAATTAATTTTAACTGCGCATGCGCAAACTACAGCAAACATTTTTGTTATGATTTGATAGCAATACTATAGGGCAACTCATAAAAAGACCAGTGAACTATCGTGAAAACTCAAATAGTTACAGCATTGATAAATACATTGATAAATTGAGAAATAAGTCTCATATAATTCTATGTTTTAAGCATAACTCAAAAACTACTTACCAACTATCTGTGATTTTGGATTTGCATATTTGAAGCCTCCAGAAATCCACCTCTATTAAAAATTCATAGGTTATTTTTTTTCTTTTTTGAAATGAATTTAAAAATACATTTTTTTTTTTTTTTTTTTATAGGAGAGAACTAAACATAATCAATACAATTTTAACAAATAGATTTTGAAAATCTTCAAATAAGCGAATCCAAAATTATTATGTCAAGTAGTTTTTGAATTACGCTTACAAAGCTACCCGCATTGCAATTTGTTTTGCATCAATTGCAAATTAATTTCACATTAAGACTTCCAAATTTTAAACCTTCATATTTCTTAAACCACTTGACCAAGTGATTTCTTGTTTCGTATCCTTGGGAGAAATTTACAGAAAAAAAATGTATAACGTCAAAATTAGGTGTATGTATTGAAAAGTTGGAGTTTGGTACAATTTAAGAATGATGACGAACCCCTAAGCTTATTTTTTTAAAACCTATTATTGGAAGAAGATAATTTTCAGTCAAATATGGCTATTTCTGTTTTTTAAGGAGGGGTGGGCAATATTATGATTTAAAAAGATAGGTTTTGTATGTCCTTTGTTTTAGAAATATAGCTATAGAAATTCTTTCCAGCATCAATAAACTTCAAAGTAGTTGCATACACCTCATATGCATAGAACATGTTTCATACTTGTGCTACACCCAGTGGAATAAATTTGAGCTTTTTGAGGATACAGGCTTGTCCCTTTTTTTTAGTAATATTGAACAGTTGTTTGGCACAGTATTGAATTCAGGGGGTGGCCCGCTGGGACCCCCTGGAACATTGAAATTCCCCCCCCCCCAGAAGATTTGAGATATTATGCTTTTAATGGTTAAAAAGTGCAATTTCCAAAAAGGAAATACATAATTCCTCCCCCCCCCCTCCCCGCCGGAGCCGCAGAAAAGGCTCTGAATTCAACACTGGTTTAGCATCATCTGAATATTTAGTTATATTATACCCATGAGTGCATCAGTATACTTGTAACAAATAAATAAAATTTCAAGCTGATTCTGTGTTGTAAAGAAACTTTTGTTATAAAGAGTAGGACCAATAACAGATGAAAATATTGCTTTTGGACACTGTTTTGATTTCCTTTTATCTCAATTTTACTAAGAACTTTTTTGATACATACACACATTTCGTATCATAAAATGCATTTTGTTATCATAAAATGCATTACATGTAATGCATTTTATGATAACAAATACTTAAAATGTGTGTATGTATTCAAAAAAGTTCTTAATAATATTTAATTGAGATAAAAGGAAATCAAAACAGTGTCCAAAAGCAATATTTTCATCTGTTAATGTTCCTACTCTTTAAAACAAAAGTTTCTTTATAATACAGAAAATTTTCCGATAATAATGAAAAAAAAATCCGTAAAGCAAAGAAAAAGTTTCCATTCTACACAGGAATTTTTAATTTTTTCAAGATTAGTTTACTGACTGATTCGGAAAAGTTTCCTTTTTAAAACGCAATACTTTCTATCTATTCTCCCATTCTTCCAAAACGTTTCTTTATGTGAATGGAAAGTTTTCCTTTTTAAAACGGAATACTTTCTATCTATTCTTCCATTCTTCCAAAACGTTTCTTTATGTGAATGGAAAGTTTTCCTTTTTTAAACGGAATACTTTCTATCTATTCTTCCATTCTTCCAAAACGTTTCTTTATGTGAATGGAAAGATTTCCGTAAGACCCAGGAATTTATTCTGTGTCTAAAGATTAGTTTCTGAATCAAACGGGAAAAGTTTCCTGACGGAAAGAAAAAACTTTCGTTTTTTTCCGTTTTTTTTTCCGTGTTGTTTCGGAAAAGTTTCCTGTACTATACGGGCAACTGGAAATCCTATTCCTACCGGAAACTTTTCCGAATTTTTTTTTACAGTGTTGACTGTACAGGTGACAGGACCCGAAGGACAAATCTCCCCAAAAAAGCAGAGCTTAATTTGCACCGGAGCCCACCAGAGCTCAGCTCCGGTACTTCTCTGTTTATTGGCCAGAATTCCCCGAAGCTCATTATCACTGCGCTCCGGAGCCCAGTGTAATAACGCTTCCGAAAAACGAATCCTAAATTAGTCTCTCTTTTCCAACCTTTTGCCTTCTTTTGTATCAAAACACTTATAAGTGACATAATGTGTCGCTCACGTAAGAGATGGAGATGAAACAGGCTCGATTTTTATATCAGTCTTCGGGTTTGGGCAAGCTTGAGCTCACTCTGTCTTAAATTCAAAATTTTATTTATTCCCATTTCAAACCATTTTAATGCTATTTTGATCAGAATAAAGAGTCAACAGAAATAGTCTTCTTTTTCTATTCTGCATAACTACGAACCATTAATTTTTTGTGTTAACACTCTTTCCGAATCATAATCCTGAGTTCATTGAATCGCAGAATTCTGCGATTCATTAACATTAAGATTAGGCAAAGATTTCTATTTGGAAGTAGTAATAACTAAAAAGTGGAATAGTTGATAGCTAGCTAAGTATACGCAGATAGATGTATTTAAAATTTTTATTTCGCTAAATAAAAAACCAATGCTTTAAATTTTCAAAATAATGTATGAAATATAAATTTGCAGATAGGAGTGACGGCTGATGGGTACGCTACGGGTGTTAGAACTGTACAATATTAGGGTTCCGGTACTTTTTTTCTTAGAATTTAAGGCCTGCGAAAAAGAAAGCGCCAACGATAAATGTTACCGTAAACCCGCACGACACAGTGACCTTTGCAGAATGAAGAGGCAATGGTTGCATTTGGAACGGGTTGGGTTGGGTTGATTATTGATGGCCAATTATCTACACTTGGGATATAGGCCCGGGGGGGAGTGCCCTTCGTGGGGGTCTTTCTAAGGGAACCTAACCCGTATTTACGCATGGATAAATCCACGGCTCGAAGAAAACCACGAAAACTCCGAACGATTAGGCCGACGGGCGCGATTGGGATCGAACCCAGCACCTCCCGTCTACCAGCTTCGAGAGCAGAACCTCTCAGCCACTGGTGGGGCTGCATTTGGAACGGAATCTTACATGCCCATATTCTGCAATTTTGAGTATTGACAGAACCTTGGAGATGAAAATGGGCTTCGTCTGTCCGCAAAGTGTTCCATGGCTATGCATTGTCCATTTCCATTCGAGCAAGAAATTGCACGGTGAAAGATTCTCGTTTTGGCAGGACAGCAGGTAGTAACTCCTGATCATACGTAATTTTGTACGGATAGCATTGCAGGATGTTTCGTAAAATTTTGCGAATCGTGCTGACAGGCATGTGTGAAGTTCGGGAAATTCCCCGTTCGCACTTTCCCAAAGTACTGCTTGAAACTTCCTGCGATGCTGTAGCCACAACTCCGCTGGCGTCGAAGCAATTGCTTTCCTCCCTCTGCCACAGTTCACGTCTCTTCGAAGTTACCAATCATCTTTTTCAGACCGAATGTAGTCATCGAGCCAGAGCCGCTTCTTAAACCCTTTAATGTCCGGTATTTCTTCAGTACAACTGCCGCACAGTCACTGTTCTTGTAAAAAATCTTCACAAGCAGAACCCGATCCTTCAATAACAGAGTCATGACTACCTTCTCAGACGCATGTTCCCCGCCTTTTAACACAAGTGTAATGTGCATGTCACATCTTTTAATTAGCATGTTATGAAGAGTACAGCGCTAGCTATCGGTCCACTTTTGACCTTTTTTGTCTTTCACAAAACAAATTCTCATTGCTTTATTTATACCCAGATGAAGCATTTAGATCATACACTGAAAATGTATTCTTGACTTTGGGAAAAGTGCGAGTGAAGGTTGAATATAAGGGTCGTGTATCTAATGAAGATTTATATCTCGTACCTGATGGATATGATCTTTTTTTAGGGAGGGTATAGGTTAGACATTTAAAAATTAATCTCGATAAAATCTATCCAAAATACAGGTAACAAAATCGAAGACGTCACTGATATCGAAAAACGTTTTCCGAAAATGTTCGAGCAGAAGGTAGGACGCGTACCTAATTTCATAATTAAACTCAGATTAGGTGATAGAGTTAATTCTAGTTTTAGACCCGAAATAAATATGCTATATGCTTTACGAGAAACGGTTGAGAAGGAACTAGAAGTTCTTGAAGCAGATGAAATTATGTCGAAATCCATTATGAGTGATTGAGGGTCACCACCGTTATTATATACCTAAAAGGGATGGAACGGTTCGACTCTGCGTAGATTATAAAGTTGGAGTCAACGATCAACTTGTGAACTCGAACTGTCCGATAAAGAAAATCGACAACGCGACGTATTAAATAGTCTTACGCTCATATTCACCATCTACCTCAACGTAGGAAACCTCGGTAGAACGATCAAATGAAATTCAGGATTAATCTGATTGGACCTGACCGCGGCCGATGTCCAATTGAATTAATGATGAGTAACCATTTGAGCGCTCGTCCCAGGTTTTCTAGGTTGAGGTAGATGGTGAAGACGGGCATTGGAGATTCAAAATATTTCTGAAAATTGGATTTATTCATGGCATATCACCAGCTACAAGCTGATGAAGAAAGTAATATTATGCAAACTTCTTTGACACATCGAGGGACATACAAATGAATAATTTGAGGTTAATTAAAACTGCCCCAGCAGAGTTTAACCGAGTAATTGATCGAATTTTGAAAGGTCGTTTATCAGAAAATATAGCTTATTTCGATGATATTGTTGTCCATGGTAAAACTAAAGATGAATACTTAAAAAATCCTTCAGCGTGCCTAGAAAGGTTACGTGAGTATGAATTACACTTAAACAGCAATAAACATACATTTTTGAAAACAAGAATAGAATATTTAGGCCATGTGGTAGAAAACAATAAGATATCACGATCACCATCCAAAGTCGAAGCTATAATACGTATGCGACAATCAAAAAATTTTCAAGAGCTGCGCCAATTTTTAGATAGGGTTACTTACTATTCTAGGATTCATACCAAATGTTTCTACGATTACTTATCGCTTACGCAAGCTTCTTTGTAAAAATAAAAAAAAATGCTGGACTAAGGAATGTGCGAAAGCCTCCAAGTGACAAAGTATTAGTACCCTTCAATCCAGAATTACCTGTTACGCTGGAGACAGATGCTAGTTCTTTTGGAGTCAGTGTTACCAAGTGGGCTACTTTTTAAAAATTCAATTTTCTCGTTTGCCACCGGTTTTTTGAGAAAGTAAAATTCGCCTTATTTAATGTCAGATTAAATAGGCAATATACAATTTCAAAAAAGGGGTGCGAATCAAGTTATCTGAATTTTAAAAAAGTAGCCCATTGGCAACATTGGTTGTGGAGTTACAGCTGTGTTATCCCACATCATCAATGATAGAAAGAAGACCATTGCTTTCTCTTCCCAATCCTTAACAGGGGCTGAAAGAAATTACTCTCAACTTGATCGAAAAGCCTTAGCAAATATCTTAGGAGTGTTACTTTTTCGTATATCTTTATGGCCGACACTTTGTTTTTATAACAGATAACCAGCCCTTGTCAAGAATATTCCATCGAAAAACAAGCCTTTTAAAATTGACATCTGATCGACAACATTCTTTCTGAAGAGTTTAGAATAATCAGCATTTTATAGTTCGTCTACAGGGACGTACAAAAGAATTCAGTTACATTATGCCTTATTGGGAAAATCGTTTGCAATGCATTTTAATGCTGTTATAATACTCGAAACATAATTAAACAATAACTAAAAACCTTGCACCATGGCATAGATTATGAAACACTTTCCAACACTATTGTAATATTGTTAAGAAATTTCATTTTTGCTCATACAATGAACTGAGATATCTAAATAAACATTAAAAAATAACCACAACGCATTAAAATTCATTTCCAGGAACTGCTGTCCATAGCCAATAATGTTTACGAATTCTATATCGCGCAACCCTCTATATGAAATACACACCTCATAATACTGTAAAAATAAACATTTTAAATGCATATCACAGCTTAAAACCAGCAGTTATGGCTCATAGCAGTCCTGTAACCGAAATCTTTTGAGTATCTCTGTAAATAAATGAAATATTCTACGCACTCAATAACTCTGCAGAAAACATGCTCTAATGCACATCAGTAATGTATATCAATTTCATTAAAATATACTGTATACGATTTTTCCGCATAGATATTAATACAATGGAATAACTTTGTGCGTTCCTGTAAACGAACTATAAATGCTACTTACTCAATACTCTATATAAATCATGTTGCCGGCCACCTCAGTGACGCATACAAGTTTTCTTATGTTTGCCACAGTGCAACATCATTAAAATGTACTTCAAACGATTTTTCCCCATTGACCGTAATGTAACAGAATACTTTTGAGTGTCCCTTTAAACAAATTAGAATTGTTACAACCTCAATGACATATATCAATTATATGACAATCCGAGTATATTTACGCGAGTTACAGCACGGCCAGACAGACAGACGGGCAAACCGAATTCATAATCAGTTTTCAGCTATGTTGGAAAGTGTTAAAAAGATCACCAAGGTGCACTAAAACATTTTTTGTTTAGATTCTGTAATGCCTAGCATTTATCATCCATTTACAGAGAGGCACAAAAGAATTCAATTACAGGGCTGACTTATGATGAATAATTGCTGGAAGTGCGCGTTTTCTGCAGTGGTATGATACATTTTTAAACTTATCTAATTTTCAATGTATTATGTTGTATGTTTAAATTCTATAGATCACGTACGGAGCTTCACGAAAAAATTCACACGCAGTACCGGATACGGACAGCAATTGCTGGAAATGGATTTTTACCTCGTTATGTGTAAATCTCTCAACAATTCTTTATTTAGATATTTTATTGTATGAAAAAAACGAAATTTCTTCAAAATATTCTACTAATGTGGGAAAATGTTTCATAGTCTATACCTGATGCATGATTTTTCGTTCTGTTATAAATACAGAGATATGGAAAAATTTAAAAATAACAGATTATTATTTTTGAAGTCCTCAATGCATTTATTCGTAAAACTTTATTTTTCAACTTTATTTAATGCTAGCAAAACCCACAGCTTTGCTCGCGTAATTCTTGAAAAATGCAAAGTGGTATTCGTTGGCCTATTTTCATTAGAGGAAATTTTACTGCCACAGATAATTCAGAAATTACTAATTAAGCCACACTAATGTCGAAACAAAATCGAAAATTTAGAACGTTTTTTCGTCTTTCACCCCCCTCCCCCCCTGTGGTAGTGTCACCGATATAAAATATAGTCTATGTTACAGCAAGGACTGTTACCATCCCTTTTGAAAATGGTTCTGTAGTTCCAGAGATTCCATAGAAATTGTAATTTAGAATGTTTTTAGACCGCTTTTCGCTCATCTCACCCTTTTAAATTTCGAATTTTTTAGAATTTGTTCTTAGAGAGCATTTACATTTTCTAAATAACTACCATGCCAAATTTCAAGTTTCTAGTTCCTTCAGTCTAAAAAAATCGAAATTTTATAACGTTTTCCGCTCTTGCACCTCCTTGTGGTATTGGCACCGGCATAAAATATAGCCTAATGTTACAGCAGGGACTGTCACCATTAATTTGCTACTATCACTTTTGAAAAGGGTTCGGTAGTTCCAGAGATTCCATAGAAATTGTAATTTAGAATGTTTTTAGAACGCTTTTCGACAATATTTACTTAAAAAAGCCACTGAAAGATAAACTATCTAATTTAGATAAACTTGCAACTTAATTAGGAATAATTTTTTCTCGTTTTGGTTTTGTTCTGTTAAGTAGACCAAGCTTAGTATATTTATGTTCAAATTTTTCCATAAAAACAAATTATTTTGTTGTAGAAAACATAAAATTTTCTTAAAACTTGATTACAGAATCTTAATAGTTAGTTTTTTGTAAGTGTAAAAAGCAAATTGTGTCTATTTTCAATAACTTAATCTTAAATTTTGTTAAATAAGTGAAAAAAAATATAAAAGGACATTTAGAATAGTGTGTTATTATGTTTGAATGTCTAATTTATAATAAAAGTTAAAATTTCAGTGCAAATTCATTGTTTAATAGCTAAAAATTCATTAAGATACAACTAAATGTAAATATATTGCTTGAAGGTGCGTAAAAACATACATAAAAACATTTAAAAGCACATTAAAGTCCTTTTAAAAATTCCAAAACGTTTTCAACCGAAACTCGGTCATCATCAGTGGAAAAACTAAATTGTAGAGTTGAGTTGTTATCTCTTTTCGTTTTCTTGCTTGCCCGGAATAAGAAGAATAAAAGATGAAGAAACACGGAATACAGGTACAATTAAAAGTTTGAAGTTTTGTAAAGTTAACTACATCCCACGGTTTTTTGAAAGTATCAGACATTCCCTCTTTAAGTTTGGCATTACATTAATCGCAGTCCCTCCCCCAAAGTTGCGGGTTTTGTTAAACAGAAAAATTGACCCAATCCAGCCTATCAATAGATCAGGGGTATATATTATACCATTCAAGAAATGTAGCAAAGATTTTATGTACATAGGTATGACAATGAGGAAATTTCGGGACAGAATAAAAGAACATGAAGCAGATCTGAGATTAAATAGACCCACACTGCGTTAGCAAGATTAGCGCAAACTGAACCTATAAAAGTTGATTTCAATAGATCCAAAATTATATTCCGCACAAATAATCACCTGGAAGCAATCATAAGAGAGTCTCTAGAAATAATGTCTAAAAAAGAAATAGTCTGTAACGATGTATTATCATATGCACGCAGTCTGGAATGAATTAATGCATCATTGATTACCTTTCTCATATCACACTTTATTTCCAAACCCTTGAAGTAAAATAGTTTATTCCGGGCAAGCAAGAAAACGCAAAGAGATAACAACTCAACTCTACAATTTAGTTTTTCCACTGATGATGACCGAGTTTCGGTTGAAAACGTTTTGGAATTTTTAGAAGGACTTTAATGTGCTTTTAAATGTTTTTATGTATGTTTTTACGCACCTTCAATCAATATATTTACATTTAGTCTAATTAACTCTGAAAATATTTATAATCTTGAATAAGTTGACTATTTTGAAAATATCGGATATATATAAAAAATATAGGATATATATCAAAATATCGGATATTTTTGATATTTTCAAAAATATCATGATATTTACGAACCCTGATAAGGACCTTTACACACTACATAAACTCTAACCATAACAATTTAATTGTTCTTAAATGGCATCATACAGTGTTATTTAGTATTTTTAGCATAATTTATCATTGTTTACGCTAGTATTATTGTGTTCATTACTTCTATCCATTATTATTATCTACTTCAGCATCATATTTATTACATACATTATACATTACATGGTAGTATTATTGCTCAGTATCACATAGTATTATTTTGTACTGCTCAGTAGTATTGGTAAATTGTATTTTCAGAATTTGTATTTTCGGAATTTTGTATTTTCGGAATTTTGTATTTTTAGAATTTGTATTTCAACATTACATAGTATAATTATTGCTCAATATCACAAAGTATTATTTAGTATTGATCAGTATAATTAGTAAATTGTTTTCTCAGTTTTTGTATCATCCAAATTTGAATTTTTGGAATTTGTGTTTCAGTACTAGTTCTCTAATCTCATGGGGGTATTTGATGTGTGTTGATTGTTTTCACTAAATGTACATATTACTATATAATCACTTATGTTATTTCCCATTATTCTTAGTACTAGTACACAGTACTTGTATTCTCAGATTTGTTTTCTGGCATTATTGCTGTGCTTAAATTGTGTTAACTGTTTTCTCTAAATACCCCTATATAATTTGTAACGACTCTTCTGAATGTGGGAGTGTTCTCATGGAATACAGGCTGTTCTAATGACGAACACAAGTTTAATAAGACGACATAAAGATGACAGATACAGACACATCACACTACATTAAATAAACACAGATGATTAATCATATTTATGACCGGTAACATTCACTCACGGCCATTTTCATAATAACTTCAGGTTTTTCATATATCAGACGACGTTCTTAGCCGCCGACATTCCATGTTCTACTGCCGCGCTCTTTCGTTTCTCCAGAAGGTGGCGCTACTAGAGCAAGAAAAGGCATGCGCAGTCCTCACATAATTATTTAAGTTTTTCCACATATAAGGTCCTTTTTATACAATTGATACTACTATTATGTGGAAGATATGGTTGTTGAAAGTGGTTGACTTAGGGCATTTTCATATTTCGACGAAAGTGTTCTAAAATAGTTTGGAATCTTCTAGAATTTTCTAGAATGTACTAAAATGTTCTTTATATTTTATGCATGCATATATATATATTTACATATCTATATATACATACACATACATATTTTTATTAGGTATACATATGGACCGGGAGGATCGAGAACGTTCTGGAATGTTCGAGGACCATTCTGTGGGGTGTTGGGAGATAGGGTGGTTGAAAGTGGTCGACCTAGGGCATTTTCATATTTCGACCAAAGTGTTCTAAAAAATAAAAGAAGAAACATAAAAATGCATGCCTTTTAATTCACGTCTTCTATATTAAATATAGGAAAAAAACTGCACACATGTATCCCCCCCCCCCCCCCCAAAAAAAAAAAAAAAAAAAAAAAAAAAAAAAAAAAAAAAAAAAACAGCGAAGCGGGTTGTTTTCAGCTAGTATTTCCTAAAGAAAATTATTTCACACTGTAAAAAAAATAAAGACGGATATTTCCAAACCTAGGATTTCAAATGTGTTATGTGTTTTCCGATTGGTTTACTTAAGACATCATATTTCCACCTTTTAAAACTATGAAGTTTTGTTTACAGTATTCTCACTGTGTTGAAAAGTGTTTCATAACGTATGCTTGACGCAGATTTTTTCTTTCTCGTTTTCTTTTCAGGAGGCATTCTACTCGATTTTGTGAAATCGAAACTAGTAGTTTTAGCAATCTGTAACTCCGTCGCGGCAGCAACAATGCTTGGAATCCCTTGGAGTCTGAACCTTGCTACTCTGACAGGTTTCATGATCGTTAATGGATTCTCTCTTGGGATTGTAGAAATTGGTATTTATTTTCTTTTTTTAGATCATTAAAATGTCCTAATTCTTTTTATTAATACTTTGCAAGAAACAAACACCACTGTTTGTCATTAAAAGTCTTTTTCTACCATTTCCAACTTTATTTCCAACAATTATTGCATATATTTTCTAGCTTCAAGAGTAAACAGAAAAAAACAAAACAAAACACTGAAATGTAACAAGTGTTTGTACAGTCGGAAAAAAAAAACTAGCCGGATGTGCAAATCCTATAACTTTCTTCTGTCTCATACTTGTTGATAGTACTTCAAAATTCACCATGGTAGAGCCAATAAAATCCATACTTTTCATTTAAAATAGGTGGATTAAACTTTGTTCCGTAATATTAAAATAAATGATCAACGTAAAAATAGCACAAATGAAATATATAAAAATAGCAAACAGCTGTTTCGAAGCCTCTAAAGCACCATCATCAGTGCCAAAGTTAAAAAGATTAGGAACTGATTTAAAAGTTTAGGTGTGACGCAAGCATACATACATGGCCTAAATTTTTAAATCAGTTCTTAATCTTTTTAACTTTGGCACTGATGATGGAGCTTTAGAGGTTCCGAAACAGCTGTTTGCTGTTATATATATATTTCATTTGTGCTATTTTTACGTTGATCATTTATTTTAATCCATGCTTTTCGTCATTCTGTTGTACGTCAGCTGCTTGCAAATCACTGGGTTATCAGGAGGCGGAGCATCCTTTGCTGCACGAGCAGCCAACGTATACATTACAACTACGAAAAATCGAGAAAATCGCTATCAAAGCACTCATTTCCAGCATAATAGCCCAAAATTCAACAGGAACCTGCTGGTCATAGCCAAAAACATATAAAAGAAATTTTGTTCAATTCCATGTATAACTTCATACACTTTTCGATGATATAATAGTGAAAATGGAACAAAAATCGCATCACAGCCCGCCTTTCTGCGGAATATCCCAAATTCAACTGTGGACTTGCTGACCATAAAACCAAAATCCTATAAATGAAATTTGTTTAAATTCTATGCATAATTTCATACACTTTTCGATGATACACAAAGAAGAAACACACACGGACAGACAGACTTTTTGTATAAACATCTTTTACTGGATCTCTGACCCCTAAAATGTGTAAACCCTTCGAAAACTGGAAATCGAAAAAAATTTCGATTACAAATACTTTCTTTTATTAACGCTTTCCAACCTAGTTGAAAAGTGTTTATGACTTCGGTTTGTCTGCCGTATGGCCGTCTGGTCGTGCTCTAACTCCCGTAAATATGCTCAGATTGCTCTGAAATTTTTATATGGTATTGTCGTTAACCATAGCATGTTCCCTATTTCAACGGAAGTGTGTAGCACTTATAGTTTTTTTACAGGGACACTCAAAAGAATTCCGTTACATGATGGTCTATGGGGAAAAATCATTTGCGGTTTATTTTAATGATGTTACACAATTTCAAACACATCGTAATTGATATATATCACTAAGGTGCATTACAAGAAGCTTAATATGGAATAGGGTGTGCATAGCACTTATAGTTACTTTACAGGGACAGTCAAAAGAATTCCGTTACATTACGTCTATGGAGAAAAATCGTCTGCGGTTTAATTAAATAATGTTTCACTATTTTAAACGCATTGAAATTTATATATATCACTAAGGTACATTACAAGAGGCTTACTACAGAATAATGTGTGTATAGCAGTCATCGTTCATTTACAGGGACACACAAAAGTCTAGCCTCTACTGTCTGTTAACAATAATTCCTGGAAGTGCGTTTTAAGTTACTGAGCGCGATTTTAAATTTAACTCACTTTTTGTTTATTACGTGGTGTGTATAAATTATGTAGATCCTATACAGGGAAGCACAAAAGTTCGCGAATACATTTCCGTTTATTGACAGAAACTCCAGAAGGAGAATTTTAAATTGTGCTACGCGTTTCTTAACTGAACTAAAATTTAGCATCCTAATGTAGTATATATACAAATCTATAGATCCTATACAGGGCTGAATAAAAGTATTCGGATATTTTCCCGAATATTGTATATGTTGGAAATTCCTGGAATTACGTTTTTAAATATGTTATGCGTTTTCCAAATTGTTTATTTAGATGTTATCTTTCAGCTTATTAAACGGTAATGATTTGTAAAATTATTTTGGAAGCGTTGGAAAGTGTTACATAATCTATGTTTGACGCATGATTTTTCGTTCTTGTTATAGATAGAAGAAAGTAAAAAACACATCCCGTACATTTTAATCAGCAAATCGTCTCTGGGAAAATCGTATGTAACCATTCGACTAGAAAATTTGTCTTCTTTCAATTTATATTAAAAAATAAACAAAAAACGCTTATGAGTCGTCTTTATTGTGAAATTGTACGAAACTCTGGAATTTTAAATACGAACACCTCGTTTTGACTCTTTCGGCAATTTTTACCGTATTATACCAAATGGTACGACATACGGTCTAGTAATTTAGGAATTATGAAGTTTGGAACTCCTAATGTTAAATTCATTTGTAATCGTTAGTCAAGAAGGCTATATAATTAGTAAAGAATGAGGCTATAATTTTTGATTTGCCTAAACTTAAAAAAATTGATTTTAGTTATAAAATCATAGGCTACAACAGTTCATATTTGTTTAAAAAATGCATTTCGAAAAATGTACACTGCTGTCCAAAAATTAAGGTGCAGTGATCGGACGCTTTTGCTTTTTACACTTTTCTCGAATATCTACTGAATTTCTTGACGAATTGTTCTCGAATATCTACTGAATTTCTTGACGAATTGCTGTCGAATATCTACTGAATTTCTTGAAGAATTGTTCTCGAATATCTACTGAATTTCTTGACGAATTGTTCTCGAATATCTACTGAATTTCTTGACGAATTGTTCTCGAATATCTACTGAATTTCTTGATGAATTGTTCTCGAAATTCGGGTTGCACATGTTTGACTTCGAGGACAGTAGAAGCAGTATACTGCAATTAATATATATATATATATATATATATTGAATATTTGCTGGGATAGGTGCATTTGTATGAAATAATTTATAACTATACCAAAGATAGAAGCATATTGTTGCTATCTTGCAACTATTACATATTTTTAGAAGTGCGAGTACTTCCTTTAACTAAAATATATATTTTGAAATTTTATCTGAGGCATAACTGTTTGTGTTGTTTTAGCTATCTTCTTTTAGAAACGTCAACGTGCCATTTTCTCAATGGCGTTTTTTAAGATTTTGAAGAACAAGTTAAAAAAAAAAAAAAATTCCCTTATAAAGTCGGAAATTCTTTGCAAGTACAGTAATCTCTCACTTATTATTTCTCCTGTCAACATCCCTTTTACTCAGAAAATATGAAACGCAGAACAACGAATGAGATACCATATGAAAGGTTTTAGAACAGGCTTCTGACATAGCCCACTTAACAATTCGTTAAAACATGTTTTTGATTAAAATTTGCTGAAATTAAAAAATTAAATCGGCATTGTTTTCATGAAAGAAATGAAAGGTTTTCCTGAAATTATTGTTGCCAAAAAAAATAAAATACCACATTATATGATGCTCATAGCAATTATTATAAAAAACACTGCACGGGTTTATTTTATACTTATGATTAAAAAGTGAAATTGAAATTGAAATGTTTAGACTGATATTTCTAAGTCCCATGGTTTTCCCGAAGCGGAGGACGTCATCCTCTAATGCAGTCAAAATACGATTGTTAATTTTTTTTCTCGCGCATGCCTTTAGCAATCTTGGATCAGTTTTTAGTCTAACTTTGATGGAATAAATTAGATGATATTCTGGCTTGACTAACAACTAAATGTTGTTTGCAGATATTTTTATCCTTGCTTTTTCTTTAGAAGTTTAAACCTGCATCTAATAAATATTACATATTGATAAAAAATGATACTTCTCTATTATCCCGTCGACCACTTTTCATAACAAACAACTAAAGCCAAATAAACGGGAGAACGTTGCCATTGGAATATCAAAAAGTAAATAAAATATAAGAATTTAAGGACACAATTGTTGTTTTAATTAATAAAATAACTACTAAATCAGTAAAACATAATGAAAAATACACGCAAATGTCGAATGTAATACCACTAGATGACGTAACAAACACGCATAATGATTCTGACATCAAGTAAATGGTACTGCATTTTTGGCGTTTAAACTTACAGTTTGTCGGTAGTTTTTTGTTATGAAAAGCGGTCGACGGGTTAATAGAGAAGTACCTAATAAATATTAGATTCCAGTGCGAAATCTTCGCACGGGCCCTCTGGTCTCTCACTTATACGTCGAAGCAAAAATTACATTTGAAATAAATGTTAAGGCAAAATTCATCATTAAATAACATACAGAATAATAATTTAAAAAAAAAACGAATTATTTAGATTATTAAAGTTTTACTAATTCAAATCTAAAATACATACATCTCAAAATTTTAATTACATACCCTATTTTTTTTAAATAGTCTAAAATTGAAGTTTGTTTATAAGATTGATGTCTGTCCCTAAAAATTGTTTTTTCGCGTTCATTGAAACATGAATATGTTGAACCACGTGTATCAGTTTGTTGGATATTGTGACGGAGGGTTTCTAGCTCATCTGTTGCCTTGGCAAAAATCAGTGAATGGCATTTCTACGTTTTCTTCGTTATCTTATTCATTTTCATTGGCATCATCTTTAATTTCTGCGATTTTTTCGTGTATGTCCTTTTTTTCTGCTGTTATTACATTTTCATCAATATCTGCAAAATCGTTAAAATTAATCTTTCAAAAGGATTGGCATTCTATTATTCATCTAATACTGGTTGCACTGGTTGGCACAAGATGCATGATTTTCAAATTCCTTCAGAATGAAGCCTGCTTTTTTGAAATAGTTCACCCAGAAGTAGCAGGTGTGAAGAGGTATGACCCAAGAATACAGCTTATAATAGTGTCCAGAAAACAAATGTAAAAAGACAACCAAATAATTACTCATTTAGAAGCTGATCTGAAATTACTTGGAAAGAACATGTGTAGAATGGGGAATAAATGGCAAGGAAAACTTGAAATTTCTCCGACGCATAAGTAAGAGATACATTCACGTTGCGACGCACAATCGAAAAAAAAATAACATTGCACTGCTATATATTTATCCGGGACTACCGAAAATCGACGTATAAATGAGAGAGACGCATAAAAGAGGCGACGTGTGAGTGAGAGATTACTGTACTTTATATTGTAATCATCATATATATTATTTCTCCTGTCAACATCCCTTTTTCTCAGAAAATACGAAGCGCAGAACGACGAATGAGATGCCATATGAAAGGATTTTGCACAGGCTTCTGACAAGGCACACTCAACATTTCGTTAAAACATGTTTTTGATTAAAATTTGCTGAAAATTAAAAATTAAATCCGCATTGTTTTCACGAAAGAAATGAAAGGTTTTCCTCAAATTATTGTTGTCACAAAAAATAATACCACATTATATGATGCTCAGCAATTATAAAAAACACCGCACGGGTTTATTTTATATTTATGATTAAAAAGCGAAATTGAAATTGAAATGTTTAATTTATATTTCTATGTCCCATGTTTTTCCCGAAGCGGATGACGTCATCCTCTAATGCAGTTAAAATACGATTGTAATTTTTTTTTTTCTCTCGCGCGTGTATTTTGCAATCTTGGATCAGTTTTTACTTTTTACAGTTGATGGAATAAATTAGATGATATTCTGGCTTGACTAAAAACTAAATGTTGTTTGCAGATATTTTTATCCTCACTTTTTCTTTAGAAGTTTAAACCTGCATCTAAGAAATATTACATATTGATAAAAAAAATGGTTACTTCTCTATTATCCCTTCGACCACTTTTTATAACAAAAAGCTATCGCCAAATAAACGGGAGAACGTTGCCATTGGAATGTCAAAATAAATAAATAAATAAAATATAAGAATTTAAGGACACAATTGTTATTTTAATTAATGAAATAACTAATAAATCAGTAAAACATAATGAAAAATACACGCAAATGTCGAGTTAAAAAGCACTTGATGACGTAACAAACACGTATAATGCTTCTGACATCAAGTAAATGGGACTGCATTTTTGGCGTTTAATCTTACAGTTTGGCGATAGTTTTTGTTATGAAAAGTGGTCGACGGGATAATAGAGAAGTACCTAAAAAATATTAGTTTTCAGTGCGAAATCCTCGCTGGTTTTATTTTATTTTTATTAGTGATATTTGTTACTTTATTTTATTTTATTCATTTATTATTTGTAGGTGGTAATGTTGTATGCCTCACTTTATGGGGAAGTGAAAGCGCGCCTTTTTTCCAAGCTTTGTGCTTCATTTTTGGTTTGGGAGCCCTTGCAGCTCCACTTATTGCAGCGCCTTTCCTTGGGAATCACAACGAAGATCCCTTTACTGATGCTCAAGATAATGCTACTCTTTCCAACTACACTTTTGACGTCTCCAGTTACAGTACTGAATATTTCAATTTCAGTAACCCTGACACTCCAATCAATTCTTCACGCATAATTTATCCTTTCTCAATTATAGGAGGATTTGGCCTATTGGTCACAATTATGTTTTTAGGAGTGTGCATCGTATCACCAACGGAGGAGAGAAAATGTGGAAACAAGGACTCTAAAGACGAGAAAACAAGTGTCGGTTTCCTGATTGCAGTAGTTTTCCTTATTTTCCTACTTCTGTTTGCTGAAGCTGGAACAGAATTCGGCTATGCTCAGATGCTGACAACTTACGTCGTGAAAGGCAGGTTGAAACTTCCTACTTCCGTTGGTTCTTATATGACATCAGTTTTCTGGACAGCATTTACGATTTCAAGATTGGCGTCGATCTTTTTATCAATTAAATTCAGCAGCTTTGTGTTAATAGTGAATGATTTAATACTAATTTTAATTGGTTCATTCATTCTTATGATTTTAGCCTCTTACGAGTGGGCCGTGTGGCTTGCTTCAGCACTCCTGGGAATCGGCATAGCTTCATTTTTCCCAGCAGCTATAGGCTGGTTGGATACTTATATAAATGTGAATAGCAAAGTGGCATCTATTTTTGTTGTAGGAGCGTCTTGTGGTGAAATGGTAATACCTTTTATCATAACATATTACATAGATACTGTACCAGATGTATTGGTATATGTGGTGACAGCGTCCTCTGTCTCTTCAGCTTTAGTGATTTTTATCTTGTACATGATTCTCAGAAAAAGAGAGAAGAAATGCATCAAAGAAGAACCAGAATGTTTTGTCATTAGCAGTTCAGCTATCAATGCTCCAGAATCAAAATCCTAAAATCACGAAAGTCTCTAAAACAGCTCAATATACTCAGTAAATCATTTGCTGTAACAGACTTATTTATAACGTGAATTAATAAAAAAATTGTTTCTCAGATATAGCAGATTTCTCTCTTTTTTTTAAAAAAAATCTTATGACGAAAAAAATATTTATTATTGGAAATGTATACCGCCGAGAATAATGATTATGAAATTTGGATAGAGTCATATATGTATTTATATATATATATATATATATATATATTTCTATTTATAATATTAACTTTTTATCTATTCAATATTTGATTTATTGCAGCATCTCCTTTTATTTAAAGATAGATGGCAGCACTACTAAATATCTTCCTTTTTTTATGTAGAGATAGATGGCAGTAATACATAATTTCTTATTTCTTTTTTTCATTTAAAGATAGATGGCAGCACTACATAATTTCTTATTTCCTTTTTTTATTTTGTGCCATGACATAGTATTTTCTAGTCTGGCATTTTGGACCAGCACATGGTTCATATATTTCAATCTGTGTTAATCATCTCCTCTCTCAATTTCACTGGTGAGTTATGGCTTTTTATGTTTAGTTTCTTACAGCTGGATTTTTATTTTTTGTATGAGTCTATTATTATTTTCTTTATTTTACGGATCTATTATTATTTTCACATTTATTGATGTTTTTCGGTATGTTATAAGGAGCTTAATATTGTCATTTTAGGCATAATGCTGACAATATTTGAGGAAATAACATATATTTACTATGAATTATTCTTATGATGCTCCTCTGAAGATTCCATAAGATATTCATAGCATTTAATATTTGATTTTTCATTTTATTATGTTTATTTTTGCAGTATCCTTTCCATTGATATTTATAATATTTCTTCCTTTATTTTTAGCGTATGTTATCTCATTTTTAAAATAATATAAAATCAAAGCCGGCACGTGGATTTTATGTAGAGTATGCGAAAAATTGTGTTGTGACTTAAAAAAAAGTTTCTTTTTAAATAATACTTATGAATTATGGAATATCTTCCACTCATATACGTGTATTACAATACACCAGGGCTGAAGCCTGCAGGTGCCATGGCGCCCTTTTAAATGCTTCTTGTACTTTTTTATTTAAATATAAGAAAAAAATAATATACTAATATACTTAAATAATAATAATATACTAGCTTTTTTAAATGTAAAATACGTTTTAAAACATGCTTAATTTTTTAAAAATTTTGAAATCATTAATGTTTGCATGTTTTTATTTTATTATAGGCAGCATCAAGTTTCTTGGATTTTTAAACTGCAAACGTATTTGAAATAAATCCTTTTCAGGGAAATGTAATTCGAAATTTACTATGATTTATATTTCCTCTTAAGTTTATTTGTACATGTTCATGATTATTACTATGCGATGTATGTGCATCGTATAAAGCGTGTGAATCAGTGGTGTAGTCGAGGAGGTACGCGTTCTCCCCCCCCCCCCCCCACTTTTTTTATATTATCTCAAACGTCCCCCAATTTTTTATTTTCAGGGGAACGCATACTTTTCAAACTTATTAACATTTTTTGAAGGATAAGCACGCTAATAAATTAACAATTTTAAGAAATGAAGCAAATGATTTTTAATACTTTCTAAAGAGTTGAAAAACGTTTATGACTTCAAGACGTCTGTCAGTCTCTCTATTTATCTGTTCTTATTCTAAATTCTATAAGTTTGTGTGAATTGCGACAAAATGGAGGAATTTTTTGAAGTTCATTGCAGCATTATCACTATTGAGAATGTATATAGTCGAAACCATCGTATGAATGCTTATCATGTTTACTCATTCACTCATACACACATATACAGACTCATCATAAAACAGCAAAAACGGATTTTGCGGACCTACAAATATAAGGAAATACCAACACATGCACAGATATACAGAATCGTTGTAAAAAAGCAAATACGGATCCAGGGAACCTCAAATCGTAAAGCTATGCCATAGTCTTTTTTCTTTTCTTTTCTTTTTTTCTTTCTTTCTTTCTTTTTTTTTTTTTTTTTTTTTTTTTTTTTTGTTATAATACTTTTCTTACACTACACATGTCCGGAGAGTAAAAATGCAATAATTTTCGTTGTTGTCAGTGGAAAACAGGTTTAATGTTATTCTACGACTGTTTCAAAAACAAAAATTGCAATACAAATTTTAAAGGAAATCTCGTTTTGTTGAATTAGCGTTACCGAATTCCGAATTTTATTTTTCTATTATTCTGATCCTATGTTCAGACCTTTTAACTAAGCTTCCCACCACTTTTTTCCCAATACTACACCACTGGTGTGAATATATTTTTAAAAATATAAAAATCCCTTTTTTAAAATGTTTTATTTTAAAAAAACAATAACATTTTGCGTGTTTTTCTATTGAAGGCAGTATTGAGGTTTATGGCTCCTTATCCTACTAAAGTTTTTGAGATGAATCCTTCCCAGGGAAGTGTTAATTGTAAATTTACTCTGATTTATATTTTCTGTGTAGTTTAGTTTTACATGGACATAGTTATTAGCGTGCGTGTGATGCATTGTAAAAGACGTGTGTATGCCGCTAAAACACTACAAAAGTGAAATAATACTGTATGTTTTCAGTCATGTGAATAATGGCGGCCTTTGTTCTTTGCCAGCATCTGACGTGCGTCCGTGCTTACTGAAATGTTGGACTTGGACAGACCTGATCATTACACTGTGTTAATTTTCAGACTATTAAGATAATTTGCAGTCGAGAACAACATCACATCAAAATCACCTTATAATTGTTGCATATTTGGATCCTAAAAAACGTTAGAGAAATTATCACCATGATTAGAAAATATTTAATTCTAACTTCAGCTAGTATCAAGATAATATTAGTTTCTTCTGTTAATTAAATCGTTATTTTTGTGTTTAGAAGAATATTAGCACTATCTAATTAAATTTTTCAGCAGAGCTGAAATTATGCTGTAACAAAGTCCCGACAGTACACAAAGAGCTGCAGTTGGAGATTTTTATAGGCTCCCGTGACTAGGAGTAGGCATGGAGCCTTAATTGAGGAAATAAGCCTTAGACCATGCGACATTTGAATTCAAGCAAACCATATCGATGCAACATAGGTGATGTTTTTTCTCCAGAATATTATTATACCATACTTTGAGAATCTCTCTAGAAATCCCACCTGATGATGATGCAAATTGTAAAAGGTGTGTGTTACTTGTGTTATTTCTAATCTTGTGTTATTTCTAATACTTGTGTTATTTCTAATCTTTTATTGCGTAGATGGGAGAGAAAGGAGAGTGTTGCATCTAGGGTGATACCCAAACATATGGCAAAGCATTACTTTTTGACAGAGAATAATTATGCAATTTATAAATAGGTGCACGTTTTAAATATCTGGGTCTTCAAATATTTAGAACTTTACACTTTCCATGTGAGATAATTAATTTGTTTTTCTTTGCCCAGTCACTGAGACAAGGCCAACTTGCCCATCATCTCCAGAAGTTTTCTTCTGAGACCATGTATAATGAGTAGTAGGTACTCCACATAGGCATATGCTATTATACCGAGTCTTCGAAAAATCTTCATCAAACCATTCATAAATATTCTCCATAAGAAAGGGCCAAGGCACGAACCCTGTGGTCATCCGCGAGAAAACCAGTGTATTTTTTCGGATTGCCAGTTGGGATAAGTACCACGACACGTTAAAAATAAAAGGATAATATTTTAGTACGATTGGTCTATGGACAAATTCTGCAACTCTTGTTGGGTAGTTGCCCAAGAAAGGTTATCGAAAGCGTTGCTGAAATTCAATGATATCAGATATATATATAGATCATCCTGTAAGTCTGTTGAAGGAGGTGTGTACTGTGTACCTATTGTTATTTGTCCATCTGAAATTAGGATATTGACGAATACTGAATGGATATGGGTTTGCACTCTTATGTGTTGGATATTCGGGTCTATATAAGTAAACAATTTGGAAAATTGAAAACGTATAACATATTTAAAAGCATAATTTCAGGAGTTACCAATACTATTCGGAAAAAAATATCCGAACTATTTTGTGCAGCCCTTTATAGGATCTATAGATTTGTATATATACTACATAAAATGCTAAATTTTAGTTCAGTTAGGAAACGCGTAGCACAGTTTAAAATTCCCCTTCTACAATTTCCGCCAATCAACGAAAATCTACTAGAAAACTTTTGTGCTGCCCTGTATATGATCTATAGAATTTATACACACCAAGTAATAGATAAAAAATGAGTTAAATTTTAAAACGCGTACCACAACTGAAAAAGCACTTCCAGCAATTATTGTTAACAGATAGTACCGAATTCTTTTGTGTGTCCCTGTAAATGAACGATGAATGCTATACACCCAATATTCTATAGTAAGCCTCTTGTAATGCATTTTTTAGATATATATCAATTTCAATATTTTTGAAATTATGTAACATCATTGAAATAAACCGCAAATGATTTTTTCCTCATAGAGCCTAATGTAACTTAATTTTTCGAGTATCCCTGTACAAAAACTATACGTGCTAAACACTTCATATTCAACACCGAACATGCCATAGCCTCAATAACCTATATCAATTGCGTGACACTCCGAATATATTTACGCGAGGTAGCGCAGAACAAACGACAGACAGATAGACAAACCGAATTCATAAACACTTTTCAACTATGTCGGACAGTATTAAAAACATTCGCGGAAGAATCACATGCCTGTGAAGGAAGTTAAGACGGTAAAATCCCGCACAGCCTTTTTTATTGTGCCGGATTTGTCTATTTCCTTCGCGATTTGCGCAATCCCGCGTGCTATTTCAAACTCTCTCCCTCAAAGAAAATTTTGCTCCCCCCCCCCCCCCGCCAAAAAAAAAGAAAACAAGAATTATATCACTTAAGACGGAAACCTGCCTAAAACGTATTTTTTCATCGGTGCCTCGCGATTCCGTATTCGAAGTTTTTACTGTTTTTGTATCCATGAATCAGTAAGCGTTTCTTGTTTGCAGGAGGGGGGGGGTGTAGATCCCCCCCGCACAACACGCTTCTATATGCTTCTGTCCTCAAAGAAAACTTCGCCCCCCCCCCCCATCCCCAAAGAAAATTCTGAAATGTCGCCCCTGATCATTGTATTTATATTCTGAATCAGCTAAAGGGTTAGTATTATAATTTCCAATTGCATATTAACTAAAATTTATCTATTTTGAATCATTTTCCTGTAGATTGTTAAATTCGTCAATATAGGTTAATTTACAAAGGGCCCACAGAAATTTATTTTTTTCTCACTTTTAAAGATATTTAAAAATTAAATTGTGATCGTAATGTGCCTTCATATCCTGGTATTTTTGTAGTCAAATTTGTGACGTGACATACGTGACTCTCAGTGACGTCTCAAAAATAAAATAAAAATGTCAGAAAAATATTTTTTGCTCTAGATAATACGTTTTAAAGTGTTCTTATCCCAATATTTTTGAAGGAGTTTACATTTTGGTCACAATGTGACGTGACCACTGCGACGTCACAGTAGTGTGACTGTCACTATGCTTGCTATACAAAATGCAAAAACCATTTTAATTGAAAACTTTAATAATTCTTTTCATATAATATATTAGATTTCTTTAGATTCTAAGGATTCCTTTCGTTGCCGTGTAGGGCCGGTTTTTTTTCAGCAGGTAATATCTTCGCAACTTTCCTCCTTAATTAGAGAAGAAAATAATAGTAATAATAAATTGTAATTTATCAAATTACAACAACCATCATTGGGAAAATGTTCCGAAAGCTTTAAAAAAAAAAAAAAAAAAAAAAAAAAAAAAAAATCTGTCATTCGATTGAAAGCAATCCGCCATTCCATCATCGCATGTCGATGTCGCAGATGTTCCAACCAGCTAACGATAAACGTTGCGCGATACGTAATAATGTTTAACAACGACGAACAACTATGTAAAAACATTTCGTCAGAACCATCGCCGTAGTTATCATAACCGTTGCATACTGCTACAAATAAACACATTTTCCATTACTACAGTTGAAGAGATCCTGGCATTCTTTGCCCTCGCAAAAATATTCGTCTAAACCATCTACAGCTAAACACATTTTCCATTTCTACAGTTGGAGAGATCCTGGTATTCTCTGCCCTCGAAAAAATATTCGTCTGAACCATCAATACAACCAATCTCTCCATAGCACTCCTGATAGCGTTGAATGCATTCGTCATTCGATTGTAAGCAATGCGCTATTCCATCATCGCATGCAGATGTCGCAGATGTTTCGACCAGCAAACGATAAACGTTGCGCGATACATAATAATATTTAACAACATACTGTCTGGAAGAATTGTTTAAACGAAGCAACTGAACGCTATTGAGTAACATTAAGTCGTGCAAATAAAAGGAAAGTGCTAATCAATATATGTTAACCAATATACCTTAATATTTTATCGGGTCCTTCCTACAATAACTTTAACTCTTGTTTAGATTGATGTCTGAGCTAAAGGTATTTTGAGGAGATTAAAGTTGAAGTCCACGTTTTTTGCTTTATAAGACGATTTCTCATCCGACGTCCATTTTTTAATTCGTCTTTTTCTTTCATATCTGACAGTTTGCATCTATTCTTTTTGAAACTTTAACATTTTTGTAACGATTTTATGCATTTCGATTGCCTGATCAAAGAAAAAATCTTCTAAAGTTACAGAATTTCGTTAAAAACGCTTAAAAAAATAAAGTGACGACGCCAAGAGGTCCATTCTCGACCGAAAACAACAACCATTTCCCCAATGGTTAATAAACGATAAAACATTTCAATGTTTCATTTTTTTTTTTTGCTTTTTTTAAATACTGTAAAACTTCCATGACGGACACTCCCCGAATAGCAGACACCTCTATTTAGCGAACACTTTTTCAATTCCCCAACAACGGTGTCTACATTTGCATGTTTTAGTTTTTACCTCTGAATAGCGAATAGTGGACGAACTTCGGGATGCCAAGGTATTCACGATTCAGAGATTTCACTGTATATTACATTCTTACAGGTGTCGTGTAAATTTTATAGCAATTTATGTTTATTTACGTTACTGAAAATGTTTCTTTATGTAACAAATACGTGTTGATAGATAAGAAAAATATTCTTCAAAATTATTTTTAAAAAATCATAAAATATCGATAAATTTAGTTTTTAGTCAAACTTTATTTCATTTTTTTTCCCGATGTAATAACGATTAAAGTTGTGCGATATTTTCAAAGGAAGAAGTGAAATCGATATCTCATATAGTGGCGACTAGCGTTAGTTTTGAGCTTAGTATTAATGACGGAATGTTTTTGCTTTGTGATTAGATAGATGTATATCCGCATGAATAGTATTTTCTTTTACTTTTTTTTTTCATTTTCCCAAAAAATTTTTGAGAATGCGCTAGTGGAGAACTTCTGTTTAAGACATAAAATCTATTCAAAACGGAATTTGTTTTTAGCTTCGTGAGATTCCAACTTCGCAATTTTTTTCTGTATTTAGAAACTATTTAAATTTGGTAGAATATTAATTGTTTTAATCAGAAACATTGCAGTGAAGTGTTTGATGAAGTTGTGAAAAGAACAGTAAACTCCATACTCTCTGCGTCTTTTAAAATTCTTTTATTGTATTTATATGATCATATATTCTTTAATTTCTTCTTGATAACCTACGTAAAAATATCCTTTCTTGGTCACCGCCAATGTTGATCCATTGATTCTGTCTTCTAAGAGTTTTAAAATACCTTTAGCAACATATTCTGGCCTGAAAATAATAAAAATAATGTTTAAAAATAACAAAAAAAAATTGGTTTAATGGTGTACTAGTGTCGCGAAATTCTTAATTAATAGCACGTTTCACATATAAGAGTTTTATTAATAAATTCACACAATTAAAATCTTGTCAATAGCCCAATTATGACAAAATCCTAAGTCTCGCCTTCGGTGGCACAAAAAAAGCCTCCCACAGCATTGAAGAATAGTCTGAGGTTTCGGAGATTATTTCCCTAGTAGTAAACGGTTGATAAAAAAGCCTTTCATATAGGAAGCCTTTAATATAATAGGAAGCCAAAATAAGGCCTTTCAGCGACAGTCAATGAAAAGTCAGTGGCAAATGATTGTAAACTCACCTTATGAGATGAATTTTCATAAAATGCTTATCTGAAATTAAAATACCCTCAATTGATGACTATCAGTCGATGGAATTTGGATGAAAACGTCAGTTTAGTTCATTGATGGATGATTATTTTCGAAAACAAGTAATATAAATTTTTTTAAAGTCAATTCCTATTTAGGTCAACAAAGAAAATTTTTCTTTTAGTTACTTTTTATTAAATTAAATTAAATTAATGAATTAATATTTGAAAAAACTGTATTAACACCAAGTGTCATCCACTAGAAGTTTAAAAAAATGTATTTGAACTTGAGTGGATGAATAAGAAGTATCTCTCTATATTAAAAAAAAAGTAACCACCGCAGCAGCCGCTGTCAATAAAGATTTTGTGCCTTGAAGTCTTTCTGGACTAATAGCCAGAAAACTATTGCAAATAAAAATTTAAAAATTGGTGGTTTTATAAAGAAATGTTCGATAAACACGCTGAAGTAGACAGTTTTTAAATCGAAGAATTATTTTAAGAGATATTTAATATTAAAGTTGGTCAAAACAGTTTTATGAAAAAAGTTTTATAGAAACGAAAACTATGCACAGGAAATTTAACCATAATTTGTAAGGATATAGTTGACAAAGTTGCGGTGTGCAGACTGCAAGTATTTTTTCAATTCGACTCATTTTTGGAGGTTATATTTCAATTTTTTATTCAAAATTTTAATTATTTTGAAGAAGATTTACTTCATATTTCATAAAATCCATTATTTGAATTGTTGCCAATTTGTAAAACAGCGCACATAATAATATTCCTTTTCAATTAAGAAATGTATTTACACGCGACTATTAAAAACAGAAATAAAACTTTTAAATAATAATTAAATGATCACGTGTTACAAGCAGAAAATGTAGAAAATTACGTAATAAAAAATATACTTGCGTGTGAATATTAATAAGAAAAATAATAGACGATTTCAGTCGTGACGTTAATCATGAGGTTTTGCTTGGAAGCTGACTCCAAACAAACGGTTGCTATGTTGTATTTTCTATTATATTTTATGTATGTAGCTATATCTCACGGTAAAGTGTTTCAATACATTATATGCAGCGGTAACATTTTTTTACGATTTATATTTAATAAGAAATGAAACATAGCAACCGCTTGTTTGGAGTATCCAACCAAAACGTCATCACTGACGTCACACTGAAAGCGTCTATTAAATTATTACGCGTTTTCAAAGCATTAAGTTGGAAAACTTACGTCATATTTAAAATGCTCAAATAACAATATTTCGAAACAAGTTTCAATTAAAAAATATATTTACACGATAAAATAATTTATTTCGACAAATCTTTTACCTATATTTTTCATTATGTTTTACTGATTTATTAATTATTTCATTAATTAAAATAACAATTGCATCCTTAAACGGCAGTGCCATGATACTACAAAAAGAAAAAGCATTGAAAAATGTTGCGATGAACAGTTACATACAATAGGTCAGTTTCAACTGACGTCACAAATATTTATGGCACAGATGTCATATACGCTCCACGCTGGCGCGATTTTTTCACCCGCCAATCTGGCGAAAACTTTGTTTTTGAATATTAGTTACGAATAGCATGCAATTTTTTATTTCAATATAAAAATAAAATAACGTAATAAATGAAATAGCTTCTATTATTTTAAAAAAGGAAATAAAAATAAATAAATGATAGTTTGATATAAATAAATATTGATATGCATAATAAAAAATATTTATAGAATTCAAATAAAAAAATAAAAGTAAATAGACACCATTTTTGTTTTCGCCAAATTGGCGGGGAAAAAATCGCGCCAACGTGGTGCGTATATGACATTTGTGCCACATTTATTCACTAGCCGAGAGGGATAATTAAGAAAAATAATGTAAATAAATATACAAGATTTTTTTTTCTGTTTTCATTAATAAATTGTAAATTTTATTGTTTAAACTCACTGATAGTTGACACTGTGGGGGTTTTGATAGCGGGTTTTTTTCTGAATTTCTTGTATTTTATTTATTTATTTTTTTTATTTTATTTCATTTATTTATTTACCAAGTTTCTATAGCATCGTTTTAAAATTACACGATGCAACGACATTGTTTACTTAACCATTTTACAAAAGTTAATTTTTAAATGTTTTATCGATCTTATTTAATCAATTTGGAAAACAGTTGTTAGATGGTTCGACAGCAGTTGATTCGACCTAAAAATCCTTCAGTCAAAGGAAAATGAATGGAAACCCGGTTGCAGCAGATCGCCACTGGTCGTTTAATTATAATACAATCTTCCGTAATCGTTTTACAATTGATCAAATCAGATTGTTTTTAAATCATGCGGTTTCAGAACGGAGGTTGGCGAGCGTAGCTCGTAGGGGGCAGAGCCCCCTAGTTTTATTAACGATTGAAAATTTGAACAAGATATATAAATATATATATAGGGAGAGTGTGAACTAATAGTAGGAATTAAAAAAATTGCTTCAACGCAGATTCATCAGCTAATGAGTTTCTGCCTGATTTTATGGTGAAATGTTTTTCATCAGACTACGCATGTCAGAGAAACTGCTCTAAAAGATACGAGGATCAATATGTAGACAGCACTGAGAAAATGATATTTTCAAATCTGAGTAAATCGATGTTTTCATTTTGTTATGACACTTTTTGTTTCAAATAGAACGACCCAATGCTTTACATTCTGAAATAGCAGAAATTCTGAGAATATTGAAACATGGACATACTCAAAACTGAGCCCATAGAGGTCAGTTCATACTCATTTTTGAAACATGGACATACTAAAAATGATTAGAATCAGCAAAAACACATTTTTGAAACATGGACAAACCGGGGCCTCCGAGATGTCGCTGTGTGTCCTACACCGGTGCTACAAGTGACGTCACAACCTGCTGACGTCAAAACAGTGATCCATAATAACTTAAAAATTTTCATGTACTTTGTTCGTTTGTACGGATTGTTTACGACAGTATTTTGATTTTATTTATTGTTTTATATAGTAATTAATAATATTTTTCAGTGTATTTAGATTATAATGCTATCAATAATTATTGATTATAATTATTAAAGAAAGTGTAGATTATATCTATAAAATAAAGAGAAGAAAATGTTGTACTCCTAGTTTCTAATCTAAGTCTTCAAATTCGCTACTGATAATGAAAAGAAGAAATTTTAGCTACGAAAATTACCTTGTGATAATTATTTTTACATTTCAACAGAAGTGGTCTGCATTAAATGTTTCGATATACTTTTCATAATTCGTGAAGCTTGAATTAATGTGATGGTATTGAACTTGTGCAGAGAAAAAAAACCTAACAATAAATGTCTAGCCTACTGTAATGGAAATATTCTGGCATATTTGATTGAATTTATGCTTCCAAATCGAAAAGAGTCAAATGATCTTTAGAAAAAAAATAAATAAATAAAAGAAGCAGACGATAAACAGTTTAAAAAATGATTTGGAAAGAATACTGTAATAAATTGACTAATATCTGGATACATTTAGTTAGAAGTGAGTGATGAGCTTTGTTTATAAAATTAAAAGTAACTGATTTACACAACTTAGTAATTCTACGTAGTTCAATTTAACATTTTACCTAACTTAAGTGTGCAAATATATTATGAAAATAAATCTTTTGATAAGTTAATTTGAGTGGTTATTAGGTCCTAGACCCAAGTACAATAAATAGACAATTATTAAAATATTACAAGTCAGTTACAAAGTTAAGATAGAAAATTGGGTACTTTTCGGTTAGCCGGGCGCCAGTGATATATATACATATATACACACATATATATATACACATATATCTACACACACACATATATATATATATATATACACATATCTACAGACACATATATGTATGAATTAATATATATATTTATATATGTACATGTATCACTGGCGCCCGGCTAACCGAAAAGTACCGAAAAAGGCTTATGGCGAGAGAAGGAAAGTTGCAACATATTTTCTGGCAACCTATTCGTAGTTTCATATAAATAAGTATTTTTTTTTTCAATATTTATATAATTTATTTAATATAAAGAAGCCATTTATCTCTTTTCATATGCAGGTAGAACAGAATTGTATATATAAATAATTTTATACATATATAAATAAACATAAAAGTACATTAGGTTTGTTTTCATAATTGTGTATATAATTTTAAAACATATCTAACTTTCTGAAGCCAGGATTACGCCAAAGCGTTAAAAAAAAGTGCCAAGGTCTCTATAGTTAAAAAATGTCGATTTCTCTATTTAAATTTACATTTATTGTGTTTTGATGGTTAAATTATGGTATGCAGTTGTAAAAGGGAGGAATGGGATTGATTTTGTAAAGTTTTTGGTAGATTTATTATATTTTTTGTACGTATATTTATTGTAAAATAATGTGTTTAGGAAAAGGTAAGTCAATGGGTTCAATCTGATTTATTAATCTTAGTATTTTTTTAATTTAAAACTTTTAATTTCCTTTAATAAAACAAGTATATTAATTCCCTTTTATTTCACGATTATGAAATTTAATATTATTTATGTAATCACAAATTATAAGAGCGAAAATGCTCTTTTTATTACATCTTTCTGCTGCGATACATTGACCAAAGTGGATCACTATTGTGACGTCACTAATACTTGTAGCAGGCCCGGTGTAGGACACACAGCGACATCTCGGAGGCCCCGGACCAACTCAAAAATAAGCACATAGAAGTCAGTTCATGCTCATTTTTGAAACATGAACATACTCAAAGAGGAGCACATGATGTTTTATACTTGAGTGTGTGCATGTTTTTAGAAATGAGTATATACATGTTTCAAACTTGAGTAATTTTTATTGGGAACCATTTTGACTATGCGACATACTCAGATTTGAGTATTTTTTGCTCAGTTTTGAAAATGTCGTTTTTAGAGTGAGTGAGTTTTGGATGAGATCGATGGCTGGTTAATTAATTAGTAGCATCAAACCTATTTATATATAATTGGACAGTAATCGATCTCATTAAAGACTAACCAAAGTATTTACATACTAATATCTTTTAGAGCAGTTTCTGATGGATATACTGTCTGTTGAAGAAAATTTCACCATAAAATTAGTTCAAAATTATCACATCCCCAATGAAGGCTACATATCACTAATACACAAAAAATATCATCGGCAACTTAAAGCATTTCCCTCCAAATTTCATACTACTGGTAATCGATTGAGAACATGTCGATAAGATACTTCCGATGTCTTCTGGATGGAAATTCACATAGGATGAGTTTACGATCATTGGCCATTGAAGCTTCATTAGCTGCTTACTAAAGGTCTTTCTTTGAACTATAAACTTTTGCTATGAGGGAGAGGGTCATGCCCTCTACCCACACACATACACGCAAACGCATATTTTTAAAGTATTTTTAAAGGAATAATACTTTGAAACTGTCCCATGTTTTGGTTTTATCATTTTCCTTTTATGGATTAAAAATAGAAAATTAAGTTTTTTTTAAAAAAAAGCATAAAATGTAATTTTTTTAATTTAGGCCTGTTGTACACTCAGATAAGTCTAAAATGGATAAAAAGAAGTAATGTATAAGACGTATTGTTGTTCCCCAGTTAAATATACCAATACGGAGTATATATATATTACAGAAACCTGCCTCAAATAGAAATATTTTATGGTCTTGTTGAAAAGAATACAATGCAATTATAATAAACGATGTATCTGAAAAGGGAAAAATTCTCCGGTCCCTTGAGATTCCGTCTTTGGAGATTTTACGGCCTTTCAGATTTCTTTTTTTCATTAAATCTGAACTTTACAATAAGTAATTTATTTCATCTAAATTTCCAATTAAATTTTCAGCACGACTGAAACTACGCTATAAATCTTTAAATGACACTACAAAAGATGTGAATTTCTTTTCACTTTGCTAAACAGCGTATAGCCAACAGAGTTAAAAAAGTGCCCAGACCGCGGGGATCGAACCCAGATTCCCTGGTATAGCGCATTTTTCCAAGCGCTTTACCATTTAAGCCATCTGGACGACATCCAGTCTGGCATTTTTCACTTATATACGTTGGCAAGAAGATGGAATGTCATACATGAGTACACTATTCAGTGGCGTACATGAGACGAATAATTTCCCAAGCGCTATACCAGGGTATCTGGGTTCGCTCCCCGGTCTGGACACATTTGTCACTCTGTTGGTTATACGCTGTTTAGCAAAGTGAAAAAAAAAATCACATCCTTTGTAGTGTAACTTATTTCATTTTTGAGACCGCCTCTACAAATAGTTTTATTTTTATATTAGAATACTCGGAAATGTTTCGTTAAAACTCGTTGAAAATTTATAGTTGTAAGTCTTGAATGTTAAAATTTGACTTCTGGAGCCAAACTCCGGTATTAGCATGGAAAATTCGAAAGTTTATTTCCTATTTCAAAATTTCTTATATTTATTCCTGTAGACACGGTTCCCTATATATATATTTAGTTTTATAGATTTAAATGAGATATATCAATTTAATTATTTAATGATCAATGAAATGTTTTTACCCACTGATTTCGACGCATTTCACTAATAATTACAATAAACCCAATGGAACAAGACTTATCCCTTTTCTGGTATAATTTGGTTATTAAATAGCAGGAAGTGTGTGTGTATGTGTTCACCCCCCCCCCCCCAACTAGACTTCAACTATATCCTACATTAAATAATTTTTGTCGAAGGGTCTATTATTTGAGGAAGATATTAATGTAAGTAATACTTTGGATTTTTAATGGCTTTCTTAAAAAATACTTACGTCATAAGTTCATGTGCAAATTGGTTGATTGGATCAAAAGCTTGAGAAATAAAATTTGTTGTGACATCACGCAATATATTCGTATCAGTGAGGTGCGGACAAATAGCAGTGAACAAAACACCATCTCTCTCTAAATGGTACTGAGTCTAAAATAGAAAATATTATTTTAAGCGCATATCACTGATGATTTCAGTATAATAATTTATTTAGAGAAATTCAAATGTAGTTTTATAAACAATAACTCTCTTTAAAGTAGCAATCATTTAAGGATAAAATATAACAAATATTAAATATACATAATTTATGTTATGTTAATTTTATTATCTTGTTGAAAAAATTAGACTTCATTTCCGTCCTTTCTGTGTAAACAACATCTTTATATCTTTTATAGATTTTTGAAATGTTTCCTGACTTTTGGATATCACGGTTCACAGAAAAAAATAAAACCCAATTTGGGTCGAAAGATTCTTAGGTATGTGCCCAAATTGGGCCATGCCTGTTTTGGTACCACTGTGTATCCATTTTTTATTTATTTTTTAGAAAATGGGTATTTAACAGTGCCCAAAATGGATACACAGTGGTAACCAAAACAGACATGGCCCAATTTGGGCACATACCTAAGAATCATTCGACCCAAATTGGGTTTTATTTTTTTCTGTGTTACATAACTCCCCAGTATTTGAATTTGATTAAGAAAACAAACAAACTGAAAGTTCTGGAAAACATTTTTGCAATAAATGAACTTAGTGGTAACTGAACTCATTACATTAATCAGTTAGAAATGTAATTGTCTGAGTGCAACGAAGACTCATACACAGCGCAGTATTACTTTGCTCCATATATAGCTACGGCGGATATTAAAACCTTTTGTCAAGCATAACTCAAAAAATATTTAACGGATTTCGTTCAAATTTTTACAGCAGGTACCTATAAAGGTGACAACGACGTCTATTTATTACCAAGAATAAATGTCAAACCGTTTGGAAATTATATTAAAAGAAATAGATAAAAATGCACAATTAAAGTACATACGTCACTAAAATTTTGTGCGTACGTCATTTTCACCGGCGGGAAATTTTCGTAGACAATCGGAATTGAAAAGTTCATGGAGTACATGGAGCAAAAAATATGCACGCACTAATATTCAGCACAATAAAATTCAACTCAATTTATTTATTATTGTATCTTTTTATTTTATCTATCTTTTTATTGTATTTTAATTTAGTAGAAATCGAAAATTAATCTGGATTTTTTTCTGTTTGAAAGAAAAACCCCGGAATAACTTGGTAGACTTGGTATTAGAGATTTGGCGGAAATCTCAGCAATAGCAGCTTTTTTTATTTCGCGTGTGTAAATTAAAAAAAAAAAAATTCTTTGGTGTTTAAATAAAAGGTTTCGATTTATGGCATTATTTCTTTTTTTTTTCTCTTTTCAGCATTTTAAATGGAATTAATGAAAGGCATGTATTTTAAATTAAATGAGTGAAAGGTTTATATTTAAATGAAATGAATTCAATATGAAAATGTTATAGGAACAATATTTGGCGATTTATCAAATGCGCCAGGATAACATAAAAGTACCACTATATCAAACGGTATGTAGTATGTGAAATGAAACAATTATATTATAATCACCCATCGTACAAGAAAATAAACTAATATTCTGCATTCAGAGGGAAAAATCCATCTCCTGTGCCGTAAGATTTGGCGAGTTCTTTTTTGGTGATAAGTTTTTCGATGTGATTGTTGGGATCTGCAGGATTTGGCTTACTTTTTCTAAATCTTATTTTTTTTGCAGATGTAGTATTATGTAAATATATTTTTTTGCAGATATTTTTCTATTTTGTATATTTGGCATTCTATTTTTTATATTTTCTATTTGGCATTTGGAAAAGAGATTTTTACCTTTTTATCTGTGCCTTCGGAAATATTAAAAAATAAAAAAAAAGATTTACATATATCAAGCGTATAATGTTATGTTTTGTATTTTTATACGGACCACTTCTCCATTTTTAGATTTTAAATGCTATTTATTATTTACTAGCCGTTTATTAATTGTTTACAATTTATCCCCCTGACAATAACAGTTATTTATCACAAAAATGCATCTTAGGTTTGTTAAATAAGTTTGTTTATGTATTTTCATTACTTATTAAGATATCGAATATGGCAATAAAATTTTATTTTAGCATCGTGCTTAAATTTTTAAGATGGTGCAAAAATATGATTTAATTAGCCGCCACTGGCGACCAGTTTGGTCGCCCTTAAATGTATGTTAAGCATTGTAACAAATTATTTTTATTCATAATTTATTTTTTTCCTTAATCCTTTGCCAAACCGGAAAAATCTAATAGACAAATCAAGAACTTTTGCGATCGTGGTGGCATTTCGCATATTTTTTGTTGTTATGTATTTCATCTTTCTTGACAAAAACCGCTTAACCCACTTTATAATAAATTAATCATTGTGTGTGTGTTTTTAATATAAAATAAACTATTTCATAATAAAATAAAAGTAAATGCTGTTTTAGTAATCTCTAATAGGTACCTGAAAATGGGATTTTCTCGCCAAAATGGCGCAAAACAAAAATTCCGCCAACCCTGGTGCGTCCGTGACAGCTGTTCCAATTTAAAATACATGACGTTCACATTTTTCTTTAAAATAGAAAATAGATAAATAAGAAATATTATCATAAATCAAAACATTTGATTTCAAAATTAAAATATCGTTTCTAATTAATACACACGAAAAATAAAAGTTGACAATTTGTTTCGAAATTTGATCCATTAAATATTATTACATGAGTTCAACCACGGAGTTCAACTTACATCAAGAAAAGATCCGAAGGAAGTTGAGTTGTATGGAACAGAATTATGGTAAACTTTGACTGTCTCACTGGTGCTGATTATTTTTTTTTACACCAGGCAGCAGTCCAAAAATTCATGGTTTAATATTTTAAACGTTCACAACGAATGAATCTTTTTTTTTGTTGTTGTTGTTTACTTTCATGGATAGAGAATTTGAACAGCGAACCTAATTGAAACTGAAGTTATTGCAGAATGTATACATAATTGAACGTAAGTCATCTCTCAAATATTAATTTATTTTGAACGATCTTTCTAAAAATGTAACTTTTATGCAGTTTTATTAGAAAAAATAATTTTGAATAAAAATGGCTGCCTGGCATATGAAACAGTGAAGCGGCATCCCGGAACTGTTGAGGACAGTCACATGACATACGGTTTTATTATAGAGACTAGCCGCCACTGGCGACCAGTTTGGTCGCCCTTAAATGTATGTTAAGCATTGTAACAAATTATTTTTATTCATAATTTATTTTTTTCCTTAATCCTTCGTCAAACCGGAAAAATATAATAGACAAATCAAGAACTTTTGCGATCGTGGTGGCATTTCGCATATTTTTTGTTGTTATGAATTTCATCTTTCTTGACAAAAACCGCTTAACCCACTTTATAACAAATTAATCATTGTGTGTGTGTTTTTAATATAAAATAAACTATTTCATAATAAAATAAAAGTATATGCTGTTTTAGTAATCTCTAATAGGTACCTGAAAATGGGATTTTCTCGCCAAAATGGCGCAAAACAAAAATTCCGCCAACCCTGGTGCGTCCGTGACAGCTGTTCCAATTTAAAATACATGACGTTCACATTTTTCTTTAAAATAGAAAATAGATAAATAAGAAATATTATCATAAATCAAAACATTTGATTTCAAAATTAAAATATCGTTTCTAATTAATACACACGAAAAATAAAAGCTGACAATTTGTTTCGAAATTTGATCCATTAAATATTATTACATGAGTTCAACCACGGAGTTCAACTTACATCAAGAAAAGATCCGAAGGAAGTTGAGTTGTATGGAACAGAATTATGGTAAACTTTGACTGTCTCACTGGTGCTGATTATTTTTTTTACACCAGGCAGCGGTCCAAAAATTCATGGTTTAATATTTTAAACGTTCACAACGAATGAATCTTTTTTTTTGTTGTTGTTGTTTACTTTCATGGATAGAGAATTTGAACAGCGAACCTAATTGAAACTGAAGTTATTGCAGAATGTATACATAATTGAACGTAAGTCATCTCTCAAATATTAATTTATTTTGAACGATCTTTCTAAAAATGTAACTTTTATGCAGTTTTATTAGAAAAAATAATTTTGAATAAAAATGGCTGCCTGGCATATGAAACAGTGAAGCGGCATCCCGAAACTGTTGAGGACAGTCACATGACATACGGTTTTATTATAGAGATAAACGTATGTTTGTAAATATTTGAAAAACATGTTTTACCGCTCTCTTGAAAAATTTTGTAAGATGCTAAAACTACCTTTTGGCACCATTTTAAATTTTTTTCGCCAACCGACATAGGATACGAAACTTTCCCCACTCAGATACACAGGCAAGGCTGGTCTCAAACAAGAGTAAAGCTAGCAACAATATTCTTTTAACTCTATATAAGAGTTACAATAATGATATTAAATGCTCCGATTGGCTTTGGGCCCAATTACGAAAGTTTCTCCTAAAAAAAACTGTAGAAGAAGTCTTTTACATTTGATTCAAATGAAGCTCGGTCTACAAGGTATTAGTTCATAATACAAACAACACTAATGGCATGGAGGCAAAAATTTTAATTTAAATGTATATATTTGAAACCCTTCTCCCCCTACCCCCCTTCCCACCAAAAAAAAAAAAAAAAAAAAAAAAAAAAAAGAAGAAGAAAAGAAAGTTACAGTAATGAATTTAAAATGGCGTTAAGCCACGTTTTCTGACATAAGCAATTGGCTGCAAACGCAATAACGAAACTTTCACTTAACTTAATAACATGTAGCTAATATAGCCCTCAGGGTACTTTGCAGTTATACAGACCTTGTGGTTTTTTAAAAAAGCTTGAGACAATTCAGGTTTAAGAAGTTGAGATTTACTGTCAAATGATATAAACAACTATGAACACAAAACTGATGAATTATTATTCAGGTTTATGTATGTATTTAATAAAAAAATTGCATCTGATTACACTTATTAGATAAATTACTTCTGTTTGCATTTAATAACTGATAAATGTCTTCTGTATATTAAATGAATTGTTTAAATATTGGGAAGAGGTAGCGAGAGGTAGAAAGACGAGTAAACAAACGGGTAGACAGACGGGTAGAGAGACGAGTAGCGACATAGGTAGGCTGACGGGTAACGAAACGAATAGACAGACGGCTAGAGAGAAAGGTAAAAAGAGGGTTGACAGACGGGTAGCGAGATGGGTCACGAGACGGGTAGCGACGCCGGTAGACAGGAATGTAGCGAGAGAGGTTGCGAGACGCGTAGCGTGGTAGATAAAGAGACGAGTAGAGAGATGAGTACAGAGACGAGTTGACTGACGGGTAATGAGATTGGTAGCGAGTCGGGTACAAAAACAGCCGGATAGTGAGACGGGTATACATACGAGTAGAGAGACAGTAGATGGGTACGGAGATGGGTAAGAAGAGGAGTAGAGAGGCGTATAGCCAGACGGGTAGCGATACAGATAGACAAGTTGTGAGACAGATAGACAAATGGGTAGCAAAGTGGATAGAGACACGGCTAGACATACAAGTAGTTAGACGGATAGACAGACGGTTAGAGAAATAGATTGGCGAGTAGCGAGACCGGTAGAGAAATATAGAGACAGGTAGCGAGACGTGTAGAGAGATAGACAATCGGTTAGAGAGACGGGCAAAAGAACAGATAGGGAAACAGACAGATTGTGGACAGACAGGCAGACAGGCAAAAGAAAAGTCTGCGGATTGGCGCAGTAAAGGCACAGGGGGCAGAGCCTCCTGGAGAATAATCAAGAAAACTTTGAATTTTGCCGATATGGAGATTTAATGTAAAAGTTATTTTACAGAAGTCATCGAAAGTTTTTTTGTATACTTTAATAGTAATTTAGACTATAGTTTTGCAAAGTGGTTTGTAGCAAAGCATGGTATCAATGTGGTTTGAAGTGTAAGAGTTTCTGTAAACATTTATACAAATAATAGATATATAATCAAGGAAGAAAATTTTTAAATTCACACAAAAAAGGTGCAACAATGAAATTAAATTTGCGTTAAGCCACGTTTGATAAAATAATCTATTGGCTGCAAATCCAATTACGTAACTTTAAAAATCTTGGCATTTTAAAAGATCCGGCGTTTTTTTTTTTTTTTTTTTCTTTTTTCATTTTTTTTTTTTTTTTTTTTTTTCAAGTTTTGCGCAATACGCGCTTAAGAAAATGAGATTCTTTGCCACATGTTAAAAAAATTATGACAACACATCTGATGAACGGTACTTCTTTTCTATTTTTTTAACAGTGTATATGAATTTATATATGATATTTTGTAATTCTATCATTTAATTTGCTCTTTTTCTTTATATTGTAATTGTTAACCCTATGTTCTCAGCAATATCACTCAGACTAATCCCTTTGAGGGAAGTCCTAGTAAACGTTAATTACAGATTGAAAGTAGTTTTTACTTACACCATAACTTCTGGTCAATCCTATGATGCCATGCTTAGAAGCGTGGTAGACAGGACCGTCATGAAACGGAAGGAAACCTAAAAATAATAATGAGATTATTTTTCTTCATTTTTCTTCTTTATTATGCTAATTTATAACATGTTTGTGACATTTTCAGTTAAGGTGTCAATTATTTTACTCATATCAGTGAATTAAATCGGGATTTTTATCAGAGGATTAAAAAAAATCATTGATAAAATTCATATAAGAGGGGGAAGCATAAATTTCTGCTGTAGGAGGTGTTGTAATTTAGATGATTAATTTTTTACGTTACTTATTCTTACTAGAAAGCAACAAATAAGACAAAAGATTTTTTTAAGATTCTCAAGATTTATTTTTTTTGTTGTTCTTGGACGGAGGGGGGAAGGGAGGGTCCGGGACGGGAACCGGGATTATTTTACAAAAATTATATAAGAACAAAAGTGGAAATCTAACAAAAGGCTAAAAATTATCTTTCTTGAATTTTTTTAATAATTTTTTTGAACAATTTTCTTTTCTTTCTTTCTTTCTTTCTTTCTTTTCTGTTATTTTTAGCACTTTCCAACCTAGTTGAAAAGTGCTTATGACTTCGGTTTGTCTGCCGTATGGCCGTCTGCCGTCTATCCGTGCTCTAACTCCCGTAAATATGCTCGGATTGCTCTGCAATTTTTACATGTTATTGTCTTTATCTATAGCATGTTCCCTATTGCAACGGAAGTGTGTAGCAGTGATAGTTTTTTTACAGGGACACTCAAGAGAATTTCGTTACATTGCGGTCTATGGGGGAAAAATCATTTGCGGTTTATTTAAATAATGTTTCACTATTGTAAACGCATTGAAATTTATATATATCACTAAGGTGCATTAGAAGAAGCTTAATATGGAATAAGGTGTGCATAGCACTTATAGTTACTTTACAGGGACAGTCAAAAGAATTCCGTTACATTACGTCTATGGAGAAAAATCGTCTGCGGTTTATTTAAATAATGTTTCACTATTCTAAACGCATTGAAATTTATATATATTACTAAGGTGCATTACAAGAGGCTTACTACAGAATAGTGTGTGTATAGCAGTCATCGTTCATTTACAGACACACACAAAAGAATTCTCTACTGTCTGTTAACAATAATTCCTGGAAGTGCGTTTTAAGTTACTGAACGCGATTTTAATTTTAACTCGCTTTTTGTCTATTATGTGATGTGTATAAATTCTGTAGATCCTACACAGGGCAGCACAAAAGTTCGCGAACACATTCCCGTTTACTGACAGAAACTCCAGAAGGATAATTTTAAACTGTGCTACGCGTTTCCTAACTAAACTAAAATTTAGCATCCTATATATACAAATATATACAAAACTATAGATCCTATACAGGGCTGAATAAAAGTATTCGGATATTTTTCGAATATTGTATCTGTTGGAAATTCCTGAAATTATGTTTTTAAATATGTTATGCGTTTTCCAAATTGTTTACTTAGATGTTATCTTTTAGCTTATTAAATGGTATGTTTTGTAAAATTATTTTGGAAGCGTTGGAAAGTGCTACATAATCTATGCTTGAAGCATGATTTTTCGTTCTTGTTTTTTTTCTTGTGGAGGGTGCTTATATTTGGAAAGGGAAAAGGAATTGAAAATTTCTTAAAAGTGTGTGGCGGGCTTACTTTCGAGGAGGGGGAAAGTTACAATCGGGATTTTACAGAACTGTTTTCCTGTCGTATAATCATCGGGCTTTTTCGGAGGGTATATACCCGCAGAGGTGTAACTGTTGCCACTCGTGGGTAATGTCTATTGGAAGTCAAACCGTAACCCGCACCGAACTCGACAAAAAGTTTTCATTCACCCGAACCCGAAATGAAAATAACTTAATCCATAATTAAATGAAAATATAAAATGTAGTCTACAATTATATGTGTAATATCAATTTTACCTTTTATATTGAACACAAAGTATATACTCATTAATATTCAAATACTGGAAAACCGCTAAATAATGGACACATCGAGGCTGCAGAATTCGTCTCTTATTCGGAGATGTGCGCTATTCAGAGGCAAAAATATACAAATACATTTGTGTTGGGGATTTAAAAGTGTTCGTTGAATAGATGTGTCCACTATTCGAGAATGTCCGAATGGAGGATTTACTGTACATACTATTATTTCTGAATAACGGACAAATTTTACGGTTCTGAAGTGTCTGATAGTCAGATGTTTTACTAGATAAAATATTAAAAAAGTATCCCTAAATTCGACTCACAGTCTAAAAACGACATTTTCAAAACTGAGCAAAAAATACTGAAATCAGAGTATGTCTCATCGTCAAAATGGCTCCGAATTAAAATTACTCAAGTATATACTCCTGAAAACAAGCACACACTCAAGAATGAAACATCATGTGCTCATTTTTGAGTATGTCCATGTTTCAAAAATGAGTTTGAACTGATTTTAATCATTTTTGAGTATGTCCATGTTTCAAAAATGAGTATGAACTGACCTCTATGTGCTCAGTTTTCAGTATGTCCATGTTTCAATATTCTGAGTATTTCTGGTGTTTCAGAATTGAAAGCGTTGGGTCGTAATATTTGAAACAAAAAGTTTCATAACAAAATGAAAACACCGATTTACTCAGATTTGAAAGTGTCATTTTTCTTAGTGCAGAAGAGTGAAAATTCAACCCGAACTCGAATACTCAACCCGTCACAAACAAGTAGAAGTTCAACCGGACCCGAAATCAACCCGCATAAAAAAACTAGCAATCAAAACGATCCGCAGCAAAAAGTAGAAGTTAATGATACCCGCAATAAAATAATCAGAACCGACCGGGTCCGAAAAGAACTGTGGATCGAATAGAATCTCTAAAGTCCAAACTGCTAATATCGCCTCCCCGTGAAGACTCTCTAGATCCGTTATTGGTTTCTAAAAGGGTTAAAATTCGTACTTTTTTTAAACCGATTGCCCCGTCAACTAGAAGAAGGATTCATCTTTAACAATATATTTTTGATTTGTCGGTACCTCTAAAATTGCGCCTGGAGGGGCGTTGCCATAAGGGAAAAATCGTCCTTCGGGAAAACAACACATTTTGAAAAAATTTTTAAAGGGATAAATCTGGAAAATTCCTAATCAACTCAGAAATGTAAAGACTCAAGATTCCAATCTTTATAACAAGAACTATTCTTAAGTCAAAATAAATTAATAAAACGAATCAAACGTATGATACTATTCTTGGAGAAAATAAACTTTTACAGACTGAACTAGCTGAACTACGGATACAGTCAGTTCTGGGAACTCAGAAGGCAAAGATAGCAACTAATATCGTTTCCGAAAAACCATCACAGCAAAAATTTGAAAACCTATTAATTGAAAATAATAAAAAAAGAGACAAAACCGGAGGAAATGAATGAATCATACAAGAAATTAAAAGAACAATACAAGGAAAACACAATTTGGGTTCAATTTAGAAATACAATCCCTTAATAAAAAAATAACCAACTTTTAGAAGAAAATTTTTCACTTCAAAGAAGATCTCAAATTATACAGGAAGATCTACTTTTAGTGCAGGAACAACATCAAGAACTTCAATTAACACTCAATGAGGTTGAGGTCCCGTTAATGGCAGTACATTCCTTATTGGATAAGAAAGTAGCCCACATGGTAAATGCAATTAGAAGAAAAAATAACCTCAGTGGAAGAATTACAGGATCAATCACAACCAGAGAAAATACCTTCAGTCAATTCCAGAAACAATAACACAATCATGGTCAGTTCTCGAGCTAACCAAATATTTGGCAAGGATATTTATAAGCTCATCACATCTCAAAATATAGAGTCTTTGGCGATAATCAGAGACATAAAAATTTTAAAACCTAGAATTGAAGTAATATGTGGAACTAAAAGTGATACGAATATTCTTATTCAAGACCTAAAGCAAAATCAGTTTTTAAATGAAAAACTCTCTTTCACTAATATCGCTTCAAATGGCAATCCTTCTAAATACTCCAAACTACGTGACAGCTGATAACATTACTACCACAATAGCCATGTTGTACCACAACAAAAATGATGAATTTATAGTCTTTCTTAAAGATCTTCAAAGCAGCCCACATACAATAACTGAATCTTGCTGCTGTCCCCACCTCTTATGAAAAGGATTATAGCATATGGTGGTGTTTTTGTTGGTCTGAAACGACGTAGACTCCGTCCATTTACAACTGTACTAAGATGTTTTAAATGTCAACAGCTTGGTCATTCGGAAAAACGTTGTATGAATAATCCAGTCCGTGTTTTATGCGGAAGTGATCACTCTTCCGGTAAATGTTCTCAAATTCTTTTTTGTGTTAATTGCAAATCATACAATACTAATCAAAATAAGGAATTTCAAATAGATCATAAATCTTCAGCTTCTACTTGCGCAGTTTACCAACTCTATTATGATAGAGAAAGAGCAAGGCTCAATTCAGTTTACCCTATAAATCTCAAGTCTACGCCTTATCCAATAAATCCTACTCATCATTTTCAAATTTATCCTTCATCATTTACCAATAACTCATTTCCTCTTACAAACTTGAACTGATCAATATATTCTATACCGCAGCAATTTTGGCCAAATTATGGTCAAGAAGTTGCATCGTCTAATGATTACATCTACAGTTCTAATCTGATTCCACTCCTGGGACCATAACCCTAAGTTTTAGACCTGCCTATTGCAAAGAAAAGTAACTGCATCACAAATTGTATAGAGTATGCGTATTATCTGCATCTAGTGTAAAATTCCATAGAATCATCGAATCAAGATCGCCATTGATCTAATGCACTACATCGTATTTTCATAATGGTGATCATATTTTATGCATCTCATTTTTATTTCCTCATTGTGCTTTAAATCATCATATTTATCATTGTGTTCTTTCTAGTATTATTCAATTGTGCTACTTTTATCATCATGTGTCTCGTGACCTAATATTCTGCACCAGACGGCTGGCTGGCTTATATTTTATCCACGTCCGGCTTTGCAAAGCTTAAAAAACTTTTTAACTATCATTCTGACTTTCCTATCATAATTCACGACTGAGTCAGGGACTCAGGTTCCCCCTTATTCACTTCCCATTGTCGAGTCAGACCTTTGTCTTTTCGGACAGTTCCGACAGTGATATTTCTTTGTAATATTGTCATTTTTCCCCCACAAATATTGTTTTCATTATATACGTCATCACTCCGACCTCCTGTAGCGCTTACGGCCGGTCTCAGTTTCCGCTGAATTATGTATTTTTTTTTCTTAATACCTCTAAAAGAGGACAGGGAGGGATATCTATACTCTACAGACTTGGTTTCTTAGTCCGACCAGTCCATCGTATACCAAAAATAAAAAATAAATAAAGAAAAATATAAACAAAGAAAAAATATATAATTTAACAAATTACAATAACCATTGGAAAAACGTTCCGAAAGCTTAAAAAAAAAAAAAAAAAACATTTTTTCGTGTTATAGCGGCCTTTACAATTATGATTATCTCAAGGTTGCAGTTATGATTTCGCCAAGATCATCGTTATAGCTTATATATGCATCCTATATACGCATATATATATTACAAACACTCCTATATATATCATATACGTCATTATACACATATTATTTACGTCTTATATGTAGTATATACGTCATATACACATGTCATATATATACATCATATATGCATCATATATGCATCATATGTGACTATAACTTGGCCACATACGGCAAGAAATGTTACATATATATATATCATATATTATTATAATGTCATACATGCTTTATAATTTGGTGATAAATATTGGTCGCTTGGCTATTTTTCCTTGGGGGCCGCTATACTACAAAAATACCAGATTTACAATATATTAATCAAACCAGAAACAAAAATATTTTATCGGGTCCTTCCTACAATAACTTTAACTCTTGTTTGGATTGATGTCTGAGCTAAAGGTATTTTGAGGAAATTAAAGTTGAAGACCACGTTCTTTGCTTTATAAGACGATTTCTTATCCGACGTCAATTTTTGCTGAATCACTATAAAACATGCCGGATGAAGGCATTAAAAGCTCTAAGGCGTTGTTACGTCTCAACGAGTTGCCTCAATCAGGCATCCAGGGTCAACCCGGCGAAAAAAGAAGCCCAGTCCAACTGGGCCTGAGTCTGCAGTAAAAGTAAAAGCCCGGTCCCGGATCGACCCTGAAAGAGTGAAGACCAGGGTGGGCCCCAGTCTCGTGAATGAAAATTGGCCCGGGACAAGCCCTTTTCCATGCAAACATCCAATGTGGCTTTGCAGACCCTTTATCGCCCCATCGCCCCTCCTTAGATTCGCCATTTTTTACGGACTTCAGACGTCTTCCGCTCTTCAAAAATCTTACTTCTTCCAATATTTCGTTCTGCCTCGCCCATGTCTTTCAAAATTTATTATTATTATTTAACATAGAAACTTTGTGATATGCAACATTACCTCCCAAGGAAGATGTATTGATGACCATTCCTCCTTTTCCTCCTTTGCTTTTGCCCATGTATTTTAGTGCCAATTGGCATCCGAATATAGGTCCAAGCTAATAAAGACAATTGTAGGAAATAATGAATATTTCAAATCATAAATAAGTATAAAAGTTATGAAAGTAAAAACAGTTGTAAAAAAAACCACTCTTTTATGAGCATTATTTTTTTTTTCTTAAAAATCATGCCTAATTTCATGATTGCCATTAATTTTGCTTCAAAAAATATCAGTTATAATACGTTAATTTGACTTTAATCCCGATTATTGAAAAATTTATCTCTTTGATTTACTCTTGGTAGAAAACACAAACTAGTGAATGTATGAAAAAATTATAATTTTTGCTCTGTTTCTTTTTTTTCTTCTTTAAATTCCTACTATTAGCTCACACTCTCTCTATATATATCTTGTTGGAATTTTTAATCGTTAATAAAATATTTTCTATTCATCCATTCAAGTTCAAATAAATTTTTTAAAACTTGTACTAGATGACAATTGATGTTAATACAGTTTTTTCAAATATTAATTCATTAATTAAATTTAATTAATTAATTTTAATTTTTATATGGGAGAAAAAAATTTCTCTCATTGTTTTCATAAATGAAATGAAAGATTTATCTCAAATGAGTGATGCCAACAAAAAATAAAATACCGCAACGATGATTATAAAATAATGTTCAATAAAGATAACGTGGGACATGAATGCTGCACGGGTTTATTTTATATATTTATGATTAAAAAGTAGGAATTGACTTTAAAAAAATTATTACTTGTTAAAATATGGCAACAGGAAATAAAATAAAGCTTTTTTATATTACTGAAAATGTTACATTATTTTAACAAACATATATTTATTGTTAAATAATGTGGCAAAAAAATACTTAGTTTTTATTTAAGATACGGCAAGGAAAAAAAAAAAGCATTATTTAAATTGACTATTCATAATTTCTAACTATTTTTCTCAACGTATAATCATAATTTGATTAATATTAATAACGTGTCAACAGTCTAATAAAACTTAGTTTACTGTTTATAAAGTTTTTATTTTACGCCTTTTAGAAATAAAAGAAGATAATATTAATCTTTTAATTGATAATTAAGTTATGAAAATATGAAAATACTAGCTGTAACCCGTGATTTCGTTCACGTAACATTTAAAGAAAATTAATGCATTAATTAAGCAACATATACAATTGACAAACTCTTTATCATATTCTATAGTAGATAATACTTCTGATAGTCACAATTTGCGTATTTTTGTTTTTATATATATGATCATGTTAATTTCTTTCAGGAACTTGAAATTTTATACTCTTTCTCTAAGATTAAGCGTGGTACACATTTTTTTCTTTGTTATTCTATTATATCATTTCTATTTATTCTATTTACACATTTATTTCGTTCATATAAATTGATATAATTTAAGTTTTCGTGTCAAAGAAAATTTTTCAAAGTGATTATGTTAGTAAATATTTTTGAAGAAATTTGTAATTTAACATATTTATTTAGATATAATTTTTATTTCATTAGAATAATCTAAAAATCAACATAAATTATGTTTTTTTTTCCAAAACAGTTTATGATATGATATTATTAGATGAAATTTAAAGTTATATGATAGTTAAAAAAGAAATTAAATGTGTGTGGAGCATAAAACTTTAAAAATAAATAAAATAAGTAGAAAAATACCTTTAACCCTCATATATGTAAGGTAATTTTATTTCACAGTGCCACACTTTTAACAGCTGTAGAGCTACTAATAAAATCAAAATGTTTAAAAAGCTCCAAAAACTTTCAAAGCCTAAATTCTTATTTGTTAAGCAATAGAGTTGCTTATTTATTTAAATGGCGAAAACAATCTGAGAAAAGCACCCCAATTATGGAGCATTGTCATATTGATTGTTGTGTTGTAGTTTAGGATTATGAAAGCGTCGAAATTTGACAGGAGTGTATTCCAATGAGGGGCAAAAACTATCCTGCAGAGATATTTTTAACTATAGATTTATATATTTTAAAATTATAAGGAATTATATAAGTATCAGAGAAATAAACTAATAATACCTGGCTTTTCTCTTGCTCTTTTCCATAATCATGGTGCCTTTAAAAATAGAAGGGGGGGTGTTTCTTTTTTAATTAATTGCATCAACTCTTCTTTAAATTTCACGTGAACGATGTCAAATGCAAATTCCATTCTCCAATGAAAATTGCCATATGCTAGTAACTTTTACATCAACTTATCATCACTAATATATTTACATCAACTAATATATTTATTAAATTTTATCGAAATTAAATATTCTGAAAGATTGTACGGTAAAAGGATGTTAAACTTGCGCTTTGGCGACTAATACATTCTGTTCAAATTATGCTACTTTGTGCAACTGTAATAAAATGCTAATATTTTCTGAATGAAAACCGGTACATGATTTAAAATATAACGACAATTTCACCGGGTACAGTTTTTCCTATGAACCAATATCTGTCTAGACAAAAAAAAAAAAAAAAAAAAAAAAAAAAATTCACTTCATGAATCATGTACAAATGTGCATTTATATTTATAGATAATGTGCATGTCTGTCATCTTAACGTAGGCAAAACGTTGTGCTAAATTGTTTGAAGTTTCGCAAAGTTTCTCATAATTTTCAAGTAGTTTGAACACATTATATTATGCGTAGGAAATAATACATTATGAATTACTAACTCTGCAAGAATTCTTACTTTTCGCCTACAATAAGTTAAGAAAAACGCCTTTATTTGAGTGCGTGATGTCACATGCACATTATCTATTTAAAACATGAAAGCATTTAAAGAAATCCAATACTACTGTACTCATAGAAAATGTTTAAACATTAATATTATTACCTACTAAATTTAACTCCGAAATTGTATATTTACAATGTAATTTAAACAGATTTGCTAAAATTGAGTTTTGAAATTATGAGGTTTTTGATGCAAAACTTTATTTCTAAAAATATATTGTACTTTTACGAATTGGTTAATAATTTCGAAGCTGGTAAAATGAAAATGTCGCCACTTTCTCGAACTTATAAAAAATATATTAGTTTTTAAAATTAAAATGAATGTCTTACATTAAAAAAATTACGTCCTTTTTTCCGATAAACCGTTTTACTTTTAATACCATTTGTTTTAACACCCATTTTTAAAGAATAATTACTCGAAAATACTGTATTGTTTTCTTTAAATCCAATTTTTATTAATAGTAGGCAATTATTATCCACTTATCCAAGGAGCTTAAATATGATCCTTGGTTGAAGCTCAAGCTGAAAAAAGTTACCATGTAATGATTTCCAAATGTCAATATTTGACAGACGATTTTTGATTATGTAGAATAAACTAGATCATGCGCAGTTTGAATAAGCAAAAATATGTTTTTTGTTTTTGGAAAATTTACTTTAATATTAAAAAACCCATGGAAATATTTTACCTTTGTAAAATTAGGAGCTAAGTTATTTATTTTTGTCTCCAAACACATTTAAATAAATGTACTATGTCGTTTAAACGCACTTAAACTACAGCGCCTAGAATACATAGTGTGGAAACCGGCTATCCTTGTAATGCTTTAAAAAGTGCTAAAAATTTGTAGCCTATAAATGTGCAACGGTGCTCCTACGATAATATTGCAACCAGAGACAAAACAATGCGTATCACGTTTTTTAGTCATGCTTTCATAATTTAAAAAAAAAACTTATAAAAATCATTAAGTCAGAAGAGAAAAGGATATAATTTAAGTATTTAAAATACTTACTACCAGCCGAAATATTCTAATACAATGTTTACGTTGAGAAGATGGCGCTGCGATGCCATCGTAATCTTTTCAGCAACGTTGTACATTTATTGGTGTCAATTTTTTAGTACTATTTTGTAGCAGATTTCCACACTATTTATTCTAGGCGCTGTACTTAAACTATCTTTTTAATATATATAAAAAATATATCACACTATCTGCCCTGAAATGACGTCAGTTTCTGATTTCAAATTATAGTGAATGAATCTGTATTTTTATTTTTTCATAAATATACTGTCCATATGCAGTTTCTTTTTATGTCGACGGGAAAGAAATTGCATTTTAAATTTAAAAAAAGAAAAAAAAAGATTTCTGTAAAGATAAACTATGGGAGATATTTGAAAAAAAAAATGCAAAGAATGATCTGAGAAAATTTTTAACTTGACTCGTATATTTAACTCGTGTTATTAACTCGTAAACTTTTACTCGTGCTCTAAAAAGTATGTACATCGAGTTTCGTTCAAATCGGATAAAAACTGTAGATTTGTATTAGGAACATACATACCAAGAACGGCTTTTATATATAGATAGATATTATGTTATTTAATCTTATTCGCAATGCTTAATTGTTTTTTTATTTTACTTTCATTTTTCAAGTGAAAAGTAATTGTTCAGGAAAAAATATTATTCCAGGTCTCGTATCTATTGGCAACCCTAATGCTTAGCAACGTAAAATAATTAAATTTTATAGGAAAAGTATTCATTGATTCTCTATGAAAATAATGACATTTTGAATTATTAAGAAAAATATTTAAAAATAATAAATAACACCTACCCTATATTCATTTCGGGGTTATAATTCCTCAATATGCAAAGATACAGGGCCGTTAAATCCTTCTTTTTGAAGTTTACTTCAGCCAAACATTTACACACACAATCACATTTATGATAGTATTAGGAATTAGGATCGCATTTTCATCGGGAACACACACCTGTACATAACTTCTGGGACTCTACACACCAAGAAGTGGGAAAGAAAAATAATTACAAAATTCCCAGAGAGCGTAGTTTGGAGCATCACTCCATTGTTGTTGCAACTCGTATACAATTGTAACCATAAAGAATATTTGGCGATTTATCACCTGCAACCGTCTAACGGAAAAATACCTTAAAATGAATTTATTAATTTATAATTAAGTTTTAAAAATATTAAAACGTTGTATTGTGGTCGGAAACACACTTGTTTCTATAATTTTTATAATTCTAGCACATCAAGAAGTGAGTGAAAAATCTATCTTTACATACATGAATCAAGTTTAGTTAAATAAAGGAGTGTCTGTTATATATATGTTGAAATAACTCCTGTTAAAAAAAAAGACATAAGGGGTTATCAATTAATTACGTCACATTTCAGAAGAGGAGAGAATCCAGAAAGTGGTTGTGACAACACGTTATGACATCAGATATAAAATATGGAAATTGTTAGGTAACCATCTTTATAGCACAAAGAAGACGGAGTGAGAGGCATGTCTGTGCAAAATATTAGGTGTACAAATATGACTCAGCCCTTTTTGAGTAAAGAAAAGACACTTATAAATTAAAAGGAAAATTGAATCAAAACATATTCAGTCGAGAAGCTACATCATTCGTCCATTTGTCAGGCAGCAATCGATTTCTACAATGGAAAAACCCTGGTTGTTCTGAAACAATCCAGTTATCAAGTCATTTTTTTTTCTTCATAAGAAGTGAACCGCTCTCCAGAAATTGTGTTCTGCATAGAACGAAACAAATAGTAATCTGAAAGAGAGCCAACATACGATGAATACAGCGGGTGGGGTAACACAACTCTGTGATGTCGGCCTATAGTTTTCTTGACTGGTTATGCAAGGCGTGGGTGAGCATTTGCCATCTGTTAGGACGAAACGAGCGTAGTCTGTAATAAACTGTTGCTACTATGTCAGACTATCAATGATGACTATTACAAGAAAGTATTAATCACTTTGAACGAAGAATTGAAGCAAAAATGTCAAGGTTGTTTACAGACTTGACCATATTCATCCACATGGGACAAAACCAGTCAAGGGAATTGTAGAAGCACTTTGCTGGTATATAGTGACCCATCCGATGTATTCACCAGGTACTGTCATTTTTTTTTTTTTGCTCCATGCAGAGCTCCAATTCGCGAGATCAGTTCAGTTTTTTTGTAGTTGTCGAAAATTGATTTCATCACTTGATTTCTTCAAAGCAACCATACTTTTATTCCAATGCGGAATCCGTTTGTTACCTGACAAATGGTCGAAAGTTGTAGCTTCTGTTAGAATATTAGTTTATAATTAGCTTCTGTTAGAATATTATAGCTTATAATTAGCTTCTGTTAGAATAAATCTTTATTTCACCTTGACAAAAAAAAGTGTTTTTTCTTTGCTAAAAAAAAAAAAGGACGGAGTCATATTTATACACCTAATATAAAAGATGTATGGAAGTTAGGCATCCTTAAAACATTTAAATAACAATAAAATAATAACGTTGTTGCAATAAAAATTGTCTCAAAATTAATAATTGAAAAATATATGACGTCATAACATGGAAGGGGGTGTCACTCGAGTGTGGTAACCTGTGGCATAGAGAGGAACTGAGATAAAAACCCCTCAAAATTTGTGTGATGTAATTAATGGATGACTCCTAAACAGCAAATCAAATATTTAAAATAATTACAAATCACAAATACAATGAAAATAGTTTTTTCAAAACACAATAAGGATCTAGAAATTGCTACGCATTTCATACGATTTAACATTTTTCAGGCAATGTGTGAAACATCCTACGAAATATTCTGTTCTTAAAATAACTATATTCAGAATAAATTTATTTTATAACGATGTTACCAAATTGACTTCAATGGTTTTCCTCGGATTTTGTTCTAAAACGATGCCGGCATTGTTCAGAACCAAATCTATCTTTTTGAATTCCTTGATGGCGAATTGAAAAAGTTCTGGAACGAAACAAAAAGTTAAAGTTGTTATATAACACAGACATTACTAATAAGAAAATTGATTCAGACAAGAATGATCAATTTTATTGATAAATTTACTAGAAAAATTATACACAATTAATGAAAATAGTCATGAATTGGTACAGTTAACGCAGACAGCAGATAGCAGACAGGAAGACAGCATACAGAAGTCAGGCATACAGCAGATAGCGGACGGGCAGACAGTATACAGACAACCGACAGAGTGTAGACAGACAGCAGAAAGACAGACAATACACAGCAGACAAGCAGGCAGCAAATAGCAGATAGGCGGACATAAAACAGTTGGTAGGCACGATCAGGATCACCCAATCGGAGCAACAACCAAAAATTTGGCATAGGCAAATACACTCCTGCGGAAACCCCCCCTCATCTAGACCAAGGAAACCAGCCCAGACCAATGGGCGATTATTTTAAATATACAACTGGTAAACAGACAAAAGGTGAAGTCTAACACAAAAATGACAGAACACTCTGCCCCTCCAAAAAAAACCAAACGATAAAATCTAATTACTAGAATAAAATAATACTGATAACAACTTTAAAGTTAATTTACATTACAAGAGACTGTACCACTGCTAAATAAAAATAACTATACCGAAATTTAAATAATAAACTAGGAAATGTGAATACAATATTTAAATTCATTAAAAGTTACAAATGACTAAAAACTACTAAAAATAACTGCCAATAAACAAACTAAAAAGTATGCACATGCATAAAGACTAAGAGGAAAAAAATAAAAAACACTGTTACAACTTTATAGTCACTTACAATTTATACAAGTGACTCTTGTCCAGAATGCTCGCAATCCACTAGAATGTTTAATATATGGAGTTCGTCACAAACGCATAACATGTGTTTATATAAAAGTTCAGCGAGCGATCTCCGAGCCGGAATATCAAAGATCCTTAAACCCTATGATACGTAGTTCAGGAAAGACTAAACTACAAGCAACAATGACTCCAACACGTTCCAGCATTCATGTTCAAAATTTGTAACGGATGAATACAGAGAATACTGTAAATGCAACACAAACTGTGATAATTTTTACCATTTAATAAAACTTTTATCAAATTCCACCTGAGAGTGTGGTTTGAGTCAAATTTGAAGAATATCGGCATCAGAGGGCAATTACCAAAAAGAAAATGAATAACATTACCTTTCTCGCTACAAACACATATTTGTGAGTTGATCTTTTGCCAATTTTATGACGGGAAACGATCCGTGTCCCGTCAAGAAGTACAGTTTGCAGGCAGAGAGCAAACAGAGAGACAGCAGTGAGAGCTCGCAGACAGACAGACAGCAGACAGTGCATAGACAGACAATGGACAGAGATACAGCAGACAGAAAGCAGACAGACAAACTGCAGAGAGAGCAGGCAGATAGACAAACAGCAGATAGTCAGACAGCAGAGAGAGTTTCTTGTCCAGAATGCTCGCAATCCACTAGAATGTTTAATATATGGAGTTCGTCACAAACGCATAACACGTGTTTATATAAAAGTTCAGCGAGCGATCTCCGAGCCGGAATATCAAAGATCCTTAAACCCTATGATACGTAGTTCAGGAAAGACTAAACTACAAGCAACAATGACTCCAACACGTTCCAGCATTCATGTTCAAAATTTGTAACGGATGAATACAGAGAATACTGTAAATGCAACACAAACTGTGATAATTTTTACCATTTAATAAAACTTTTATCAAATTCCACCTGAGAGTGTGGTTTGAGTCAAATTTGAAGAATATCGGCATCAGAGGGCAATTACCAAAAAGAAAATGAATAACATTACCTTTCTCGCTACAAACACATATTTGTGAGTTGATCTTTTGCCAATTTTATGACGGGAAACGATCCGTGTCCCGTCAAGAAGTACAGTTTGCAGGCAGAGAGCAAACAGAGAGACAGCAGTGAGAGCTCGCAGACAGACAGACAGCAGATAGTGTATAGACAGACAATGGACAGAGATACAGCAGACAGAAAGCAGACAGACAAACTGCAGAGAGAGCAGGCAGATAGACAAACAGCAGATAGTCAGACAGCAGAGAGAGTTTCTTGTCCAGAATGCTCGCAATCCACTAGAATGTTTAATATATGGAGTTCGTCACAAACGCATAACACGTGTTTATATAAAAGTTCAGCGAGCGATCTCCGAGCCGGAATATCAAAGATCCTTAAACCCTATGATACGTAGTTCAGGAAAGACTAAACTACAAGCAACAATGACTCCAACACGTTCCAGCATTCATGTTCAAAATTTGTAACGGATGAATACAGAGAATACTGTAAATGCAACACAAACTGTGATAATTTTTACCATTTAATAAAACTTTTATCAAATTCCACCTGAGAGTGTGGTTTGAGTCAAATTTGAAGAATATCGGCATCAGAGGGCAATTACCAAAAAGAAAATGAATAACATTACCTTTCTCGCTACAAACACATATTTGTGAGTTGATCTTTTGCCAATTTTATGACGGGAAACGATCCGTGTCCCGTCAAGAAGTACAGTTTGCAGGCAGAGAGCAAACAGAGAGACAGCAGTGAGAGCTCGCAGACAGACAGACAGCAGACAGTGTATAGACAGACAATGGACAGAGATACAGCAGACAGAAAGCAGACAGACAAACTGCAGAGAGAGCAGGCAGATAGACAAACAGCAGATAGTCAGACAGCAGAGAGAGAAGACAAAATGACAGTAAAGAGACAGAAGACATACAGAGGACAGACTGGCAGTAGACAAACAGAAGACAGACAGCAGTTAGACAGCAGATGGACAGCAGATAGACAGCAGCCGACAGAGTGCAGACAGACAGACAGCGCACGGTGGGAGATTTATCGATTCTAGCTGGCCAAAATTATTTTCCAATTTATTTCTCTTGAACGCTATGTTTTATTTAAATAAATGATATATTAAACTCATTTAAACAAAATTTATTACGTTTAAAATCAAAGTTTCTTCGGAGATGGTTATTTTGAATTGGAAATTGATTAATTTGAGACATTGAAACTCTGAAATATGTATTTGGTACATTTTATGTGTCATTCAATTAGGATAAACACGTTTAAAGCGTTAAGACAGTTAATAAATAAGTTAATCTAATTACTTAATAGGTACGCATTGATAATTTTAATGATACTTTGTTAACAGAATGGGACTTAAGTGATAAAAATATTTTTCTATTATAATACTACAAATCATAAACAAATATTTTTCTAATAATCTATTAGAAATTCGGATACAAGACAAACATTCGACAGCTTAAATGAAAATTGCTTTGAAATTAAATTCAACACTTCATCATCTGAAAGTTCTTCATTCTGGCTCTCAGAATATAGAGCCTTTTCTTCTATCTTGAAAATTGAACAACGCAATGACTGTCTTTAGAAAAAAAAGAGTTGTTTAAATTTTTATTTTGTAATTTTATTAGTTAGGGAAGTATTTTAAGTCAACAATATTATATAAAAGAATTTCCTGGTTAGATGATTTTCTCAAGAACTTTCTTGCATAATTAAGTCTACAGGCACAGAAATGTTTATTCGTTACTTCAGAAGTTTCTTATGATTAGAGTTGCAAAGGCTAGAAAAAACCCGGTTTAAACCTGGGAATAAACCGGGTTTTTTTTTGGAATAAACCAGGTCTTTTGGGAATAAACCTGGGAATAAACCGGGTCTATTGGAAATAAACCCGGGAAATTACCGGATTTTTGCAACTCTACTTATGATTAATGTCCAAAACGGGCAGAAGGGCATAGCATATATATATATATATATATGCTACGGTATATATATATATATATATATATATATATATATACTGGTGTGCAAAAATTAAGGACTGAGCTGATAAATTAACATAAAAGCCAAAAAAGGCAACAGAACTAAATGAAAGACCCAGCAGGGGATAGACCTGAAACAAATGCAGCAGGACATGCCCATATATGGCATATGGCGTAAAAGGAGGAGGTGCTAAGGGGATAAAAGTACACAGGCGGTGACCGTTCAGAAATTAGGTGAAATCTATTGCACTGTGTAAAGTGATTTCAGCGACGTTTTTTTGCTATTATTGTGTGATATGGCCAAGAGGCAATCCAGAAGATGTCATCTAGATGAATTTACACGAGGTCGAATCATTGGGAAGTTGGAAGAAGGACGAAGTGTGACAAGTGTGGCACAAGAGTTCGGTATCGCTCATAGCATCGTTTCACGAGTCTGGAGTGCATTTCAAACGAGGGGAACATCTGTCCGAGCATTCAGCGGTGGTCGCACATGTGCAACAACAACAGCGGAGGACCGTTATATTGTCCTACAGGCAAAAAGAAACAGGCGTTAGACAACTGCAGAAATCGCAAGGCAGATGGAGCAGACTACTGGCCGTCAAATATCACGTTTTACCGTGGCTAGGAGGCTGCACAAAGGTGGCCTGTATGCACGACGACCAGTACGGTGTGTACCACTAACGCCTGCTCATCGGAGACGCAAGTTTCTGTGGTATTAGGAACATAAGAATTGGACACAACAGGAGTGAGGTCGAGTACTCTTTACGGATGAGATCCGATTTAGTATGACGAGCGATTCTGGACGTATACACATCTGGAGAGAGCAGGGAACACGTAATCACCCCCCAACATCATCGAAAGGGACCGTTTTGGAGGTGCCGGAGTTCTTGTTTGGGGAGGTATCATGCATGGTAGCCGTATGAACCTCCACGTCTTCCAAGGAGGTTCAGTCTCTAGTGCTCGCTACTGTGCCGAGATTCTCTTGCTCACGTGCGTCTTTTTTAGAGGTATTGTGGGTCCGGACTTCCTCTTCATGGACGGCAACGCTTCCTCTCATCGTACAGCGGCTGTCCAAGATCTCCTGTAGAGTGAAGATATTCAACGCATGGATTGGCTTGCAAAGTCCCCGTACCTTAATCCCATTGAATATGTGTGGAACCATAGCGGGAGACACTTGACATCACGTGATTAGGCGTCAGCAACGATTCAGGAGATGAAAATGGCGTTACAAGAGGAATGGGATTCTATTCCTCAAGAGCTACTAGATAACCTTGTCCTCAGCAGGGACAGACGTTGAAAATCCTGCATCGCACTCAGGGGTGACTATATCCCTTATTAGAGACTGAATTTTTCCTGCCAGGTGCTTGTAAGATGAACGTTTCTGTCTTCTCTGCATTTGTGCTCCAAGTGACCTTTTAAATAAAATGCTTTCATATCCTTTTCATTCTTTGTTTACATGATTTTTATTACTTGTCCCATATATATATATATATATATATATATATATAATATCTTTGAATTTCAAAAAACATATCAAGTTCTTGTAACATTCTAATTAAATCTCCTAAGAGATAATTAGTAATAAAGTGTAGACAGAATACCACATAGTTAATAAATTAACAAGTGCAATCATAATTTTACCATAGCATTTGCTTCAATGGTAATTGGCCAAAAATACTGAAAATATGAAGAATATTTGAAAAGAAAGAGAGAGAAAAAAGAAATATATATAATAAACCATAAAATGTTAATAATTTGAAGTTGATATCAAGTGAATACAAATGGATTTTGAAAGAAATATGAACTAAATATAATGGAAAATTGGATAACAAGAGATTTAAATTAGAATTGGATATGAAAAAACACGTGTAGATATAATCATCAGTCTGGATGTATCCACACATGTTTTAAAAATAATACAGTATTTCATAAATATACTGGCATTTATGCTAAGATCAGTATATTCATCCAGGTATACTGTATTATTACCAGAAAACAATTGGAAATAGCAAAATTGGAAATAAAAAACTTGTAAAGAATAGATAAAATATTTTACTCACAATAATAATCCAAAATTCCGTGAACATCACAAGACATTTTATAGACTTTTTATAACTGATCAATAGTATCACTTAATATAAAGGTGATCGGCTAAACGCACATTCACCATGACTATATAAAGTGTAAACATTGTTCAACCAGCTTAATAATAGTCCTTATATATGTTTTAATTGTATTATTTGCTATATCATTTGCTATATTTTATCGCACACTAAAACAAAATAAATTATTACATAACATGTTTATATTTATATAATATAATAAATGTTATTTAAAAGAGTTGATAATTGAATTTATCAAAAAAATAGGATAACCATATAGTTTTGCTTGATTTCGTATAAATCTAATATTTTTGTTTTTATTTATATCTGAGCATAGATATTTTATACGATGAAGGTAATTGATAATTATATTTTTATAAACTGATTTATGTAAACATGAAGCAAAATTGGTAAAAATATTTACTTTAAATGGAAAGTCAAATCTTTTATCATAAATATCAAATATTAATTTATAATTATCATTAATATTAATTTTTAAGTCAAGAAAATTTATATTATTATTAATCAAATCATTTTCGCTTAATGTAAGCTGATTAGGATAAAAATTGAGTGGTGATGAGCAATTTTTATCATGAAATAAAAAATGACAATGTCATCAATATAGCGATAAAATACATAATCATTGTTCGGACCAATATTTCTTTCATAATAATATAAGTAAAGGTCAGAGAGAATACTAGAAGCGGTCCCACCCTGCGGTATTCCCTGGCATTGTTTATAAATAATATTGTCATATATGATGTAATTATTATGCAATGTAAAGTTTAATAAAGTTTTAAAAAAATTAACGGAAATATGATCTTTTAATTTTAATTGAGGTTTAAATTCTTTAAATAATATACACATTGATTTATGTAAGTCTTTTATATCAATGTTATTAAATAAATCATTAAAATCCAATGTTTTTATGAATTTTACCGGATTGATATTATGTATTTTATTAATAAGCTGAAAACTGTTTTTTAGGCAATGTTGGTTATTATGTTTTATCGTTATATCATATATCTGCTTTAAAATATTAAGAAGTAAATTGCTTGCATTATTATTATATGTGTTACACCCGATGGTAACTGTGCGAAATTTAATTGGATTTTTATGAAATTTTGGAATTATAACAAGATAAGGATAATTTAAATTATTACATTTGATTTTTAGTAATTTGTGATAATTTAATAATTTTCTATTATTAATTTCAATATTTAATTTAGTTTTATTAAAAATATTAATTGTGTTAATTGCATTGTGAATTAATCATTGTGAATTAATCATGTCCTTAATCATGCAATTTATGAGTCTTTCATTCACAAATTCCCCTCCTCTGTCTCTTTTCAATATTTTCGGAGTACGTTCAAATTTAATTTTCACGTATCTAAAAAATTCTTCAATTTTTGCAGTTGCTTCACTTTTCTGCTTCAGTAAATAAACGGTGAGAAATCGTGACTTGTCATCTATAAGTGTTAAGAAATAGCGCGTGCCTGTGGGAGTTACATCTTGAAAAGGTCCACAAATATCAGTGTGAAATAAATCTCCAACTTTTGATACTCGATGTTCACTTCTTTTTGGATAAGACATTCTGAACTATCTCAACCGTTGGACAACATAAACATTTCATTTAATGTTTACAGTCCTTTATTTTTAAACCATGTACTAGATGATTATCTTCTAATGACTTAATTGTTCTAAGATCCCGATGGTCAAATATTCTATGCCAGATATAAATACAATTTATACGCAATTTTTCAAAAAATGTAATAGCCAATTCATTGCAGTTTAACTTGTACAGAGAATTTTCCAATTTTCCTTCAATTATAACTTTATTACTTTTCATTATTGTACATTATCTGTTTCCAGAGTGTATAAAACAATCGTTTTCAGCAAGTCGCTTTACTGATAATAAACTGCTATCAAGACCTGGAACATATGAAACACCACAAAGTTTTGTGTATCTTACTTCATTATTTATTCCTCTGTATTTAGTTAAACCGTCACCAATACCTTTAATTTACTTAAAATTAGTAAGAGAAATCAAACTTTCAGAACTTATTCTGTTTGAAGTTTGAGGTCTATTTTTGGTACTAATTTTTTATTTTCAAAATTGTTAATAAAACAGAAATTATTAAAAGTATTTTCTTTTAACGTTTGTCCTCCAGTTAAAACATTCCAGTTTAATTTGCAAAAAACAAAATAGATAGCTTTAACGGTTAGAGCGTGAGAACCTACTCGGATTCAAAATAACTTGATTCTTGAGTAATGAGTGATATTAAAAGTATGTCAATACTTGATTACTTGAACTACAAAATAACTTGATTCTTGAGTAATGAGTGATATTAAATGTATTAAAAGTATGATATTAAAAGTGATATCTTGAGTGATATTAAAAGTATTTTCTTTTAACGTTTGTCCTCCAGTTAAAACATTCCAGTTTAATTTGCAAAAAACAAAATAGATAGCTTTAACGGTTAGAGCGTGAGAGCCTACTCGGATTCAAAATAACTTGATTCTTGAGTAATGAGTGATATTAAAAGTATGTCAATACTTGATTACTTGAACTACAAAATAACTTGATTCTTGAGTAATGAGTGATATTAAAAGTATTAAAAGTATGATATTAAAAGTGATATCTTGAGTGATATTAAAAGTATTTTCTTTTAACGTTTGTCCTCCAGTTAAAACATTCGAGTTTAATTAGCTAAAAACAAAATAAATAGCTTGAACGGTTCGAGCGTGAGAATCTACTCGGATTCAAAATAACTTGAATCTTGAGTAATGAGTGATATTTAAAGTATGTCAATACTTGATTATTTGAAATACAAAATAACTTGATTCTTGAGTAATGAGTGATATTAAAAGTATTAAAAGTATGATATTAAAAGTGATATCTTAAGTGACAATAAAAGTATTTTCTTTTAACGTTTGTCCTCCAGTTAAAACATTCGAATTTAATTAGCAAAATACAAAATAGATAGCTCTAACGGTTCGAGCGTGAGAAGCTACTCGGATTCAAAATAACTTGATTCTTGAGTAATGAGTGATATTAAAAGTATGTCAATACTTGATTATTTGAATTACAAAATAACTTGATTCTTTAGTAATGAGTGATATTAAAAGTATTAAAAGTATTATATTAAAAGTGATATTTGAGTGATATTAAAAGTATTTTCTTTTAACGTTTGTCCTCCAGTTAAAACGTTCGAGTTTAATTAGCAAAAAACAAAATAGATAGCTTGAACGGTTCGAGCGTGAGAACCTACTCGGATTCAAAATAACTTGATTCTTGAGTAATGAGTGATATTAAAAGTATGTCAATACTTGATTACTTGAACTACAAAATAACTTGATTCTTGAGTAATGAGTGATATTAAAAGTACTAAAAGTATGATATTAAAAGTGATATCTTGAGTGATATTAAAAGTATTTTCTTTTAACGTTTGTCCTCCAGTTAAAACATTCGAGTTTAATTAGCTAAAAACAAAATAAATAGCTTGAACGGTTCGAGCGTGAGAATCTACTCGGATTCAAAATAACTTGAATCTTGAGTAATGAGTGATATTAAAAGTATGTCAATACTTGATTATTTGAAATACAAAATAACTTGATTCTTGAGTAATGAGTGATATTAAAAGTATTACATTAAAAGTGATATCTTGAGTGACAATAAAAGTATTTTCTTTTAACGTTTGTCCTCCAGTTAAAACATTCGAATTTAATTAGCAAAATACAAAATAGATAGCTCTAACGGTTCGAGCGTGAGAACCTACTCGGATTCAAAATAACTTGATTCTTGAGTAATGAGTGATATTAAAAGTATGTCAATACTTGATTATTTGAATTACAAAATAACTTGATTCTTGAGTAATGAGTGATATTAAAAGTATTAAAAGTATGATATCAAAAGTGATATCTTGAGTGATATTGAAAGTATTTTCTTTTAACGTTTGTCCTCCAGTTAAAACATTCGAGTTTAATTTGCAAAAAACAAAATGCAGTGGAACTCCAGATATACGTTACTTGAGTTGTACGTTTCCCTTAGTTATACGTTTCAATTCAGCGGTTCCGGCCGCTTGCCATTAAAAATTAGCTGAGTTATACGTTTTGAGTTATACATTTCCCTCAGTTATACGTTACGTTTTTACGTCCCCGGACGAAATTTTGTTTCATTTGTACATTTTGTAACTGGAAACACTGACGACGCGTCGGATGAGTCTGATTTGAAACATTCCACTCAAACTTCGGAGCTGCTTTGAGGGCTTTTCACGTAATAAAGCGGTTCGTCAGTAGTAAAATCAGTAACGATAATTCGGCTGCATTAACAGAAATGCAAAGTTTTCTGTTCAATGTCAGCTCTGCAGAAAAAAAAAACAAAGATTAGTGATTATTTCAACAAGATTCAGTAAATTACTGAAATGTGTTTTGATAAATGATTTACAAGCAATACGATTCCGATAATTTCTTTTAAGTACTCTACGTGTATTTAAAATATTTTTAATAAAGCTTTTATGATAAAATAACTTCAAGTGTACTTTTCTTATGTACCTTTTTTCTATTCTGTTCAATTTTCGAAAATTTATGTCACGAGTGCAGTAATACTTAGGAAACCTCTATTTTCGATATAAAAGGTAACTAAAACACCACAGCGGAACGAAGTTTTACGATACATTTAAAAAAACGTTCTGGTAAACCATTAATTGAGTTGTACGTTTTACTGAGTTATACGTTTAGTTGTCTGGTCCCTGGCAAAATGTATAAATGGAATTCCACTGTAGACAGCTTGAACGGTTCGAGCGTGAGAACCTACCCGGACTCAAAATAACTTGATTCTTGAAAATCGAGGAATTTTTTTTTTTATGTCTCTTTTGACAGTCATGACACGGGTCCTTTAAACTGGTTGTCACGTTTTAAATATTGGGTGGAGTAAAAAATGGTTTTGTGGGCATATTTGCTTTAAAATACAAAAAGTTGCATGTTTCGTTAAACGGAAAAGATATTGAAGGTACTTACTTTCATAGTCATCTTCTTTGGCAACATCGCAAACAGCAAATTTCACGTTTGCAGCTCCATATTTCTTTTGCTGTTCTTTCACGAACTGGTTTCCTTTTTTTTCTTGTACATCGGAGACACATACCTAAATGATTAAAAGATACAAAAATGTCAGAAATAGGCACACATAACAATTTTCTGTTGAATTTTCATACATTCACTGGTTAATCATATGCTAACATATTTCACTTTTAATAAATGAAATAATTTAACGGCAATCTTTTCCATAAAGTATGGCTTTCTATTTAACTGTGAATCAGTGGCACAACGAAGACACACTCCGGTGTAATTGAAATATTTTATATCTATATTTAATACTTGGAAATTTTCCCATAGAAAATTTCACACGCCTTGGATTCATAATATTTCAAATTTTAATTGCTTAAAAGGCGTATAGCCAACAGAGTGAAAAAGTACCCAAGCCGGGACTCGAACCCCGGTCATCAGTATAGCGCACTGACGTTCTACCAACTGAACCATTTGGGAACGATACCCAGCCTGGCACTTTCTCACTATAACATGTTGGCAAGGCTACAAACGCAGCACAAGATGGAATATTTTCCGTGAGCCACCAACCCTGGGGCAAACACGAAACCAGAGAAAATCCAGCATCGATAATTGAATAAATCTATATTTAATACTTGCGCTATACTGATGATCTGGGTTTGAGTCCCGGCTTGGGTATTTTTTCACTATGTTGGCTATACGCCTTTTAAGCAATTAAAATTTGAAGTATTATGAATTCAAGGCGTGTGAAATTTTCTATGAAAAAATTTCCAGTCTATGATGTCATACACTTACACACAGTTTTTTTTAGTCGGTTATAAAAAGGAAAAAAGTCGTCAAATTTAAGGGATTTTTTCCTTTAATGACAACCTAGCCATTGTATTAAGTTATTGGTTTGGCGCGGGCTTGAAAATCACACCAACCAAAAAGTCGCCAAACATCAGTGCGTGAGTGTAATACATCTGTTCCAATTTCCAAGTATTAAATATAGATTTATTCAATTATCGATGCTAGATTTCCTTTGGTTTCGTGTTTGCCCCAGGGTTGGTGACTCACGGAAAATATTCCATCTTGTGCTGCGTTTGTAGCCTTGCCAACATGTTGTAGTGAGGAAGTGCCAGGCTGAGTATCGTTCCCAAGTGGTTCAGTTGGTAGAACGCCAGTGCGCTATACTGATGACCCGGGTTCAAGTCCCGGCTTGGGTACTTTTTCACTATGTTGGCTATACGCCTTTTAAGCATTTGAAATATTATGAAATATTTTAATTGCCGAAACGTCAGTGAAGGCTTACTGTTGAGACCCGAAAAGTTTTTGGTTTCTGCCTGTCTGTCTGTCTGTCTGTCTGTCTGTTCCGCGATAACTGCCGTAAAAATGATCCGATTAGTTTGATTTTTGGTAGGTATGTTGGTGAGATACCCGGAATTAGCTGTATAGTTTTTAGTTACATTTGGTTCATTCGCTCGGAAAATATAGAACATTTCATTTTTGATCCTAATGCTTTCCTATGGGAATTCAGACGATTTTGAATTTTTTCAGTCGTTGAAAATAAAATGTCGCATTTGATTAATGTATTTAAACGGTAAGTTATGAAGTCTAAAATTTATCAAGTCAGGTCTTAAGCTATTCAAATTAATTTGAAATTTTGTTAATACATTCGTCAGATTTTTTAAATTAGGTGTATAATTTTTGGTGCAATTTTATACATCTGTTCTAATAATATAATACATTTTATTCTATCATTTTCTGCAAATTTTAAAATGCATTTATTTTTATTTACCTCTTTAATTTAACCGTAACCTAGCAACTAAATTTTAAAGAATATCAAAATAATAAAATTCAAATAATTCAGACTATTTTGCTACAATATTTTATTGGGTGATTTTAATATTTTAGTATGCTATTGCCATCGAGTTAGATCAAGATGTACGTATGTAAAATAAATATTATAGAATGACCATCAAAACTGTTTTTCCGAAACAAAAATTGTAATAACACTAGATTTCTGCAATAGATATAAGTGAAATACAGTAGATTCAGTTTACATTTCCATAAGTTGCTTTTGTGCACGAGATATTATTCAACTTATCTATCAGATGCGAGTGTTTCGTGGTTGGCAGGTAAGTAAATATTGCTATTTAGGTACTAGGATAACATGTAATTATTTTCTGAATTTTTGCTTATCCTAATAAAACCACTGTGTAGAACGAAATCCAAGATATACTAGAATCATTCACACAAACAATAGGAAATCACGAATATAAATTTAATAAGATTACGGAAAACATTTCTTTTTAGGTCATAATGCTTTCCTATGGGAATTCAGACGATTTTGAAAATTTTCATCCATTGAAATAAAATGGCGCATTTGATTAATGTATTTAATGGGTAAGTTATGAAGGCTAAAATTTATCAAGTCAGGTCTTAAATTATTCAAATTAATTTGAAATTTTGTTAATACATTCGTCAGATTTTTAAATTAGGTGTACAATGTTTGGTGCAATTTTATACATCTGCTCTAATAATATAATACATTTTATTCTATCATTTTTTACAAAAATTTCCAGTGCATTTTTTTTCTCTCTTTCAATAAATGGTTGCTAAGCAACTATATTTCAAAGAATATCAACAAAGGAAAATTCAAGTGAATCGCATTATTTTTACGCGAAGTTTTATTAAAAATTGCCAATTTTCGGGTTTTAAGTTTTTAATATGCTTTTTTTTTTAATGAAATAGATGAGAATTTATTTTAAGTACTAAAAAATGATTACCAAATCGGTTTTCCAAATGAAAATAATAAAAACGTTGAATGCGTAAATTGAATATAGGTCAAATAAGAGGAATTTAAATTTGTATAAGTATAATTTATACACGAAATTTTATTCAACTTCAGAAACATATGATGTTTAGTAGTTGAAATATAATTATTCTTTTAAGGATAGGATAAAATCTCTTGTACAAAGAGATGGTTATTCTAATGAAATGAAAATTGCAAATACATTCAGACATATACTCAAGAAATAAAATAGCACAATTACTGGAAATTGAGAATAGAATATTAAAGCGACAACGGGGGGTTCAGGGGGGCGGAGCCCCCCTGAAATAATGTATTGTTATTCTGAAAAAATACAGTAACAAGTAGTTTATCCTATCATTGCATAACATTGTGTTTAAGGGGATACTTCTAAAATTTCCGAAACTTTCGATAAATTTATATTCTTATCAATGTATAAATAACTTAAAAAGATTGAATTTTAGTGTGTCAAATATTTTTCAGATAATGTTAAAAATTAGTAAGAACAATGATTTTTTGAGCTGACGTTGAGGCCTCTGATCTGTAGATTTACTAGTTAATTTTGTATCTGGTCTGCCGAGCATAGCTCAAGACAAATGGGAAAAACTTCTTCTGCAGTTATTTTCCTGGGGAAACTTCTGTAAGCAGGTCCAAAGCCAATTGGTATTTTTAACAACATTATCATAAGTTTCCTTTCTCACACCACACACTATCTCTATATGATAAAACACAGTGTAAGGATTACTGTACGAACCCATCCATCTGACCAATAATGTACATTTGTTATAATGTAAGATGTTGGAACATTGGAGGTACATGTACATTGTTGGTTAAAATGGTATGTAGAGAGTCATTCATTTTTTAGATTCATTGATAAAAATTTAAAAAAAAACTTTAATCGTTGCAGAGAAAGGAGAAATAATGAAAAATTTTTAGCACGTGGATTTTTGGACGTATTTTATTTGCATGATGAATTTCGGTAACAATATTTATGTACGTGTAATTTATTTTTATAAGCGAATAAAAGTTCATATTTGTTGTGATGGTACGAGAATATTATCCATTGGGTTTATATAATCTTTATGCCTATTGATGTCCTTTTAATTAAATGCCAATTAAATAGAAAATATATTTTTATTTGAATACATCTTGCTTAAGCATAAGGGTATGTATATAAAGTATACGAGTGAAAAGTTTGCGTCGGTGATAATGACATTGTGCTTGCATAGAAAAAACTAAAGAGAAAAATTGATATGATTGTGTCAACATGACGGAATTTTCAGATTTTTCATTTCTTAATTATAAAGATCATGTACAGTGAGTGACCTCTCACTTATACGACTTTCAGGGGACCGTAGAAAAAAGTCGTATAAGTGAGAGACCGTTTTCTTATACAAGTTTCAAACTTTATATGCATTAATTATTTTACCTATATTAAAAACAATAAGTTTTGAGTATTAAGAACATATTTTAACAAAATTTATAAAATATATTAAAAAATAAAACGTAAAATATATTTAAAAAAAAATCACAAAATATTTCACTTACCACTATGTTTATTTTAAAGATTTACAAATCAGATTTTGTCAAAAAATGAAGTGATATTAGTTTGTCTCTGTGGTCGACGAAAACAGAAAATGTATTTTTAAGTCTAATAAAGCTTTTAAGCTATTTTAGGAATAATCATTTTGATCGACATAATTCTTTAATGTATTTAAAACGGCACTCGTTTCCGAAAAATTTACACCAACAATAACATTGCTCTCATCTTCGTCATCCCCCTCGCTCAATTCTTCCTTAATGATATTCTCAAACATTTCTTCGGCAGTTCTCAGTTCTGACAGAAGAAGTTTTTATCACATTCTACATAATCTTTGAAATTAATATCTTCGTCCATAAACATTTCATCCCAGTGTTCGTCATTAAAGAATTCCCATATGCTCCCAAAATTGGTTTCATTCGTTGAACTAGCAGTTTGGTCTTGTGAAAAACAACATTTCCTAAAACATTTCTTTATTGTCTGCCATGTCACATTTTTCCAGATGGCCATTTGGATTTTGTTAAAAGGCAGGCACAAGGAAATTCCATACAACAACCCTTCCGCCATAGATTTAATTGTTAATAACACACGAAGGAAGATAAGAAATGTTATTCATTATTGATAAACGCTTTACCAATAGTGAAATGATAAAGCTAAGAAAACGTGAATGATTTGTACTTTAAAGATTATAAAAATGAATTCGTGAGTGAGAAATGTAAAATCGCCTGAACCGTTTAAAGAGTCGTATAAGTGAGAGAAGCAGTCGTATAAGTGAGAGAAGTTTAGCATTAATTTCCATAAAGCGTGGACGGGACCAAGAGAATTCGGCGTATAACCGAGAGAGTCGTATAACTGAGAGTCGTATAGGTGAGAGGTCACTGTATTTGAATGGGAGCTTTTATTGATAACATTATCTTGATTCTCTACTTTGATTACATGACACCGATAGCTTTAAAATAAATTATAGGTTTGATGAATTATTTTTTTAATAAAGAATTCAGCAAAGTAAACGATTTCAAAAAAATTAAAATTATTAAAAGTGGTGTTATATGAATAATAATAATAAAAAAAAGCTTGATATAACAATTGTTTTTGAAGCTAAATTAAACAATTTAAGGCTGTTATTTTACAAGAATTATTTTTGTAGGCTTATTATAAGTTCACTTAACAGTTCCTAATTAGCGACAAAGTCCTATTTCTTTCACTGTGGATTTCTTTGGCGTCGTTAAAAAATCGTATTCTACTTTTGGACGTCAACCAAAACCCAGTTGTACTTTTTAGAAATGTATAACGATGATGACAACGAACAGCGCTATCGCTTTCCCTTTTATCGTTCTTACATCACATCTAAACACCGTACTATTTCAATTTTTACACATCATCGAACTGAAAAAAATTAACTTTCGAATGAAATTTATTTGAGAACTGCCGCTCAATCTAGCCACTTTTAAATAATTTTCAAGCATGAATTATTTTTCAAATTTATCTCAAGAATGACCATCTTTATGCTTCAACACTGCAAAAAAAATTGTTGATTTTACAGTATAATAGTGGCAGCGCGGCAGCGTATTACTGCTTATTTTACTGTTTATTACTGTTAATTTTACGGTATAATACTGGCAGCTGGGGTGCCAGTATTATACTGTAAAATCAACATTTTTTTTTTTTTTTTTTTTTTTTTCAGTGAATAATATAAAGTAGTTACTAGCAAAGTTAGCAGAAACCAACTTAAAATGTTAAATAAAGATAAATCACAAGATCGTATTATCCATAAGATACAGCATTTTGGTGAACTGAAATCTGTCAACAAAAAGACAGATTTTCAGTTTATGTTAAACATAAAGTTGATATCATGCTGAATTCGATGAAATATGAGTTGCATCAGAATATACTAGGCATTGTATTTTATTATTTCTAAAGGATCCATTTGGTATGTGACTTTATAACAGCGATAGGCTGTCAAAGTTTCAAGTCAGAGTTTCATGCTCAACCAACCAATCGCTTGTGTTTTCAACACGATGATGAAGATAATGGTAAGGTTTTCATGTGCATGCTGAAATACAAAAATAAATCAGCCTTAATCGAATAATGCTAAGTTATATCCTACACTAAACTTTCCTTTGTTGTATATATTAATTTTATAGAAAAACAAATTACGAAAATGCATTGTATCTAGTAATAGTAATGAATTATTTTTTGTAATATAAATTCTTGGCTGGTAAGATTTTCTGAAATTTCGCCAACCCTGGTAATCATGCTAACTTTACAATATGAGAATCGTTACGAGGGGCAGTCGGAAAATAAGTTTCCCCTGGCGACTGTGGACAGAGGTGTGTATGAAAGACAAAAAATGTAATGAGACATAAAAGATAAAACAAAACTTTATTTTTCCACATAAGTACCAAGTACATTGAGACATTTGTCATACCGCTTTATAAGCTTCAAAAAGCCCGCCATGAAAAAATCAGGGCTTTGCGTACGGACGAAGCGTTGAACGGCTATGGGCGAAAGACGACACAACAGGTGAACACGAAGCTTGATATAACAATTGTTTTTGAAGCTAAATTAAACAATTTAAGGCTGTTATTTTACAAGAATTATTTTTGTAGGCTTATTATAAGTTCACTTAACAGTTCCTAATTAGCGACAAAGTCCTATTTCTTTCACTGTGGATTTCTTTGGCGTCGTTAAAAAATCGTATTCTACTTTTGGACGTCAACCAAAACCCAGTTGTATTTTTTAGAAATGTATAACGATGATGACAACGAACAGCGCTATCGCTTTCCCTTTTATCGTTCTTACATCACATCTAAACACCGTACTATTTCAATTTTTACACATCATCGAACTGAAAAAAATTAACTTTCGAATGAAATTTATTTGAGAACTGCCGCTCAATCTAGCCACTTTTAAATAATTTTCAAGCATGAATTATTTTTCAAATTTATCTCAAGAATGACCATCTTTATGCTTCAACACTGCAAAAAAAATTGTTGATTTTGCAGTATAATAGTGGCAGCGCGGCAGCGTATTACTGCTTATTTTACTGTTTATTACTGTTAATTTTACGGTATAATACTGGCAGCTGGGGTGCCAGTATTATACTGTAAAATCAACATTTTTTTTTTTTTTTTTTTTTTTTTTTTTTTTTTTTTTTTCAGTGAATAATATAAAGTAGTTACTAGCAAAGTTAGCAGAAACCAACTTAAAAGGTTAAATAAAGATAAATCACAAGATCGTATTATCCATAAGATACAGCATTTTGGTGAACTGAAATCTGTCAACAAAGAGACAGATTTTCAGTTTATGTTAAACATAAAGTTGATATCATGCTGAATTCGATGAAATATGAGTTGCATCAGAATATACTAGGAATTGTATTTTATTATTTCTAAAGGATCCATTTGGTATGTGACTTTATAACAGCGATAGGCTGTCAAAGTTTCAAGTCAGAGTTTCATGCTCAACCAACCAATCGCTTGTGTTTTCAACACGATGATGAAGATAATGGTAAGGTTTTCATGTGCATGCTGAAATACAAAAATAAATCAGCCTTAATCGAATAATGCTAAGTTATATCCTACACTAAACTTTCCTTTGTTGTATATATTAATTTTATAGAAAAACAAATTACGAAAATGCATTGTATCTAGTAATAGTAATGAATTATTTTTTGTAATATAAATTCTTGGCTGGTAAGATTTTCTGAAATTTCGCCAACCCTGGTAATCATGCTAACTTTACAATATGAGAATCGTACGAGGGGCAGTCGGAAAATAAGTTTCCCCTGGCGACTGTGGACAGAGGTGTGTATGAAAGACAAAAAATGTAATGAGACATAAAAGATAAAACAAAACTTTATTTTTCCACATAAGTACCAAGTACATTGAGACATTTGTCATACCGCTTTATAAGCTTCAAAAAGCCCGCCATGAAAAAATCAGGGCTTTGCGTACGGACGAAGCGTTGAACGGCTATGGGCGAAAGACGACACAACAGGTGAACACGAACGTGCAAGACACCCATACCATTGGGTAGATGTCGACCACGATCAAGCAGATGGCGCTGTTGCGGTGACAGTGCAGTTGCAGTCAACATCGCCATCTGCGCAGGCACTGCAACAGCGCCATCTGCTTGATCGCGGTCGACATCTACCCAATGGTATCGGTGTCTTGCACGTTCGTGTTCACCTGTTGTGTCGTCTTTCGCCCATAGCCGTTCAACGCTTCGTCGGTATGCAAAGCCCTGATTTTATCCTGGCGGGCTTTTTGAAGCTTATAAAGCGGTATGACAAATGTCTCAATGTACTTGGTACTTATGTGGAAAAATAAAGTTATTTTTTATGTTTAATGTCTCATTACATTTTTTGTCTTTCATACACACCTCTGTCCACAGTCGCCAGGGGAAACTTATTTTCCGACTGCCCCTCGTACATTAAAAATTGTGAATATCAGTAAAAAAAAGTGATTAAAGTTTAATGTATTTATTTACCTATTAGAAATATCTAAAAATTTTGTGAATTTTTAAATTAATACAAAAACATTGAGACTTTCGGCAAAAATGCGAAAATTTTATGTCTTTTTTTCAAAAGTAATCACGGCAAAACGTATAAAATTGCAAAAGAAAAAATTTACTATAGTTAACATTGTAACTGTAGTTTTTTCACAAATGTCAGAAAATCACCGAAGAACGCGAGTAAAGGAAAAAAAAAAACCCTATAAAAATTGGTAAAAATTCAAATCAAAGGACGTAATTGCAGATGGACAAAATATATTACATTAAAGCTAAAAGTTTGAAACCGAATTCTTTTTACGAATGTAAAAAAAAAAATTACCACAAGTCACAAGAAAATCTAATTCTCATAAAAAAATTCGTGAAAAATTTAAGAATCACTATACAAATTCCGAAAAAACTTTATTGAAAAGTGAAAAAAGTTACTACTGGGTTAAAAAATTGAAACTGAATTCCTTTTATTAATCTGAAAAAATCGTCATGAAACATAGAACAAGAACGAAAAATCATGCGTCAAGCATAGATTATGTAACACTTTCCAACGCTTCCAAAATAATTTTACGAATCATACTCTTTAATAAGCTAAAAGATAACATCTAAGTAATCCGAATACTTTTATTCAGCCCTGTATAGGATCTATAGATTTGTATATATACTACATAGGATGCTAAATTTTAGCTCAGTTAGGAAACACGTAGCACAGTTTAAAATTCTCCGTCTGGAATTAAATAATACGGAAATGTGTTCCCGAACTTTTGTGCTTCCCTGTATAGGATCTACAGAATTTATACACACCACGTAATATACAAAAAGCGATTTAAAATTAAAATCGCTTTCAGTAACTTAAAACGCACTTCCAGGTATTATTGTTAACATACAGTAGAGAATTCTTTTGTGTGTCCCTGTAAATGAACGATGACTGCTATACACACAATATTCTGTAGTAAGTCTCTTGTAATGAACCTTATATAAATTTCAATGCGTTTAAAATAGGGAAACATTATTTAAATAAACCGCAGACGATTTTTCTCCATAGACGTAATGTAACGGAATTCTTTTGACTATCCCTGTAAAGTAAGTATAAGTGCTATGCACACCCTATTCCATATTAAGCTTCTTCTAATGCACCTTAGTGATATATATAAATTTCAATGAGTTTAAAATAGTGAAACATTATTTAAATAAACCGTAAATGATTTTTCCCCATAGACCGCAATGTAACGGAATTCTTTTGAGTGTCCCTGTAAAAAAACTATAAGTGCTACACACTTTCGTTGAAATAGGGTACATGCTATAGATAACGATTATAACATATAAAAATTGCAGGGCAATCCGAGCATATTTACGGGAGTTAGAGCACGGACAGACGGCCAGACGGCAGACGGCCAGACAAACCGAAGTCATAAACACTTTTCAACTAGGTTGGAAAGTGTTAAAAAAGGGGTAAAAATTGCATAAAAAATTAAATTAAAAAAAATCTAATCCAAAAACTAACTTTAGACATACAGGTACCTTCCGGCCAAATCTTGTAAATCTACGCGCAACAGTCTCTTCAACACACAAACTTCTATATTATTATAGATGTAGTTTTGTTTTCGGTTTTGATGGAGAAGTATATCTCCAGCTATTAAAGAAAATTTTAACTACAATTTCTTCTTCTTCTTTTTAAAAAATATATTCTTTAATATATATTTATTAGAAAAAAGTATTGGAAGCATGAAAATAATTTTCATTTTTTGATGGATTTACACGTTTTAGGTTGACCTGAATACGATTTGATTCAATGATAGGTAATGATTCTAGGTTGCCATGGTGATGACGTCCTATTTAAGATGGAGTCCTATTATTTCCGTATTACTGAATTTAAAAACCGAATTTGTATACTAAAATTGTTTAATTATAGCAATCGTATAATCTACCGACAGTTTTTTGAATAGAAGTTTTCGGAGAAATAGATATTAAATGGAAAAAGAGTCTAAATATGGATTTCTAGTTCTGAAAATGTCAAAGCTAAGCTTAAGTTTACCATTGGAATTTTCAGTAAATATCAACAAAAGATAAAATGTTGCCAACTTAAAATTTACTTAATTTATTACGAAAATTAATCATCCTCTTTAATAAAAAGGTATGTGTTGCTGACGACTGGGATTTTCGCTAATCGTTGCCACAGATTAATCTCGGAAAATGAAACATTTGAAGTTACTGAAAAAATTAATAGCTCGAAAAGTATTTGTCAGAAAATTGTTAGACAAACTGCGTTAGAAAGATAAAAAATTATATTTTTCTTGATATAAATTTCAAATCTAATGATTACGCCGTTTTTCAAATATTGAATTTCAAAAATTACCAAATTTTACAATGTAGTACCATATTTCTTGATATAAATTTCAAATCTAATGATAATCTAATTCAAATCCAATGGAAATGATTTTTCCCCATAGACACCATAATTTAACACAATTATTCATTTTTTTTTAATGCTGACCTATTCCATAATAAAGTCTACAGAGAATTGGCCTAATTTGTTCTTAACAGCCCAAATTTCGTCTGACACATTAAAAATGTAATAACGCAATAGCGTTCGTATCGTTTTCAGAAATGCAGAAGGACATTCCAAGTAAAGATCCATAGGGTTTTAAAACACGAGGTCAAATTCGAAGTCAATATTTCACTTGATTAAAGGTGCGTTAAGAGAAATTGACCAGCGTAGCGGGCGTAGCTTGCTAGTATCATAATAACAGACGATATAATCATTTCACTGAAACTAGTTATAGTACGAACGCACCTCATTTGTCACGTTTGACGTACAATTTCCAACTTGTTAACGATTTCCGTGCTAGCCAGATCTCGGCATGTTTGGGATAGAATTTCACCAAATTTAAATATGTAAGATGAGTACGAATAACAGTTGTTTCAATATTTGTTTTGATCACTCCCCAGACGGCGTTGCCATACCATGCTTTTTCGGATGAACATTATAGTTTATTTCAGCCTTTTATTGTGTAGAAAGGAACTGAATTTTATGTTTGAGGTTAATAATTAACAATATATATGTTAATCTAATTTTAAATTTTATTACTGAACAGAAGGCGCTGTTATGCTGTGCTTTTTTTATTCATTGATTACAGTTACTTCATATTCAATTCCAAGAAATGCACTGTACTTTTGTAATTTTTAATGTGTAACTCCGCTAACAATTGCGATTGATTTAATATTTTCTTAGATGCATTAATTTTTACTGTTTATAGTTTATTTCAAATCGTATTTTGCTTTTCTAACTATTACCCATCTTGCAGTAGGATATTTAAATGTGTTAAATAAAGCTGTGTACATTGTTTAATGACATCTTTGTAAAGATAACCAATTAACATATTTTCTGGGGTAATTTTAAAAATTTTGCATATTTAGAAAAACTTGGTACAGTATTTTTAGACATGTGGTCTCTTTTTAAATAAAAATGGTCCCCTTTCCCCCTTTTGGAGGACTAAAATGTGTTGGGAGCCATGTAACAAATATCTGTGTCTTTAAAAAATCAAATATTTATCTTCATGTGCAGTATATGTGAGTGCTTTGAATAGGGGATTATACCATGTTATAATATTTTCATCTGTAGTACAAATTCTTATCTGACTGCCAAGAAGGGTTATGTGTTTAACGCGTATCTGAGTATGTATGTGGATTTCTTTCTACCCTCGAAACATCCCAACGGCTAGATGGATCTTAATGAATGATGTCTCTATCGTTTCGCCTTAACCGTCCGATGGTTATAGGCTAGGTTTTGTTTTCATAAATTCAAAATGGCGACCGTAAAATACAAAATGGCGGTAGAGACGAAAAAAATACGCACCATATTGAGTGGCATATTATAGGATAGGTCTTTTAAAATGAAGACGATGTTTCCTAGACTATTTTACAGTCAGAAGCTCCGTTTTTAGTTCGCTTTTTACGCAGTCGGGTTTTTTGATTTTTTTAAATTTAATTCGTTCTTGTTTAACTTAGGATTCACCAATCAACCAATTTGTTACATTTCCAGCATCTTTCGAGATTTCATATTTCGCATAAAGAAAGGTAAGACTGTAGAAGATTTTATTAAACTATCACCATTATTGTTAAATGTCTACAAGAGTTCTTTGTTGTACATGACCCAACAGGCTTGATGTTAGATAAACTTTATTTTTGGTTTGAATAAATAAACTGCGACCCTGGTTTTCGATGCAAAAATTGTTAGTTATTAAGTGTGCTCGGTCATTTCTTACAGTTTGTTTCGTCGTATTTTTTGAAACAATCTGTATGTCACAAATATTTTATTTTATTTTTTCTAAAAGAAAATAATAATTCCAATAAAATATTTATGATTCTATGACTGCACATTTTATGACACACACACTCTGTGCCTTTTTTATGACTGCACAATACTATTCTTGTGTGGTACTTCCAATTTTTCTATTACGCCATGTTGCTGTTTTTATTTTTCTTCCCAGAATAAGCACTAATGTTTTCTGGTTAGCATGGGGAAGAGGTCTGTACTGACCAAAATTTCTATGCTCGGGCCCGACCTAATCCAGCCCGTAATAAAAGCTAAAAATCTAAGCCGAAACCTTACGAAATCTTTATTAGCCGTGCTCGGCCTGTTATAAAATCTAAAATATTGACCAGGTTCCTGTATGGGCCGTTTATCTTTTATGTACCTTATGAATCTAGTCAGGCCAAATTTCCGAAAAACATGCCAATAGTTCTTAACTAACAAGTTCTTTTAAAAGAATATTGCATACATTTTTATGTAAAAATTTTAAGGTACAACAGATTATATGACCACAATTTATGGAATACGGAATAACAATAGCAATGATCACTTAGAAATAATTAAATGAATGCTCATCAAAAAAATTTGTGTAGTTAAAAATGCAAAAAAAAAAAAAAAAAAAAAAAAAAAAGACGACTAAAGAAAATTATAATTTTAAGACTCTATAAATATAAAAATAAAAGTATATATTTTGAAAATTATTACTCTATAATTTATTAAAGACGGAACTACGGAAAAATGCGGATAGTGCAATTTTTCGAAACAAATTACCAATTTTTTCCATTTTTTAATACATTAACCGCAGTTTTAATGAATTATGTTTGTTGAATAAAATTTTATTCAATGAAGCGGTGGATTCCGAGTAAGACAAAAATACTAATACTGATTTTGGTTTTGATTGATTCATAAAAGTGGCTAATTTGATTAACCAATGAATCACATAAGCGACAGATTCTATACCATTTTTTAGCTCTGGGAGTGGTTTTAACCGCGACCTCCCCCTTCGCTGAGCCACTGCGAGAAGGTTGTAATCGATTATTATTACTTCCTACCACTTTGAACAAATCACCCAAACCAGAATTCGGATTTAGCACTTTCCGACTAATAATCAACGTTCTAATTTTTATATAGGTAAAGGTGCTTTCATATAAAAATATGAATCCATTCAATTTGAATAATCATCTTTTTTTTTAAAGTAAGTAAAGCAATAAATAATAGTAAATAAAATTAAACCCAATCCTACCTTGTAGCCGTTATCTAATAGTAATTCACATATCGCTGCGCCCAAACCTTGAGCTCCTCCGGTCAGTATAGCCACTGGCACTTCAGACATGGTTACAAGTGTTACGAGCGCGACTTTAGTGCAAATGTTAACGGCTTGCTTTTTCTTTTGACAGAGGGTGCTTTACTACTTTGCTCTTCACCCAGATATTTATAGAATTATCGTCGTATGCGCTGATAATATCCTGATATTGTCTTGATAAAATTTCAAGGACTGGTGACAAAAGGTGCAATTTATTTCTTTACCAGAATTAATCGGTACATGCAATAAGCGGATGGTGGCGTACTGGCTCAGGAATATAATAGCGATATCATTTTCTATAAATTTATTGTATTTTGTTGTTACTTTCCGGTTCATGTTTTTTTCAACAGACGCTTGAACTTCATAGCAACCCTCACTGGTTTCCAAGGGAATCGCAAATATCGCGCTTTTAGGTAGATTTCGTAAGAAATACTACCTATTACATTCTCCCCTAAGTTGGAATTTTTGAAACATTTTTACAGATCTACGCCGATCATGACTCCCAGAACCCAAAACCACCCCCAGTTCAAAACTTTATATATATATATATATATGTCTATATCACTTTTTTATGGACGCGATAACTTCCATAATTCTACACAAATCTCTTCCAAACTGAAACATAAAATCAAGGGGCATAAAATCTCGGTCAAGTTCGTTAATGGGCAAAATCAAACCCGGGGGGGGGGGGGGCTTTTTGTGAAAGAAAAAAACCCATAATTTATTAATTATGATACGTATCGAATCCATTTGTTATTATTACTCCCAGGAAAAGGGTCGAAAATTTATGTATAACAGATTTTAAGATATCATTAAAAATGGCCTCAAGGGGGGGGGGGGGAGGGGCCATTCACAAGATGTAAAATCCGCTTAAATTTATTATAAATCCTCTTAATATTGTATAAAACTTGACAAGTTGATTATTGACAAGTTTTTTATAAAACCAACCCTTAAGCCAAAAAAAAAAAAAAAAAAAAAAAAAAAAAATCCCTGCCGGCTTCGCTTGCAAAAAAGTTAGGTTTCGAAGTGGGCGATTCCAACTGCCGCATCATGGCAAAACAGTCACTTCTTCCGCAATTCCCAACAAACAGGTGCCCCACGGTCTGCGTCTTAGAAATCTACCTGTGCCTGTAGGCCGAGCCGTCAGAGATTTTTTTCACTTCATTTCCGTTTTGTGAGCATCGTACAGACGTGAGATAGAGGTTTCACCAGAGTTTCGCTGATATACATTAATGGAGGTATATCGTAATATATATCGATATTTATTTTCAAAATATCATTATGTTTGATATTTTCGATATTTTCATTCATTTGATATTTAGTTTAAAATATCATTCTATATGACATCTTTTATATTTTCAGTCAAAACAGAGCGTAAATGATTTTTTCAACTTTATTGACTATGTCGTTTTGTAGTTAAACAACTTTTGCCTCTGTCAGTAACTTTTGTAAACTCCACCCCCCCCCCCCCCCCTCTCTCTCTCTCTCTCCCGAAAAAAAAAGAGTCTTCTTTTTTTTTTTTTTTTAAGATGAAGTTTTAAATGTGAAATCAATAATTATGTGAGACAACATCAACTTAGAACAGCTATTGAAAGATAATTTAAGTTAATTTAAGATAATTAAGTCTAATATAAGTAAAGATTTATTTACAGTTTTATTAGAAATAATTTCTCCTGGTTTTGGTTTAGCTCAGTTTAAACTACGGAACAGTTCAGGAATTAAAAAAGCACAGGAACGAACGTACATTTTTGTTCAATTTTTGAATTTAAAAAATATTTTGTATTTATAATTGTGTTGTATAAAATATAGAATTTTCACGCTACGTGATACTGAATCCTATATTTTGTTTTTCGAAAAGCAAATTGCTTCTGCTTTCATTTAGTTGATCTTCAATTTTGTTGTAAATGGGGAGAATAAAAAGAGAATATTGTTTTATTAAGTTTTGATGTTAAGCGCAATATATTACAGTTTCTAATTCATATTAAATCTGAAAACATTTATAATCAGCAGCAAGTTGACTATTTTGAAGCTATCGAATGTGTATATTGTGATTGAATTATGTTTTTCAAGAAAATTTGAAGAAATAAAAACTTATTTTCATTACTGTATACAATTTTTAATTGCCAAAAGGTGTAAAATAAAAACAGTAAAAAAAGTTTTGTTAGACTGTTTACATGTTTCGGCTCCATCGATGCCATTATCAAAACAAATAAGAATATTCTAAAATTGCTAAAAAAAACTAATAACAGTCTAATAAAACTTTCTTTTACTATTTCTAAAGTTTCTATTTTACTCCTTTTAGCAATTAAAAGTAGTATATTAATACAGGGTGATATAATTTGTTATATATCCATTTACTGTAATAGACTTATTTATAATGTAAATGAATAAAAAATTTGTTTCTCAGATACAGCAGATTTCTCTCTTTTTTAGGGTTTCGTACATCTCACGAAACCCTATTGCTCCCGCTCCGTTGTCTGTCTGTCACAGAGCCATTCTCGAAAACTATATAACTTACAGAGTTGAAACTTTGTGTATAAATCAGAATATCAGCTGTGAAGAGCTGAAAATATTAAAATTCGAAAAATTCGTATTATTTTACTAAATAGAGATAAAAAACCAAAATTCTAACAGCCTTTTCCTATTAAATTGAAACATTTTTTGTTATAGCCGATGCCAAAAATAAAAAATCAACGATCAAAATCTTTCTACAATAATTATTTTTCTATCAGAGGATTTCCACGTGAAAAATGAAATAAAAAGTTTCACCAATTGAAAAAAAGATTAATATGAAATAAAAATGATTCACGTCATAGTGGTAGTAAAACGGAAATTTTCAAAGATTTCTCAATAATATAAGTAGTATGAGTATGTGTATGTACACAAAACAGATTAATATCACGTCATTAGAATTAAAAAGAAAATCTGACGTCATATCGGAAGTTTAACGGATTTTTCAAATGTTTCAGAATAATACAAAGCGTGTATCAATATGAGTAATAGAGAATAGTAAATATATGAGTTTGATAAACACATTGAATCATGATAAAAATCCGATTATGGAAATATTCGCATATTTTAACATTTTGAAGGTGTACAACATGTTTAAATTGGAATTATTTTTTTTAAATATCGCATTTATTCCGCATGACAGATATTACAGTGAGATAATATAATAGCGGGCTTAGACCGCTATCGGAATGGTTTAGATATTCGAGAAAAAAAAAAAAAAGGAAAAATAGACCGGTAAATTTTTACTTTATAAAAAACATTACTTTTTTTTTTTTTTTTTTTTTTTTTTTTTTTTTTTTTTTTTTTGCTAAATGAAATTTGTTTGAATTTATTATAGAAAGGATAAAGTGTTTTGAAAGGAATATTAAACGAAACCCTTTGAGCGATCTTCGATCACACTTACCCACTTGTTTAAATCTTATGACGCTAAAATAATTTACTGCTAGAAATATTTACCACCGAGAATAATGATTATGAAATGTGGATAGAAGTGGATAGAATCATATATGCTTGGCTATGCTGTACAATGATGATCCTTGGTCCATGGTCCATCATTTTTAAAAACTTTTTTTTGGCAACATGTACTTGTAATCTCCAATGCTTGTATTATGAGCTGACTCAGGCTTGGATTATGCTTTTAATTTGGTAATTTGATGTTTTTCCCCTCTATCCTTTTTAATCTTGTTTTATTTTGAACTTAATTGTTGTGTGTTTCATTGTTTATTTCTCTATTTTATGGGTGTGGTTGTCCCAAATTCATATTCTTTAGCTACTTTATGTGAAGATGAAACCACACATTTTATTTGTGGTACTTTCGGCATTTGGGACCTGACGATTCTGTCTAAGTTCCACAAATTTATATTATTCAATTTCTGCCTTTTTAGGGTTTCGTTCATCTCACGAAACCCTATTACTCCCGCTCCGTTGTCTTTCTGTCACAGAGCCATTCTCAAAAACTATGTAACTTACAGAGTTGAAACTTTGTGTATAAATCTGAATACTAGCTATACAGAGCTCAAAATATTAAATTTTGAAAAATTCGTATTATTTTAATAAATAGAGATAAAAACCAAAATTCTAACAACCTTTTCCTATTAAATTTAAACTTTTTCGTTATAGCAGATGCCAAAAATTAAAAATCCACGATGAAATTCTTTCTACAATAATTAATTTTCTATCAGACGATTTCCACGTGAAAATTGAAAATGAAATAAAAAGTTTCACCAATTGAAAAAAAGATTAATATGAAATAAAATTGATTGACGTCATAGTGGTATAATAAAACTGAAAGATTCCTCAATAATACAAGGAGTATGAGTATGTGTAATGTACACAAAGCAGATTAATATCACGTCATTAGAGAATCAAAAAGAAAATATGACGTCATATCGGAAGTTTAACGGATTTTTCAAATGTTTCAGAATAATACAAAGCGAGTATCAATATGATTAATAGAGAATAGTAAATATATGATATAAATGCTGGACGATTACACCATGAAACATTTCTACATTAAAGACGTGAGTATAAAACATCACAAATTTACTGAATGGGGTATACAAAACGTTTGTATACATATACACCATTCAGTAAATTTGTGATGTTTTATACTCACGTCTTTAATGTAGTAAATATATGAGTTTGAGAAACGTATGAGAAACGTATTGAATCACGATAAAAACCCGATTACGGAAATATTCGCATATTTTAACATTTTGAAGGTGTACAACATGTTTAATTTTGAAATTATTTTTTTTAAATATCGCATTTAGTCCACATGACAGATATTATTATGACAGAATATAATAGCGGGCTTCGCCCGCTATCGGGCTGATTTAGATATCCGAAAAAACGAGAAAAATTGACCGGTAAATTTTTACTTTATAAAAAACATGATTTTTTGGGTTGCTAATTGAAATTTATTTGGATTTATTAAAGAAAGGATAAAGTGTTTTGAAAGGAATATCAAACGAAACCCTCTGAGCGATCTCCGATCACACTTACCCACTTGTTTTAGGGTTTTGTTCATCTCACGAAACCCTATTACTCCCGCTTCGTTGTCTGTCTGTCACAGAGCCATTCTCAAAAACTATGTAACTTACAGAGTTGAAACTTAGTGTATAAATCTGAATATCAGCTGTGAAGAGCTCAAAATATTAAAATTTGAAAACTTCGTATTATTTTAATAAATAGAGATAAAAATTAAAATTCTAACAGCCTTTTCTTATTAAATTGAAACATTTTTCGTTATAGCCGATGCCAAAAATTAAAAATCCAGGATGAAATTCTTTCTACAATAATTAATTTTCTATCAGACGATTTCCACGTGAAAAATGAAATAAAAAGTTTCACCAATTAAAAAAAAGATTAATATGAAATAAAATTGATTGACGTCATAGTGGTAAACGGAAAGATTTCTCAGTAATACAAGGAATAATGAGTATGCGTATGTGCGCAAAGCAGATTAATATCATGTCATGAGAGAATTATAAAAGCTGGACGTTTACACCATGAAACATTACTACATTAAAGACGTGAGTATAAAACATCCCAAATTTACTGAATGGTGTATACAAAACGTTTGTATACACCATTCAGTAAATTTGGGATGTTTTATACTGACGGCTTTAATGCAGTAAATATATAAGTTTGAGGAACGTATTGAATCATAATAAAAACCCGATTACGGAAATATTCGCATGTTTTAACATTTTGTAGGTGTACAGCATGTTAATTTTGATTTTTTTTTATATCGCATTTAGTCCACATCATTGATATTATTATGAAAGAATATAATAGCGGGCTTCGCCCGCTATCCAGCTGGTTTAGATATTCGAAAAGACGAGAAAAATAGACCGGTAAATTTTTACTTTATAAAAAACATCACTTTTTTTTTTTTTTTTTTTTTTTTGGTTGCTAAATGAAATTTATTTGGATTTATTAAAGAAAGGATAAAGTGTTTTGAAAGGATTATTCAACGAAACCCTTAGAGCGATCTTTTGATCACACTTACCACACTTGTTTTACTATGTTATTGGAATCTGTGTTCACTGTGTTGGGGGGATGTTCATTGTTGTAATGTTCATGTTGTAATGTTCATTTAATGGTTATATATATATATATATATATATATATATATATATATATATATATATAGATATGGATATACATATTATGATGTATACTAATGTCACAAAGAAGTAAGGTTTGTTTGTTTGTAAGGGTAATCACTGCAATTACCGAACCTATTTTCAAAATAAGGGTAGCAAAATACTGGTGACCATCTCTGCTCCGACATAAGCTATATTTTATGTCGGCACAACAACCTCTAAAGGAGTGCAAAGAGGGAGACAGGGGAATGCAGAAAATGCACAACAACTTCCAAGGAAGAGCAGCAGCAAACAACGTTCTAAAAATGCTATTTGGGGTTCTTTTAAGATGTAAATACTTGTAGTCCAGTAGAAATAGCATTTTACCTTACAAAAATTCGGGTAGTTCTGATTTTTTGATATGTTGTAAAGGTTGACACTCTAATAAAAAAACCAAGTTTTCGACCTTCTAGACCTTGTGCGTTTTTCACAATATTGAAAAAACCAATATTTTTCGGCACTTTTTGCGATTTTTCTTAAATAACCGAATTTCAGTGCATTTTACAGAAAAAGCACTTTCACCATTTTGTAGAGCATAGAATTTTCTACAACATGCAGTATTCATGTTTGTAAATTGTCCAAATAGGGGGTAAGATACGGAGCCGGGAAAATAGGGTAAAATTTGCAAAAAGTACAAAAATTCACAAATGACGTTAGTTTTTGCTTAATAACCTACTTTTAGTGCGTTTTAGAGACAAAAGTGTCAATATAAAGTTTCTAAAGCATGAAGTAGTCTATAAGTTTCATTTATTAGATCATTAAATATCTATAATAGACTTTAAAAATCAGAATAATACAATTTATGGTTAAAACAAAAAAATACCGCCTGACAAGTCATTAATTTAAAAACGAGCTTTTATTTTTGATATTGATTAAACGATGCAATTAATTAATTATAGTATGTACAATAATAGGTAACTGTTGAATAGTTGAGGGGGGGGGGCGAAGTTAACAAAAAAATCTAGTCGGTAGACATAGGTGCAGGGCCAAGAATTCAAAGTCGAAAGTAAAATTAATAGCTGGGAATAATGTAAAAAAATACTTGAAAGATAAATAAGTTATAATTTAGAAATTTTAAAAAGAAAAAGGAGTATCTAAGGTCGAAACTAAGGGAGGTGGGAGCAAAAGGAGCATGTGTCCCGGGCTCTAGAATGGTATCGATTTTTCTTAAATAACTCAATTTCAGTGCATTTTACAGAAAAAGCATTTTCACCATTTTGTAGAAGATAAAATTCTCTACAACATGCAGTATTCATGTTTGTAAATTGTCCAAATAGGGGGGTGAGATACGGAGTTGGGAAAATAGGGTAAAATTTGGAAAAAATTCAAAAATCCACAAATTACGTTATTTTTTGTTAATAACCCACTTTTAGTGTATTTTAGAAACAAAACTGTCATAATCAACTTTTTAGAGCACGAGATAGTCTATAGTTTCATTTATTAGATAATATAATATTGGTAATAGACCTTAAAAATCACAGCAAAAAGATTTTGGGTGAAAACCGGAAAATACCGCCTGACAAGTTATTAATTTAAAAAACGAGCTTTTATTTTTGATATTGAAAACACGATGTGGTTAATTAATTATACAATGTACAATAAATTAATCAACAGATACATAGTAAGTATAGTCGCTTTGTCATATATGTTTCCTTTTTCTGCTGCTTGGCCCTGGTAATGATACCGTCGTCTCAGATACTTCATCGTCCGTCTCTGTACTTGACTCGATTGGTTGTTCTAGGTCATCAAAGTCCTCAAGGTCCAGTATAATATCAGGAGCGTTGCCACATAGTTGGTTGTGGCACTTCACATAGATAACTGCGAGCACTTCAAGCCTGCCTTTCTAGAACTGCAATTCGTACTACATTATATTCAGCAGCATCACGAGTAGGTGGTAGTCTAACTAAATTTAATTTAATATTGTTAGCTGCTCTAGCGAAGCTGACATACCGTAATACATTCAAGTTTTGGTTGGGATCACCTCCATACAGGGCAAGAAGTACACCTTCAGTGGCTTCAACAAGTTCGTGCCTCTCTGCATTTGAGTCTTTAAAGATTTGAACTTTTTAGTTCAGGGATGGGTTCTGAAGAATTCTGCAATATTTCATTTTCCCATGGCTGTAGAGCACAGAAGTGGTGTCACAACCACTTACTGCATGCAGAAAAAGAATATTTTGTGCAAATTCCAACTGTTTACAGGCCGATTTCAGATCCCAATGTAATTATAATTTATTTTCCCTATATTACAGCTTCTAATGTTTTACTTTAAACATATCAATTCAGAAAATAACGAAAAAAAATTTATTTATGCTTTTTTTTGGTTGTTCCCATTTGGGAACATTGGCCACATCTGACTATATAATGGTCCAAAATTTACAGCACGTTATTATGACAAAAAAAAAAAAAAAAAATACTAATATTTCTTTTCAAAATTAAGTACTATTAAAAAAATACAATTTGTGAAGTATAATTTAAAATGATACATACTACTCGAAGTTATGATATTCCATGGTATACAGGGAAACAATGCAAATGCATCCGTTTCTTGCATTCGTTGCATTCCAATCTTGCATTTATTCCACATTGTGCACATCTACTCTGAGAAGTGCCGATCAAGTAATGCCCATCAGTCTTTCTTAGTGTTACAGGGGTATGAATTTTTGTTCCTGGTCGAACACTATCTTTTCTTGGCTTAATTCGTAAAAGGGCGACGGTGACTTCTCGGCGAAACTCTATGTGAGTAATTGGGTTATTCTGAGGGCGTGTTGCCTTATGTAATAGCCATCCAGCAATGACAGCCATATTGAGTGTATTTCCAAATAAATTCCACCACCATTTCTTATTGCGAAGTTGAGGTCGATAACTACTCAGCATTTTGTCTAATAGGTCTACGCCTCCCATTCCAGAATTATATTCATGAATCAAACGCGGTTGTTGTACATCAACTTTTTTCTTTTTTTCATGTGAATATCTTTTAGCGGATTGAAGTGGTTCATGAGAGCTATAATTTGAAGACACAGTTACTACAGATCTGTCGTTCCACCGGCACATGTAAACCGATCCGTCACATTGATAATCAAATGTACCTCTTTCTAATTTTCTCAGCTCTTTACAAGGTATTACAGGACAATATGTTGCACGATTTTCTCGAATAGTTCCAGTTGCTTTTATATTTCGCTCTGCCAGGCTCTTCAGCAAATCATAAGAAGTAAAGAAATTGTCAAAAAATACTTCTATTTGAAGTGGGTTGTTGACAATCGACAGAAGACTATTGACAACTCTGGTTCCTAATGGTCCAATTTCATCTGATTGTTTGCCTGCATAAATTTCCATTCTGTATGGATATCTATTGCTTCCACATATTGTGAAGGAGAAATTATTTAAGAGAGAGCATTTGATGGGAATATTAATGTGTGAGCAATAACCCAATGCAAAAAATTGCATGGCGTTCTTTAGGTCGATATTCTTTGAGAAGAGAATCAAAATAATAATAATATGAATTAAACGGTCTTACTTGAGTGAAGAAATAGATGCAGACTATAAATGATGAATACCATATGTTGGATCCAATAATGTTTATTACATTTTCTTGAAGGAGGAAGGATGAGATGAAAGCTGCACATCAAGTCTTTAAAAAGTACTGGCTCAAATTTCGTAAATTTCGAAGAATCTTTAAATATTCCTTCTGGCCGCGTCCATGAAGAATTATAGAATTAATTCAGAAGTCAATTTACCAGTTGATTTAAAACTTTTAAAATATTAAACTTAAAATTTACAACAGCATTTTATAGAATAATTGAAAACTGAAAACGCGAAATTGATCTCCAAAGAATCAGCGCTACGGCGATTCTAGGATACGAGCGAGCGCCGGCACAGGCCAGCGGGCCTCAAGACCATACGACGTTTATCATAAATTTACAGCATCATTTTTATTAAAATTCTGTTGGGAAAATGCGCAACATTAGTATAAATACCCATAACAGGGGTGCACAAATGTGAGAGCAAGATTAATTTAAACTAATTTGTTGATTAGGAATTACGTGAAAATTAAAATAACAAATCAGAAACAAATTAACATTTAATAATTAAAAGAACGATTCTAATTTGTATTTGAAAGACACGCCCCTTTCGGCCTGCAGCGCTACGCGGCCAAAATATGAAATACTTCCAAAGTCCAGAAAACACATCGAACAACAGCGACGCATGCGTACAACGCAGAAGCGGGGTGAGAGCCGCTGAATGACGATGACGTCACAGCTCAATATCAGCGCCAGTTGAAGCGAACTCATAGCACGAAGGAGGAATGAAGTAACGCCGTGAAAACCACTTGCGTGGCGCGGAAATGCCGATAAAATTGCTTTTAAAGAACGGCAACTTTAAACTGGAAAGGCTATAAAAATAGAAATACGTTGAGCTGAAATAAAAATAATTAAAAAAGATAAAACTGTGATATATCTTTATCACAATACCCCCATTCACCGACAAAAATTTTGACTGACCAGAAGGAGAAAAAGGGTTAAAAAACAGTAAAAGCCTTTTTCGACACAGGGAAGACAAAATTTTTAAATGCCAAAGTTAAAATGACACAATTACATAAATTTAGAGCCATGAAAAGTAAATTAATTAAAATTTGATGTGATGTGCAGCGACCAAAAAGAAAAAGAGAAAGAATATACATCATTTAGTACATTCAAAAATCTCATCACAAATTATACAAAATGTATACAATATAACATAGTATACAAAAGCCCCATTGCATTTTTTAGCAAAGAAAGGCATACCTTCCATTAATCTTGATCTCTAAACAAATACCATCATGTATATAAAAAAAAACAAGCTAATATTTTCTTTAAATTAGCAATGAGATCATATCAAAGTAGTTGCAACAGTAAAGCAACATAAAAAAGAGTCGGTAATTTCTTACTTATCCGACTTGTCTAGACATAAATATTTAAATTATAATAATAAGTTGCAATTTTAAAGCAACAAAAAGCCAAGAATACTTTAAATTCTGACTGATGCCTAGGACTTTTAAAATATAGAGCATATAAACTTAACTCTAAATAGCATAAATGTGCACAAAAACAATCCATTGTAAGGATTTTAAATTCATTAAAAAAGGCCTTGCATTAGTAATAATTCAAATCATATAAAATTAAGTATTTAACATAATGCACATAATACTGATATACATAACAAGTATATATAAGTGCATAACAATTATTACCCAAAATTTATATGAAAATTGCATAAAATTATGTTGCAACAAAATTTAAATTCATTTGTCATAAATAAATAAATTCATCACAATAGTTGGATTACCTTTCAAAATATAACAAAATAATGCATAAGTTTTAACCAACAATAAATGACACATTTCTTTAGTAATACTTCATACTTAATATACTTGCAAGTACTCAATAAAATTTTTCCGTAAATATTTAGTAGAAATAATTTTTCATGAAATACACTCAATAAAATTCTTTCTGAAATATTCAACAAAATTCTTTCAAATATATTCAATACATTTTTTTTTTTAATACTCAATAAATTTTCTTTTCATACACAATAAATTTTCTTTTAATATACCATGTTTTTTTTTTTTTTTTTTTTTTTTGCAAAAATGAGAGAAGGTGAGGATCCTCAAAAAAAATAATTTAACCATTAACTTTCATAAAGAAAGACAAGTTAAAAACAAATGACACATTTTATGAGAATTATGAAAACAAACACAGTGCACCGTTATGTAAAGCATGTTATCATAAATTTATATAACATTAATGAAAAGGATAATATATCCTATAGAAAAATCAGTTATTGACAATAAATGAATTATTTGGGTGGTATTTACAAAACTTACCAAAAGTGTTAATAGCCTCCCTTCGGTCATGAGACCATTATCAAATCAGCAAATCAAATAAATATAAACTATTAATATGTATTCATATCAATTCACAAAACACTAATAGCAATTCCCTTATAAACCATCAGTAGATCTGTAAACCGAACAAACACCAAAACCTACAAGACTGTCAAAGGCGATCTCCAGAACCGATGACGAATCTGTAAATCAAATAAGCATAAAACATAATATAAATTCATCAAAACTTACAAAAATGCTAATAGCGATCCGTTAAACCATTAGCAAGTATGTAAACCAGACAAAAATATACAACATTCTTGCTAAAACTATTGTAAAGAAACAGATGAATATTGCTAATAAAATGCTTGAAGGAAAAAAAAAAATTGTTTGTTTACAGATGAAGGATGTAAACGTTCTGCTTTTACATAACAAATGATCAGATGTAATACCTTTAAAAGTTCTAAAATCAGTTTTTGATTTTAAAAAGATGATTACATTCAGAAAAAAGTAACTACTTGCTGAAAAGTTTGCAAGTTAAGTGGCACACTGGTTGGTTGATTGACACTATGGCAGTGTAGCAGCAAATTGGCCTTTTTGCCTGAAACACACACCACTAAAATAAAATTGAAGACTTTATCAGGAGATTTTAGCACTAAACAATGATAAGCATTTGAAGACACATCACGTAAGAGCATTTGAAGACACAGCAGGTAAGAGCATTTGAAGACACATCAGGTAATTAGTAGAGACTAAATCATGACCTGTGTTCCATGATGTTGAGGAATAATATGACGAAGTGGCACTTAGAATAAAAATAACACAAAACTCTTGTTGAGAGGCGCTGGAAAGTCTAAGTTGCCTATATATATTTTTGTAAAGGTGTATTCAAGCAGGCAGAAATTGCAGATTTGGGCAATACAACACTACTTGCACACTTTAAAGACAAAATTGGGATTGCTGACGTTTGAAGAAAGTCACAAAGACTATAAAAACATTTTAGATTCTTAGAAGAAAATAATATTCACCAAAATTATTTCACAGTGGTAGAATATTTCTTTATAATGCGCTGGAAAGTCTAAGAATATGTGTTGCTTTGCATGTAAATTTGCAATATAATTTAATGCAACAAAAATTTTTTTCATTTATAAATTTTCTTCATTTATAAAATAATTTCCTTTAAGTGAGGCATATGGTAAAAATGATTTAGAAAACATTTGGGTTATGAAATAATACTATAATAACAAGAAAAGGCACTATAATTTAAGAATACTAAAAATTTTCAACTAATAATAATAATAATAATAATAATTTTTCCAAATTTGAGAAGTTCCATTTGAAGCAGCAATTTCTGTAAATGCTGTGAAACTGAACTTTAAAATAAATGACAGTACACTTCCATAATCGGGTTTTGCAACAGAGGGTAGAAAAAGATAGAAAACTATTGCAAATAGGCACAGTTATAAACTTGTAATACTTTAGATCCATAAAAATGAGTAACATTGATGAGGGAGAAACAAGTTCCACAAGATGAAGAGGACTGACGAGGAGCAATCACACGGATATATTTGCCTTATATGAATGGCGACCATCAACAGTCACTTCAACTCGCAAAAGAGTGCAGGTAAGTAATTATTGTACTATCAGGAACCATCATATTTGCAGACAGCAGAGAAAATCAGCCAACAATGGATATAACACATTCTGAAGATTCTTCCACCAGGTAAGCAAAGTCAGATGATAATAATAACCAGTTTATTGAAGTTGTTAGTATATATTCAGATTGTAGAATATTAAAAATGTAGCATGAGTAGACATTAACTATTTCAGGAACAGGAATATGCAACAGTTAGGTAATGGCTATAACTTCTCAAAAAAGAAAAAATAATACCAGTCTCCTTTTTGTGATTATGGTATGAGAATCTTAATAAAAAGATGCAGATGCTGTGTAATATAAAATTGATATTAGGATGAAGCAACAATTCTTTGAAATTCAAAAAAACAGAGTTCTCAAAATGTAGAACAGAAAATGCAAATTATTGTGATATTTTAAAAATATAAATAAAGTTGTTGAATTTTAATTTCTGGAAAGAACACAGACTGCTTGCACATCATAATCATACTAAATATTTGTAGAAAAATGGCGAGAGTCAATGAACTTGTAGTGTTATTGCAATAAGTAATTTAATTTTTGTAGAAGCAACCAAGAACTCAAAAATTTTATGTATGATAAAACAACTAAAAATCACATGAAAACTTGAGCTTCTATGAAGGCAATTCATTCATAGTGAGAATAAGTGCAGGAAAATTAGTAATATGATGAGAACATAAACTTCAATAATTTAATTCCAATAAAATTTGCTTCAATAAAATTTTTAATATTCATAAAATATATCAATTTTATTTAAAAGTGCCAATAAATTAATAAAAATTAACCCAAAACAAGAATAAGAACAACCATAGCCTCTTTAAATTTTTGTTCTCAAAACTTAGAACAAGAACAATTTTCCCTTTTTTCAAAAAAAAATATTTGAATTCATCATGAATTATATATATATATTTTAACTTTATATATATAAAAAGCACCATATTTTCATTTGTTAAAAAGAATAAATTCATTTTCTAAAAATCTCATTCTTCATTAAAATTTGCATAAAATATTCAATAAATCTCATGGAAAAATACCAGAATAAAAATTAATTTATTAAATATATGCAAGCCAGTTGAGAATAAAAGTTCCGAAATTAACGATGTATTGCAAACATCGATCTTCTGTGGAGAAAATTTCTTTAATTTCAGCAGTACAAGAATATTTTTTAAACTTCTAAAAATTTAATAAAAATCAGCAATTCTTCAAATAATATTTCATTTTTAATATGAATTAATTAATAGAGCATCAAATCTTCAAATATATTCTATTTTATAAGTTTCAAATTTTCAGAATAATTTTTAAGAACAAAATAAAATTTTCAACTTTTCTCTTCATAAAAGAATAAACACGGCGCCAAATGTGAAGGAGAAATTATTTAAGAGAGAGCATTTGATGGGAATATTAATGTGTGAGCAATAACCCAATGCAAAAAATTGCATGACGTTCTTTAGGTCGATATTCTTTGAGAAGAGAATCAAAATAATAATAATATGAATTAAACGGTCTTACTTGAGTGAAGAAATAGATGCAGACTATAAATGATGAATACCATATGTTGGATCCAATAATGTTTATTACATTTTCTTGAAGGAGGAAGGATGAGATGAAAGCTGCACATCTAGTCTTTAAAAAGTACTGGCTCAAATTTCGTAAATTTCGAAGAATCTTTAAATATTCCTTCTGGCCGCGTCCATGAAGAATTATAGAATTAATTCAGAAGTCAATTTACCAGTTGATTTAAAACTTTTAAAATATTAAACTTAAAATTTACAACAGCATTTTATAGAATAATTGAAAACTGAAAACGCGAAATTGATCTCTAAAGAATCAGCGCTACGGCGATTCTAGGATACGAGCGAGCGCCGGCGCAGGCCAGCGGGCCTCCAGACCATACGACGTTTATCATAAATTTACAGCATCATTTTTATTAAAATTCTGTTGGAAAAATGCGCAACATTAGTATAAATACCCATAACAGGGGTGCACAAATGTGAGAGCAAGATTAATTTAAACTAATTTGTTGATTAGGAATTACGTGAAAATTAAAATAACAAATCAGAAACAAATTAACATTTAATAATTAAAAGAACGATTCTAATTTGTATTTGAAAGACACGCCCCTTTCGGCCTGCAGCGCTACGCGGCCAAAATATGAAATACTTCCAAAGTCCGGAAAACACATCGAACAAGAGCGACGCATGCGTACAACGCAGAAGCGGGTGAGAGCCGCTGAATGACGATGACGTCACAGCTCAATATCAGCGCCAATTGAAGCGAACTCATAGCACGAAGGAGGAATGAAGTAACGCCGTGAAAACCACTTGCGTGGCGCGGAAATGCCGATAAAATTGCTTTTAAAGAACGGCAACTTTAAACTGGAAAGGCTATAAAAATAGAAATACGTTGAGCTGAAATAAAAATAATTAAAAAAGATAAAACTGTGATATATCTTTATCACACATATCATCCAAACTTTAAACCCAAAACGAATTGGTTTCCCACGATTAAACTGCTTAGAAGAATGGTTCCCATAATATGGAACCATGGATTCATCTATACTGAGTTTATTATGAAATATTCCAAACTGAAGGAATTTTGTATTCAGTTCATCATAAATTGGTTGAATCTTACCCAATTTATCACCAGGTTTCAGTACAGAATTATCCATCAAATGAAAGTTTCTTTTTAAATCCCTAAATTGTTTCCTTGACATGATGGAAGAGACTATAGGCACAGATGTGTCTTCAGATGTACTCCAATAATCATTTTCTGATGGTACATGATGGTACCCACTCAATAAAAGTAAACCAAGAAACTGAGCAATGTCCTTCCAATCAATTTGTATCTTCACAGCGTGCTGAGAAGCATAATTCATCGTCATCTCTGCTAAGTAACCCAAGTACTCCTGAGAGATGAATTTAAAAAATATATCAACAGTTCCTGCTCCCAATATTTCCGGGAAATTGTCACAAATGTTTTCAAGGGGTTCACTTTGAATGACCCTATCAAATACTGAATTTTTCTTCCATTTAGGCAGTGCTTGTTTCTTTCTTGTTCGCTTTTCACTCCCTCCTGTTCCTTTATTTTTTCTTTTATTTTTAATTGTAGGAACTGCTTGATCACCAGAGATTATATTCGAAGAAGTGGGCTTTGTAACTGGTTCTTTACTGATTTCAGTAATGGATAATCTCTTTGAAAAAAGGCACACACTTCCACACACATCAGCAGGTATAACTGGACACAAAATATTATCATCAATATCCTCCTCTTCAGAGATGCGATCATTTTCATCCGGAGGAAGTTGGCAAATTTCGGGCTCTTCATCAGAAATATCAGATACATCAGAATCCCTTAGCGACATTAGAAAATCAACAGCTTCCTCTACATGTTTGAATCGCCTTGCCATATTTTTTTTAGTTTTTCTATATAATAATAAAATAACTGACAAACTAAAATAACTGCTGTTTGTAATAACTGACTAACAGCAAAAAAACTGACCAAAAAACACACAAACTGAAAACTATTATCCAACTGAAGGTGAAATTCTAATGAAAGGCACTGAAGGGAGATACCCTTCTATTACGGGGATTCCCCTTTGCTGCAGGAAGGTTCCATTTCACTGAAAGGGGCAGACTGGCATACTTGGGCCACGCCTCTATCCACGTCTTGAATGCAAGAGATAATAATGAGCTGATGGGAGTGTCACGAATGCTTCAGTTTCTCATTTCCTTTTTACAGTACATAGCGGACACGGGCCAATGTTCCCATTTGGGAACATGATTATTGATTGACAACCTATGCAAATGTAATGAATAATTTTTTGTTATGTGCTGTTGTATATTGTTTTTGAGTGTTTTCTCGAATTGGAAAAAACATTTAGATGCCTAGCGGTCAAATGTAAGTAAATAAAAAAAAATAGAAAAGAAAACGATATTTTTTTACCAGAATTTATTGAATTTAAATTTTTTTATCACTGTGGTAAATATTTAAACGTAAATATTTTTTTTTTTCATAAATTTATTTCAACCTTATATTTTATAGGAAAAATAAGAACATCGTTAATATGTTGGAAAATATATGTTTTGCATTAAAGTAAATGTCATGTTCCCATTTGGGAACATTGGCTATTAAACGGTTAAATTTGAAACACTCTTTGGAGTAGATATCATCAGGCAGTTTTCCTCTCCTAGCCCTTCGTAAATAAACATTGTCTGCAGCTAGAGAAGCCTCAAGAACAAGAAGGTCCATGTCTTCACCATTGACAATGACAGCATCGTAATCACGGGCTTAGGAAATAGCTGTGTTCACTATTAGCACATTTGCATCTTCAGTGGCCTGCGTAGTGATCATTTGTGCATTTTCAAATTAATTTCGAAGCATATAAATGAAAAGTTCTTTATTTTTTTTCATTCCCCAACAATTTTTCTTGTGACATCTGTGGAAACATAGTCTCATTGAACTTAACCTCAGCAGAAGTATGAATCTTCAAGCGACGAGCACTTTCTGCACTTTTTATACTTTTTTGATTATGTTCAGGATAATTAATTCAGGATTTATATTTATATTAATTAATTATTAATATATTATTTATATTATTTATAATTTATATTATTATTTTATTATTTATTTATATTATTAATTTATATTAATTATGTTCAGGATAATAACAATTCTTTATTTTAAAATCTAAAACTGAATTAAAAACACCGGAAAACAATTTTCCATCTTATCAGGTGTAATTGTTGTTATTCTTTCTGTTGGGACTAACATTCTCAAACTGAGATACATTTACCATCAATGTAAACTTTGACTAACAAAAATATGTGGGACAAATGAATACAAACACGACAAACCAAATCTTCATTGTGCGCCCTCTTCTCCTTCCATTCTAGCGCCCGGGCCACATGCTCCTTTTGCTCCCACCTCCCTTAGTTTCGGCATTAGATACTCCTTTTCCTTTTTAAAATTTCTAAATTCTAAATTATTATTTTTTCATGTATTTTTTTACATTATTCCCAGCTATTAATTTTACTTTCGACTTTGAATTCTTGGCCCTGCACCTATGTCTACCGACTAGGTTTTTTGGTTAACTTCGTCCCTCCCCCCTCAACTATTCAACAGTTACCTATTATTGTACATACTATAATTAATTAATTGCATCGTTTAATCAATATCAAAAATAAAAGCTCGTTTTTAAATTAATGACTTGTCAGGCGGTATTTTTTTGTTTTAACCATAAATTGTATTATTTTGATTTTTAAAGTCTATTATAGATATTTAATGATCTAATAAATGAAATTTATAGACTACTTCATGCTTTACAAACTTTATAATGACACTTTTGTCTCTAAAATGCACTAAAAGTAGGTTATTAAGCAAAAACTAACGTCATTTGTGGATTTTTGCACTTTTTGCAAATTTTACTCTATTTTCCCGGCTCAGTATCTCACCCCCTATTTGGACAATTTACAAACATGAATACTGCATGTTGTAGAGGAATTTTATGCTCTACAAAATGATGAAAGTGCTTTTTCTGTAAAATGTACTGAAATTGAGTTATTTAAGAAAAATCGAAAAAAGTGCCGAGAAATATTGGTTTTTTCAATATTGTGAAAAACGCACAAGGTCTAGAAGGTCGAAAACTTGGTTTTTTTTATTAGAAGGTCAACCTTTACAACATATCCAAAAATCAGAACTACCCGAATTTTTGCAAGGCAAGGCCTTTTTTACGCTATTTCTACTGGACTATTGCTGTGAACGGCTTCTAAAGAGTTTGAAATTTATAAGGTTTGAAATGATTGGAAAACGCTCTAAAAACGTTCTAAATTACAATTTATTTGGAACTGTTAAGGCTGGAAACTTAAAATTTGGCAAGGTTGTTACTTTATAGACGTAAGTACTCGCAACAGTTTTTAAAAAATTCGAAATTTACAAAGGTGCGGGAACAAAAAAAATTCTAAAATTGCAATTTATGTGATACAGTTTGTATAGAAGTCTGGAATTTGGCACAGTGATTACTTTTAGATATGAAAATGCTCGCTAAAAACAGTTTCTAAAAATTCGAAATTTAAAAGGATGACTATAAGTAGAAAACATTCTAAATTACGATTTATTTGGAATTGTTCGGGTTTGTAACTTGAAATTTAGTATAGTGGTTACTGTTAAGATACAGATGTTCGGTATGAACAGTTGATCAAACATTCGAAATTTAAAGGCGTGAAATGAGCTAAAGGTGTGAAATATTCTAAATTTCGATTTATTTAGAATTGTTTAGGGATAGAAACTTAAAAATTGACATCTATGTTATTTTTAAGACGTAAATTCTCACACAGAACAGTTTTTACAAAGGGTATTTAAAAGGGTGCAAAAGCAAAAGCGGTCTAAAACTGTGATTTTTGTGGTTACTGCTGGACTAAAAACTTTAAATTTGGCATGTAGGTTATTTTTAAGATATAAGTGCTCGCGAAGAACAGTCTAAAATATTGGAAATTTAAAAGGGTGAAATGAGCGGTGAAATTCCTAAAAATGAAAGGTACATATCCAACTTTTACCTTAAACAATGAATGACACTGCAAGACTCTTAAATAAATAGTCATTTTATTTAAAAATTGGTATTTATTGAAAAATTATTATATGAAAGTCAGACACATTAACATTTATTACACAACAATTTTAAATTCATTGCTAAACATTTTAGCTAGTACATGGATTTATTTGTTGACATAAAATCACTTATTTTATTGTTCACACTAACAGATATTAGGGCTTTTCCTTTAAATACAACTCAATAGAGAGGCTGTTCGCACGTTTTTTTAGACGAGTTTGATAAATGATTTTAAAAATGGAATTATTTTGGAAGGAAAAATCCTGGCAAAACTTATTATTCTTAATTTTTATTACCGTTTGATATTTTCAAATTTACTCTTCTCTCAACAAGCTGTGAATAGGAAGATACGTTTTTTTTTGTTTTTTTTTTTCAGAAGAGAAATACTTATACGGAAGTTTAAAATGATTGTAAAGCGCATAGTATAAAAATTTCTAAACGCAAAATAAGTTTCACTATTAATCGAAAAGGGCAACCCCGAAAATCAGTACACTTATACATAGTAAAAAGATTCTAATTAATTTAAAAAAAAAAACATGAAAATAAAGACTCCATTTCGAAGCTGAAAAGGAAGTTTCAGGTAAGTATTTATGGCTGTAGCAAATTTAGCTTCCAATGGAAGATAAAAATAAGAAGGTTGGACAAAAATGTTACAATCAATTCGTCATACTATTAAGAGAATATGTTACGTCCGATATTTACAGAAAAAAAATCTATATTTTTTTCAACGACTTTCAGAGTTTAACTGCACCAAAGCAAATCCACCGCTCATACTTGAAAAACTACTGTTGTATTCGTTGAAAAAAATAAAACCTCATACAGGTATTACATTTATACACTGCAAAAAAAAGTGTTGATTTTACAGTATAATACTGGCATCGCAGCTGCCAGTATTATACCGTAAAATTAACAGTAATAAACAGTAAAATAATCAGTAATACTCTGCCGCGCATGCGCGGTAGCGTATTATTGCTTATTTTACTATTAATTTTACGGTATAATACTCGCAGCTGGGATGCCAGTATTATACTGTAAAATCAACACTTTTTTTTTTGCAGTGTACATTTCAACATATTCATAACAATTCACACGATGTTCCCTCTTATGTTTTATTGTGCATTTAGTCGGCTGAAGAAAGCTCTTTCAAAGCGCTAAACCACCACGAATGATGAACTCTGGAAAATTTTTAAAGAGGCACAGAAAGCAAAACCCCTGTAAATTTTACAAAGGACCTTCTAGATCATGAAAAGCATGACGCATAATTAGAATCTAGAAACAGGATTATAAGATCGATCATTTAAAAGATCTACTATTTACATTTTAAACATTGAAAAAAAAAATCCCGAAATCGTCTAAAAAATGTGCGAACATACCCTTTGTATAATAGGTTAACATTGCTGCCCCTTGTTAAAAATAACTCCATTACTAACTAAACACAAAATTCTTACTTAAAAATCTATTATGACAAATTTATTTGTGGAATCTAACATGCAAAATCTACTGGTACAAAAAAAAAAAAAAAAAAAAAGTTTATTAGAATAGCAGTAAACTGATAAAATAAATAATAGCTCCAGTAGCTCGAAAATATTTCATAACTAATATTATTTCATTAACTAATATTATTTCTTTAAATTTTATCTCCAGACTTTGTGGAACCATAGCTACAATAATCGTTTGGGATTATTTTATTTTAACATTAGGTCCCAATGGGACAGCCTACAAAAATATACATTGCATATTTATTATTAATGAATTTATGCACAGATTAAATGTGTTATAGAACTCGTTGGGAACATTGATATACCTTAATTTAATATATCTGTATGTGTTCCCGTTCTTTAGAAAATAGTCTTTTAATAATTACATTTCGTGAACTTTGCGAAAAATGTGCTGAGCAGGGAAGTTATGATGTGGCTTTCTTGTTAGCAGCAAGATAGAATCATTGGTCAAATCATGGAAAAAGCTTACTAATGGTGAATTTATTGCAGTGTCAAATAACTCATGGCTTGGCAGATAAACTCCACAAGTATTATAAATATTAGAAACAGCTGCTAAATAAGAAATATCTGTCCATATAGCTAAAAATTAAATGATCTTGCTGATAAAAAAGAATGAGATTTTATCTCAAACAGAACTAAAGAAGCTTTTGGCAAAACGTAAAGCCGATGGCTTTAAACATGGTAAACTTAAAGAACAATCACAGTTACTTAAGGCGGTTCTTAAATTCAATTGCTCAACAATGAGAAATTTTCTGACACATTTTTAAACGTTAATGCCTAAAATTGGCAGGCCTTACTATTGAAGCGATCTGATATCGAATGGCGTATTTCTATTTGTTGATAAATAAATTACTAATTATCGAGTTGTAAGCGATTGTGGTCACGTGACGAATGGTGTTTCTCTTTCCTCGCGCTGTCGCGCCCGGACATTCAGTTCAAAACGCCAACTCAGATAGTATTTTCTGAAAGATTTTCTGCCTTTACAAGAAAGAAAAAAAAAAGGAAAGCGCCAGTTGATCACATAGGTTTAAAAAAAAAAAAAAAAAGAATCAATAAAAGGGCTATTTCTAAATTTATCGAATGTCCATTGACACTTTATTTATGGCTGAAAAGGTGAAAGCTACACTAAGTAGCAAGATTAAATAATATTTTTGACAGTTACAGAGAAGTAAAAAAAATATGGAACAACGTGACTTTAACATATTGAGGTACAAGTGGCAAACTTATTTGTGCATTGGAAAATAACATATCAACAAACAGCTGAATAAGGGAATGTTCCACTGGTTTATTCGACTATCTATGAATCATACATGTAATACTTTGAAAACTGTGTAATCTGTAGGTGCTTCCTCTTCACAATTATCTTCCTCTTCAAAAGTTTCTTCCTCTTCACAATTATCTTCCTCTTCAAAATTTTCTTCCTCTTCATAATTATCTTTCTCTTCACAATTATCTTCCTCTTTCATACTTGCCATATCTTTTATGTGGCGAGGATTTTCTTGATACTTCTCTAGAACATCTAAAAATGAATTGTTTTCAATTGCACTAATATAATACTGAAGATTTTCTTCATTTAATAAACTCAATATAGTGTCAAAATCAATATTCTTTCTTTTGAGTATTTCTGTAATTTCCGAACCATAATCACAGATATATTCTAATGCTTCTATATTTAACCCTATTAAAATACGGGGATCTATTTTTTCCTTTTCAATCCACTGTATTACAGTTGGATGGATAAGCGTTAAATGTTTTTCTCTATTAGTAAGAACATCCTCTGCTCTTATATTACGTCCTCTTAAAATATTACGGAATTTCTTCTTATCTCCACGCCTAACATATTTTCTTTTCTGTTCTACAACATATTCTGTTACTTCTTTAGATGCTTCAACTATTGCATCAACAACATCATCGTCTAAATATTCTCTTAGTGCATGGATAGACTCATCCCTATCTGTAGTCTCTTTAAAATTACGGATTTTTGCTAATAAATGTTTACACTTTTGTGAAGCATGCTTAAAATCCCCTTTCTTGAATAGAATAGCACCGTTAATGAACAAACTATCATACCAAACTTTTTCATGAGAATGAGATTGAGAAATTTGTTTACACTTTTTAAAATCATCTTCCGTTGGAGAAGCACCTTCTTTAAACTCAGAAGAAAAGGATATTGGTTTTTTATGCGACTTGGTTTGTTTGGCTCTAGCAGGTATACTGGTAATCAGTGGTTTATCTTCGCTAAATATAAAAGTTGGATTTTTCCTTTTTTCTCGGAGATTTCTTAATAAGCAGGCTGATTCTCTTTTTTTATCTTTGTATATAAAACTCTCTGGTAAGGTATCATTTTCTTCTGGTATTAATATGCACATATTTGGCTCTGGATAATACACTCCGAGAGGAAGATGATGGGCTGTTTTTACTCTGATCATTCTGTCAACACAAAAACAAAATTGATAACTTTTTCCTCCTTCATCTTTATTAACTTCAGGAAACATGTATCCGGTAGTCATTACAGTGGGTATTTCAGAACAATTTGCCACTATACGTAAATAAGCACTATAAATTCCATTGAAATCAATAGTGTCACTATCTATTAAACTAAGATACACATTTGCACCAGAATTTTTTTTTCTGAACTCTTGCACTAATTCTTTTGTTTTAGAGTGATTTTTCGCATGTTCTCGCAATTTTTGATATGGCACAGGAACATCTTTTTCTAATACTTCTCTAAATTTTTTAGCTCTTTTAGAGTCACTTCTTTTGAGTTGTTTATAAAATTTTCTTACTCTTTCATATTCAACAACTTTTCCTGTTTTTGTACAATACCAATCACATTCCCAATAAAAAGCAAACTTCTTATGATTAACACTTGTTTCTACATTATTTTCTAATTCTGAAACTAATAAGTTATTTTTTCTTGTGCTCAAAGACTTCATCATGTTTAACCCTATACTAATACTTACAGATTTTAACTTATATCTATCGTTTTTCTCAAAGCCATTTTCTGATAATTTCTGTAACAATGGGGCTACTACGATTGAATTTCCTTGTGGTGAGACTGAATCCCTTTCTTGATTTGATATGTCTTCAAAATTACTTTTGAAGTCTTTTTCTAATTTTGCTCTCTTAAATTTTGTCCCCTTACATTTTGGCCGAGTGGTAGTAAAAGGCATGGAGCTTTTGTCCCAAAACGTAAACATTTCATCAGGGAATGTGCCATCTGGTTCCTCATCAGAAGAATCAGAGCTAAATTCATTCTTTGAAACACCTCCTATTGTACTAATCACAAAATAAGTTGAAGAAGAAGATTCATCTTGTTTTTCATCAAAAGAAGCAGAGCTAAATTCACCATTTGAATTAATTCCTTGACACAGGAATTTTATTAACCAATTTTCTATAGGAGGGATATTTTCTACCGCTTTTTCTCTATTTCTACCGCTTTTTCTCTTCTCTTTTTCTATAGCGATACGTCTATTATAATAGGCAATAGCATAATGAGGATTCAGTTCTATAGACTTATCATAGGCTTTTATTGCTTCAGCAATCTTACCTTGGGCATCTAAGGCTTTGCCTTCATCAAAGTAATATTTTGCTTCGTCCATTTCAGATACATTTTTCACAGTGCTGAAATAATAAAAAAATGTCATGCGTAAATTTATATACAAATAATAATAAATATTTTTCATCTTTAACATGTAGGCATTTGTTCCGAATAATTAACCAATTTATTTATATTATAATTATAATTAAATTATATAGTTTTTAATTAGCATCTAATTATCATAAATAACTAAGTTTAGTAAAAGAAAATTAGATATTTTAGTTTTTAATATTTAAATACCATTTTAATATAAATGATAAATATATACATTTAATAGAATAAAAATAATACATTTAATAACAACAATAAACATGAATATAATGAATCCTGTAGTAAAAGAAATGACAGACCAATGACCACATGCTTTTTTTTATATATAAAATATATAATTTTAAGTGATATGCACAGTATTTATTTCCTTAGTAAATGGAATTCTATAGATTCCCGAAGATTCTTCGATCGATGCTATCAAATTTATACAATTTTCTTTAAATTATATTTCAAATTTTCAGTTACTAAGGAAATACCCGATGGAAGAATCCTCGAGAATCTATAGAATTCCATTTACTAAGGAAATAAATGAAAATGGTAAGAAATGTTATAAAATAAAAGACTATATAGGTATGACTTTAAGGAAGTTCAGAACTCGTTTGAAAGAACATGTTTCAGATATTTAATTCAATACAGCTAAAACTTCCCTTTCAAGACTAAAAGAAGAGGAATCAACCAAAATAGATTTTGATCAAGCTAAAAAAATTAAACGTACGTCAACCTGTTATGAATCAATAATTAGTAAATGCATAGAAATTTTATGTAAAAAAGATAGAACATGCAATGCATCATTATCCTAACAATATTCCCAAATTATGGTATAGACTCTTAAGAATTGATCAAGATAAAATGTGTTTATCATATTCCTCCCCACCCCCTCTGTTTATTTTTTATAATGGTTTGTTCCATTCTCCAGCAGCTAAACGATTTATTTCACTAGTATTTGTCATTGTATATTTGTGATCGTTTGTAACCCTGACGACGAGCAAATGTTTGTTCGAAAGCGCTCACTTTTATATGAAAATACAATTTCGTATATAAAGTATAATCTTTTAAACACCTTCAGCAATTTTTTTTTTTTTATAAAACAATACATATGTTTTTAGAACATTTATGTAGTTTTTATTTATTTATTTTATTATAAGGTTAATCTGCATTCTGTAAGTGTGTTTTTATCATATATAAAGTTTTTTTTCGGCATACACATGTAATTACTAATCTCTGTATTACAAGTTTATAATAGTACATAGAAAAAGAAAAAAGTAAATATTGCAATTCTGCAGTAAATAAGTGTCAAATTTTTATAATTATCTTATGTTCATTGCTTAACAATTTCATTTTTCTTATTAGAAACAAAGAAAATCAGTAATAATTAAAGACTCTTATTTTAGTCTCTTAATTTTAGACTGGAAATATTTTCTGGGATTTTATACTTAAAATGAATTACAGAAAAATATAATTTGCAGAGCAAATTAAAAAGATACTAGATAGAACCCGTCAAAACTTGACGGCAAACTACTTGATAGTACCATAAAAAAATCATAGCTGTTTTAATTTTTTTTTAAATTTTGCAGAATAATTCAAATAAATAAAAAACCCACTTCGAATTAAAGCTAGGTTGGGGACTGGCAATTGGCTGAGTTACACTGGCACACCCACTTACAGAAATTCTTTCATCTGACACACGTTTATCGCTGTTATGCCAGTAAATGGAAAACCATTTACTGGCAAAACAGCGATAAATCATACACAATTGTCATTACACAACGCCAGTTAATGCAAAATGCATTTATATACACTACACACTTTTCCATCTACTGATCAGATAACTATTTTGTCATTATAGTGTATCTAAATACACTTTGTGATATAGGACAAAATTAGCACTCGCCACTCGGCGAGTAATACTAAAATTTTGGCGATTGACTTCATTGCCACCACTGGCCAAACTTAATAGTCACACTCGCCAATTGCGATGATTCTTTGGAATTGAGATTTATTTTAGTTGTCGCTCGATGAATTTCGAAACCATTTGACGAAGATTTTCCTGAAAACATATGGCGAATTTCGCGTTTTTTTCCCAGAAATCATTTGACGAATTTTGTGATTTTTTTCTCGAAGCCATTTGATGATATTCGCAATTTTTTTACCTGAAACCATTTGATGAATTTCACGATTTTTCCGCTATCGATTGAAGAATTTCGCGATTTTTCCGCGATCGATTGACGATTTTCGCAATTTATCGACTATCGATTTACGAATTTCATGATTTTTTCCATGAACGTTCAACGAATTGCCCACTTTTTTCCGCTGATGTTCGACGAATTGCACACTTTTTTTTTTCGCGGGCGTTCGATGAATTTTGCAATTCTTTTTTGTGATTGTTTGACGAATTTTTTCACGTCAGTTTGACGAATATTTTTTTTCGCAATAATTTTGCGAAATTTACAATATTTTTCGCGATCGATTGACAAAATCTGCTATTTAGTGCCTCGATTCCTTAACAAAATTACCTTTCTTTTTTTGCGGTTATTTGACAAATTTCGTGATTTTTTCACAATTGATTGACAAATTTCACGATTTATTAACGGAGACAATTTGCCGAATTTGTTAATTTCTTTCCCGAGATCATTTGACGAATGTCGCGATTTCATTCCTGACACCATCTAACGAATTTCGCTATGTATTCCATAATCGTTTGACGAATTTTGCGATTTTTTTTATCCAGTATTTGTAAATTTGTTACTGGCCAGTGCTTAAAAAAACTGTCGAGTAAAAAAATCCATGTACTATCAATGTTAGATAGTACATTAGCATATCGTTTGTTGGTGATGTGCTGATAAATGGAAAAGCGTTGGATGAAGGAGGTTCTGTGAGTTCATCTGCCAATTGCCGGTTCCCAGCTTGGATTTGAATTGAGGTGGATTTTTTATTTATTTGAATTATTGATAAGAAGTATTTTGTAAAAAAAATTAACATTTTGAAGCGGTTATCAAGATTTTTCTGTGGTACCACTGAGTTGTTTGTCGTCAAGTTTTTACGGGCTCCATCATTAAATACTATTTCTTTCATTGAAAATGCATTTTTTACATTTTTTAAATTAGTCGAGTGACAGCGAAAATAAATCTCATTTTCCATTCAATCATCGCAATTGTCGAGTGTGACTATTAAGTTTGGCCAGTGGTGGCAATAAAGTCAATCGCCAAATTTTCAGTACTACTCGCCGAGTGGCAAGTACTAACTTTGTCCTATATCATAAACTGTATTTGGATACACTATAATGACAAAATGGCTATCGGATCAGTAGATGGGAAAGTATGTAGTGTATATAAATGATTTTGCATTAACTGACGTTATATAATGACAATTGTGTATGATTTATCGCTGTTGTGCCAGTAAATGGTTTTCCATTTACTGGCAGAACAGTGATAAATGTGTGTTAGATGAAAGAAATTCTGGGAGTGTATGTGCCAATGTAACTCAGACAATTGCCGGTTCCTAACCTAGCTTTAATTCGAGGTGGGTTTTTTATTTATTTGAATTATACTTCAAAAATTTCAAACATTTTAAAACAGCTATGAATTTTATTTTTATGGTACTGCCAAGTTGTTTGTCGTCAAGTTTTGACGGATTCCATCTCGTGTAGCTTGATAAGAATTCAGATAAAACATTTAAAAAATGAAGTTTCAACTTTAAAAAATAGAGCATTTTCATCTCTGGCATACGGGGGAGGGGAGGATGCCCTTATGGTATGATTCTGTTATACCAACAACATAGTCGCTAAGTGTAGTACTTTGTTTTGTGGGGTTAAAACAAAAAGAAAATTTTACAACTAATTAAAGCAAAAAGAAAGTAAATCAGTATTCGCCGAGTACATAATTTGGTCTAATATAGAGTACTCAGTACATTTCTAATTCATATTGCTACTTACACACTGGCTCTGTAAATTATTTTGGAAGTAGGATTCCATACAATAGCAGTGATGCTGGAGGGTTGCACTTACAGCACATCATTTAAGAAAAATTCAATAAACAACAAAGAAGTAGCAATTCATTTTCAAAAGTTTGGATTACAATAAATATTAGGTAATTTATCATTTTATCATTATTTATTCTGGTTTGTTAAATTCTTTGGATTCACCATATTACGTTTGCTAAATTGTACTGGATGGAAACTATTTATAGTACGACCAGTTCTGTTTTCTGGAAATATATCTGTTAGTCTGGCATTTTTAGCGACTCCATTTGATATTTAAGGGTTATATTCAGTATTGGGCTAGTAATACATGGTCAAAATTTGACAAAATGCAGAAAAAAGTATACAACTGATTTTATAAATCACAAAAAGTACAATTGATCAAAAAACTGAAATTGATAAAAACACCAGAATGTAGTTTTATAAAAATTTAGATAAAACATTTAAAAAATGAAATCTCAACTTCAAAAATTAGAGCATTTTCATCTCAGGCATACGAGGGAGGGAGGCGGAGGCATTATGGTATGATTCTGTTATACCAACAACATTGTCGCTAAATGTAGTACTTTGTTTTGTAGGGTTTAAAACAAAAGAAAATTTTACAACTAATTAAAGCAAAAAAAAAGTAAATCAGTATTCGCCGCGTACATAATTTGGCCTAATACAGATATTATATTTGCTAAATTGTACTGGATGCAAACTATTTATAGTACGATCAGATCTTTTTTTTTTTTTTTTTGGAAATATATCTGCAGTCTGGCTTATTTAGTGAATTCATTTGTTATTTAGTCTTATATTCGGTATTGGGCTAGTACATGGTCAAAATTTGGCCAAATGCAGAAAAAAGTATACAACTTATTTTATAAATCACAAAAAGTACAAAAAGATCAAAAAACTGAAATTGATAAAAACACCAGAATGTAGTTTTATAAAAATTTAGATAAGACATTTAAAAAATGAAATTTCAACTTAAAAAATTAGAGCATTTTCATCTCTGGCATACGGGGGAGGGGAGCATTATGGTGTGATTCTGTTATACCAACAACATTGCCGCTAAGTGTAGTACTTTTGTTTTGTGGGGTTAAAACAAAAAGAAAATGTTACAACTAATTAAAGCAAACAGAAAGTAAATCAGTATTCGCCGAGTACATAATTTGGCCTAATACAGAGTGCTCAGTACATCTGTAATTCATATTGCCACTTGCACACTGTCTCTATAAATTATTTTGGAAAGCAAGATTCCATACATTCGCAGCGGTTGCACTTACAGCACATCATTTAAGCAAAAATCAATAATCAACAACAAAAAAGTGGCAACTCATTTTCAAACTGTTATATGTAATCAAAACTTTTCGATATTTTACAATGAAATTTCAGCTTTTCCAAGTGAAAATAAACCCCTTTAAAAAAAAAAAAAAAGAGAAAAAAAAATCCTAATAAAATCTCGACCATTACTTTTAGGTTTAAAAAATTTAAAATAGCAAACTATGTACGTTCTGTGCTATACAAACAGCATCCAAAGAACTCAATCATGAACATAGAAATAGATATCTGTTTCTATGTTCATGAACTCAATAAACCAAAATAAATAAAGATAAAATGAAAAAATACCTGATAATTGTTATCCAAGCTTCTTGAAACTTAACACGCCATCGAATCATCGACATTATGAATAATCAATTCTAAAGAATCATCTTTCCTCTTCTCTTTCGTTTCTGGGAAGGAAAAGCCCTCAGCTGATTGGCTGAATGGCTCAGCTCATTGGCATTCGCTGGAAACATGGAAGTAGTTAAGGGTGGATGTGGCATCGTGTTCTACGATGAATCGTTCACTTTATTAAGAGTAGGCATCCCGGAAGAAAATTTGACGCATGCGTATTGGGCACGATTTTATGTGGATTTGACAAAAATAGCTTTTCGTTTTAAATATATAGATGTTTTTATTTCCTAATTGTTTAAACTCGAAAAGAGATAGATATTAAGATATTTCATTAAATTGGCCCTATATTTAATACTTCCAGGATCTTTTATTTAAAAAATAAGAGAATACTATTTTATAATGTATTGCACGACATAATACATTGTAATGCATAAGCATATATAACGCAGGTATATATGGAATAGAGGCAAAAAGTTTGGATTCAGTCAACTAAATGCCAATACAAATTAAAACAAATAAATGATAGTTTTTTTACTTTATTCTATCTTTACAAGAAGAAAGTATTGGATTCATGAAAATTTTCGACTTCTGGTTTTCGACGGATTTATGCGTTTAAGAAGGTCCTGAACACTATTTGACCATTTTTAGAAAATGTCTGTCTGTGAGTCTGTCTGTCTGTCACAAAAATTTTGTGGGCGCTCTATCTCACGAACTAATGCACGAAATTTAATAAAACTTTATATTCAGTTAGTTCATGATATAAATTGATGCTGATTAGTTTTTGATGAAAATTTCTCGACAGGTGGCGCTGCTATGCTGCATTTTTTGTGATTTCCGCAATAGCTCTATCTCAAGAACTAATGCACTTATTTTCATCAAACTTCAGGTTCAGTTAGACCTTGGCATAAATAGACGCTGATTACGTTTTGGTGTAGATATCCCAACAGGTGGCGCTTCTATACCACTTTTTTCTTGATTTTTACGATAGCTATATTTCAAGAACTAATGCACGGAATTTCATCAAACTTCAGATTCTGTTAGACTTTGACATAAATAAATGCTGCTTACGTTTTGGTATAAATTGCCCAACAGGTGGCGCTGCTATGCTGTATTTTTTGTGATTTCCGCAATAGCTCAAGAACTAATGCACAAATTTTCACCAAACTTCAGATTCAGTTAGACGTTGACATAAGTTGTTGTTGGTTAGGTTTTGGTCTAAATCTCCCAACAGGTGGCGCTGCTATGTTGCATTTTGCAGGATTTACACGATTTTAGCAATAGTCATATCCAGGGCTTTACAAATTTGATAAAATCTGGTAGCCAGTAAAAAACATTTAACACCCGCTCCTTCCTCGTCATTAATTTTCAAAAACACAAAAGTTTTTATGAATTAATTGAGGAAAAATAATAACGGGCATTGTTTAGAATTATTAGTTACATAGTTTAGAAGGATAATATAAACTAAGTTTTCTAATGAAACTTATCAAAATCATATATCTTTCAATAAATAAATAAATAAATAAATAAATAAATACTGTAAAGAGTGAATTAACCGGCATGTTCGGAAAATGCTGATTGCCGAATGCTTCAAATGTGCAGATAGTTGAATGCTACAAAATCTATATCTGCTGAGGTGCATATCGACGTAATAATGAAGCAGGAAAACAAGTTTTCGCCTATTTTTCTGTCGAAGTCTCAAATAATTCTGATTTGATTATTTTAAAATTTACATTGGATGAACTTATTTTTGCCAAATTAAAAACAAAAGTTAAAAATATTTTTTGTGTGAATATAGTTTCAAAGTTTATTTTTTAATATTGGGAAAGAAGGGGGGTGGGGGGTGGCACTTGTACTCATTTCAAGAAAGCTTAGGTCTATTTTTGTACAAAAAGAAATAACAACAAAAATCCCATTAGATTAAATAACTTGGTCGCCAGTGGCGACCTGGCGACCGTATTTGTCAAGCCCTGGATATCTCAAGAACTAATGCACGGAATTTAATAAAACTTTAGATGCAGTTAGACCTTGGTATAAATTGGTGCTGATTCTTTTTAGTGTATGCGAAATCTTTGTGAGATAGAAGAAAGTTTTGGGATTGGCACATCCGACTTGTCTTTTTAAGGTAAACAAGATAGATACAGGTTATGTATCAGTTAAAAGAAAAAAATGCTGAAAACCAAAAAATATCAATTTATGGAAAAGTTTTCTCTTTTTTTTAATTATAAATTTACATTTAAATATAAAAAAAAAATAGTTGAAGATAGTCGTCATAAAATAGGTCTCACTAAAATATGCCAACTGGCTGTGAAACTGCAGCAATGAAATATTTTAAACACTAAAAAGTATAAAATTTAAATAAAAAATAAAGAGAGGAATATGTGTATTTTAAATACGCTTTTATCAATTAATAGTTTAATATTAAATTATGATTATCCATTGAGAAAATAATATAGGAATCCTGAATACATAGTTTAAATACCTTTTCCCTTTTTTTATTGCCATATCTTAAAAAAGAAAGAGCAAAAATTACATTTTTTTAATAAAATCTAATTTGCAGTTTCTACCAAGCGTAAATCAAAGCAACAAGCTTTTCCTAATCTGAGCCACACTAAATTAATATAACAGAGATTTTTTTTGGAGCAATATGAATTGGAGTACTGAAATTAGGCATGATTTTTATGATAAACATTGAACGCTTATAAAAGAGCGTTTTAAAATATATATAGTTTTACTTTTTCGTAATTTTTTATGCTGTAATTAACGCTTTTATTGTTTACACTTTCAAGCAACAAATTCAATGTCATCGCCGTCTAAGAAAATGTAACTTTTTGGATACATTCTAAAGCAATATCGGTATACGCGATTTCCACACTATATATTTCTAGACAGTGTAACAGTGCTGCCACTGCCTAATGCCGTTGAAAATAGTTGCTTTAGTACCGTTTGTTGAGAAAAATATTAGCCAAAATAATAGCATTTGTACAAAAATGGTAGCCAAAATAGTTGCATGCTTACTTTTAAAAAGTTTAAAATATATACTATATATTATTTTATTTGACATAAAAATAATACTATAAGAAAACATTTTTTTCATGAAAAATGATTTTAATCAATGTTACTAAAATAGACGTAAAATAAAAATAAATGTACAAAATGTCTTAAAAACTTTAAAACATAAGATCTTAAGAGTACATAAAACACTCCTAGCGCTTTCGGCTTCAAACTAAGCCATTATCAAGGACCTTCGACCAGCGGAGACCACAGCGCATTTTGAGTTCTGGTCTTGAACAACATCTGTGTTGTGGTCGAAGCAGGGGCGCCATTTCAGAACTTTCTTGGGGGGGGCAAAGTTTTTTTTAAGGTGGTGGCATACCCCCCCCCCCCTCCCCCGCAACCTCTCCGAACGAGAAGCGTTTACTGAATCATATATACAGAGACAGCAATACTTTTAATACGGAATCTCAAGTGACCTCTGAAAAATTCCGTTTAAGACAGGTTTTCGTCTTAGCAAGTAGAATCTTACTTATAATAAAATCCGAAGGCAAGAAAGTGTCTGTAACGGCTCCGGGCTCGACCACTCTGATCTGCGAATCGACCATAGTTAAACGCCATGTTAGGCTTAATGAAAAAGCTATGCTACATCCGATTCTGCTGTTAAAATATTTGTAAAAGCATATTAGAGCTTTTAAATATTTTAATTTTGTTTAAAACCTTCAAAAACTATTTCATATAAAAGACGTACATCAACATTTGTGTATGCATTTTTTTTCTGTGAGCACTTTTCTTTTCAGAAATAGCGGTGAATTCTTTCATTACGGAGGATTTGAGTGATCAATCCAGTACATTGGCGCCATCTACTGGCGTATTTTGAAATTTTGCTTCCATCTTAAATACAGTACAGGACCTATTATGCGAAATCCTCTGGACCAAAGGCTTTCCGAGTTTTGGAATTTTCCGGATTTTGGGTCCTCCCGAAATTCACGATTATTTGACAAAATTCGTGTTTTTTTTTTCGTGATTCTTTGACAAAATTTGCATTTTTTCCTGCTATTCTTTGACAAAATTTGCGTTTCTCTTCGACGATCCTTTGACGAAATATAATTTTTCGTGCTCCTTTGAAGAAATCTGCGTTTTCTTTTTGCGATCCTTTGAAGAAATTTGCATTTTTTTGCGATTCTTTGAGGAAATGCGTTTTTTGCTATTCTTTGTCGAAATTTTCCTTTTATTTACGATCCTTTGACAAAATTCGAGTTTTTTCTGAGATTCTTTGACGAAATTAGCGGGGTTTTTTTTTCGCGATCCTTTGACGGAATTCGCATTTTTTCTGTGATCTTTTGACAAAATTTGTGTTTTTTTCCTTCGATCCTTTGACGAAATTCCACTTTTTTCGCGATCCCTTAACGAAATTAGAAATTTTTTTGCAGTGCTTTGAAGAAATTTGCGTTTTTTTTTCGCGATCCTTTGGAGAAATTCATGTTTTTCCACGATTATTTGACGAAATTCGCGTTTTTTTTGGGTTTTTTTTTCGATCCTTTAACCAAATTTGTGTTTTTTTTTGTGATTCCTTGAAGAAATTTTACATTTTTTCGGAGTCCTTGGAAGAAATTTGCGTTTTCTTCGCAAGCTTTTGTCGGAAATCGCGCATTTTCTGCGATTTGTTAACAAAATTAGCGTTTTTTCGCAATTTTGCGACGAAATTTGGGTTTTTTTTTCAATCCTTTGACAAAATTCAAGTTGTTTCCGCAATCCTTTGAAGAAATTGTCTACTTTTTCTTCGAACGATAGACATAATTGTTTTTTTTCGGCGACGATCGTTCAAAATTCGAGATTTTATTATGTTCGAATCTTTGGACTAAAGACTAAAATTTTCGAAACCGAATGCCTTAAATTTTTAGGAAAATTCGGAACAGAATCACCCTTGATGAAATAAATATATAACTATATTTTGTTTCAAACGAATCGTAATATAAATTAATTTTAAACTAAAATTTGAGAGAAAATGATTTGTTTCTAATTTCGGGAAGAAGGGGGGGGGGGGTGTTCACCCGCTACCGAAGTAACAATATTTTAGTGATTATACACTCAAACACAATGGACTGAAAAAAAAATTAAAAATCGGTAAAATTTTCGAAAATTTTCAAAAATTCAAAAATTTTAGTAAAAATTTACAAATTTAGAAAATTTTCGAAATTTTTTTGCTGATTTCGGGTTTTTCCGGATTTTGGAATTCCGGATAAGGGGTCATATACTGTAAAATGATTCTTTTATGAAACGTAATTAAAATATAAGGAATATATAGTACAGCGTAATTTGCATTTAATTTTGCTTATGTAATCAAACAATGAGTTATGTGGTGAGTCAATCTGCTTAGAAACTCATTGATAACACTTTTTTACAAAAACTTTCGCACATGGATTATTTGTTAATATTTAATTTGAATGTTTTGTCCAATCGTTGAACTACTTCCGAAATTTAATACTGAGTAAAAAATATATATATATCTTCATTTTTATTTGTAGAAATCATTTGTCATATTTAAAATGTACTTTTTTACAGTACAAACCTTTCAATAATAAAATCTTCATGCTGTTTGTTTGTGTTAGGGGAACCGTCGGTAGCATGATTAATTTTCTATCTTAATAAATTGTTATATCAGTCTTCATATTTTAATATACATTTTCATCTTTCGATAATGGTAAAGAATATTGTTTCGGCTTACCTGAGATTTTCCTTTAGCGCACAGAATATCCACAGTGTATCCAAATATTTATCCCTTTGAATGATCGTCGTGTCACTGTATTTGAATAGTAAGAAACATTATTATTAGAAAATAATATTGTGTGAAATAAGAAGTAGATCCATTTTCCTTTGAATATAATATTATAATTCTTGGCTACAAATGTACATTTTTATCGCGTTTTGGAGACTGCATATAGGTGCTCCAATTTTACATTATATTTGAGATATATTTACATCATATATATGCAAGAGCGTCTTAACTGCTCGGATACATTTTGGAAACTGAGGGAGAATTGTTATTAAGTTCAGTGCACGCGCGCGGGATATCAGCTGTAGGTTGAAGTAGGGAGGTCTGCAGAATTTCACAGTTAATTGGTTTCGACAGTCTCTGGTTTTATTCACTATGTTTTGCATCTGCAGTTATCACTTAAAGTACTTATAGTTAATTGGGGTCTGGTTTTTAACATGTTCTTTCGATCGTTCACTGCACGTGGAGATTATTAACTGCATAAAAAAGGTTTTTCCGTCAGTTTGTATGAAGTCTTATGAAAAAGAAACGGAGATCAACAATCTGTCATTTTTGACGGTGTTATATACTAGTTTTAAAATATTATGAAAGTTTTCAGTTATAGACAAGTACCGTTTTTTTCAGGTATTCTTCAGGTATTCAAAACCTTCTTTCTATAAAGCACTTCTGAAGAGCATAGGTGTATTACAGTGAAACGTGTCTAAACGAAACGTGTCTATAACATAATTCTTTCTCAAACGGACAAAAAAAATCAAGTTTCGACGAAAAAAACGCAATACAATTATACTTGCTAAGATGGAGATCTGTCTAAAATGGAGATTTTTTACAGTCCTTTTCAACTCTATTTTTGCAGGTTTTACTACAAGGGCACCTTTTCATGAGTTTCTTGGGGAGGGAGGGGGGGGGGGGTACAAAGTTTTTTTTAGAGACAGGGTTTGAAATATCGTGCAGGATTGCCCAAATCGTGCGCAAAATAGAAATAGGCCCCACAAAAAAAAAATGCAGTGTGAGATTTTGCCTGCTTATCTTAACTTCTTTCACAAACATTTGATACTTCTGCGAATATATTTTTAATTTCAGTGGTAGTCCGCGAATTTTTCTTCTTTTTTTTACGCAAATGCAATTTGTCAACCGATCGCGGTAAGCATCGCGAATTTTACGCATTGGAATTAGAAAAAATAGTTAATTTGGCAAAATTGGTCGCTGAAAAAATCGTTAATTTTTTAAAACGACCGTGGAAAAATATTGAGAATTTGGACAAAGATCACTGAAACAAATAGAGATGTTTGTCAATCGAACGCGGAAAAAATCGCGAATTTAGTATAACTAATGCGGAAAAATATCGCGAAATTCGTCAAAAGATTGAACAACAACAAATAAAATCGCTAATTCAGTCAAACAGTCGTGCAAAAAAGGGGAATTTTGTCAAAGATCGTGCAAAAAAATCTACTTTTGCCACTCGGCTGCGGAAAATGACTTCCGAATTTCAACAAACGATCGTAGAAAAGAGTCGCGAATTGCGTCAAAAGATCGCAAAAACAAATAGCGAATTTCGTCGATCAATTGCCAAAAAAAAAAAAAAAAAAAAAAAAAAAAAATTGTGAATTTCGACAAATGGTGGAAAAAAATTAGTCAACGATCGGAATTTCGTCAAAGATTGTGCAAAAAAATAGCAATTTTTGTCAGTTGGTTGCGGAAAAAGACTCCCGAATGTCAACAAACGATCGTAGAAAAGAGTCTCGAATTTCGCCAACAGATGGCGAAAACAAGCAGCGAATTTCGTCGATCGGTTGAAAAAAAAATGTCGCGATTTTAGGCAAAGGATTGAAAAATCAATTCCGTCAGTGATTCACAGAAAATAGCGAAATTTAGAAAATTATCACTAAAAAAAATAATCACGAAAAAAGTCGTGAAATTCAATCGGTCACGAGATAATCACCACACGAACACCATCAAGAAGTTACGAAATTTGCAAATGTTGTAATTCATAGGTATAAGAAAATTTCCATTAATGGTTTTCTGTCAGTAAAAATTGAAATAATGGCAGAAAATGATGTCCGAAAATGATGTCCGCAGTCATTTTCTGCCTTCCTCTTCAGACTATGATCTAAATTCCATACAATTCAGAAATCTGCAAAACCCTTGGTCTCAGGTCCCTTGCTCCTGCATTGGGTGGGGCTAGGGCTCCTTTAATACATAGGTATATATAGGAGCCTTAGGTGGGGCAACACGATCCAATCAGCAGTACGGATCGAGCCGGGTTGACGCGGCTTATTTTCGCTGCGGGTCAGGTTGATTTGGAACATTTGACTACGGTTTGGCATAGATGTCCCAGTGGACTATTTTTTATTCTATTAGTGCAACTTTTTCAAATCTGTCATACACTTATATTAGGATATTTTCAAGAGAAATCTGTCACAAGGATTTTTTTTTTGAAATTGTAGAACGATTAATGCAAAATTAGTAGTCAATCCTCACTCGTTATCAAAGGGTTAATTGTTTCGGATTCAAGTTGGGTTTTCACTATTTTGAGTTGGGTTCGTGTTGCCCGAGTTTTCAAAGAAATACTAAATATTTTCAGATGAAAAAAAAACAATTTTTCTACATAAAAGATAAAATTGTTATTAAAGATATAATTGTAGTCTACACTTTTCCAAATCATATTGAAATATGGATTAATTTTCTTTCATTTCGGGCGGGGTTGCGGTCAATTAAATTTTTTTGGACGTTTCCGGGTTTACTGGAAATTAGTTCTGCATCGGCTACCCGAAATGCATTTCGTTTTGGGTTTGGTTGATTCATTTTTTTTTTTTTTTTTTTTTTTTTTTTTTTTTGCGGGTCGAGTAAACTTTATACGCTTCGGGTTATGCTTTGACTCTTTCGAATCGGGTTCGAGATGAACCGATTAAACAAAAGGAGGTTCTGAATAATTTTCAAATGAAAAAACTATAGATATTAATGGGTGTATATATGTGTTATTTTTTGCACATAAGCGGTAAACTTGTAGATTACCTTTCCACAAATGTATTAAAATATACATTCATTTTCTTTCACTTCGGGGGTTCAAGTATGAATATTTCGGATTCGCCTTGAAGCCTATCGGATTAAAGTCAGGATTCGGGTCGGTTACAACCAAATCTGGACAGGTCTCTAGTGTCAGGCTGTGAAGATTTTTAAGAGCATACTGTATATATAATATCATTTAATAAAGCAAATGATTTAATAAAGCAAATGATTTAATAGCATTATAACGATTGGAGTAAATATAATGTGACACTAATAAAACAAAATTAACAAATCATATAATTAGGAAATTGAATATACACCCCCCCCCCCCCCTGCCCCCGAAAAAAAATAAAAAATTTCCCCTTAAATTTTTGGCTAAAGAGAAAATTTATCACTACTAGCCTTGGGGATAACGAGTTTTCTTTTAATACTGCTGTACACAGCTCAGAAGCAATTCATATATTTTTTTCTCGCATATATTTCTAAAACTAGCCAAAATACTCATTAATAATAAATGTCCCACTTAAAGAATGTCGCAATAGCAAGGCTTTAGAAAACATTTCAATGTTTAAGGCGGAGGGGGGGGGGGGAATCTAAATCTACAATTAGATTTTAAAAAAAACATCAATTTCGGAAAGGTAGTTTTAGCCCCTTGGGTTCCTTCCTTCCCAGTCAACATATTCAGTTTTGTGGGGAAGGATATATCAACAGTTTACATTTGTATTTATAAAAGAGATATAGTTAAGATTATTTTCAAAGAGTGAAAATACTCTTTGACCTTATTTGAAGGAGTAAATTTAGCTTTAAAGATTGCCAGTGCCGAAAAAAAAAATTGTGTTTTCAAGAAAGAAGGTGGGAAGGAGGAGAAACATATTATTCTAAATTGTACTTCTTAACATATTCAGTCATAAAATGTGGATATCAAGTAGGGGTGCACAACATTTATAAGAGGTAGACCAGTCACAAAAATGACTGGATTGTCGAGAGGCAAAATCCGTAGTGTGGACAAAATTTTGTTTTGGGGAAATAGGAGGAGGATCGGCCTAAAAGTTCATAAAAATGCTAATTTTAAAAAGAGGGTTAGCCCCCTATACTCAACCACCTCCTTAGTCAACATAACCCAATTCAGTTGGCAAGGATGGAAAAAATTTACAATATTCGCAGTTTTTCCCTAGTCATTGACGAAATTCATGATTTTTATGCGCCCGTTCGGCAAAATTTACGATTTTTTCGCTCCCGATCAGCGAAATTTGTGATTTTTTCGCACACGATCGGTGAAATTTATGATTTTTTTCGCACCCGATCGGCGAAATTTACGATTTATATGCACCCTACCGGCAAAATTCGCGATTTATACGCACGCGATCGGCAAAATTCACGATTTTTACGTGCTCGATCGGCAAAATTTACGATTTTTACGCGTCCGATCGGCAAAATTTATAATTTATACGCACCCGATCAGTAAAATTCATGTTTTTTACGCATCCGATCGGCAAAATTCGCGATTTATACGCACCCAATCGGCAAAGTTCGCGATTTTTACGGACCCGATTGACAAATTTTGCGACTTTTACGGGCCCGATCGGCAAAATTCGCTATTTTTACGCGTCCAATCGGCGAAATTTGACAAAATTCGCGATTTTTACGCACCCGATCGGCAAAATTCGCGACTTTTTCGCGTCCGATCGGCGAAATTGATTCCCGAGCCACCAGTAAACTCATCGCGGGACACAGATTTTTCATCCCTAGTCTAGCCTGTGAAAACTGATAAATTTTCTGAAATTTCAGATTTCTTGGGGGGGGGGCGGTTGCCCCCCCCCCCCAGCCCCCCCGAAATGGCGCCCCTGGGTCGAAGGTCCTTGATAATGGCTTAGTTTGAAGCCGAAAGCGCTAGGAGTGTTATGTACTCTTAAGATCTCATGTTTTTAAGTTTTTAAGAGATTTTGTACATTTATTTTTATCTTACGTCTATTTTAGTAACATTGATTAAAATCATTTTTCATGAAAAAATGTTTTCTTATAGTAAATAAACAAAGGCGAATCTTTCGTTTCGAACTTTCTTTTATTGTAAAGTTATTTTTGATAAAAAATAATAATTGAAACTGCTTCATGAAAATCCACAGTTAATGCTAACGCCCAAATTTGCTACATTTTGTACTTTTATTATAAAATCATGCATAAAATATTTTTAAAGCATTAAAAGATTTTCTAAATTAGCATCTGACACAGATGATCAAAATGTTGTTCGGTTTTACCAAGATTAATTGAATAATATGCTCGCAGTGTCAAACAAGAAAAGCATGTTATATTACAAGACTAAGACTGTGTATTGGTTAGCTGCAACTTTAATTCCATTTTATAAAAATAAACGAATGAAAGCAAAAAAAAAAAAAAAAATCTGTCTATAACGAAAAGTTTTATGGGAAAAGCATGCAGTTTATAAAGAACAGATTTCTTATGTGTCCATAGCTGATCTACTTTTTATAAGAAATTTGTGAAAATAAAACAGCATAAAATCTGATAACCAGTCTATACCCAGCAATGGAAGCCAAAATGAAAGAGAAAGAAACGCAATATACTAAATTGTTATTCACATCAATTTAAATCTATTATTAAATTGAAAAATTGTGCTAGAAAATATGACTTTCCTTAAGTAATCGTGGCCTGAACAAAGCACATGACAACGGAGTAAACGTCCTCCTATATTTGAATGAGATAGGGAGGAGGACAATCCTCGAACCCAACCTCCTCTAATATTTATATATTTTGTATATAAACACATAAAATTATTTAATTACATTGTATATAAACATAAAATTATTTAATTACATTGTATATAAACACCAAATTATTTAAATGAAATTATTATTGAGTTTACCATGTATTTTGGATAATCATATAATTTAGCATTTTTAATTGATAAATTTAATATTTTTATTTTTATCTTTATCTGAGCATAAATATTTTATTCTGTATAGGTAATTAAGTAAAATATTTTTATAAACAGATTTATGTAAGCATGAATTATAATGCGTAAAAATATTTATATTAAAAGGAAAACCAGATCTTTTATCATAAATGTCAGATATTAATTTATTTTTATTATTAAGCATAAGTCAAGAAAGTTTCGTACGTTATTGATCACATTATTTTGTACATTAAGTCACTTTGAATTAATGTAATGGGGATAATGTTTGAATTCTGAACTTGAATTTGGAGATATTCCGCAGGAATTGGGCGTTGTGATAGCGATTTTTGTTCAATTTTCATTATTGTGTCATTGAAAAGTGTATGAAGTTATGCTTATAATTGAACCAAATTTCATTTATAAATTTTCGGCTATGGTCATCAAGTCCCACTTGAATTTGGAGATATTCCGCAGGAATTGGGCGCTGTGATAGCGATTTTTGTTCAGTTTTCATTATTGTGTCCTCGAAAAGTGTATGAAGTTATGCATAGAATTGAACCAAATTGTTTGTGTATGTATTTGACTATGGCCTGCAAGTTAAATTTGGGGATATTTTGTTGAAAGATGGCGCTGTGATAACCACTTAAAGATTTAAATTAAAAAAGAGCTTATGATATGAGAATCATATATTAATTTTAATCTCCCCTATCTTTCATTTAAATTATATTTTTCCCCTTCCTTTTTCAAAATTTAATCGTGTTATCTTTAACTACAAACAATAATCCCGCTGTAATTTATACCCTTTCCCTTTTTCATTTTCACTTGTGCTCGATCACTAATATCTCACGGTTTTTCGATTAAAATAAAAAAAAAGAAAAGAATTAAATCAGCACAGATGCCCTTTCGTAATTTTACTTTCCGTAACCAAGCTTATAACACAATGTGTTCATAACGCATTTTTGTGGCCACAATGTCAGTTAAAAGTTATGCGAATCTTCCATTTGGCCCAAATGCATGCCTTTATTTGGTAGTGGTAATAACTCAATCACTCACACCCATGTCTAAAAATATATTCTGATTGTTAAATGCACATGTTGTTTTGTCTCTCAAAATTCTGTTCGTATGAGAAAGATATTTTGTCGGTTATAATCGCCGTGGCGATATTAATTTTTGAAACAAAATTCGTCCTTTTGCCAAGATCTGGGAACCTGACTCGGCAAATACAATTATTTATGCCATACCTCTGTCTGAAAGTGTTTAATAAAGAACTTGCAGCAAACGACAACAAAGATTTTCTTCAAATGGGTGAAAGGTCATTCTGGAGTCGAAGGTAATGAACATGCAGATAGATTAGCTAAAGAAGCTACGAAACCAGATACTCCAATAAAACAAATTTTCCATCCATCACCTCCATCATACCTCAGAGGACAACTTAAACAATACTATTTATCTAAATGGCAAGATCAATGGACGATGGAACACAGAGGAAGAAAAGCATATAGCCACTGTCCCAAAGTCACAGAAGATTTTTTAATATCACACCGGAATATTTATTTATACACAACAAATCATGGTCCATTCCCGTCATACCTTTATCTTTTTGGGAAAGCACCATCTCCATACTGCACATGTGGCAAACGAGGAGACGCCACTCACTACATTCTTAACTGCCCTCTGACATCCGCTTTCCACATAAAAAAACCGGCTTCACTGAGAACATCGGTGTGGTTTCATCATGTCCTTAGTACTCCAAACTTAAAACAAAAAATCATAGAATGTGTACACCTATTGGAAAAAAACCAACAACTTTTTCAGATGCCTCCAGCGCATTTATTAGGAAACATCCAGTCCTCAGATGACGAAGAATAAAAATGATTATAACAGTGCTCACAAAAATCAGTGAAAAACTATAAACTCAAAGCTCAAAATACTTCAATTAATCTAGAAACGTTGTAGACTAATAATCACCGAACATCTCAATACATAGACTATGCCTACACCATAAAAAGACTTAAAATCATCTGTAAAAACTTTTAAAATATATTTATAGACTATGTCCGCATCATACAAAGACTTAAAATCATTTGTAAAAACTTTTAAAACATATCTGAATTGTATATATATCATTGTAAACTTTCAATTCAGTACTATGTAAAAGCCTAATGGCCTATTGGCCTCATTTGTATTTTTTTTTTTTTTTTTTTTTTTTTTTAATAAACTTGCCAAGCAGGGCTTGTAGAGCTTAAGCCGCATGGTAGGCCACCCTGCTTGGTTGAATCTGAATCTGTCTGAAAGTGTTGTCGTCTAGACATTATGTAGTAACCTTATTTTGGCGAAATTCTTATCAGTGCAATTTCAAGTTGTGTCGTGGAAACAACACTCGTGCTCTGATCTGCTTGCTGTAAATGTGCTCATAATTGAGCTCCAGCTGTATCTCCCCCTCTTCTGCCGTGCGATCCTTCTTTTGACATGGTAATCTCCTAATAAACCATTTAACTACCATACTGGAGTTTTTTTTAATTTTTTTCATATAGAACCTGGTGACTTATGCGGATACTTCTTTCATCACGAACAATAACAAAGAAGCTCGAACAATAACCATCGTTATAAAAATTATGGTGCCAGCCCAGTTTTTTTTCTCCAGGTTAAATAAAAAAAATATATATATATAACTGGCAGAAGAGGGGACGCTTTTTCTTCACCTGCACCCGCGTGTCTCTTTGGATTATCAGCATGCATCAAAGAAAATACCCGCCTGCATATTACCATCCCACCGGACCGAATGGACTGATTTAAAAACTTTGCTTCACCTGTCTACCCTAAAGTTATTCTCGGGACTTTGCTTCACCTGTCTACCCTAAAGTTATTCTCGGGACTTTGCTTCACCTGTCTACCCCAAAGTTATTCTCGGGACTGTGCTTCACCTGTCTACCCTAAAGTTATTCTCCAGGGCCTCTCCTACAAGTGTCATTCGCCGGACCTAAATGGATTAATGGAATCTCTCTGCCTACAATTTCCTGGTTTTAATAGACTCAATTTGACTCAAAAGACTTGGAATTTCCGGCCTCCATATCACCATCTCGTCAGACTCAATGTAATGATGTAATAGTCGTGCCACCAACTACTTTTAACTGTTCTGAAAATTATTTGCTACATCAACAGTATGCTGAAGAACTTCCTACATCATCTTGATCCTGAATAACTAAATCTTCAAATTCTACTGCATTACTTTGGCAATTTATTATGTATAACCTAAAATATCTGCAAGACTCCTCTCTCCGTGTTTACTCCCGTCCCTGTGCAACGCAGTGCCACGAACTGTAATCTCAGTCTCCAATTTCTTTTATTACGCATTTACTTTCAGCAAAATCAGTTACTGAATTTTCACGTTCCTCCTAAGTGATTATCAAACTTTGGATCTCTCCATTCCTTATGCTGCATAATTTTTCTCGCCTTGGTGGTTTACGAAGAATAATAATAATTAGTTCCTGTTTCGATATTTCGAGTGACCTCAATCTGTTTTACAGCTGATCAGTGTAAAGGATTCTGAACTTTGATTCTTCAAGCCGACATTCAATTTACAGCTGATTAGCTCATCTTGAAAGAGTAATACATGATTGCACTTTTAACTTTTTCCGCACTTTCAGGCAAATAAAATAAAAGTAAATTTTTCTTGTTTCAGATAGTGTGGGTAAAAAAAAAAGGTACAAAATTCTGTTTGGATTATATTTTTTCTCATTAAGGTAAGTTTTTCGTTTATTTCCTTAATAGTGAGAAAAAGGTTTCAATTTGAACCATGCTAAATAATTGTTTATAAATTATACAAAGAATAATAATAATCTCTAACATTGATTTAAACTGATATATCATTTTAAATTGAACTGGCACTTGTTTTTTTGTTTGTGCACTTTATGTTATAATATAAAGAATTCACGGTAAAAGATATTGCAAATATTTTATATAGATATGATTTTATTAGTAATGCAATTACAACAAGAAACGTTTTCCGTTTTATTACATGGTCATATGTATTGATAATGATTTATTAGATTAATTTTTTAAACAACTTCTGATTATTTTCTGTTTTAATGTTAATTTTTCTTGCCATATTATAGGTAAGTTGGTAAATAATGTTCTGTATGTAAAAAAATATATATATATATTAAATTAAACATTCACAGGAGAAATTTTAATAAAGAATAAGTGAATAAGAGAATTTTTGCATATTATTGTTTATTTCTAAAAAAATTTCTATTATGCAATATGACTTTTCATATATTGAAGGTATGATTATTATTATTTTGAAGGAAGAAATAGTGATTACTAGCTGCATCTCTTTTATTTTATAAAGTTTTTTTTCCTTCTTTAAAAGAAACAATATTAGAGTGAAACATATGATATAATATTTATTTATTTAGTTATTCATTTTTTCTCTCAAAGGTATGTTTAGATATCACATTTTTCCATGACTGAAATTTATTTAATATTGCATAAAATTTTGATTTTATAATAAGGCAGACATATATTTTTATTTACAGTTCATAGATACTTTTTATTTATCTGCCACAATGAGTATAGCTATCTTCAGAATGAATGATTCGCTTATTTATGCATTTGCATAAATCTTTTTCCAAATTGTGGTTCTTTTGAAAATTAAGATATCTCTTGGTTAAGAATTTAAAAAAATATATATGTATATATATATATGGATGGATAATAATAAAAGAAAGAAGATAATATATTTTTGGTGTGAATAATTGTTCATTCTGGAGATATAGGTATTTTGTTTTTGTTTCTTGTTCTTTTTCATAAAAAAAGAGAGATTGCATTCATTTTATTTATTTATTTATTATATTTTTTTCTTATGAATAATTTTTGCAGTAAATATTTTCTGGTAAGTTACTGTGAATATTTTAGGTAAACAAAAATTTTGCCCACCTGAATTTTTAATATTTTCTTAAGGTAAAGATTTATTTATCTGATAAATTATTGCAAAAAAAATATATTTATATTTGCTCACTCATTAGCCAAACATGGCCAGCAAACTAACTTTTAAAGTGACCAATTTTGATGGTGAACCCACCTTGTTAGATTTTTTTTTTCAATCAACTAAGAACATTAGCCCGGGTACAGAAATGGAAACAAGAGGAAATAATTCAGTTTTTGGGGGGAAAGTTAACAGGCCCAGCGTTAACCTTTTTTACGCAAAACCCCGAAATTTATAAATCTAACGATTTGGATTTCGTCGAGAAAGAGTTCAGAGCATTTTTCGCTCCCCCGAGTAAAACTGCTGCGTTGGTTGAATTCAATAACGTATTATTATTGCCAGAGGAATCAATTAGAAATTTAGCGCACCGTATAAACACTCTCACTGCTCGCGTACATGACACTATAGCAGATAGAACGGCCCTTGACAACATAAAGTTCACAAAATTTATTTCTGCAATTCCCTCGAACTTACGAGTCAAAATACAGGAAGAAGGAATTTCTAATTACAAACAAGCGGTAGATAGGGCACAAGCATTGCAAGAGATAATGCAGAATGAGAAAATATTGCAGCCCTGCGCATCATCTAGCTCCGCAGACTCAATCGCCCTGCAGTTGAAATCACTAAATGAAAAAATTAATGCGTTGTCGATAGCAGGTAGCGAGGTCAAAAATAACACCCATAGTCAACCATCTCGCACACAAAACTCGCATGATCAGTATAAAAAAAACTTCAAAAAAAGACACACTGGTCATAGCTATTACCGCACTAATAAACAAAAAAAATCGAATTATTCACCCACTTGTCAGTTGTGTTTGAAACGTGGCCACACTGCAAAATTTCGTTTTAAATGGAGAAGATCTAATGCGAATAAAGGTGGATACCAAAATTACAAATTCAATCCAAATTTTCGCAGAAAAAGTAATCAGAAAGGGGAATCTTTAAACTATTAAGGAGATGTAATTTAGCTGATGGCTTTGCATCTCAGGAAAACATTTTAACATCAGCAACTTGCCCTACATTCCCATGGTCGATTGATGAAACTCTTCCAAAAATTTCTAAGGAAAGACTAGTCAATTCGGTCGCTTCACAGACCACAACAAACATAAAAATGACCAGGAATGGGTCGTCACAAATAGTGCACAGATCAACTGAAAGTTCATCGCAAACTGCATCATCAAGTTACGAAAAGAAAGTTGAGGTTATTTCGAATGTGTATAATAGTTCCCCAACACTTCCTCTTATAAAGGCCTCTATAGCAAGAACAGACACAATTTTACTTCTGGATACCGGTTCGACAATTTCCCTTTTATCACAGTCCCTTTTCGATTCTATTAAGGACAATCTTAAATATAAAAGGTTAGGCACAACAGTTACTCTTAAAACAGTAAATTCCGATGGTGATTTCACCGCATGTATAAAAGCATCAATCAGAATTCACCACAAATCTTTTAGTCACAGTTTTTATATTGTTGACATTCCCGATAGCTCTAGTTTTCAAGGAACATTAGGATTTGATTTTATTCATAAACACAGGATCATAATTGATGTTCACAAAAATAGAATGTCAACAAATGAATTTCATGTGCCATTATTTAGTGCGTCAGCCGATGGCAAAGACATAAATCTTCTAACTGAACATGTAAACTCTACGTCAAATTCATTCAAAACGATTCGCCTTGCACATAAATTAAAACTTGAACCACATGAGAAAACATGGATTTCCATCGACACTGATTCTTTAAACCCTTCAATGCAGTATTGTTTTGAAAGTACTATTTCTAATAAACAAATTATTTGTTATGACAGTCTGCTAGGTAACAATAATGATGTTGAATCGGTCGATCAGGAAAATCATAACAAACACCTACAAAAATCACATGTATACATATTTTTACAAAATTCTTCTAACAAACCTGTACACATAAACAAAAATGCGCGAATAGGAATTTTATATGAGGTCTCGGAAATTATGGAACCATTTAAAAGTGACAATTTTTCACAGACCATGATGTCATGCGATAACATCAACAACTTCAATATTCAACCTCATGATAATTTACGACAGTTTATTTGCAATTATATTCAAGCTTCAGATGAGGTCTTAAAAAAAGAAAGGAAGATTTAACAATACAAGACTTCAAATTGGAACATCTAGACACTCAACAAGCAAAAACCTTAGGCTCATTATTGCTAAAATACTACAGTTCTTTTTCTAAATCAATGAAAACATTAGGTCACACAGACAAGGTTGTTCCAAATCTCAAATTCATTAATGACTACCCAATCAAAACATTACCTTTTCCGGTACCACAATCATTACATCAAGAAATGAAAGAGCAAATAAATCAACTTCTTGAAGCAAATATTATTGAACGTAACTGTTCAGAATGGGCATGTCGTATTTTGTTGGTTAGAAAGAAGTCTGATGGGTCTGCAAAACAAAAATACAGACTAGTTCTTGATTTAAGAATGCTAAATTCCGTCTTACAAGGATCTTCATATCCACTTCCCAAAATACAGACCATTATTTCAAATTTATCTGCATATAAATATTTCACTTCGTTAGATTTTCAACAGGCCTATCATCAGATAAATTTACCTGAAAAATATCAAGATCCACTTACATTCACATGCATATACGGTACTTTTCGTTTTAAAAGGTTGATTTTCGGTTTAAAGAATAGCAGTAGTTTCTTTCAAAATTTAATGGACACTATTATTGATGAATTAGAAATGGAAGGTATTTTTGCTTACCAAGACGATATAATCTTTGGTTCAAATTCTTTTGAGGAAACATGTGCAAAATTACAGAAAGTACTTGAAATTTTATCGAAATATAATTTAACGTTCTCGCCCAATAAATGTTCATTTCACAAAACCGCTGTTGACTACTTAGGTTTTCACATTGAAAATCATTCCATTTCTCCAGTCCAATCAAATATTGTCAAAATAAATTCTTTTCCTACCCCGACAACAAAAAGACAATTAAAAAGGTTTATTGGTCTTGTCACATTTTATAAATCTCTAGTTCCTTCATTTTCAAAACTCATCCAACCACTTATCGATCTCACTACACCAAAAACAACATTTAAATGGACTCAAAAACATCAAAAATTATTTGATCAAATGCAACAGGTGTTCTTTAATTCTCCCATGGTTCGTTTACCTGATTGGTCTAAAACTTTTTATGTAAACACGGATGCGTCAATTATAGCCATAGGAGGTGCTCTGTTACAGGAACATGAAGGACAATTGCTTCCCATTGCATTTTTTTCAAAATCGCTTAAACAGTCTGAAAAACGTTATCCAGCACTAAAACTTGAATTAATGGCCATTTACAAATCAGTAATCGCTTTTAAATACTACCTATATAACAGAAAGTTTGTAATTTTATCCGATAGTGCTCCTTTAAAAAAATACAAGAAAACAACTAATCCCGCTGATATAACAACTAGATGGTTAACAGAATTATCAGAATATACATACACTTTTGATCACATTCCCGGTTCTTCTAATGTACTTGCAGATTATTTGTCCAGATGTTCTTTCGAGAAAAACACAGTTGATCTAAATTCCAACCCAGAACTTATCAATGAACCATATGCTTTGCCCATTGTCGATAATGATCTACCAGACACTAATAATGATCACTTATCATACAGTACACATTCTCTAAATTACTTAGTCATTGGTAACAAGGATCAAAAAGACCCTTTATTGGAAATTTCAAATGAAACATTTGTAAACGAACAAAAGAAAGACACAAAATTATCCGAAATTTACAACGAAATTATGCAAAATGGCTCATCGAAACAATTCCCTATGTACTTCATTCATCCCGATTCAAAGGTTTTAATGTTAAAAAAGGAAAATATTTGTAATTACACCTTTTCTTACCACATTATTGTCCCAAATTCATTAAAAGCAAAAGTTCTAACAATATGTCATTTTTCGCATTTTGGATTAACAAAAACCTATGCATTTGTCACAAAAAAATATTTTTGGAAAGGAATGTATGCTGACACTTTAAATTTTGTAGCGTCTTGCACAAAATGTTTACAGGCAAAACATCACAAAACTCCACTTGCTCCACTACAACCTACATACACACCTACGCATCCAGGAGACACAGTCAGTGTTGATTTGGTCGGTCCCTTTAGTAATGGACAGTCGGTATTGACAGTAATTGACCATTTTTCTCGACACCTAGAACTCTTCCCTTTGCGTACCATCACTTCTGAAAAGATAATCAAATGTTTATTCAGTTACATAACTATCTTTGGAAGACCTTCCGTAATATTATCAGATTTGGGAAAACAATTCACTTCACACATATACGACAAATTTAATGACACATTAGGTATAAAAGTACGTCATTCCAGTGTAGCGAGGCCACAAAGCAATGCCGTGTCTGAGCGTGTCAATAAATCAATTAAATACTCTGTTTCAACTTTACTTCAAGAAGGTCACACTTTTGAAAATGCTTTATCAATTCATAAATCTCTTTATAATGGATCTCTACATTCCTCCACAAAATATTCTCCCAACTTGCTTCAATTTGGAAGAGAACTATCCTTAATATTTGATACTTTTGACCATAATGTCAATCAAGTTCTAGACAAAGATTTTGAAGCTTCCAAATTGTTACAAGATTTAAATTCTATTTACAGGAAAGCATGCAATAACATCAAAGACTCTCAAAACAAAAGGAATGATCATTTTCAAAAACGTGCTAAACTAAGAAAAATTATGAATAAAGATATTGTGTATTTAAAATCTGTAGATAAGTTCAAACCAAAATATTATGGACCTTACATTGTTATACACAAATATTCACCTGTCTCTGTTTCAATCAAACGCTTACATGCACCTGATGACTCTGCTTTTAGAGTACACATTGATAGGTTAATCATCGCTCCACCAAGAAGCGATCACTTACTTACAAGTCATGATGGTTACAATAATATTAACTTTCCAACTTATTCAACACATTATAATTTAAGACCTAGAAAATAGCTTATAATTTTATAATTGTTGTATTTTGTGCGAATTTTTTGGTTTTGTTCACACTTGTGTATATTGATGTACACAATATACTGATGTTATATTTGATGTTTCCTTGTGAAAGTTCTCGGCTGGTCCAAGTTTGTTTCATCAAGGGAATGTCAGGTATGGCAATCTTGTTGTGAACATTATCTTTTATGTTTATGGGGTGTTTGCACATATACACTTAAAAAAAAAATCTTAACTTTTGTCGTCATATTTTTTTTTAATCTCATAAATTGTTATAAACATAATAGTAGTAACATTAATCGCACTAAAATATTTTTTCCTCTTAAGGTCAGCTTTTTTTTTAATTTTAATAATGCTAATTAAGTAAAAATGTTACCTCATGACTTAATATTTTTACCGAACTTGACAAAACTCTCTCTCATTACTCTAGGATTGACTTTTATTCGACATACACTAGGTGTATATATTTTTTATTTTCTCTAATTATTCCCTTTCGGAGTGGTGATCTGTTCAAAATTATTGCCCTTAGGATCTTCCACCCCATTGTAATGAGAGACACATTCGAATTGGCATTCCAATTCACCTTAAATCCCCTGTCTAAATGAGTATACGAGACTGCTCCTCAGTTTGTTGCATTACTGCTGCGGGAGCAACGGGGTCTATGTTGTGACAACAATGTGGACCTCGCCCTAAATATTCCCTCCACAAATAAGACAATAGTCCTAAACTTGCGCCATTACACTTGTCCTTAGACAAGATTTAGGGCAGGAATTTTTTTTTTTGGATCGTGCGTCAGTTTCCCTATCCTGTCCCGTGCGAATGCACAAATTTTTACTATTTTTAAACCCAAATTTTATTCGTTTTTTTTATTTTCATCATTTTTATATTTCATTTTTACACATGTGTAACTATTAATGTAACTGTAACGGTATCTTATTTTTATATTTTGTATTTGCATTTATATATTTCATGTTTATTTTATGCAAGATTACATATATCAGTATTTTGCATTATGTTCGAACAAAGAAAATTTTAAGGTATTGTAGTTGCAACTTAACATAAGCTTATATGTTCAAAGTTATGAACATTTTAAATTCATTTTGCATGCTTATGACCAGCTGTCAGTAAAATAAATATTAGATGATTATAATGCAACTTTTCTGGTCATATTTTGGTCATCAATATATATGTAGAGTAGTTCAACTGCTATATGTTCCGGAACAGCAAAAATAACAACATCTACTTCTACAAAAAAAACTCTTATGAAGCCATGGACTCAATGAATAAACTATTGTGTACACTAGGATGACCAGTAGCAAAATTTTGGTATACCATTTCTATTTTCATTTTCATTTTTGATATTTATATGTGTTTATATTTTTATCTTATATTGTACATTGATTATATGTAAACTTTCAGACGGAGCGTGCCTGCAATTTAAAACCCTAACAAATTATTCTTTTATCTGAGCAAACGGGGGAAATATATGATATGAGAATCATATATTAATTTTAACCTCCCCTATCCTTCATTTAAATTATATTTTCCCCCTTCCTTTTTCAAAATTTAATCGTGTTATCTTTAACTACAAACAATAATCCCACTGTAATTTATACCCTTTCCCTTTTTCATTTTCACTTGTGCTCGATCACTAATATCTCACGGTTTTTCGATTAAAATAAAAAAAAAGAAAAGAATTAAATCAGCACAGATGCCCTTTCGTAATTTTACTTTCCGTAACCAAGCTTATAACACAATGTGTTCATAACGCATTTTTGTGGCCACAATGTCAGTTAAAAGTTATGCGAATCTTCCATTTGGCCCAAATGCATGCCCTTATTTGGTAGTGGTAATAACTCAATCACTCACACCCATGTCTAAAAATATATTCTGATTGTTAAATGCACATGTTGTTTTGTCTCTCAAAATTCTGTTCGTATGAGAAAGATATTTTGTCGGTTATAATCGCCGTGGCGATATTAATTTTTGAAACAAAATTCGTCCTTTTGCCAAGATCTGGGAACCTGACTTGGCAAATACAATTATTTATGCCATACCTCTGTCTGAAAGTGTTGTCGTCTAGACATTATGTAGTAACCCTATTTTGGCGAAATTCTTATCAGTGCAATTTCAAGTTGTGTCGTGGAAACAAACACTCGTGCTCTGATCTGCTTGCTGTAAATGTGCTCATAATTGAGCTCCAGCTGTATCTCCCCCTTTTCTGCCGTGTGATCCTTCTTTTGACATGGTAATCTCCTAATAAACCATTTAACTACCATACTGGAGTTTTTTTTAATTTTTTTCATATAGAACCTGGTGACTTATGCGGATACTTCTTTCATCACGAACAATAACAAAGGAGCTCGAACAATAACCATCGTTATAGAGCTACCAAAAAATTAGATATCCTAAAAGTTTTTTTCCGTTAAGTGTTTGGCCTTGATACGATGATTCCGGAGCAATTTTTGTTTTGCCTCTATCTTAAAAAATGGCTGAGATATAACAGTTTGGAATTTTAGGGTGGCTGACATTTTGATACAAGACAGCAGGATTCCTCTATAAAAGGATTTAATTCCAGAGTTTTAGTGAACATGCTTTCTGGCAAATTTTCTCTCATTGTTATAACCATCGTTCCAATGCTTAACACTATATATTCATATTCGCCAGCGTCAAATTCTTGCGACGCTTGGCGGCACTTTACTAAATATCGCCAAATTTGGCGATAAAAATATGGTGCTACAAATGAAACCAATTTGGCTGTAGCTGACTAATTTGGCGAAATTCTAATTTAAATTCACTATTGACAAGAACTGGCAATGAATCTTCTGTAATCGTGTTCCACGCATTTTAGCTTAGTGCTTTCCAGTAAAATTAGCTAAAAACATAAAACCAAGGAATAGGGAGACTATCTGTTCCCACCGGTACAGGCCAGAAGGACTTTTCTCCAAAACTAAGAGGGAAGAGAGGGGGCATATGCCCTGGCCACTAGAACGGAAGGCGGAGAGGGTGCCATATCAAGATTTGGTTTGTCGTTTGATATAATATATATATATATATATATATATATATATATATAGGATTTCAGTTTAAACACTTCATTTCCTTTATGACATACATGATCATCAAATTAACTGACGCTGTAGTACTACTATTATCCATGATTTAAATGCACGAGTCATAAAAAGTTTAGATCGCGAGATCAGAATATCTTCAAAATTGAAAAAAGCCAGTCTTCTCATTTTTATTGTAAAGCAAGCATCGAAATGAGAAATATCCAGTGAAGGCGCTGTTAGGCCTAGTTGTTTTTTGTTGGTAAATAAATATATTGTATATGTTTGGCGAGAAGTGTATTAGCTGAAAAGAAATTGCTAGTAAAGTATTGTAGGATTATATTTCTAGGACTGTATTAAAGTTCATATTTTGTTATTCATCGTCTATTTGTTCATATAATTCCAGTAAATCAACTATTTGCATAATATCTTCTTACATTTATGGGGGCTTGGATGCCAGGATAATTAAAAGGAAGAGCAACTTTCAGTACCAGGATATTAAAAGTAAAAGCAACTAGTAGTGAAATGGAAACCAAAGCCAAAGTGTTGTAAAACGTCAGTATTGTCGTGTATTAAAATGAACAATTGTACTTAAATGGCAACGCGCGAATAGCCAACTTTTATCTGCTGTGTTTTGGGCAACGGCAGAAACAATAGAACTGGGATAAAATGTTGTTTAAGTAAAATTATGTTTATTGTTATGTGTTTTGTTCCGTGTAATTTAGTAATAAATAATGTGTATTAAAGAAACGAACATTTAATAAGTAATTATAGAACTCACAAAGCATTATACACTAACAAAGAAGCGGCATAAGTATCAAAAGTTGGGTTACGAATTAGCAAAGTGAAAACCGTAATCGTATTACTCCAAGTACAATTTTGAAAGATGAACATGGGAACTCTAAATAAAGCTAAGAGAATTGATCTAAAAAATCTCTGCGAGGAATGCGGAATTGAAGCACCAGAAAAACCGACAATACCTGTCCTAATAAAGCTGATCAAAAGCTGGGAGAGTTACGAAGAAGATTTTATAAAAGATCGATTAGAAGTAGTTATAGTATCTAGAAAAGAGAAAACAGAAGAAGAAAGAGAAGAGAAAAAATTACAAGCAGAACTAGAAGAGAAGAAATTACAAGCAGAAGCAGAACTAGAAGAGAAGAAATTACAAGCAGAACTAGAAGAGAAGAAATTACAAGCAGAACTAGAAGAAAGGAAATGGCGATTGCAGATTGAAGAGAAGAAATTACAAGCAGAAGCAGAACTAGAAGAGAAGAAATTACAAGCAGAGATTGAAGAAAAGAAATGGAAATGGAAGAGAGAAAATGGAAAGTAGAATTGGAGCAAAAGGACCGCGAAAGAGATTTTGAAATTAAGAAAATGCAGATACAAGAAAATTCAAGAGAACACATTGATGAAAACCCAAGGACAAATCCAGGTAAGCAATTTGAATTGCTTAGATTATTAACTAAATACGAAAGCTCAAATGATATTAGTTTATATTTGGCTATGTACGAAAGGCAAATGGCGCAAACGGGCATTGATAAAAAAGAATGGGTAAACTATTTAATTAATCTAATGCCGTTAGATGTGATCAATATAATAACTAGGAAAAACGAACCCGAAATTCACGATTATGATTACATAAAAAATATTCTGCTAAAACGCTACAAACTATCGCCAGAAGAGTTTAGGCTGAAAAATTTCTCTTCTAAAAAGGAGCCATCAGCTAATTGGCGCGATTTCGCTTATGAGATCAAGACGTATTTTCAACAAATGGATTGAAGGTCTCCAAGTAGATAACTTTAAAGAATTGTCGGAATTAATTGTAGTTAATCAAATCAGGAATAATTTACCTGCGGAAACAAAGAAAAATTTCATAGAGGAATTATTAGTAATAAAGAAAATTGATGACTTAGTTAATAAATTAGATAATTACGAAACGGCACGAAGGGTTTGCAATAAACAATCAGTTAGGAATACAAGCGGCGATTTTGATGACAGAAAATCGAGAGCGGCTGACTACGCCAATTCGAAAAGACGCCAAGTTGACAATAGGCACATTGTGGATCACGGAAGCAAAGAATCGCATGTAATCTGTTTTACGCGTGGCAACCCTGGTCACGTGAGTGCGAAATATGCCATGGCGAATAATACAGAACAAGAATATTCAAATTTTTACCCGCAACGTAAACAAAATGGGCGAGATACAAAATACCAAGATGAGACCCAAAACACGCAAAGAAAAATAGTTAATGCTAAATGGTAAAAAAGTAAGAATCTTAGATATTCGCGGAATAAAAACAAACCTAAAAATTGATACAGGGAGTGATAGGTACTTACGTATTATCCGTGCCAGTTTTAAGCCAACTGCGCCAAGCATGGAGCCAATATTACTAATTACAGTAACCCTTATATATTGTTTTAATTGCTACATGGTACATGCCTGGGAATAATCTATAATATTATTCTTATTATTTACTATGCTATTTACCAATTATTAATTTTACTGAAATAATGTTATTTACTATTTTTAACAATGTTATACATTTAAAAAACATATATTACATTTTATTTATTTTATATTAATTACCATTTTTAACAATGTTATTTGATAATGTTAAATTACTGCGTTTGAAAACATGATTCGCAACGATAAACCAGATTGGCAATTTGGCAACCATATTTGGCGATCAATCTCCTGGCACGGATAATACGTAAGTACCGAGTGATATTTCAATCACCAATTCAAGATATCATACTGCAATAAACGCGCCAAAATTAACCAGCGACAATATATCTATATCGGGCACAGGTGGAAAAGAAATTAAGCCAACGGGTTTTTTCTGGCATAAAGTCTACGTGGACGATATAGAAATCCAGGATAAATTTTACGTGGTACAAGAGACGGACTGCGATTTAATAATAGGTAGAAAAGAAGTAAAAGGCATGACGTTAAAAGTAGCGGTAGATGGTGTTAGAATAATAAGAGACAACACAGTACGAGTAGGATACATTAAAATAAACGAAGTTCCGTCCAAAATTGCTGAAGTAGCAACATCAAGTATAAACAACGAGGTTGGGAAGATATGGTTAATATCGACTGCGTAAATGACGAGGTGGATTTGACTCATATCACAAATTTAGCAAACAGAGAAAAAATAAGAGAATTAATAAAATCATATAAGCCGAATAAAACAAAAGATACAGGATTATCTGATGAATGGAATCTTGACTATTAATCTCCAGAAGAAGGTGATGAAATTAGTAGTCCTGCACATGGTAGAAAAGACTATGTAAAAGATCGCAGTAGAAATTTTGATCATAGGGGAAAGAACAGAAATTTTAATAGACTATTTGATAAAAGAAGCAATAATAGATATGGCCATAGATATTTTAAACAGTCATTTAACCATGCAAATTACAATAAATATAGATATGGGAAACAGAGTTCCGAGAATTCTTACCAAAATGAATCTGAGATTCCTGAAAACTTAAAGACTAAAGATTCTTTGATACCTCAAGACATAACAGAAAATGCTTCACCTAATTCAAAAGCAAGGTATAATCCAATTTTTTTCCCTAGGTACACGAATAGAGGCTACCATCATGGTCGAAATAAATATAATTATGATGGCCGGCGATCATGTAAGGCTAATTATAATGAACAAAGAAATTCACAACCATCACATAAGAATAATTCTCATCATGGGTTTAAAGGGGCTTATAGTGGAAGAGATGCTTATTCAAATTCTTATCATTCTAGAAGCAATAGACATATCAGTCTATTAATAGGAAGAGTGATAGTTTCACAAAACTGGCTGGAGATAGCACACAAAGCTATTTTACGGTATTGGATTTATTGTTATTTCCTACAGAAAATCTTGATTTTTCAGATCTTAAAACATTGTGACTTATATCACTATGACTTTAAGCGCCTGCTCAATTGTAATGTAATACTACAAGTACAGTAAAATATGTGAAAATGAAATTTGTCTGTAACGGAATCCTGTCTTATCTGTCGAAAGCGGATTTTTTTCCCCTGTTCTTTTAGATTCCGATTTCACAGGTTTTATTGAAAAAATATTTTGCAAAGCTGATTACATGTTTTAATATTACGTATTTTATGATTATATATTTTACATTTTAAAATAAGTCAGCCATCAGAAACTTAGTAAAAAACTTTTGTAAATTTATTTTGCGGAGGTGAGCGCACGAAAATCCATGTTGCCCCCTCCCCTCCCCGTGAAAAAAAAGGTAGTTTCGGCCCCGGTGCTGTAAATCGGCTGCTAGTGCAACGAAGGGTACTTCGCATTCAAGTAACCCGACGATCCATAAGAAGCTCACGTACAACAGAATGATGAACAATATTGATTTTATTGGCGGTGTGTTAGGGAATTTTGAAGTATTAACATGTATGAGATAGAAGAAAGTTTTGGCATTGGCACATCCGACTAGTTCAGCCATTTTTATTTATTTATTTATTTATTTATTTATTTATTTATTTATTTTTTTATTTTTTTTTTGGGGGGGGGGATAGATAGGTCTTAAAATAGTTTCGCTTGTTGGTCTACCTCAGGTCCCTTTGTTTATACTCCTTCGAGAAAAGAGTTTGAAATTAATGCTGGATAGTTGCAAAAATGATCAGGAGGTTACATAAGGAATTCGAATGAGTTGAATAACTTTCAGATTAAATAATAATATACTAGCGGAGCTTCGCCCGCTATGCTGGTTGGTTCATTCCAAACGGACCTTTAATTAAACGAACTTAGGATTGGGCGCCCAATGTATTCAGATCCGATCAACTAGGATTTAAATAAAAAAAGAAGAAAAGAAAATTTTACTTAGAATCCTGCAGAAACTGCATCAACCGTATTTTCAAAAACTGTGATTGTTGATTTATTTTTTGCCGAAGGGTGAAGCGTTTCTCTTCAACGATAATTGACCCAGGCTCCAGGCAACAAAATGGCTGCTTGTAAAATTGATCTGAAGGAAAAGCTGCCATTTCAAAGAAAGAGAAAGTTTTTGAGTGCGGAGAATGAAGAATCTGTTTCTCATTGTGTGGGTTTGAACCGCAGTTGTTCAGACTCAGCCCATTCAAACTATAGAAGAGGAGAATTACCTTGGTATTTCCCCTTCTATACCTGCTTTGAAAAAAGTTTGAGCATTGAGGTCATTTCATGTGAAATATGAAAAAAAATGCTCTCTTAGCTTTAAAATATATAGATATGCTTTTTCATTTGTTTGTTACATTAATTTATGATAGAAAATTTCTTAACAGAAAATTACTACGCGATAAAGGAAATTACTGGGAAGTTTTAGAATAAGAAAATACTGTGAAAAAAATGTCATCAGTTTTTGACAAAAACTTGTTGAAATAATTCATGTTGAATTTTCTGTACCCGACACAGCACACTTCCTTATTCTGCCAGCTAAAGGTGTCAGGCTGACTACTTTGGGAATTACCACCCATTTCGTTTTCGTCCTGGATTGTCTGCTACGAGGGTCTTCCTGGGGACGTCTACCAACTCCTCTCTGAAAAGGCAAAAAAAAAATGAAAATATGTATAAGTATTATATTAAACAGAATTGAAACAAAGGATTGTACACAAAATCAATAGATATTTATAGAAAAATTAAAAGTCACTAAAATACATTCAGTTTAAAAAACAAGACTGCAAAATCCCGTGTCAAGCATAGATTATGAATCACTTCCCAACACATTCAGAATACTGTAACAAAAATTCACCGTTTAATAAAAATATGAAATATGATATCCAAGTAAACAATTTGGAAAACGCACAACACATTTGAAATCCCAATTTTAGCAATAACAAAGAAACTGTATCCGTTTACTTTTGTGTAGCTCTGTATATTATCTATAGATTTGTACATATACTACATAGTATGATAACATTTAGTTCAGTTAGGAAACACATAACACAATTGAACATTCCCTTTCAGCAATTTTCATCAATAAACAATTATGCACTCGAATTCTTTTATGCAGCCCTGTATAGGATCTATAGAATTTATACACACCAAGTAATATGCAAAAATGAGTTAAATTTAAAAACGCGTATCACAACGGAAAACGCTCTTCCAGCAATTGTTATTCAATTATTATTGATAGACTGTACAGTAACCGATTTGCTTTGTGTGTCCCTGTAAATGAACGATGAATGCTATGCACATTTTTCATTCCGCATCTTGTAAAGCAGCTTGTCGCGTAAGCATCTCGTAGTTCACCTCAGTGATATGTAATAGAATTTACACATACCAAGTAATATGCAAAAAAAATAGTTAAATTTAAAAATGCGTACCGCTACTGAAAATGGACTTCGACCAACAACCACTATTAGACGATACGGTAACTGAATTGTTTGTACTTTATTTCCCCTATAAATGAACGATAAATGCTATGCACACCATATTCTACAGTAGGGGAGACTGGGGTAATGGACCTAGGGGCGCATTGTAACCACCTTTTAGGTGCGTTCGTAATTATATAAATACTATGTAGCACCTATAATTCGTCGTCTGGTCCGTCCACCAACCGAATGGTGTGAAATTTAATATATATATAATCGTCATTCGACCTAGATGCATCGCCAAGTTATCTGACATGTATGACGTTATAGTCAACATTTTATAACCTGTATGACAAAGTTATAGTCACATTCTTCATTCTATTAAATCCTATCAGATACGTAATTAATTCAATGATATCCCATGATAGGTAATGATTCTAGGTTGCCATGGTGATTACGTCCTATTTAAGATGGAGTCCTTTTTCGTATTACTGAATTTAAAGACCGAATTTGTATACTAAAATTGCTTTAGCAATCCTATAATCTACCAACCGCTTTTGGATAGATGTTCCCGGAAAATAGATATTAAATGGAAAAAGTCTAAATATAGATTTCAAGTTCTGAAATTTTCAAAGCTATTAGGCTGAGTTTCCTATTGGAATTTTCAGTAAATGTCAACGAAAGATAAAATGTTGCCAACTTAAAATGTACTTATTTTATTACGGAAATGAATCACGTCATAATAACAGACGATATAATTCATTTCACTGAAACTAGTTACAGTACGAACGCACCTCATTTGTCCCGTTTGACGTACAATTTCCAACTTGTTTAAATTTTACTTTTATTTTTGAATACTTCATATTATGGAACATAGATGACAGCATTGAATGAAAAAAATGTAAAACTATGTGCCCAACTGACAATTTAGCCATTTTATTCTTGATATGTGATTTGTGAGAGGTAAAAGTAAATATTTTCAGCGAAACATATCGCCTTTTTTTTATAAAGATTGCAAAGAGTTCGGACAAAAAGAACAAGAAAATGAGCGCTTTTATCACTAAACATCAATATTTTTTCGTGAATTTTTCATTTTAAGATATAATTTCACACAAAATCGAGTTAAAGATATAAAATAATAAAAACTTGATTAAAAAAAAAATTAGTATCAAGGCCCCGGGCAACGCTGCGCCGGGCGGTTCAGCTAGTAGTATTTTAAAATTGATTTTCTTTTTTCAAAAGTTAAGCTTGGTCCATTCATTATTTCCAATAAATTACACATTGAAAAGAAAGAAAAAGTAGAAAGTTATGACCTGTTAAACAGTGTATGTATACACTTATCTGACGCACCCTGTATATAATTTAATTTCTAGAAATAAACTAAATGCTGTCATGAAAATAACACGAAATGCTTTTAAAAGCTTGTGTAAAAAATTTCGTGGCAACCGAATAACTCAAAATTATGATAAAATTGAGGAGTGTCGATTCTCATACTTAGGGAGGGCATTGGGGTGCAATATCATATCATCATATATTCTAATACGAGCAAATCTTGTATGTGTGTTTGGTTATATATATATATATATATGCAAATTTTATCTTAAAAACGGCTCTAACGATTTTGACGAAATTTTGTATCTTACCGTTTTGGGGCACCTGAAAGCCATTGGGCTAGGTCACACGTTCGAGAAAATTCGATTAGCGGGCCATTTTGGGTCACCATGGCTCAGGGTCAAGCTAATTGTATCTAAAAAACGGTTCTAACGATTTTGACTAGATTTTGTATCCTACCATTTTCGGGCACGAGAAAACTATTGGGCTGGGTCACATGTTCGAGAACTTTTGATTAGTGGGTCATTTTGAGGTCAACGCGGGTCAAGTTAATTTTATCTAAAAAAAGGATCTAACGATTTTGATTAAATTTTGTATTCTACGAGTTTCGGGCACAAGAAAATCATTGAGCTAGGTCACATGTCCGAGAAAATTCGATTTGTGGGTCATTTTTGGGTCACTGTGGGTCAAGCTAATTTTATCTAAAAAACGGTTCAGACTATTTAGACTAAATTTTGCATCCTATGGTTTTCGGGTACGAGAAGACTGTTCACTGTAAAAAAAAAATTTCCTGAAAAAAACGAAAATTGTTCTGGCAATCGAGACGCCAGTACTATTTCCGTATTTTAACGGAAAAAAAATTCCGTAAATTCCAGGAAATTTTCTGTGAATTCTGAAATATCCGTTTTATAACAGATATATTCCGTATTTTTTAGAAAATTTTATGTCGTTAAAATAAAATTTATAGGACCAAAAAAGAAAAAATAGTTACTTCGCGAGGACAACTTTATAAGGGACAGATATATTTCTGCTTCTTTTTTTCATTCCTGAGTGAGTTTATAGAAATTAACCAACCCTTGCCACGAGCGAAATCGAACCCGTAATCTCCCGTGTACTAAACTGACGACCTAGACGGCTGCGCTATGACTGGTCGCGGCTTTTTCTCAAATGTTGTTACTTATATTAATCGCATTTTATGATGCAAACACTTGAGGTTTCATCTGTAGATGGATTTTTTCAGAGTTCCAATGTTTTTAATATTTTCTTTTCATAATTTTGAATAATTTGCTGTATTATTTGGTACCGTATAACAGATTAACAGTAATTTATTATGTATTATATGCATAAAACATTGTATTAAGAGTAATAATTGCTTTTTTTTTGCAACAGTACCAACCAGTGTTGAATTCAGAATTTTCTCCGGGAGGGATTTCTGTGGTTCCGTGGGGGGGGGGGGCATTTCAATGTTCCGGGGGATAATATCCTCTCCGGGCCACCCCCTGAATTCAACACTGGTACCAACATTTTTTTCTTTCGAACATATACTTTTTTTTAAATTATTTGCCTGATTATCTATTTATCAATTCCAATAAAAACAACAATTATCTTAATCAGACTTGTTTATTACATGCTATTAAAATATTTTTTTTTTAAATCTCTTATTTAAAAAACTTATATAAATAAACAATATTATAATAAATTAAATTATTATATTTCAGGTATGCTGAGAGCTTTTGCGTACGGTTCTGTTAAACTGAATAGTTTTAAAAATATTTTTAAAAAAATTGAGAAAAATTTGAAATTAATGATCTTGTGATAGGTAAGTTTAAATATGGACTAACTGATTTAATTTAAATCAAATTAGTTTCAATTATAACTAGTCGGATGTGCCAATCCCAAAACTTTCTTCTATCTCAACCATGTTAATACTTCAAAATTCGCTATCACATCGCCAATAAAATCAATATTTTTCGTCATTCTTTTGTACGTCAGCTGCTTGCGAATCATCGGGTTTCCGGGATGCGATCAACTGATGTATACCAAAACTACGAAAAGTCCTTCTGGCCTGTACCGACAGGAACAGATAGCTTTTCTATCCCTTGGTTTTACGATTTTAGCTAATTTTACTGGAAAACACGAAGCTAAAATGCGTGGAACCCAATTAAAGAAGATTCATTCCCAGTTCTCGTCAATATTGAATTTGAATGAGAATGAGAATATCGCCAAATTAGTCGTCTACAGCCAAGTTGGCTTCATTTATGGTAACCTACTTTATCGCCAAGTTTGGCGAGAATTTGACGTTGGCGAATATAAATATATTGTATTAAGCATATAAGAATAGGAACAATGGTTACAACAAAAAAAGAAAATTTGCCGAAACCATGTTAACTAAAACTCATAAATTAAACCCGTTTATGGATGAATTCTGCTGTCTTGTTTGAAAATGTCAGCCATCCTAAAATTTCAAGGCAAAACAAAAATTGCTCCGGATTCTCCGGATCAAGGCAGAACATTTAACGGAAAAAACTTTTAGGTTTTCTAATTTTTTTGTACATCTTTTTGAATTTGAAATCGTTAAATGGCTATCTCAGCGCCCCCTTCCGGCGGAATATCCCCAAATTCAAGTAGAACCTGCTGGCTATAGCCAAAAACATAGAAAAAAAATTTGGTTTAATTATCTGCATAATTTCATACACTTTACGATGATACAATAGTGAAAATCGAACAAAAATCACGATCGCAGCGCCCCCTTTCGTAGAAATATCCCCAAATTCAACTAGGACCTGCAGGCTATAGTCAAAAACATAGGAAAAAAATTTGGTTCAATTATCTGCATAACTTCATACACTTTTCGATGATACAATAGTGAAATTCGAACAAAAATTGCGATCGCAGCGCCCCCTTTCGTCGAAATATCCCCAAATTCAAGTAGGACCTGTTGACCATAGCCAAAAACATAGAAAAAATTTAGTTCAATTTGAAGCATAACTTCATACACTTTTGGACAGACGGACAGACAGATCTTTTGTAAAAACATGTTTTTCGGAATCTCTGTCCCCTAAAACGTGTAAATCCGTCGAAAACCGGAAGTCGACAAAATTTCGATTACAATACTTTCTTCTATTATAGATAGAAGAAAGTAAAAATATGAACTAACGAAATAAATTAAAAACGTTGTAAAATTAAAAATTAGAGTTTTATAAAAGTAAAGAAAAAATATTAACTAATTTTATAAATTTAAGGAAAAAATTGTAAACTTCGTAAAATTATAATTTATAAAATAATAAATTTTAGCGTAATTCATAAATTTATAAGCCAAATCAGTTTAGTTTAATACCAATTTGCATAGCTATAATTTGCAGAGATATTATGTTATGAAACCTTTAAATAACACAATATTGCCTTTCATTAAAAAAGATAAATTTAAAAAAAAATAGCGAAAAAAATATCATAATTTTGAAGTACTATCAAGAAAAAAAATAAGTAGATTTAAAAAAAAAAAAAAAAAAAAACTGTAATTTATAAAAATAAAATAAATTTCTAAATATTTCATTAAAAAATATAAATACAGTGATCTCTCACTTATGCGCGACAAAAAGGGGACAACGAAATTTTTGCGCATAAGTGAAAAACTATAAAATAAGCTTAAACGCGAAAAGTTAACATAACTAATAGTAATAGTACACTACTAATACACTAATAAATAAATACGCACATAATTTCCGTTTATATATTGTAATTTAATAAGAATGTAAAAATTCAAAGTTGTTACATACGTACCAAACTTTTGTTAAATTACATTTTCTTTACTAAGAAGTCATCAATAAAGGTTTGTTTTTATTTTCGAGAACTGTCGATCAGAGTATTTTCAAGTTCATCTAGGTGCGAAAATGTTCTTTCGCTTCCGGAGTTAAATTGAAAAAAATCCCGCAGAGTTTTCAATGCTTCATATGCTGTTGTATGGGTTGGGGGAACTTTTGCTGTATCTCCTTCATCGTCTTCCACATCTTCGTCTTTGTTGTTGCCAATTTCCGCTGCAATATCGCTGATATCCCGCATCTCAGTTGTAATTAAGGTTTCGTCAACATCCACGAATTCGGAGAAAATACACGAACCATAGTCCACCAGATATAGCATTCCAATCATCTTCACTTACATCGGCCTCGCTTTATGTTTCTTTATCGTCTTCGCATTCCTTTTCTTCTGGGAGCAGAAATCCTGCCTTCTTAAAACAGTTTTTGATACAGATGAACAGATGTCAGTAATACACCGTGTGAATAGCATCAAGGACAGTGATCTGCTGCAAATCATCTTTCACCGAACGTTTCATTTCTATAGCAGCAAGAAGACGCCGGATTAAAGTTCATCTGTACTGCACTTTCACTAAACGAATGATGCTCAGGTCCATAGGTTGAAGTTTGCTTCTGCAATTGGCTGGTAAAAACACAACTTTTGTATAGTGGATAGGCGGAAGATCTTTTGGGTGTGCTGGGCATTGATCCATAAATAGGATCACTTTTCGTTTCTCTTTTTCCATTTTACTGTCAAATTTGTGCAGGAAATCCAGAAAAATGCCCAAAGTCATCCATGTGGTTTTATTACTAGCATAATCACATGGAACTTTCTTTACATTTTTTAACCCTTTTTATCCTGACGGTACTTTTAAGTACCACTTTAACCCCTTCGCGACGAGCGTCTTTTACAGAATCTTTAATCTGTTACCACCGGTTTTACAAACGAGACATTTTCACCTAATTGAATCGCAAAATTGCTACGATTAGATAAGGAAAACTTTACAAAAAAACAAATAACTTGTGGGAATAATCGAGGATTCTGAGCATCTAAAAAGTAGCTGGAAAATTAATTCAGGATATAAAGGGTTAAACATCGGGGATTCTTTGATTTCCCAATGACTAGTGGAGGTAGTTTATCCGAACCATCGACATTGCAGCACAGCAACACAGTTAACCTTTTTATACTTTGTTTTCCACCATGGCATGGTTCTCCTTTAAACGCCAAAGTTCGGTCGGGCATTACTCGATAGATAAGTCCAGTTTCGTCGCAATTGTAAATGTTTTTCGGTTCGTATTCTTTAACTAAATCAGGCAAGCCTTTTTTCCATTGTTCAACAGATTCATTATTGACACTTCCACTTTCACCAGGAACAGAAAGCACATGAGTTGACAATCTATGTCTAATCTTAAATTTCTCAACCCATTCGTGTGACGCAGAAAAGTTTTCCATGTCATAACTCTTCGATAATTTCAAGGCTTTCTCTTTTAGAAGTTCAACGTTTACAAGAATGTTGGATGCACGAGTTTCTTTAAACCAGAGAACTAAAACTTTCTCGAATTCTTCGTTCTTTCCGCTTTGAATTCGACTCATTTTCTTGGCCTTTATTCCACACTCTAGATAAGCTGCATTTATAGCTTCTCTACTTTTCAGAATTCCTCTTAAAGTTGATTCTGGAATACGGAAATGATCAACTAGCGCTGTTTTTGGTTTAAAGCATTTTTCATCATATTTTTTTATGATATCGATTTTCAAAGAAAGCGACAAGTTCGTACGTTTTGCCATTTTTTATACACTGTACAGTACGTAAGCGAATGGCGTAGTAACGCAAACCTAAAGCTTGTTCCGCGAGCAGTGCTTACCGTCCACACCTAATACTCCTATTCATATTAATACTTGGAAATTTTTCCAGAGAAAATTTCTCTGAAAAAATTTCCAAGTATTAATATGAGTTTATTCAATTGTCGATGCTGGATTTTCTTTGATTTCGTGTTTGCGCCAGGGTTGGCGGCTCACGGATAATATTCCATCTTGTGCTGCGTTTGTAGCCTTGCCAACATGTTATGGTGAAAAAGTGCCAAGCTGAGTATCGTTCCCAAGTGATTCAGTTGGACGTACGCCAGTGCGCTAATCTGATGACCCGGGTTTGAGTCCCGGCTTAGGTACTTTTTCACCATGTTGGCTATACGCCTATTAACCCCTTGAGGACGAGCGACACGAATACGTGGCGCATAAGATGCTCAGAATCCTCGATTAATCCCACCAGTTATTTTTTATTGTAAAGTTTTCCTTATCTAAGCATAGCACTTTTGCGATTCAATTAGGTGAAAATTTCTCTTTTGAAAAACCGGTGGTAACAGATTAAAAATTCTGTAAAGGACGCTCGTCGCGAAGGGGTTAAGCAATTAAAAAAAAAATTGAATATTACGAAAGCAAGGCGTGAGAAATTTTCTCTGGAAAAATTTCCAAGTATTAATATGAATTGATATAAATAAGCTTATAATTAATTTTAGGTTTGAAGAAAAATTCACAGAAATTGCAGAAATTCCAAAATTAATTTCAGCAAAGTTCTACTCAGAATTTAGATTTTTTAATAGAAAACTATTTCATCCATTGCAGAGACGTTGAAGGACAGTCCAGTTGATTAAGAATATGAAAATATAATAGATCACGAAATTTCACTTGAAGTAAAATTTCCACCTGCATATTACCGTTTTTGCAAGAAAAGATTTATTTAATTAAAAAAGCATGATTAATTGAAGTTTTTCATGTTCTTTAAATACTTCAACAACAACAACAACAACAAATTATTATTCTTTTGAAAAAAAAGAAAGAAATTACCCCATGAGTATCAAACAGACATTGGGTCATTTATGCTAAGAAATTATACATTACCAATAAATTTATTTATAACTTTTAAAACTATACATATCAGATAATTCAGTATATTTATTCAAACGACTTAATCCCAGTTATCCAAACTTTACAATTGCTTTTTAGATATTCTTTTGTCATTATCGGCATCTATATGGCATTTAGAGAATAGTTGTTTTTTTAATTTAGAATTACAATAAAATAATTAAGTAAAAAGATAAATACGCCCCATAATGTTGCAAGACAAAATTTGAAATTTTATCATTATAGCAGTAGAGTAGGATTCACTTAGCTATTTTGTTTCTTGTTTAAATCTTTATTTACCTATTTTTTTTTTTTTTAAACTGAATTATTGCCCAAATAAAGATTATATTTTATATTCTTGCAAGTTTATGTATTACTTAGGTATAACAGTACAAACTACAAACTACAAATAACTCACATAGTTCACTTGACAAATAAAATGGTTATTAATGTATCAAAAATATTTAATATGTTTGTTTCTGTAAAACTGGTAACTTACGTAAAACTACATTAAAGTGCTATTTACAAAAGATTTTCTTGGCGTGCAACATAAATTACTTTATTTTCATATAAATTATTATTATTATGTTTATTATTATTATTTACTCTTCTTATATGTTTATTGTTTTATTAAACATTCGTTTTGCCATTTGTGATTTTTATTCAACAAAACTTATAATTAATAAACAGTAAAACCAACTAATACGGAATCGCGAGAGATTAGAAACATTTTTTTTTTTTTTAAAGGTTTTCGTGCTTTGTTCGAATACTATGTAATCTATTGTAATTGTATTGTATTATTTACCGCGGGACAAAGAAATTTTTTCGCGTAATGCAGGATTCCGATACAAACCGTTTAAGTTTGGCCGTTATGCATATATACTCATTGAAATTTTTTTATAAAGTTTTTTTTTTCTTTGGAAGGGGGGGGTGGGAGGTAAGGATAAAAGGCACCCACTGAAGTTCTGCACACAGGCGCCGGACACCGCTAGCGCGTCTCTGCTTTTGTCGAGGCTTATTAAATCCATTTAACTATTAAATAAGTGTATAGTCAGGACCTGATTATCCAATAAGCACGTGAAGCACATGCTTCCCCTCTAAAATTTAAAAGGGCCTCAAAATGACTGCGAAGAGGGCCCTCCAATTCCCATTTAAAAAATTTTACATTGTATTTTTAATTTTTTTTTTTTTTTTTTTTGGAAAAGAAAGTTTACTAAATCCTAGAGGAAATCCACGCACTACTTCAAGAAACTTATTTAAAAGGGGAAATATGAATGTCATCAATTTTATTTTAATTAATCACACAGCATCCTGATGTGCCTGTTAGAAACCACCTGGGAAATTGAGCATACAGCTATATAATAAAATACATCTGACTAAATATATCTGTAGTGTAACACATGTAACATAAAATAGCTGTTTAATGAAATACATGTGGCCTCGGCGAAGCTACTCCCGGGAATAACATTAGTATCATTGGCGAGTTTTCATGAATGAAAAATATTAAGAAAACTTTTGCCAAATGAAAGGGCCCCCCAAAATGATTCAGAGGTTAATTGGGCCCTGTGTATAGTGTATATTTAAAACTGTCATGTAGCTTAATGTCTACAAGATTTAAATAATAAAAGAATCAAAACAATTTAACGATATGTAAATTGAATGATTTCCTCAACATTATTGGGATTCAAGTACCCTTTTCTAGGGCCTGATTAACTCCTGGAACTGGGAGAAGCACAGTATCAATTTAGCCCCTTTCCTTCGGTAAAAGTTTTCTAAATTCTTCATAGATGGAAACTCGTCAGTGATACAAGCTACAAGTATTGTTCACGAGAGTGACTTAGCCAAATTCATATATTTCATTAAACAGTCTTTTTTATGTTCACCGTATTTACTTTATAGATAGAGTACTGTATTTGTAGTATATATAGTTTTTGTATGATCGGTTACTAGGGGTGTGGTTTCTAATCAGCACATCAGGATTAGCCTATTGATCACATTTAGACTTTCCTGTTAGATGAATTTTCTGAAGTAGTGTGGATGTTCTATTGCATTCGGCAAACTTGTCCCTCCACAAAAATTAAAAATTCAATGAAAATAACTAAAAATGAAAATTAGAGGACCCATTTTGGGGGTCCTCTTAAATTTTAGAGGGGAAGCACGTGCTTCATGTGCCTTTTGGATAATCGGGCCCTATCCTTTTCGCCTTTAGTCTTATCACTTAGCTATCTTTATAAATTTTTATTTTTATTAAAATATACTTTATTATAATTACCAATACTGTCTATATATGTTTAAATTACCTTTTCAGCTGAGTTTTATCTTTTCTTTTAGCAAAACGACATCCACCGACTTTCCAATCCTTCTAAGAGTAGTGCTTTCGGCTTTTCATAGACTGCGTAAACGATTTACACGAGAACTTCATCCATAGCCGGCTAACTGTGTAATGTCCGCTTCTGGTTTATATCCTTGACTCGCTATCGCTATTGCATCATATCCACGGCGCTTCCAGAAAGGGAAAAAAGAAGGGGTAACTTATAAGGGGTATAACATTCTCGCTAATGACGTCACAGTAGGTCGCAACAAAATAATGCATCGGTGATAAACATATCAGGTGTCTATCTCCTCTGCTGATCTCTGACCTGTCGTTGAGCGACAGAACACGGACCACATCAAAGAAGTCGCTGTAGCAGGGTGTAGTCTGTTCGCAGAGCCAGAGCCGTCCTTAGGGGTGTGCGAGAGGTGCGGTCTCACAGGGCCTCGCGCCTGAAAAAAAGATTCAAAATAGTAATATGTATTATTTATTTTGTTGAGAGTTATTATTTTTTTCATAATAAAATTTATATGTGTAAACATACTTATTTATAAAATGTATTTTTTTTTTATCAATAAAATGTTCGGTGCAAGTTGTGGACCCAAGAAAAGAATAAATCTCTTGTAACTTATATTCAATCTGTAGGCATTGTTATACTGTAGCCTAGGCAGCACCAGGTGCATAAAAAAATCTGGACAGGCACATGAACTGAATGTTAATTATTAAGAGGTTGGGGTTGGTGCTGATGATGCTGCTGATAAACTGCTCACTATTATTTTAATGACTATTTGAACAACATAAATTTGCTTCACTTCTTGAGTAATCAAGTTTCTCTTTTTATTATAGGAATACTGATGTTCCTGACCACACGCATACGTATGTACTATCTCATAAACACAACGGGGAGGCCAGGCAGCTGAAACCACACCCCCAGACTCTCGAAGCTAAACTAAAAATTTAAAGCCTCCAAAAATTATGAAAGGTTAAGTTTTTAAAGGTTCTTAAGCAAAAAGAAAATTTTGGGAAATATGGATGCTAACTCAAATATTTTTCCTATTTTTAAATTCTCTAAATTAAAAATATTAACATGTTTAATACCTGCTAATTAAATTAAAAAAAATAATCAGATTACAATTAAAAAAAGAATAGTGTTTTATAGGTCAAAAAATTCATCTTTGTTACATCCGTTACTGCCATAATATAAAGTGGTCGGGTCAAGTAATTTAATTAATTAATCCTTTAAATACGAATTTATTTTTTATTAGAAATTGCTGCCACTGGCAACTACACCCAGATAAAAGTTTTGTTGAATCAACAAAAATTTGGTTGCCCCAACAGAACTTTTTGTTTAAATATGGGTCAATGAAAATTTTGTTTGAATCAACATTTTTTTTTTTTTTTTTTTTTTTTTTTTGCAATTCTAAAAAAAATTTTGTATCGTCAGCAAAAAATGTTTTGTTAATTCAAGTAAAATGGTTCAATTTTACTTGAATTTTGCTAAAACAACCAAAATCTACTCAACAAAACATGTTTTGTAGTTTTAATCAATTCTTTTTTCTGGGTGTATTTTTCTTTATTTTATTCGTAGCACTTTTTCCAAAAAATAATCTTTGTCGCATACACCCAGAAAAAGGAATTGATTAAAACTACAAAACATGTTTTGTTGAGTACATTTTGGTTGTTTTAGCAAAATTCAAGTAAAATTGAACCATTTTACTTGAACTAACAAAACATTTTTTGCTGAAAATACAAAATTTTTTTTTGGAATTGCAAAAAAAATTTTTTTTTGATGATTCAAACAAAATTTTTATTGACCTATATTTAAACAAAAAGTTTTGTTGGGTCAACCAAATTTTTGTTTATTCAACAAAACTTTTTTCTGGGTGTACTTCTATGGCAATTTCAAAAAGAATCTACCACAAAGAAAATTTTTTGTAAATAGTAGTACAAAACAAATATAAAAATATTCAATAGTGGCAGCTTTGCTATCGGTTCGTGGGACGTATATGTTTCGAAGTAGTCAAATACATAAATATTTTAGCCATTATCTTTGATTTATGTTTCTCTTTAAAATATAAAAAAGGAATTAATAATTTTCTCTACCAAATTGTTTTAAAAATTGCTTGATTTTGCATAATTTTCACTGATTTTTGGCTGAACATTAATCGCCTGCTCACGAATGTCAGGTTAATATAGTATACTAGAGATCTGCATGGGCCGAAATTTTCATACCTTATATCCACCACGGTCCAGAAAAAGCTATCCTGAACCGGTGTGGAAGCTAAAAGCTCCTTCCCGGCCTCTACCGACCAAAAATCATTAAAATCTGACCCGACTCGACTCTTCCTTACAAAATTGTCCGTTATTTTTTAGAATGTATTTCCTGAAATTAAAATTATTTAAAACAATATTGCACACATTTTAAAGTACAACATTTTTCAGATGCAGCCCGCAAGCCATGGTATATGGAATTACAAGGAGTTATAGAGTTATAAAAGAATAGTTTATCCATAAATTTAGAAAAATAAAAATATCTTACAACGAGATGTATCGGGAACATTGAATTAGTTATCAGAAAAATTATACTGCTTCTTTTAGTGTTAAATAAACTCACTTAACATGTAAGAAAATATACCATATATTTTTTTCGGTTAATCTCTAATCTTTTCTTTTCTGTGATGCTTTGATAATAGGACATGTTCCCTTTAATTTAGGCCATCACAAAGTAAAATTTATCTGTATCTCCAAAACTAATGATTGGAATAAGCTGTGCGCTTACATACCCCACGTATTTTACAACTGTGTTTCGTTTTCTGTGAAATTAATGTCGATCATAATTCATATCTTTTTTAATATGATTTTGTTAATAATTTTCATAATTCAAAAATCATTTTTGAATGGAAAAAAATGCTTGAGACATTCTTTCGCCTGTGCATTGTATCGCATTAAAAATAATCAGTCTGATGATTTTTGGGGAGATAATAAATAAAAGTTTTTCAGGTGAATTAACATTAGCATTCTCAAACTTTTAACTCATCTAACTCTACGAAGATTTAAGAAAAGTACACAGTTTTACGTTGATCAAATGAACTTAAAAATGGTGTCAAAAGTGGGTGTTAGCATTGGAAAATTCAAAATCGATACAATTTTTAATATGTAGATGACCCCCTATTTCAAAGTTTGTATTAAAATTCGAAAAGTAGATACAATTTCCTGTCGAACAGTACCTTTCGCACCTCTGTGCGGCAACTTGACTATTAAAAGGTATGAGGATGTTCTCTCTCGCATTTTTAATTACTGAAAAATGCTGCTCCGACATGGCCAGAAAAAATTCCCGGCCAGGTCCAAATCTGCACAAAAAAGAATAGCCCGACCCCAGTCCGAGTATTATGAAAAGAAATTGAAAAGCATTCTTTCTTGTTATGCAATAGATGGCAGCACTGAAAATTGTGGAAAATTATAGGAACAAAAAGTTGTTCCCTCTTTTAAAATTACCTTTAAGAACATTAAATTAGATAATTTCTAAAGTTTCATATCTTAGATCAATAATTTCATAGCTTAATTGATTTATTCAAAGTTTTATATTTTATTAAAAAAAAAAAAAAAAAAAAAAAAAAAGAAAAAAAACTAGTTTTAAATTTTGAATGCCTGAAATAAAGCATTTAAAAATGAATTCACAGTTGAAAAGTATTTTATTGAACTTTGATGAAAAAAAAAATTGTTTTATGTAGTTTTAACTGTGATTATGTATGTCAGGGACTGAAAAGTATTCTTTCTTATTATGCAATAGAGGACAGCACTGAAAGTTGTAGAAAGTTGAAGGAACAAAAAGTTGTTCCCTATTTTAGAAATAACTTAAACAATCCATACTAGATAGCAGCACCATATGCTATTTTCTCAATGCTTAGAGAACTAGTTCTCACTCAGTTACCCAGTTTCTTCAGATGTTATTATTCTTAGGAGTGCTGAAAAAAAAAATCCTCCACTGGCTCGGTTTGTATGTGACGCAAATTACACGAACTGTGGCTTATGTGACATTTTCTTTTACACTTTACAACATACTCGAAAAGAATTTATGCATTCGGTTTGTCTATCTGTCTGTCCGCACTCTAACTCGCCTAAATATATTCTGATTGCCATGCAATTGAAATATGTTATGGAGATCTACTAAGGCATCGGCATGTTCGGTATTGAAAATGAAGCAATATAGTTCGCTGTATATTGCTTTATTTCTCTGTATGTAGCATTTATAGTTCGTTTACAGAGACACTCAAAGGAATTCTGCTACATTACAGTACAGTCTATGGGGAAAAATCATTTGCGGTGTATTTTGATGATGTTATACTATTTCAAACATGTTTAAATGGATATGTATCACTGAAGTGCACTACAAGATGCATTCTATAGGATATGAGTGAATACCATTCATCGTTCATATATAGGGGCACACATTAGAATTAGGTTACAGTAGGGGAGAAGGGGGATGAATGGGACAAGGGATGGATGGGACGTTCTCAATATTTCAGGCAATAAACTTTTTTTTTCAGTTGCTTCCTATCCTCATAGATTTCACTATCATAGTGTGCTTCAGAACCAAAAGCACATGGATGTTTTCAGTTTTCTTCAAATTTGCATTTTCTGAAAACTCTGCTTAAAAGTAATTTTTTTTTTACATTTGAAGTTACTTAAATATCTTATGCAATATAAACAATTAAGATATGTTGTAGTTTTCTATTTCAAGGCTCAATATTGGTAATTAAAATTAATGCATATTAACCATTGTGACAAAATAATTTTTGAGACAAAATGGCTGACAATTGAATATGTGCATCATGGGGATGATTGGGCCATTTCAAATGGGATGAATGGAACTGTCTCATTCATCCCTAGAGGATGCTGAAAAATATATTTATTAACTAAATAATATTATATAGGTTGATAAATTAATACTTTATGGTAATTGTTATTTTAACATTTCATCCTCATTGTAGCCATCGTCTTTAGCCATTGAATGCTTCCGTTTATGGGCCTTTTAAGGCAAAACTGAGATGAGTCCAAGGTGATTGGCTAACAAATAATCCTGGAGATCATATTACAAGTTTTAATCTCTCAGCTTTTGCCAAGGAGGCATTTTTGTCAGCTTTTAGTCCTTAACATTGAATACGGGGAGGAAAATGTTTGTGTCCCATTCATCCCTGCTGTGGGGATGATTGGGACATAGAAGAACTTTTTTTTAAATGTCATTTATATTCTGTATAATAATAATCTTGAACAAATATTATGCATAAGATGTAGTCAAACACTTAATGTATGACATGTGATATATAATATTGATAATAACTTACATAAAATATTTAAAATAAATATTTTTGTGAAAATGTCCTATTCATCCCTTATCATTCCTACTGTTTATGAACATTAATAGCTGGAAGTGCGTTTTCATTTGTGGTACACATTTTTAAATTTAACTAATTTTTTTTGCATGTTATTTATTGTGTATAAATTGTATTAATCATATACTGGGTTTTTTCTGCCGTGCAACGAATTTGTTTTCCTCAATCTTGAGACCAAAATTACTTGAGACCACAAAATCCATTTTAAAATGACTTAAAAAAATAACTTCAAACGTGTTTTAGTGGATAAATGAATAAGTATGAAATTCTTCCATCAATTGACAAAATCTAGAAATAATTTCGGCAAATCTAGAAGCGGTTTAATTAATTTAAGGAGTTAGTGTCTTCTACAGGGGTACACATGACTAATTTTATACATTTGTAATTCCAAAATCTCAAATCTATTTTTAGACAAAGAAGTATATATTTTTTATGAAGTTAGTGCAGAAGCATGTTTTTTTACGCATTCAATGAAACACCGCTAACTGCCAAAGTTGCACCTGGATGCAGATGCAACTCAAAGTTTTTCACTCCTAAAATGCTTGTTACGCATATGAACATGCACCCGCATATTCATCAACGATTTTGCGGGATAGAGCGTGATCTTGACTTTACAAGACTAAATTTAAGAAAATTAAAAATCTTTCAGAAAACAATACACAAGGTATCAGAGCCTGATTGATTTTTAAAATAATTAGGTCAGAATATTGCTCACAAAACGAAAAATGATAATTTACAATAATACAAAAAATTGAGCTTACATTTTTTTTTTTCTACCAGTTACTCATTTTTGGTTTTCACATGTTTTACCTACTTTTTTGATACATTTCCTTCTGAAAACTGGGCTAGCCAGAATGAATGTATTGAGAGAAACATTCATCTATGAGAGGTTTCTCATGCTGTGGGACTTCTAGAATGATTCTACATCGTTGGCACACCTTGGAAAAATATATACAATTTTCATCTATGTCGTGAAAATTCCTCGTTTCGGCGCACTGTGAGGCGACGTCAAAAGACAACACAATCTACACAATTTACAACACAATCAATCCAACACTTTTCCTAAGTATGTGAACATTATCGAAATTTAAGTCAGCCCCACCCGAAATTAAATCCTGGGTACGTCACTGAGACGAACAGACAGACGGACTGACCATACGACGACTATAGGTGCTACGTATTTATATAATTACGGACGCACCTAAAAATGACTTAATCTTATTACAGTTGAACCTCGTTAACACGAAATAATACTGAGGTCCTGTCAGATGAGTCTAAAAATCAATGTTAATTAATTCGTTTAACACGAAATAGAATTTAAAAAAAAAAAACGCTTAAAGCAATTTTTTTTTTTTTTTTTTTTTTTTGCTGCAAAGTCAAAACATGATTCTTTACGCAAAGTTTTCGATGTTTCAAACTTACATGTCACATTAACTAATTAAAAATGAAAATTTCTCATAGTTTGAAAAAGACCTAAAATGGAAGAGGGTTTCAGAAAATGGTGAAATACTGAATTCCGGACTAATCCCCGCTTTTCTTTGATCTCTGATATCCGGAAGTGTTCCCAAATTAACCATATGAGCTACAGATCAGTCACATTGAAAGTTTCGGTGAAGAAATTTCTTTTTTGAAAGATATTGTTCCATTACTTGGTTGATTGTTTTGACAGTGACATAAACCCTAAACCGGGTTTCCGAATTCTCCTATCGTTGAGTGAAAGAAGTGACAATTCCTACTTCATTACCTGACTAACATAATTAAAACTCTGTTCGCAGTTGCTCTGTAGAATTATGTGAAAGATGAGTTGAAAACAGCAAGATGTATCTTTAGAAACCAAGCAAAAAATTTTAAACGAAGTCAGCGATAAAGTTCTGAAAAAATCAGAAATTGCAGCAAAGTAGGGGATACCCAATAGAACACTCTTTACAATTTTAAAGAATCATGAAAAGATTGAAGCGGCTTATGCTGTGAGTCAATTCAAACCAAGTGAGAAAACGAATGTGTAGAAGAAAAAATGAATGAATTGAGATTGCTCTCTTGCGGGGAATAAAAGAGGCAAGAAGCTAGAACATTGTTTTAACTTGTGCAGTTTTGCAAAAGCAAGCAAAAACTGATACTTTCGATAAGAGCGATTTCACAGGTTCTAATGTATGACTGACAATATTTAAAGAGCGTCGGCAAAATGATATGAGCATCTGTAGAGAATTGTTTGCAAAAAGATATGCAACCGAAAAACGGGAAATTATTTCTTAGACATTGATTTTCAGAGTGTATTTGCATACATGAAGATATGATGATTTTGGATGTGACGACAGACGAAGAAATAATTGCTGTATTAGCTGAAAAAAAAAGCTGACAACATCGAAGAGTCAGACGAGGATGAAGAAACTGACACAGAATGGGAAAGTTTATTGTCATTAAATGAATCTACCCCTGCAGCATTGAAAAATCGACGTTTCCTTATAAAACAAAAGGATGCGTCCCGAACTTTTGACAAATTAGATGAGGCCCATATGTTCCTAAAGGAGGTACTCAATAAATGTCAATAACGGTCTTTCAAAAAAATGATTAGCAAGTAAATAAATGTATTGCTTAAAATGATGATGAATTTGTTTAATTTGTTAATTAAATTATCTATTTACTATTAATTTATGATTTTATAACGAGGGATATATTTGTAGGTTAATTTATTTAATTTTTCTATCTAACAAAGCTATTATGACGGTTAACACGAAATTTCGGATAACACGAAAAAAATTGGCAGTCCCTTCAATTTCGTGTTAACGAGGTTCGACTGTATTCGTTAACAGTTAATGTTATAAGCAAAATCATGGGATCTCCTATTTAAAGTTTATTAGTTGAAAATATTCTCCGCCCATTAGAAACTAAAGTTTTTCGTACATTTAAAATTAACACTTTGGATTAAATATGTTGGTGATATTTTTATAATTTGGCAGTATAGTCTGGAAGAACTTAGCAATTTTATAAATCATCTTAATTCAATAGATAATAACATTAAATTCAATGCTGAAATCGAACATAATAAAAACCTTCCATTTCTTAGTGTAATGTTAACCAGAACAAACTAATCTGTCGACAGATCTGTTTTCAGAAAAGGGATGACAGACCAATCTAATATACCAAATAATGCCTATTCTTCGTTTACGTATAAAATTTCAGCCCATAGATTTTTCACAAGACGAGCCTTTTTAGTATGTACTGAAAATAATTTGGGTAATTGACTGAATAATATTGATAGAAATATATCTAATTCAATTTTCAGCAGAGCTAAAATTACACTGCAAATTAATGAATACAACAAGGGATGTGAAATTTTACTCTCTTTGCTGCGTACAACCAACCAACAGAGTGAAAAATGTCCAGACAGGAAATCGAACCCGGATCCTTGTTATAACGCAAAAATGCTTCACCATTTGAGTTACCAGACGATCAGACGGCCAGACAAACCGAAGTCATAAACACTTTTCAACTAGGTTGGAAAGTGTTAAAAAAACGCGAATGATGGCATTTTCAAATCAATGCATTATAGATCGTGCAACTGTATTCTCATATGTATCCTCATATATCTCTTTCGAAACATTTAGACATTTTTATATATAAAACATTGTTAACTGTTTTTACGATTTTTATTGAACACTTTTAGCAATTAAGGAAGTATCAAATATCGAAGTAAATAATTATTACATGAGTTTTATTCGTATGATTAAAGCGTGTGGAAATTTAAGTATTTTTTTTTTATTGACGAAAAACGAAAAATATATGCATTTAAAACAACTTAAAACTCATACTAGCATGGTCATGTATATTCAGCTTCAGTATTTATTACTTTCCTGACACATACAATGTAAGGAAAATATTGTAATCGTGATGTATGTATGTGTGTGAGTGAACATGATAACATCCGAACGATGTTTTCGATTAAACTGTCGATTGACAGGTATTTTATAGCCCCTGTTGCAAAAGCTGTATATATTTATGGAAAAATCGACCGAAGTTATTCTTAAATAAATCATTTTTTAAACAGTTTTCAACCATTTGTCAACCATTTTGTGACCAATGGTAACTAATAAATACCGTTTCGATAGAGAAAGTCGCCAAGGGAATGTACAGCAATACTTGTATATATATATATACACGGACACATACATACACGCCCGGGCCAAAATGTTCGTCAAACTTGGCAATAATTACCGAAATGACGATAACTGGCTTATTTTTGACGCCAAATTTGCCGAAATATCATTAGACTTGGCGATAATTAGCGATATTTCGCGAGGTTTGTCGTCAAAAATAAGTCGTCCAAAACAGTGCTAAATTGGCACTAATTCAAGAATTTAGCGAAACTCCCATGTATAACGCTTTTATTACAATGAACGTTTTTTATCTACTCACATATTAGCTTGTAATTTGGGTTTTTTTCCGTACTCCAGTCAGTCCACAACGAATTGGCGTATGCTAGCGAGCTTCTTTTGGCGCAGAATTAATTTAAGTAATTGTAATCAGTGTTAAATTATAATACACTGAAACTAATTTTTGCCGGGATTGTTCATGTTTGACGGCAACAAATTGTATTTTGGATTATCTGGTATCTGAATGCAAAGTGTTGAAAAGTCGAGTGAAGTCATACCAGATTTTTTTTTTTTTTAAGTTATAAGAAAATAAGAAAATTTAGTTAATTGGATTTCAAAATCAAGAGGGAACCTCCTCCTACCAGTTCTCATCAAAGTATCCTAGGCACTGTAATGCTTTGAACCCTCTCCTTCCCATTCCGATTGAAAAAAACAATGCTATTTATTCCTGTGCGTTATTTGTAAACAAATTGGTTAGAAGTACTCCCAGTTTGACTCAAGTAAATAGAGATTTTACCGACGGGATCTAATAAAAGCTTTAAAATGTTCATATTAGATAACTTCTAAATAAACAAAACCTGTCGCAGGTATTTAGCCGACAAGGCACTAATCCGATAGCAATTATCCGACCAGACATTTTGTCTACAAGTACATTTAGTTGACAGGACATCTAACCAACACGTAGATTTAGCCGACAGGACGTCTAGCCGAAACGTACATTTAGATGACCAAAACGTACATTTAGCCGAAATAGACGTTTAGCCAACAGACAGTCAGCCGACAGGACATTAGTCGAAAAGGACAATTAGCCGGTAGAATATTTAGTTGACGGGACATTCAACAGACAGGACATTTAGCCGATATTACATTTGGTCGACGAGACATTTAGCCAGCAGGCCAATTAGCCGGCAGGGCGTCTAACCGACAGGACATCTAGCCGACACGTACATTTAGCCGACAGGACATTAGCTGATAAAGAACGGACGACCGGACAATTAGCTGACGGGACATTTAGCAGACAGGACATTTAGCCAACAGAACACTTGGTCTGACAAGACATCTAGCCAACACGCACATTTAGCCGACTGGACAGCTAGCCGAAACATACCACATGGCAAATAGCCGAAACGGACGTTTAGCCGACCGGACATCTACCCGACAGACTAATTAACCGGCAGGACATTTAACCAGCAAGACAATTAGCCGGCAGGACGTTTAGCCGACAGGACAGTGGAGTAACAAGACATTAACCGACACGTAAATTTAGTCGACAATACATTTAGGTGACACGGAACTACATCAAAAGTGTAAACCTCAATAATTCGGCCCTCATAAATCAGCTTTTTATCCTATGTTATACTATATGATATGCACTAAATACTTCGATATTTCGTCGCTGTCTTAAATTAAAATTTTCTTCATATATTCCGTATGGATTTTCATTAAAATCTCGATAATTCGTCGTCGTTATAAATATATGTGTTTGTTTATTCGAACATAATTATTTATTTATACTTAAAACCTAGATAATTCATTACACTCAGTAATCAGAGTTTTTATGAAATCGTGTTTAACTAATTCATTTCAAATTAAAGTGTACATACTGCTTAAAGTGATAAAAACATAACACAAAAGGCTTAAAAATACCTTTCATGCGTTTAAACGGCGACTAAAAATTTGACTAAAAGTCGTCGCTTGAGCGCATATGTCATCTATATATTAAAAGATATTTGTAAGCCTTTTATGTTATGTTTTTATCACTTTAAGCAGTAATTACACTTTAATTTAAAGTTAACAAATGACTTTATTATAATTCATTTCAGTTATACATTAAACTTTGATAAGTCGACATTATTTTAAACTATCATTATATTTTACGAATACATGCAGTCATTACATATATGGCATACTGTAAAACCTCGATAACTCATCAATCTTAAAAGTTTGTATTTACACTCATTGGAAAAATTTTCTGGCTATGCATTGAATATGTGTTCTGTACAATCTATTTATATTGTAAAGGACAAACGTGACCATGCGTAACGTTGACGTCATTTTGATTTTGGCAACGTCAGACGATTAAATTTTACTTTTACTGCAATTTTTTAAAACTTCTAACTAAACATCGCACATTTTAAATTTTTACACCGTTATATAGGAAAAAAAATGTACTTTTAAATTCAATTTGCTTGAAAACTGTATTGAAATTTCTACTAAAACTGTATCGCAATTTACTCATTTTATATGGTTTTTAGAATAATTTTCAAGCATGATTTATTTTTTAAATTTATGTCTATCGCTTGCAGACGATTACTTGTTTCCGGCTTATATTCCACAACAAAATTAAAATTTCACCTTTAATCTAAATAAAATAATAAAATATAAATAAGAGACAAATTTAACAGATATGTAATCGAATGACGCTCTTAAACCACTGAAATTATCAAAATCAAGAAGGCTGCTGTATGTACCAATGTTTGGCGATTTCTCCTGGCATGAGACCAATATGAAAGTATCGCTTTTAATAAATTTATAAACTTTATTTGAATACATAATTGATATTTTTCATGTAAAAATTATTTTTGATATTGTTAGTTGGCATTCTAAAAAAATATATATTAAATGTAAAAAATGTATTAGCGTTTGCAATTAAGAACAAGTGGGTAAGTGTGATCAAAGATCGCACAAAGGGTTTCGTTTAATATTCCTTTCAAAACTCTTTATCCTTTCTTTAATAAATCCAAATAAATATCATTTTCAAAAAAAAAAAAAAAAAAAAGTCATGTTTTTATAAAGTAAAAATTTACCGGTCTATTTTTATCGTTTATTCGAAAATCTGAACCGGTCCGATAGCGGGCGAAGCACAATAATATCTGTCATGTAGACTAAATGCGATATTTAAAAAAAAATCAATTTCAAAATTAAACATGTTGTATAGAAACCTTCAAAACGTTAAAATATGCCAATATTTCTATAATCGGGGTTTTCATTATGATTCAATACGTTTCTCAAACTCATATGACTTTATAATCACTTGCTGACGTCCTATCTACTTGCTTTCTCTATTACTCATATTGATACTCTCTTTGTATTATTCTCAAACATTTGAAAGTGTCAGGTAAACTTCCAATATGATGTCAGATCAATTTTCTTTTTAATTCTCTATTGACATCATATAAACCTGTTTTCTGTATTTACACATACTCATACTCCTTGTATTATTGAGAAATGTTTGAAAATTTCCGTTTTATTACCAATATGACGTCATGTTAATCCTTTTTTTTCAATTGGTAAAACTTTTTATTTCATTTTCATTTTTCACGTGGAAATCTTTCAGTAGAAAATTAATTATTATAGAAAGAATTTTATTGTGGATTTTTAATTATTGGCAACTGCTATAACGAAAAATGTTTAAATTTAATAAGAAAAGGCTGTTAGATTTTTTTTTAATCTCTTTATATATTAAAATAATACGATTTTTTCAAATTTTATCATTTTGAGCTTCATAGTAGGTTTTTAGCTATAAATACACAAAATTTCAAGTCTGTAAGTTATATAGTTTCTGAGAACCGGCTCTGTGACTGACAAACAACGTAGCGGGACGAATAGGGTTTCGTGAGATGAACGAAACCCTAAGAAGGGTTTTCAACTATATTCTGTAACTCGGGAAGTACGGGTTGGGTTTCCTAGTTTAAATAAAATCATGATGGGATATACAATAAACTCATGATAAACCATCACGTTAATAGTCTGTGTAGTTTACCATCGTTTATACCATCGTTTATAGTAATATACAAGGAATATTACTATATAGGTTTGCAGTAAATCACTATAAATTGTCACTTACATAAATCTACGTTTTATAAAATTGAATATTAAAAATTCGTTATATATATATCCGCCAAAACCTCGATAGCGCGTTACACACTTACATTATTTTTATATCTAATAGGATTGATATTTTAATGAAATGCAGTAAAACCTCGATAGTTCGTCACACTCATAAATTTGTGTTTACAAGTGTGCGAGTACAATTAATACAAGCTATGTACTAAAACCCCGATAATTCATCATTATTGTAAATCTATGTTTTCATTTAAACAAATATAATTAATTATGATGATTATACACTAAAAATTTGTTAACTGATCATGCTCAAAAATCAATGCTTTTACTCAATTTAATACCATCGTTTATACATGTGAACTGAAACCTTGATAACTTGTTACTCTCAATAATCTTTTTTATTATACATAAAAAATATTTAATAAAAGGTACGCACTTAAACCTTGATAATTCGTTACCCTTGTACGTGTATGTTTTTAATTAACCAAACGTCATTAATCAATATGATTATGCACTAAAACCTCGGTAAGTTGTCCTATTCATAAATAAGTGCTTTTACTCAGTCGAATGTCATTGTTTATACATATGCAACTAAAACCTCTTTAACTTGCTAATCTCATTAATCTGTGTTATTATTAATCAAACATAAAATTACAAGGTATGCACTTGAAACTCGATAATTTGTCACCTTTGTAAATCTTTGTCTTTTGAAAAACCAGCATTAATCATTATCATTACTAGCAAGCTACACCCGCTACGCAGGTCAATTTCTCTTAACGCACCTTTAATGAAACGAAATATTTACCTTGAATTTGACCCAAATTAGGCCTATTCTCTGTAGACTCTATTATGGAATAGGTCAGCTTAAAAAAAAAATGAATAATTGTGTTACATTATGGTGTCTATGGGGAAAAGTCATTTCCGTTAGATTTTAATGAAGTTACAATACTTCAAATATAATGACATTGATATGTCTCACTGAGGTGGACTAAAATATGCTATTTGTGGAGAATTAAATAAAAATCATGCACTCGTGACATCAAAATTTACGTTTGTATTTTAACAGAATAATAAGGATACTATAATTTGTGACTCGTGCAAATTGTGAAGCCGTCAGTATACATACGTCAGGACACATTGCCGTTATATTTATCTTTTTATTTCGCTATGGTACTCCATTGTAAAATTTGGTAATTTTTGAAATTCGATATTTGAAAAATGGCATAATCATTAGATTTGAATTTTATATCAAGAAAAACACAATTTTTTATCTTTCTAACGCAGTTTGTCTAACAATTTTCTGACAAATAATTTTCGACAAGCTATTAATTCTTTCAGAAACTTCAAATGCTTCATTTTCCGAGATTAATCTGTGGCAACGATTAGCGAAAATCCCAGTTGTCAGCAACGCATAGCTTTTTATTAAAGAGGATACACTAAAACTTTGAAAATTCGTAATCCTGAAAAATCAGTTCTTTTAATCTACCGAATGTCATTTTGTTTATACATACAGGGCCCGCTTAAGACTTAGAAGTAGGGGAAGCCCGACGTCACATAGGAGGCCTCTCTGCCAACTATGCTTCAACAATTTGAATGTTTACCATCAAAATTTCGAGTAAACAACACTTTTAATATTAAACCAAAACTAACTACCTACATGCATATAAAAAATATTTTATTATATACATAATTCTACATAACAAATTAATTTTGTAAATGAATTTACAAATATGGAACAGGTGCGAATATTTGAACTTCAAAATATATTTTATGCTTCACAAATTGCAGGATTTGTCAGTGCAGGGACAACAAATATTTGACGTAAATTTATGCTTGCACTGCAAATTCTTAAACACAAAAATAAAAACACATTTAAGAACACTTTTTTGTCACCAAATTAACAACACATTACATGTGTTGTGAATTAGAACACTTCATATACAACACAATTTTTGTGTTGTGATTGTGTTCTTAATGTGTTGCTATCTAGAAATATGTTCTAAAAATAGTGTTGTTAATTGTGTTGAAATAGTGTTGCAAATAGTGTTGATGAAAATGTGTTCTTACACTAGTGTTGTGCTGCACAACACTTTGTCACCAAATTAACAACTCATTGTAAACACCACACACATTTAGAACACTATAAAACAACATATTTAAAACGTTTTCAAAACACTTTCTACACGGTGCCCTGAAAATTACAGAGTTTTAAAAATGAAATAAGAGACAGTTTGCTTTATAGAAAAAAAATTGTAGGAGATCAATTGTGGCTGCAACACAATTTTGCTTCTATTTTATAAACAGAAATTCGGTATCACCTGTATGCTAATTAGTTTCCCCTTTATTTAAATAACCTATTCTCCACATTTTATATCATTTCTCCACTCTTTATGAATATACACGAAATATAATTATACAGATTAAATTTTCTGTTATTTTTAGCACGTTTGAAATTAAAATGTAAAACATAAGAAAAATTTTGCTGCATTAAGTTGATTAAGTTGCATTTAATCACTGTTTTTATACCATTTATTATATCAACAGAAAAAAAAAAGCATATAAATGTATCAGTAATAGTCTGAGGAAAAATTTAGTAGCTACAATTAAGAAAAAAAATACATTTTTTACCCTGACTGAATTTGTTTTTCCCTAAAAATTAGTTTTGAAAAGTAAATTTGGGGATTCCTTTGTATTTCAGTGGGTAAGCTCGGGCTTCACGGGCCTATTCGGTAAATAGGCCCTGTATACAAACATATGTTACTAAAACCTCAATAAGTTGTCACTCTCATTTATCTGTGTTATTATACTTCGAATGTAATTAATACAAGACATGCACTGAAACCTCAATAATTCGGCACCCTTGTGAATCTAGGTATTTATTTAAATAAATATCATTGATTATTATGGTTATAAATTAAAACGATAACTCGTCATCCTCATCAATCAGTGCGATTATACATTGAATATAATTACAAGGTATGCACTTACACCTGTAATAATTCACCATCTTTGTAAATGTATATGTTTATATAAATAAATATCATTAATTATTATGGTTATACACTAAAACCTCGATAACTTGTCATTCTCATTAATCTGGGTTATTTTGCAACGCATATAATTAATGCAAAGTATGCATTTAAAGCTCGATAATTCGTCACTCTTGTAAATCTATGTTTTTATTTAAACACATAGAATAACAACTCATGGAATAACATTCCAACAATAATGTTTACACTGAAATTAAAAAAAAAAAAAAAAAAAAAAAAAAAAAAGTCCGCGGCAGCGTATTGCTGCTTATTTTACTGTTTATTACTGTTAATTTTACGGTATAATACTGGCAGCTGGAGTGCCAGTATTATACTATAAAATCAACACTTTTTTTTTTTTTTTGCAGTGATACTGAAACTTAGTTAAGCATAAATGTATAACTACAACTGAAATCTCACTTCCAGCAATTAGCTCACAGACAGTCCTAATAATCGAATAATATATTTGTTCTTGCGCAAATGAACGATAAACGCACCCCAAATTTGCGGGTTGTCCCGAATTTCAAGGCTATTAAGATCTGTCTCACGGAACCAGTGCGCAGGACGCCAAAAGTCCGATTTTTCATGTTGTACAAATTCTTTTACATTTCTTTTGTATCATGCAACTTGTTAGTCTGCATCGAGTGGAATTTTATGGTGTAAACCTGCTAAAACACAACCTGCCTAATATAACGGAATATATCTCGCCGAAAGGAATCTTCCTAGACAGAAATTTGTCTAAAACGGAATATGCTTCCAGACCCTGGCTATCTTGGTTTCACTGTACTTAGTTCAGTAAAACCTGTTTAAACAGAACCTGTCTATAACGGATTTTTTTTAAAGATCTCGCCGAAAGAAATCCGCTTACTAGACAGAAATTTCACTAAAACGGAATATTTTTCAGTCCCTGACGATTCTGCCTTTACAGGTTTTACTGTACTTAGTTCAGTAAATTCTGTAAAAATAGAAGCTTTTAACGTGTAATAATTTAATTATTATTTTTAAGTTTTATTTCTCTTTTTAATATTCACGTGTAAATACATTTTTTAATTGAATGGAAATATTATTATTTGCGCTGTTTTAAAAGATAGGTACAAACACGATTTTTTTGAAATATGAAATAAATACCTATTCAGATAATAAAATTTTAAATAAAATTTCTAAAAAAAAGTCAAAAACTTAGTCAAATTTAAGAAATGATTGTACACTGCACACTGCAAGCTCGTTATATGTGCCTGCGAAAGATGGTTAAATTGCTATGCATAGTTTTAGATCCTATAAAACTTCTTTGATTGACTTCAACATTAAATAGCGCTTAAAATAATTCTTTGATTCAAAATCTGCGTACTTCAAAGTGAATATCGAATCTTTCTCTATAAGCTACCAATTTTCATATTTTATATGCAATAGTTTTCTTAACCTTTTGCTTACGGGCTAGGACTGATGACTATTTTTATATTAATTCGTACCACAATTTACAAAATAATTTTTTTGTGATAGTTTTTTTTTGAAACTATATCCTAGTATAAGTGTATGGCGAAGATTATTTTTCCAAAAGTGGTGCGAGTAGATTAAAGAAATACTCTGCTGGGACGACATATTTCCCAACACCGTAATCAAAGGGTTCATATAAGCCGAGAAAGAATGAAGATTAATTTCCCCAAAAGTGGTGCGAGTAGATTAAGGAAATAGTCGCTGGGACGACATATGTCCCAATACCGTAATCAAAGGGTTCATATAAGCCGAGAAAGAACGCCGGTCACAAAAATTTCATTTACGGTATTAGCGTTAGTTACCTTTTTTTTAGAATAGAGAGATACATAATTTAATTTGGGAGTATAATAATACTTATTGGCAACTAAACATGCAGAAAAAAATGAACGACACAAGCGTATATGACCGACTCTTGCTGTACATTAATTTATTCGTAAATATAGGTTGATTTAAATTGAAAAGACACTTTATCTTTTAAAGTTTTCATCTAATTTTAACAAACTAGCGATTTTTAAGAGACAAGCTCATAGTATTAAAATACGTTTTGACGACTCAATTACCGTAATAAAAAATAACGTTAAAAACAACACTGAATACTATAAACCTGATGATCTCCATTAGTAAAAGAAGTCTAATATCAATCCAGATCACCATTATAGATACAGACATGACACTTAATAGTAGGCCACTTTTTGTTTGTACTGTCAGTCTGTCCATGATATCTGAACTTGAAAATGAAACAGCTCTTTTTTTCTCTTTAACTTCTTTTTAAACAAATGATCTTGCATAGTAAAAATCGGGTTCATAGAGTACCCATTGTGTTGCCGTCATCATGCATAATGATATCGGCACTTTTATAACGACATCATTATAATGTTTTCTTTCGCTGCAGTGTACATATTTTTTTCAATGACTGCTGTCATTTAAAGTAGGCTTTAATGAGCTGTAATGGATGCGGGAACTATGTTTGAAAGAAATATGAATTTTAATTAGTGCATTTTTGTATTATTCGAAAGGGTTATTGGGATATCCGTGATATGATCTAATTCCTGTCTTGCTTTACAAAAGAGCAAAATCATTGAAATCTTAAATTATTGACTCATTATTATGATCCATTTACGAAGCAAGATACTGTTTATGATTATATGTATAAAAAAAGGTAGTTCACCTAGTTTCGAAGGCAAGACAAATAATAAATAACTGTATTTACTCATATATGCAGCGGTATTTCCCCCCCCCCCCCCAAAAAAAAAAAAAAATATTTTATTCTCTGGTACATAAAGTTTGGAACTTTACCAAAGTAGAATAGGACCAAAAGCGACTAAAAAAAAAGAGCTAATTTGTTTTTTTTTTGTTTTTCATATAGAAGGTGCTAAAAAAATCTAAAATTTTCACAAAAGCGCTATAAACAAGCTAAAAATGATTAATTATTTCAATCAATGGCGACTCGTGGGTTTGTTTAAATAGAAATTATAAATTTCAAAAACAAAATGTCACATGAAGAAAGCAAAATTGGCAAGTACGACTTAATGTACATGTTAAAATACATTTAGGTTTTCAAAAAAAAAAAAAAATTAACACGCGCTTATAGGTAGATGAAATGTAACATTTTACTGTCTACGAAGAAAGATCGTTTTGTTTAAGCAAAACATGTGAATATTAACTTTATTACGTTTGTTTGCGAGCAAACAAACATAAATTAACTAATTGAATTTAGGAAACCGAGGGAGATTTCGAATAAACAATAATCAAGAAAGACACAGCGAAATATGCGAGCTGAAATTTGATTTAATTGAAAGCTACTTTGTTCCTTTGCCTCACACTCCCCTCAATGCTTTCGTCCGCATAAGCAGGTTTCGCAGGGAATTTCTTCGATCGCACGTGCGTTGCGAGAAAGACCGGACGCTCTCTAGTTAATTTTCGAAATTTAAATTATTTCAGTAACATTTTTCAATGTACGTATTTAAAAGAGATGAAGGGGTGAGGTGGGAGGTGTATATTCATATTTGAAATTGACAAAAATCTTGGAACGTGTTTAATATTATTTTATATAATTTGTTAATTTATTTCTACATTGTTGTTCGTGTGTGTGGGGGGGGGAGAGAGGGGGGGGTCACGTGCTCATGTGCGCCAAAAGAGCAGCCGCCACTGATTTCAATTTAAAGTTTAAATAAAATCACAAAATTTAGAGGGCTAGAGCTATATGCGACACAAATGTTTTCTTCGGTTTTCTATACAATTTAGTTATTAACTTATGGTCCCTAATAAAACTTCACATCTATAAACTGCGTAAAAACAAAGCAATGCAGAGTACTGATCAAACTCTATAAAATTAACTCATAACAATATGCGCAGAAATAAAGGCTATTTCATACGAAAACCAACAATGACAATTATTCCATAGCGCTAGACTTAGAACTTTTTTTTTTTTTTTTTTAAGTTTAGATTTCCCATTAAATTGTTAGTCCATAGTCCATAAAGGCGAAAAAGTAATCATGCAATTTTTTTTATTGGGGAGAAAGTTTGAATTCTGATAACGTTCTGTATATATAAAGAAATTTCATTTTGCGAACGAAAAAAGCGCAAAAGAAAAATTGGTTTAAACTGGTGTAGGTTTTATGAGTGGAAAAATGTCCAAAAAATGGAATGAACAGTCTGTAAGGACAATTCGAAAACTAACAATTTTCACTTATCATAAAAATCATGTCAAATTTTATTTGTTTTTCTGTTTATCCTTAGACCATCAGTCATGGTAGCGCCGATGAAGTGGGTCGGCGCTGTGAGGAGTTTGGCACATGGTGCTGGGGCACCGTAAGCCTTGCTGTGGCTCTGCCTTCAACCTGTCAGGCTTGTGAGACTCTACCAGCATAATTTTTCAGGTCAGAGTCCTGCGCTCGAACCTAAAAATGTATCTGACCTGGAACCAAAAATTCTGCTTAAAGTCAACCCGGCCCCTCTCTCTTGCCCCCCCCCCCACAAAAAAAAAATGTCAACCAGAAACCCGACCCGAATCCGAACCCGAAGTAAATAAAATAAGTTCATACTTTAATGCAGTTCCTGAAAAGTAGCCTACTCTAATACTAATTTGCTCTTTTAGGTAGATTTCGTAAGAAATACTACCAATTACATTCTCCTCTAAGTTGGAATGTTTGAAAAAATTTTGCAGATCTACCGTAGAACATGACAAAACCACCCCCAGTTCAAAACTTTATCTATCTATGTCACTGTTTTATGGACACGATAACGTCAATAATTATGCACAAATCTCTTCCAAACTGATACATAAAATAAAAGGACATAAAATCTCGGTCAAGTTTGTTAATGGGCAAAGTCGAACCAAACGGAGGGGGGAAGGGGGGGGCTTTTTGTGAAAACAGAAAACACTCCATAATGTCTAAATTATGATACGTATCGAATCCGTTTAAAGTTATTATTACTTCTAGGAAAAGGGCCGAAAATTTATGTATGACAGACATCATTAAAAATGGCCTCAAGGGAGGGAAAAAGGGGGGGGGGTGTTTTAGAAGAAAAAAATTCATAACATCGTCAATTCACAAGATATCAAATCCGCTTAGATTTATTATAAATCCTCTTAATATTATCTATAACTTTTATATTGACACGTTTTTTATAGGACTAACCCTTATAGCAACAACAACAACAAAAACAAAAATCCCTGCCGTGTCCGCCTGCAAACAAGTTAGGTTTCGAAGTGCGTGGTTCCCACTGCCGCATCATGGCAAAAAGGTCATTTTTTCCGCAATTCCAAACAAACAGGCCCCCACGGTCTGCGTCTTCGAAATCTACCTGTGCCTGTAGGCCGAGCCGTCAGGGATTATATATATATATATATATATATATATATATATATATATATATATATATATATATATATATATATAAATTAACATATAATACACTCATTTATATTAAAATATATAGTTTTTTTTTCATTTGAAAAATATACAGGACATTCTTTTGAAAAATTGAGTCAACCCGTACTCGACCCGATAGAGTCAAAACCGAACTCACACCCGACCTGTCGGGTTGGGTTCGGGTAAAATCGTGTTACCCGACCCGATGGAGGGACTCTAATCCAGGTCACTGATGCGCCGAAACTCCACTGATCCGTCAAAACAGAAGCACCGTCTTGGTAATATTTATAAAAAAATAAAAAATAAAATAATCAAAAGCTTACACAAAATATAACGAAAACGTTGTAACATAAAAATGAGACTTGTAAATAAAATCCTGTAAAGTGTAATATGCATATAAGATAAGATCATTTCATTACAATCTGATGACTCAAATGCAATTCTTGGTTTGGCAAGTAACTTATTGTGCACCATTTGTTGTTTGTTGACGCTGACATTAATAACGGCATTCTTACTCGAAGCTTATTCAAGAACATTCATCACCGAATATGAATGGACAAGCTTCAGAATGGCAATTCGACCAAAGACTAAAACGTTATTCAAAACGCTTTCTGCACAGGAAAATGCAGGTCATATCTGTCCATCAATGTTTAACTCTTTCACAGGTGTGTAAAGTGAACATTATTTACACACATTTTAAAAGCTCATCCATTCAAGCATCGTCATCACCGTCGAGGCGTGACTAACATTTAACCTGCTTTCTCCCGAACAAAATCGAACTCATTTAGAAAGAACAAAAATGTGGACCCAATCTATCAGAAAATCGTTTGAGAATCGAATAAAAAAGGTGGTAAAAACAATACAAATTGACGTTTGACAGACTTGTAGAACCCACAACTAAAATGAATCAGAATGAGAGTTGAGTTGAGGGACATCCGCCTCTGACCCTAGGCGGTGCGTTCTCGACCTAGACACACTGACCTTCATTACCAATTCCTGTTTCGTTGGAAAAGTCCTTAAGGTGTCGGTACATTTTCCTCTTGAATACTTTTGTCGAATATAGCTAATTTATGTGCGGCTATAATAAGCGTCTTTTCTTAAAAAAAAAAAATAAATAAATAAAAATAAAACCAGCGAAAATCCTAGTTTTTATAAAGATGCAAGCGCAATACAATAAAACCTGCTAAAACGACATCGAAAAGATTCCATTTTAGATAGGTTTCCGTCTTGCCGGGTACACTACTTATTGTAAATAAGTATTCAGGACCGGCGCAACCATCGGCTTCCAAGGGCCCGCGGTAATTGGGGTGTGGTTAGGGGCCCCGAGCCTTTCTTATACAATTCGAAATAACTTTGTGTAAAATATTAATAATTTTGCTCTAGATTTGTTTTTAAATGATTCTACATAGGGAAAAAAGCGAGTAATAACTTTATTTCTTACAGCTAAAGGGGATATAATTGTTGGGGATCCTAGTTTCCCGGACAAAAATTGTCTGCCTTAATGTCTATTATCAGCCAGGAAAGTTTGTTCTACTTTGTTTAGTAGAAACACCCTGTTTGTGAAAAAGCAAGAAACAGATTATTACGTGGCGATCGATACTCAGGAACTTCCATGTAGGTACATCATTAATTGCTATGGTGGTCGTCTTTAATGGTTCATTTTATTAAATGACAGTTTTAAAACAACAAAATAAATAATGTAAAAGCATTCTTTTTTATTTAAATACTAGCTACCCGCCCGGCGTTGCATGGACCCGAGATAATAACAATCTCAGAGCAAGGCGTTAACCCCCTCTCTCCCCATACCCGCAAATATAACGAATAATTTGTTCAAAAAAACCACCTTCACCTACACTAACGCGATCATTAAAAAGAGAATTAAATTTTTCTGATAATTAGAACATAACGAAGACGCTACGCTAAAATAGCTGGCAGATGACACCCCTTCCCATCCTCAATTTCAGATCTATATCTTAATTAGTTATCTAAATTTTTGTTCATTAGTAAAAATTGGCAATTATTTCCTTAAATTTTCGCAAACTAAATGGAGGGATCGGCCAAAGAAACAGATCTCTTTGTAGTTCAGTTTTTAATGAAAGCACATCCCTGTCTAAAATTTTCTCGGATTGTTTTCACTGGCGCCGGCAGATTTTTGGCAGTTTTTTGCATAAATTAAGAAAAATTACCGGTTGAATTTTTCAAAAATCGCATAGTCGGATGCAGAATTTTTTTTTTTACATATGCTCAGAAATTTTCAAATTGATATCTTTATTAGTTTTCTTAAAATTCGCTAATTAGTAAATTAATTTTGAATTCGTTCATTTCCGCTTGCAAATCCACAACAGCAGTTCTTTTCTTTAGCCATTTTGATTTGAAAGATGGCATTTTCGAAGCGATGTTTAATGATATTCTAAATTAATATCTTGAGTAATTATCGAAATATTAAAATTCTGAGATTCAGGTGCACATGGTCAGACCTTGGACTATCCACACCTAAATTTTCAGACTTCTAGGTCGGCTAGATTTTACTAGCTATCGCCAACATACACTCAGAGACACACACACACAGAGCGAAACTTTATTTTATTAATATAGATGATTCTAATTTCTTAATTATTCCGAATAACTTTATTAATTCATAGTTAAAAATTGTGTAAGGATTTTAAAAGTTTTTTTTTTTTTTTTTTTTTTTTTTTTTTTTAAGTTTTCGGTTCGGCCAAATATTTCCATATTTGGCACAAATAAAATATTCGGCAGACCGAATATTTTGATATTAGGTCTAATCGATTAATCGGTAGTACAGCCGAATAATGAATAGATACCGAATATTCGATGCATCCGCAATATATATTAATAAAATCATCAGTTTAACAAGCTTAAAATTTAACACAGAAAATCCGACAAATAGAATTTTATTATTTTACAAATGAAATCCCAGCGTTCTGTCAAGTGTCACACATTACACGTATAGGTGTAAAAATAAGCACTAACTCTGCCACAAATCATCGTATAAAAATGTGACTGGTACTTATCAATTTGTAATAACGTCTACTTAGTATCTAACGTCTACTGCGTATTTATGCTATACTAAAAATTTTGCTTAGGGGGTCATTTACATGCATATAGAAATTTACCAAACTTTAAAATTTCATTACGAACTCCTAATTTTGACGTCACATGTGGATTATTCATTAAATTTTACATTCGGATACCAAATGAGAAGTCATTTGGTCAAGTAATTTAGGAATTATCAGGTTTAAACTCCTAATGTTACATTATGTTTAATCATTGCGAATTACATTGCAATGCGGGTACTTTTTTTTTCTTCCTACTATTAGCTCACACTCTCTATATATTTATATATCTTGTTCAAATTTTCAATCGTTGATAAAATACTTTTTATTCCTCCACTCAAGTTCAAATACATTTTTTAAAACTTGTAGTGGATGACACTTGATGTTAATACAGTTTTTTTTAAAATATTAATTCATTAGTTAAATTTCATTAATTAATTTTAGTTTTATATGAGAGAAAAAAAATTCTCCCATTGTTTTCATAAATGAAATGAAAGATTTTCCTCAAATTAGTGATACCACAAAAAAAAAAAAAAATAATAATAATAATAATAATACCGCAACGATGATTATAAAGTAATGTTCAATAAAGATAACGTGGGACATTCATGCTGCACGGGTTTATTTCATATTTTTATGATTAAAAAGCAAAATTCAAATTCAAATGCTCAAATTATTTTTCTTTCAAATTTTCAATCGTTAATAAAATACTTTTTATTCATCCACTCAACTTCAAATACATTTTTTAAAACTTGTAGTGGAAGACACTTGATGTTAATACACTTTTTTCAAATATTAATTCATTAATTAAATTAAATAACCAAACTACTTGCATTCAAAAATCGAAGATAAATCAGCAGAAACACTCCAGGTTCGTTCCTCTCTTCGAAAGAGCCGCTACTACATGAAACTGTTGGCATATCAACTGTTGACTCGTGATTATGTTTTAAAGTTATTTTCTATACTGTTTCATATTATTTTTGGTATTTACGTATTATCCGGGCCATTCTTATATTTTTTATCAAAATGGAAAATTGTAAGGAAATTCGCTTTCTATTTTGCCACTTAATGTTGTGATTCTGTCATATGTATATACATATTTACATTAATTGTAATTATTTAATAAAAAGTAACTAAAATATTTTTTTTTGTTGTTGTTGACCTAAGTAGGAATTGACTTATTTTTTTTTTATATTACTTGTTTGAGCATAACTGAAAAACTACTTGGTGGAATGAGCTATGTAAATTTTGATTCGCATATTTAAAACTTCTAGAAATAGGTTTCCGTTTAAAATTGATAGGTTTTTCATTCATATACTTTTATTTCGAATATACAGGGTGTCGAGATGAAACGCCCTAATTTTAAGCACTTATACTGAAGATAATAAACAACCAAAGACAATTTTGTGAGGTGGTACATGGTAGCTTAGATGTGGAAATTTACATTATGTAACAGCAATGATTTTTATTTCCGGTGATGAAAATCGGAAAAATTGAAAATTGAAAAGACAAAGAATTCTGAAAAAACATAAACAGTGTGAAGATATGCAGAATTGGGGTCCATTGGCAGAATGGAGCACCATCACATCACACTGGCAATTGGGAGTCCGGAACACATTGACTGCCGAATTCCCACAAAGATGGATTGGGAGAGGTGGCCCAATTCTCTGGCCATACTCCTTACACATCCTCCGTGCCACTCCTCGGTAGGCACCATGTAGAAATGGTGTGATTGCACAAACAAAACTTTATGTAACTATGTGTATCCATTGTTGTTTCAATATCCGTAATGCAACGATTAGATGTTGTATTACAGATAGTTCAAATTAGGGACTTTTGTCTCGAACACCCTGTATACCGGGTGAACCAAAAGTTCGTTAAACTTTAAAAATTCAGAAAAAAGGAAGAAATTATGATTAAGAAGTGCGGTTTACAGGAAAGGGCTCGCAAGGTAATCGAATTTTTTTTTTAGCAGCAAAAAATTTTTAGTTAAAAATATCACTGGTAGAGAGCGCTGACGACCCGAAACACAATGAACAGGACAACAGTAATTGTTCAACAAGACCTCCAGAACATTGTATGACACAACTAAGGCGACTCACCACGCCCGTTACAGCTGAATGCAACATGTCGGAATGAATTGCAGAAACTCTCCGTTCAAATAGAACAAATTCACCAACAACGCTCGATTGGGTAATGATAACATTCTGAAAGCGAATGAGAAATCCCTGTCTTTTATTGCAGGATTAATTTGCATAATTCTGCTGAATCTCTCGCATGTTAGCGCCATCTACAAGTAACTTTTTTTAATTTTTTAAATTTTTTTTTTTTTTTTTTTTTTTTTTTTTTTGGCTGCTAAAAAAAAATCCGACTACCTTGTGTGCTCTTTCTTGCAAACCGCACTTTTTTATCATATTTTTTTCCTTTTTTATGAATTTTTAAAGTTTTAACGAACTTTTGGTTCACCCGGTATATATATATTGTAATTAATTTTCGAAAAAAAGAAAAAGAATTGTAACCTATAAAACTTTTAAAATAATTCGATTTCTGGAAGCTTTAAATATACGAATCCAAAATTTATATCACCTCATTCTGCCAAGTAGTTTTTCAGCTGTGCTTAGAAAAATATACTGTAGAAAAAGGAAAATGTTTCTTGATCTAGCAAGAAGGTTTACGAAAATATAATATAGCCTCTTCCGAATTACCAAGAACTTTGAAAAGCGTTCCTTTATCTTCAGAAACTTCTGAAACCAGTAAACAGATTTTCGAGAATGGGCTTTATTGGCGTGACGTCATAAACCACCATCATGTGACCTTCCTGCTGTGTTTATATTTGTTTGTCTATGTATCGCATCATACATTCAATTGGGAATTCCGATGGTAAAATACCACCAACATCACGTGTTGGTGGTATTTTACAATCTCGAACCCAGATTCCCAATAAAGCCCATTAAAGAACATTTCTAAAACAAAAGTTTCTTTTGCTGCCAGTAATTTTCGAAAACGTTTCCGAGTGGTTTTAAGAGTGCATTAATCAATTATATCAACACTAAATATCGATTTTTCGGATTCTATCAATTATCGAGGAAACTTTTCCTATTCAATAAACATATAAAACAGACAAATATATTAAAATTAACCTTATTTTGTTACTCTTGCATCTATAAATTCTTTAAAACTTTCTGTTTACTTGATAATTGGTATCATCCCGAAAAACTGATATTTAGTTTGATATCTGGTTGAGAAAATTGATTAATAGCACTAAAAACAACTCGAAAACGTAGCAAAAGAATTATTTGTTTAAAAAATGCTTTTTAAATCTCGGGAATATATTGTTTTTTTATGTTTCTGAAGGTAAAAGAGCGCTTTTCGGAATCGTGTGTAATTCGGAAGAGGTTATATTATATTTTAGTAAATTTCTTTAGTAGATCAAGAAACATTTCTCTTCTTTTACAGTGGACCCGCATTGTATTATGTTTTGCAACGATTAAAAATTAATTTAGCATTAGGAGATTTAAAATTTAAATATGCATAATTTCTAAACTACTTGAATATAGAACTCCCCGTTTGGTAATCCGAAGTTATAATTCACCGTGGTCGTTCTGAGTGGACTGTAGAGAGTTGAGATTGTCTTTTTAACTTTTTATTAACATATAACATGACAGTAGACGTTCACACACACAAATTATTAAATCGAACTGCATTTTTTATAAGTAATATCGCCGCGTGAACTGGGCGGTGTTTAGAGTTGGTGCGAGTGCTTTGGTGACTCACAGCTTAACTGAATTGTTTTTTAAAATGCTCCTAGGTGGAGCTGTGATACAACGCTCACTAGGTGGAGCCAAAACCGTACTTCCGCGACGGAACATGCCACCCGGGGATGAAATATGAAATATTTCAGCAATTAATTTAAACTTAGAATACAATTAATATACATTATAGATAATATTACAATACAAAATGAACAATATACAGTGAATTGGTTATATAATTGATTAAGAATAATATTCAAATACAATACTACATAAATGCTATTTACATTAAATTTTCAGCAATTGGCAATAGACAAATTTTTGAAATGCCCCGTAAAAATTCACTCGTGGCAGTTTTCACTTTAACTGCACGCACCTTATTGTCTTTGCCGGGAACTATTTCTACAATCCGGGCCAGTGCCCATTTACATGGTGGCAGATTTTCTTCCTTTAATAACACTAGGGATCCTACTTTAACGTTATTTTTTGTGAACTGCCATTTACCGCGCTGCTGCAAATGATTTAGGTAATCAATAGACCAACGTTTCCAAATGCATTGAACATATTTAGTAATGCGTTGCCAATGGTTTAATCTATTATCGGAGATATTCATAACAGTAGGCTCAGGAATACTGGTGATGGGTCGGCCAATTAAAAAATGGCCTGGGGTAAGTACTTCAAACTCATTTATGTCATCTGAAAGTGGAAATAAAGGCCGGGAATTTAGAATGCCTTCGATCTGTATGATAAGAGTTTCGAAGTCCTCAAGAGTAATTTTATTATTACCTACGGCCCTGAGCAAGTGATGTTTGAAGGACTTAACGCCTGCTTCCCAGAGTCCGCCAAAGTTAGGGGAACGCGGGGGAATAAATTTCCATGTTATGAATTCCTGGGCTAAAAAATTAGCTAATTCCTCGCTGGGAGTTTTTAGCGATTTTTTAAACTTATCTAATTCTGTTGACGCACCTTTAAAGTTAGTGGCATTATCTGAGGTTAATGTACTTATCTTGCCTCTCCTAGCGCAGAATCTTTTAAGCGCCGCGATAAATGCAGCAGCAGATAAATCGCTTACTATTTCTAAGTGTATTGCCTTAGTAGACATGCATATAAATATGGCCACATAAATTTTTGAATAAACTCCTTTTCTTTGATTCTTATATTTGATGTGGAATGGACTACAAAAATCGACGCCTGAATTTAAAAAACTTGAATTTGGTGTTACACGTTGTTGTGGGAGATCTCCCATTAATTGATCTAGTGTCTTGGGATTGTGCTTGAAGCACGTGACACAGGAATGAACAATTTTTCTTGCTATGCTTTTAGCCTTTACGGGCCAATATTGCATGCGTACTTGATGGACTAATCCCTGTGCACCTATATGCAAGTACTTTTTATGGAAGAATTCAAAGATTAATTTAGTGAGTACGTGATCATTTGGTAAAATCAATTGATGTTTGGCTTCAAAGGGCAAATTGGAGTTGATTAATCTGCCACCTACACGAAGCAAGCCACTTTCGTCCAAAAAGGGATTTAATGATTTTAAGCTACTGGACGAAGGAACGGTGTGTCCTTTCCTCAACGCAGCTATTTCCGCTGCAAACTTACCCTCCTGGGCCTTTTCCACCAAAAAATGAGTACTTTTTTGAAGCTCGTTCGCCGTCAGGTGATTGCAATTCCTTTCTACTTTACGAGCATTGCCAAGAAACCTGAAAATGAAACTACATATTCTAATTAGTTTAAAAAAATCATTGGAGCATTTATACAGACGATCACAAAAAGTGTTAATTTCATTGAAATTTGCAATTAAACTGATATTTTGTTTCAGTTCTTTTACACAGTCAATGTCTATGGGATTGGGACACTGTCTAGGAACTGTGATTTCCCTTTCAAGAAATTCTGGTCCAAACCACCATAAGTCATTATTTATTAGATCCTTGGCATATGCACCTCTGGATATCACGTCAGCCGGATTAGACTTGGAGGATACGTGATTCCATAGATAATTTTCAGAAAGAGTCTGAATCATAGTCACTCTGTTGGCTACGAAAGTTTTTAATTTGTGTGGTGGAGTATTGAGCCAAAAAAGTACAATGGAAGAATCAGTCCAAAGCCACACCCTTTCAAAGTCCAACTGTAAGGTCGGAACTAATTTTTTAACTAGTTTCGTCAATAGTAGAGCTGCTGAGAGCTCTAATCTTGGTATAGTCATTGGCTTTAGGGGAGCCACTCGAGACTTGCTGCATAGAAGATTCGAACTGAACTGTCTAGTCGTGGAGATGCATCGTAAATAAACAGCAGCTCCATAGGCTTTCACTGATGCGTCACAGAAACCATGAAGTTCTAATTTTGCGATATTGTCCGACAGAACATATCGAGAAATGACAAGATTATTTATGTCTTGTAATTTAATTAAAAAATTGTTCCATTCTCGAAGAGAGTTGGGAGGCAGTGGTTGATTCCAATCAAGCTTTTGTTCCCATAGCTGTTGCATAAAAATCTTTGCTTTAGTGACAATCGGGCCAACCAGGCCTAATGGGTCATAAATTTTGGCGATTTCGGCCAATACTTCTCTCTTGGAGTAATTATCTTCAGGGATGACAGTAATTTTAAAGGAAAAATTATCCGATTGGGGCTTCCATAACATTCCTAATGTTTTTACAGAAATCTGCTGCGAGGGATCTTCAAATGCGTATTCTGAAATAGCGGTGTCTTGTAACAACTCAGGGTGATTAGATACCCATTTGTGTAGTTCCATACCACCTTTTTCTAAAATCAGAATCAATTGAGATTGTAACTCTTGTGCATCTTGCAAGGAACCCGCCCCTGACAAGCAATCGTCAACATACATATCATTATATATCACCTTTGCAGCTTTGGGAAAATACTTTCTTTCTTCGTCAGCAAGCGCTTTTAATGTACGTGTAGCTAAGAACGGGGCACTAACTGTGCCATATGTTACCGTATTTAATTGAAATATTTTAATTGGTGCATCCTTATTAGATTTCCAAACATTTTTTTGTAAATTTCTCTGCAATGGATCGATCAGTATTTGTCTGTACATTTTCTTAATGTCTGCACAAAATGCATATTTGTGTGTGCGGAATCTAGTTATAATGGAAAACAAATCTTGCTGGACTGTTCCACCATTTAATAAAATAGAATTAAGTGAATATCCGCTAGATGTATTTGAGCTAGCATTAAAAACCACGCGTAGGGGAGTGGAGGTTTTTTCTGGTTTATAGACAGCATGGTGTGGAATGAAGTACGATACCCGATTGGTGTTTTCACCTTTAATTTCAGTCATATGCCTCAAAAATTCATACTCTTCCATGAAATCTCTATATAAATTAGCCATTGTTTTATTTTTATCTAATTTCGCCCATAAATTATTTAATCTTCTAACTGCAATTTCTTTAGATGACCCTAAGACTGATTCAGCATTTTCTTTCATTGGTAGCTGCACTATGAATCTACCGGTATGATCGCGTTTATATGTGCTTCTAAAATGCTCCTCACAAAATGTTTCTTCTTCACCCTTCACAAATTCGTCATTGTCTCCAGGTAAGGATTCAATTTCAAAGAATTTCTTAAGTGTATTGTCCAAACTATCTTCAGTTAAGAGACAACAAAAGGATTGATTACTAATGGGTGGAAGTGTGCCTGTCACTAAATATCCGAATTCTGTATTTTGTAAAATACACTTTCCATCTGAGAGCCGAATTTTATCCCCCTTTAAAATATCAAAAAATAATTCGCTACCAATTAGAACATCAACTTGATCTGGAACATTAAAATTGCTGTCAGCTAATTCTATGTACTTAGGAATGCATAAATTTGAAATGTCTAATTCCGTGATCGGAATATGATTTGTTATTTTTTGCAACACAACCAGGTCTATATTTCTTGAAAATGTTTCATTTTGATTGAATATATCCGTATTTACGATTCGTTTCACTTGTTGATATGAACCGTTAATACCGGAAACACTACCTTTAAAAGGTTTTGGTTTTAAATTCAATTTCTTGCAAGCACTATCGATTACACTTCGTAATTTAATTTTATTTCCACGCGAATCCTTTATTAAAATAATTGCAGTATTTAATAACGTACAATTCTTTGAGTCATTAGCTAAAAGATTATTGCCTAATAAAGAAGAGACCTTATCCTTACTTTCGGAATCTGACATAATTAATTGTTTTTCTTTTATCGATTCTGAGGGTTTATTCATTTGAGCTTCTGAAAACTTATTCACATTTTCGCAAAGTAGGCTATTATGTCGAGAGGAACATTTTTTACATGAGAATTTAGAATTGCATTCGCTATTATGTAATCTCAAGCAGTTTATACATAATTTATTTTTGCTTACAAAGTTTTTTCTATTATGAACACTCATATTTTGAAATGCGATGCATTTAAATAACGAATGGTCGTGTTTACATAAAATGCAAGGCTTTACTTTATTTTTATTGTCACTGATGAAAAATGACCTTGATTTATTTACTGCGTAATTATTTTTGATCTGTTTCGAATTCACTTGGTTGGCGCCATGAGACCGAGAAACATTGTCTAACATAATACATCTTTTTTCCAGAAATGACATTAAATAATCGAAGTTTGGTACCTGTGTATTTTCGAGAGAAAGTTCAAATTGTTTTTGACTTTCTTTATCTATTTTTTGTAAAATTATATTCATGAATACACTTTCTGATAAGCTATTTTGCTCATATTCCATTACTTTCAAGGCTCTGATGTTCTTATTAATACAATCTAAGAAATTTCGTAATTCTTTAGGAGATTCAAACTGGATTTTTTCATAATTTAAAATTGAAGAAATATGAGAGTCGACTAAAAGTCGTTTATTTTCATATCTATGAATGAGGGCTTGAAATAAAGAATTGAAGTCATCATCGGGAGATTCTAATTGTTTAGCATCATTTTTTAAAGAGGCTTTTAAATAAAATAGCCTTTGATTATCGTCTAAATGATCATTATTAATGATCAAATTCGTAAATTGATTTTTGAAATTTGCGAAATCACAGTATGCACCTCCGAATGAAGGCAATGGAATTTCTGGTAAGCGTACTTTTGTTTTGTTTTCATTAATATGAATATTATTAGATTTATCATCAAAGGAGGTTAATAAAAGTTTTACACTCACCTCCAAATTTTCTAATCGGTCACTTGTATCATCTAAATCCTGCTCGATTTCCTGTAATTGAGGTTGAGTTATTTCAGGTAACTCATAGTATTGTTCTCTAATATCTTCTAATTGCCGAAACGTCAGTGAAGGCTTACTGTTGAGACCCGAAAAGTTTTTGTTTTCTGTCTGTTTGTCTGTCTGTCTGTCTGTCTGTCTGTCTGTTCCGCGATAACTGCCGTAAAAATGATCCGATTAGTTTGATTTTTGGTAGGTATGTTGGTGAGATACCCGGAATTAGCTGTATAGTTTTTAGTTACATTTGGTTCATTCGCTCGGAAAATATAGAACATTTCTTTTTTGATCCTAATGCTTTCCTATGGGAATTCAGACGATTTTGAATTTTTTCAGTCGTTGAAAATAAAATGTCGCATTTGATTAATGTATTTAAACGGTAAGTTATGAAGGTTAAAATTTATCAAGTCAGGTCTTAAATTATTCAAATTAATTTGAAATTTTGTTAATACATTCGTCAGATTTTTTAAATTAGGTGTATAATTTTTGGTGCAATTTTATACATCTGTTCTAATAATATAATACATTTTACTTTACCATTTTCTGCAAATTTTAAAATGCATTTATTTTTATTCACCTCTTTAATTTAACCGTAACCTAGCAACTAAATTTTAAAGAATATCAAAATAATAAAATTCAAATAATTCAGACTATTTTGCTACAATATTTTATTGGGTGATTTTAATATTTTATAGGGAGATTTTAGTATGCTATTGCCATCGAGTTAGATCAAGATGTACGTATGTAAAATAAATATTATAGAATGACCATCCCGAAACAAAAATTGTAATAACACTAGATTTCTGCAATAGATATAAGTGAAATACAGTAGATTCAGTTTACATTTCCATAAGTTGCTTTTGTACACGAGATATTATTCAACTTATCTATCAGATGTGCGAGTGTTTCGTGGTTGGCAGGTAGGTAAATATTGCTCTTTAGGTACTAGGATAACATGAAATTATTTTCTGAATTTTTGCTTATCCTAATAAAACCACTGTGTAGAACGAAATCCAAGATATACTAGAATCATTCACACAAACAATAGGAAATCACGAATATAAATTTAATAAGATTACGGAAAACATTTCTTTTTAGGTCACAATGCTTTCCTATGGGAATTCAGACGATTTTGAAAATTTTCATCCATTGAAATAAAATGGCGCATTTGATTAATGTATTTAATGTGTAAGTTATGAAGGCTAAAATTTATCAAGTCAGGTCTTAAATTATTCAAATTAATTTGAAATTTTGTTAATACATTCGTCAGATTTTTTAAATTAGGTTTACAATGTTTGGTGCAATTTTATACATCTGCTCTAATAATATAATACATTTTATTCTATCATTTTTTACAAAAATTTTCAGTGCATTTTTTTTCTCTCTTTCAATAAATGGTTGCTAAGCAACTATATTTCAAAGAATATCAACAAAGGAAAATTCAAGTGAATCGCATTATTTTTACGCGAAGTTTTATTAAAAATTTCCAATTTTCGGGTTTTAAGTTTTTAATATGCTTTTTTTTAATGAAATAGATGAGAATTTATTTTAAGTACTAAAAAATGATTACCAAATCGGTTTTCCAAATGAAAATAATAAAAACGTTGAATGCGTAAATTGAATATAGGTCAAATAAGAGGAATTTAAATTTGTATAAGTATAATTTATACACGAAATTTTATTCAACTTCAGAAACATATGATGTTTAGTAGTTGAAATATAATTATTCTTTTAAGGATAGGATAAAATCTCTTGTACAAAGAGATGGTTATTCTAATGAAATGAGAATTGCAAATACATTCAGACATATACTCAAGAAATAAAATAGCACAATTACTGGAAATTGAGAATAGAATATTAAAGCGACAACGGGGGGGTTCAGGGGGGCGGAGCCCCCCTGAAATAATGTATTGTTATTCTGAAAAAATACAGTAACAAGTAGTTTATCCTATCATTGCATAACATTGTGTTTAAGGGGATACTTCTAAAATTTCCGAAACTTTCGATAAATTTATATTCTTATCAATGTATAAATAACTTAAAAAGATTGAATTTTAGTGTGTCAAATATTTTTCAGATAATGTTAAAAATTAGTAAGAACAATGATTTTTTGAGCTGACGTTGAGGCCTCTGATCTGTAGATTTACTAGTTTATTTTGCAGGCTTTCAATTTTTTTTAGCTTTACTTGGAGTTGGCTCACATTAGTGGCCTTAGGATCTATATTCTCTGTAATAAATTGTTCTAGTTTAGTTATTGCGGCCTTGACGGCACCTTTCGAACGATTCAATTTATCCATAGCAGCACTCCGGCGTTCTTCGGACCACAAAATGGTCGTTCTGAGTGGACTGTAGAGAGTTGAGATTGTCTTTTTAACTTTTTATTAACATATAACATGACAGTAGACGTTCACACACACAAATTATTAAATCGAACTGCATTTTTTATAAGTAATATCGCCGCGTGAACTGGGCGGTGTTTAGAGTTGGTGCGAGTGCTTTGGTGACTCACAGCTTAACTGAATTGTTTTACAAAATGCTCCTAGGTGGAGCTGTGATACAACGCTCACTAGGTGGAGCCAAAACCGTACTTCCGCGACGGAACACACCGAATAATCCAAATAGGATATCAAACTAGAAGTTAGTATTGAAAGTTTTAAAGTTTAGTGCAATTTCTATATGTAGACGACCCCTAAGTAAAATTTAGGTATAGCATTAATTAGTAGACTTTATTACATATCGATTGGTAACCAGTTCCATTTTTATACGATGATTTGCGGCAAATTTAGTTCGGGATATCTTTTTTTTTCTTTTTAGCGACTGTACTCAACTTTTCCTTATTATTTTTTTTCTTTTTAGAAGTACTATTTTATAAAATGAATTTAAAGTATAACGAGGTTGAATTTGTGAAAATTAGACGGAATAAAATAGTTTAATAGCGAACTGCTATTACCGCATAAAATTGAATTTTGTACATGATAAGAAGGCATCACGAATTAGGAGTGGGCGCCAACTATTGTAACAACAATAATCTTCCTTTGGCATGATTTATTAAACTATCTTATCAGCATCTCACGCCAAATTCCATATAATTCAAAAGAGGCTGATTCATTGCATATGCTCTCATGATGCATATAAAGCTGTACTGACTAGCGGATAATGAAAACTCTTGATGGATAAATTATTTTACTTTAATTAAAATTAATCTACACTTATTCATTTATTCTGAAAGGTTTTTTTTAAGACTTTTACTTACCCATCATACGTATATAGTATAGGGTAATTCTCGCAGTCGTTTTAAAAGTCGAAAAAAAAATTTGACGGATTTACACGTTTCAGACACTGGAGATTCCGAAAAATATAATTTTAGAAAAAAAAAATTGCCATCCGTCTGTGTGTGTCTGTAAACGGTTTATCTCCCGAACAAATTGAGATAGAGACTTGAAATTTGGTACGTACTTAGTATGTAATAATGGGAAGAAGCTTATTGGATTTCAGTAATCTCGATTACCCGGAACTATTTTTTTCGGACTCTCGAAATATTCGTTCTGATAAAAGGTATATAAAAATTTTCGAAATTGTTTATTTTAAAGTAGTATAAAATATAATAAAACAAGAACGAAAAATCATGCGTCAAGCATAGATTATGTAACACTTTCCAACGCTTCCAAAATAATTTTACAAATCATGCCGTTTAATAAGCTAAAAGATAACATCTAAGTAAACAATTTGGAAAACTCATAACATATTTAAAAACATAATTTCAGGAATTTCCAACGTACACAATATTCAGAAAAATATCCGAATACTTTTATTCAGCCCTGTATAGGATCTATAGATTTGTATACCTACTACATAGGATGAAAAATTTTAGTTCAGTTAGGAAATACGTAGCACAGTTTAAAATTCTTCGTCTGGAGTTTCTGTCAATAAACGGAAATGTGTCCGCGAACTTTTGTGCTTCCCTGTATAGGATCTACAGAATTTATACACACCACGTAATAGACAAAAAGCGAGTTAAAATTAAAATCGCTTTCAGTAACTTAAAACGCACTTCCAGGAATTATTGTTAACAGACAGTAGAGAATTCTTTTGTGTGTCCCTGTAAATGAACAATGACTGCTAGACACACAATATTCTGTAGTAAGCCTCTTGTAATGCACCTTAGTGATATATATAAATTTCAATGCGTTTAAAATAGTGAAACATTATTTAAATAAACCGCAGGCGATTTTTCTCCATAGACGTAATGTAACAGAATTCTTTTGACTGTCCCTGTAAAGTAACTATAAGTGTTATGCACACCCTATTCCATATTAAGCTTCTTCTAATGCACCTTAGTGATATATATAAATTTTAATGCGTTTAAAATAGTGAAACATTATTTAAATAAACCGCAAATGATTTTTCCCCGTAGACCGCAATGTAACGGAATTCTTTTGAGTGTCCCTGTAAAAAAACTATAAGTGCTACAGACTTCCGTTGCAATAGGGAACATGCTATAGATAACGACAATAACATATAAAAATTGCAGGGCAATCGGAGCATATTTACGGGAGTTAGAGCACGGACAGACGGTCAGACGGCCAGACGGCCAGACGGCCAGACGGCAGACGGCCAGACGGCAGACGGCCATACGGCCAGACAAATCGAAGTCATAAACACTTTTCAACTAGGTTGGAAAGTGTTAAAAACAAAGTTTGCATAAAAATTGCAATTTCATTCAAATTGCAATTCAAAAATATATTTTAATTTGAAATGAGACTCTTCATCCGACGCAGTAAACCGTTAGTTAATATGATTATTAGTTTTGGAGTTATAAGGAAAAACCTCTTTCAAGCATTTCAGTAATCGAACCTTTAAAGTTTATGACGTCATCAAGCCACGATTTTATACGAATTGCAATGCATTTTATAAATAGTTTACACATGTTTTATTTTCAAATTTTATATTTTATATTAAGCATATCCATGATGGGTAAGTATTACGGTGGCCCCCAACGACTAGTTTATATGTAATATGGTTTTAGCATGTATATGTAATATGTGTATTTTATTTTAGTAATAATACGTGATTTTTTTTTTCCCGTACATGATGATTTAGTTCTATTATGATAATATAGTTCTTCAAAAATTGATGAAAGTTTAAGAAATCTGTATAACTGAATACGGCTTGTGGAGAACTTATTCTAAAGCTGTGTTCAGACAACACTTGCTTCAAAAACTCATAAATCGTTTCCCTTGGCTTTCTTTTCCAAAACCTCTGTGATCAACAACAAAAGAAAGTGATGGTGATACACATGTCAGGGATCTTCTCCGCTGACCCCTGACCTGTCGCCGTGCGACAGAAGACTGATCACATTAAAGAAAGCGACTGACCGCATAACAAATGCCGCTGTAGTAGGGTGTAGCCTGTTCGCAGCTTACCGAAATGGGAATTTTTTTAGCAATGCAAAAAAAAAAATTAATTGAAATATTTGCTAATAGATGGCGCTGTATGAATTAAAATGAGATTAATCTGTAGTAAACAAAACGTATTTGAGTTCACGTAACAGCTTTGCAAGTATTCTACACCATCAAATGCTTAATGTGTTCGCCATCACAAAATAATTGAACTTTGCAGGCAAGTAAAGACATCTTTGAATGAAGCATGCAGCATATGTGGATGGATGCAAGATATTTCAAGACAAATGGCTTTCTTGAACGATTCTAAAAAAGTGTGTAAACTCCGGGCGTTTTGGTTAGTAACGAGAATGGGCTCCCTGCAATTTATAGGATTCTGATTCGTATATTTCCCGTGATTGGGTTGCTCAAAGTGCCTTCTGTAGAAAAATATTTTGACTGAAATTTGTTATAGCTTCAGAACAAAAAAATTCCTCTACATTAGTATAATTTTTTGCAAATCGCATTCAATTATACCGATACCTTCTATTTTTATAATTTTTTGAAATGTTCTCAGATTTGTGATATATGAATAATATTATAATTGCATATTTATTGATTATCTTAAATGTATGAGACCAAAAGTTTATAGGAAAACGTAATACATCATGTTTAGTTTGACGCTTTCACACAGAACTACATTATGTTCTTCATTATCATTCGACTGGGCATTGACAACTTATAATTCGGAAGAAAATCAGTTATTGTACAAAATGACCCTCGTTTATGTTATCTTCTTTATAACTTATATTATTCTAATCTTATGTATTCGGAGATACAATATTTTATTATTATTATTTACTACCGGAGCTTCGCCCGCTACGCTGGTCGGTTTATTCTAAACGGTCCTCGAATTAAACAAACTTAGGATTGGGCGCCCCACTGTTTTCGGATCCGATCAACTCGTATTTAAATTAAAAAAAAAAACACAATTTAGAATCCTGCAGAAACTGCATCAACGTATTTTTAAAAACTGTGATTGTTGGATTTATTTTTTGTTCGAAGGGTGACGCTCTTCAACGAAAATTGACCCAGGCTCCAGGCAACAAAATGGCTGCTTGTAAAATTCATATGAAGGAGAAGCTGCCATTTCAAAGAAAGAGAAAGTTTTTCTTCCCATTGGAAGTGGGGGAGAATGATGAATGGGTTTCTCATTGTGTGGGTTTGAACCTCCCTGTTCCCTTTTGTTCAGACCCAGCCCAGTGTATCAAACTACAGAAGGGTAGAATCCCCCCTGGTATTTCTCCTTCCTGCTTTCAAAAAAGTTGAAGCATGCGCACTGAGATCAATTTTATGTGAAATCTGAAAAAATGCTCTTTTAGGTTTAAATAAATAGATAAATATATATTTATCCTTTTTTTTTATTTATGTTTTTGAAATGTCTATTTATTTAGATACGTCTTTTCAAATGTAAATTCTTTGCTACAAACATTTTTAAATTAAAAACATTTCTTTTTATTAAAATTTTCCAATTTTCGCCATTTTAAAATTTGATAATAATTCTTTTAAAAACCTAATCATACTTTTTTTTCATTTTTGAATACAAAAAAGAATAAATATTAATTTGGGTTCTGGGATTTACAAAAATATAAAATGAAAAAAAGTTAAAGAAAAAAATGGCCATTTTTTATGCGTACCTTTTACTGCGAGAATCCTATTTTCAAAATTTTCTCTCAAAACTAAAAATCCCGATGGCAATTTTAAGAATATTTAACGTAAAAACATTTGCAAAGTGTCATTTTATCTTTGAAATGAAATTAGATACTTTATTTTAAATAGGACAAATCTTGACAAAAATACTTTCTAAGATAAATGCATTTAAGTCTTGGAAGAATATGCAGCTACTACAGACAGCACAACATAAAAATCGTTACATATTTTGATCTAATTACAAATTTCTTATTATTTGAGTAATTTTATTCTAAAAGTTTTAGCGTAGTTTTAAGCTAAAAAATAAAAATGTGATTTATTTCGAAATTTTTGTGTAATGATACCGCAGAACACAATGAATTTATATGATTTCTTTAACTGTTTTCAACACTGTAAAAAAACGACAAATGTTTCTTAATCTTGGATATAGCGTAAGAGAAATACACTGCCAAAAAAATAATAAATAAATAAATAAATAAATAATAATAATAATAATTTTACGGTATAAAACTGGCATCCTAGCTGCCAGTATTATACAGTAAAATTAAACAGTAATAAACAGTAAAATAATCAGTAATACGCTACCGCGCCTACGCGGCAGTGTATTACTGTTTATTGCTCTTAATTTTACGGTATAATACTGCGCGGCAGCGTATTACTGCTTATTTTACTGTTTATTACTGTTAATTTTACGGTATAATACTGGCAGCTAGGGTACTTAATATTATACCGTAAAGTCAACTTTTTTTTCAATGTATACAGCAATCTCTTACGAGTTACTCACGATTCCGAAGCGTATTCTTTATCCTTAGAAACCTCATAAAGCAACATATTTTCGAGATTCAAAGAAGCATTTATAAAAACAAAGTGTCTTTTGCTGCCACCGATATTCGGAAAGGTTTCCGAGTTGTTTTTAGAGTGTATTAAGCAGTTTTCTTAAACCGGAAATCGGTTTTTCGGAGGCTCTCTATTTCCAAGTAAACATTTTCATGTTCAACAAACGTGGTTTACAGACAAATACGATAAATTAATAGCATTAATATTAACATTAATAGTATTTTGTTACTCTTGCATGGATAAGTTCAATTACGCAGCTGAAAATGTTTAATTGAGAATAGATAGCATCTGAAAAATAATAAATAAATAAAAAAAAATATATTCCGGGTTGAGAAAGCTTAATAATACAGTATAAAACTTACTCGGAAACGTTTCCGAAACTCAATGGCAGCAAAAGAAACTTGTTAATGATAATGCTGTTAATTTATCATGTTTGTGTGTAAAACATGCTTGTTGAGCATGAAAATGTTTACTTGAGAATGGATAGCATCCGAAAACCCATGTTCCGGATTGAAAAAACTGATTAATATACAATAAAAATTACTCGGAAACGTTTCCGAAAATCAGTGGCAGCAAAAGAAACTTTGTTTTTATAAATTTGTCTTAAATCTCGAAAATAGAATGGTTTCTGAGGTTTCTAAGGATAAAGAAGGCTTTTTTCAAATCGTGGGTAACTATAGTAAGAGGTTATTGTACATTTTCCTACGTTTTTATATTATATTTTTATAGATTAAAAAAACATTTGTTCTTTTTTTACCAGTGAAGATAGTTTGAAAACATTACACGAGATCGCTTTATCGGGTACGTGATCACTTTATGTGACAGAGTATTTTTTTTTTTTTAGCTAATTTTTAGTTATTTTTATACAACTCTAGAGTATCTTTTAACTAAAAAAGTGAAAATGGTATCTTGTTTCAGATTTCTGTGTCCCGAGAGCAATTTACTGGCTTAGAAGTATGAAAGTCAACTTTAATAACAAGAGGGCACGGGCATTTTTAAAAATCCTTTATTTAATAGTTTAACTTAACACAAAATATGACGAGTACATATATGATGACACATATAACAACAAATAACTTATAATATCAGCAAATGCATTTTTACTGAACAATTGTTTTAAAAATGATGGTACGGCAAATCAGTAAATCAAAACTTACATAAATTGTACAAAATACACAAATAATACAATAAGATTTTTAATAAATATTAAAATAAGAGCATTAAAAAATATGCGTCCTGCGCATAAATGCATATAAATAAATTCTAAAATCACAGATTTTTCTTTGTTATTTTTTCTTTTTTTGTGAGTTATTTTCTTTTAACTGCACAGAAAAAAATAAAACCCAATGTGGGTCGAAAGATTCTTAGGTATGTGCCCAAATTGGGCCATGCCTGTTTTGGTTACCACTGTGTATCCATTTTAGGCACTGTTAAATACCCATTTAAAAATATATTATTATTTTTTATTTATTTTTTTATTTTTTTTTTTAAATGGGTATTTAACAGTGCCCAAAATGGATACACAGTGGTAACCAAAACAGGCATGGCCCAATTTGGGCACATACCTAAGAATCTTTCGACCCAAATTGGGTTTTATTTTTTTCTGTGCATAAAAATTATTTAAGACCTTCACTGTTATTTTATATACTTTCATAAGAAGACAAAATCTGCCCTGTTATTTATAATTAATTTAAAATTATGTTAAAAAATCTTAAATGCCATTTCCTTAGTCAAAAGTAAATTTTACATGTTGTCCTATTTGTACTACAGTTGTGTACTAAAACATTTGTTAATCTGCAACACTACACTGCAAAAAATAACTGTTGATTTTACAGTATAAAACTGGCACCCAGCTGCCAGTATTATACCGTAAAATTAACAGTATTAAACAGTAAAAAAAGCAGTAATACGCTGCCGCGCAAGCAGTAATACGCTACCGCGCATGCGAGGTAGCGTATTACTGCTTTTTTTACTGTTTAATACTGTTAATTTTACGGTATAATACTGGCAGCTGGGGTGCCAGTTTTATACTGTAAAATCAACAGTTATTTTTTGCAGTGTAATCAAACATCATTCCAAATTAATTAAATGTTCACTATATATTTCTACAATTAAAAAAAATAACCAGAAGGACCCGTGCGAAGCTTTCGCACTGCAATCTTTGAGATTATCTCTTGGTATGTTTTAGCATTAATTTTTAATTAACTAATTTTTTTTAACCATCAACGTATTTTAACGAAATTTGAGTGTACTATGTCAGAAGCCTGTTCAAAAACTTTTCGAATGATACCTCATTCATCGTTGTATGTTTTGTATGTGCATAGATAAAGGGATGTTGACAACAGAAATAATAAATATGATAATAGAATGTTTCAGCAAAAAAACTGATTTATTAGGGAAAAAAACCTTGATTTTTCTTTTCTTTAGATATTCTGAATTGTTATTTTATTACGTTTTATATAGCTTTTAGGGTTGAACGTTTGTCGCGAAAAAAAATTGGTACCAAACTTTTTTTACACCACTATTTCTAAAGAAGAAATTTCGCAGTATATTTCTACAGAATTGGTACCACGAAATTTATGTTTGGAAACAGAAGTGTTAAAATTTTTTGGTAACATTTCTTCCCAGACAAATGTTCAACCCTACGAATAATATTAACACTGTTATACTTTATGTTATCTTACTAATTTTTATTCCTCTTTTTTTTTTAACCATTTTTAAGTGTGTTGCGGTCCGCCTAACGTCGTAAATATATGTTTGCGGCCCGCGAGAAATAAAAGGTTGCTAACTTTTGGTCTGGTGTCAAATTTGAGACGACATAATTCAGCAATAATCAATATAATATTACATTAATACTCAATAGTGACGAGGTTAAAAATAAAACAATCGAGAGATGTTTAATATTCTTTGACTTTTAATTCCACTTAATGAAATTAAATATTCAGCTATCGATGACTACATATTTATTTTTACTGATAGCTTACTTTTTTAGAGAAATTTGATCTTTTTAAAAGTAAAAGCAGAAGTGTAAAAGCCAAGTGTACATTTCAAAATATATTTTAATTTGCGATCAGCTAATTTTTTGCCTGAAAATATTTTTCTAAAGGCTTTTCATAATAAAAGTCTTATTTAATAATAATGTATGTGTAGTTTGTATTTTAATAATTTTTCTTGTGTTTATACCTGTTTTAAACAAATTTTCCTTTTGATTATAAAAAGTTCAAGGATAAAATAATTTTGTGGCGCGCATGAAAATTCTAACGAATACGAAAAATAAATAAGTTTTTTTTTTCTTTTCAAATTTGAGTTAAGATTTTGAATTTCAGAATTCCAAACCGAGTGAAATGTTATGATGATATAATGATAAATAAGAAATTTATCTAAAACAGAATAACAACATACAAATAATAAGAATATCATTTGCATTGTTGTTTGCAACTTATACGTATTTTGAAGGTTAATTGCTCATTTTGAAAATTTGCTTACAATCTTGGAAGGCGATCGAGAAATTTTCTTCGTATTTGTAATGTTAAAATCATAACAGATTTTTCTTTTCTTTTCTTTCTTTTTTAATTTTGCAGGAACCGTACTTATAGAATTAACCTATTTGCGCCGTTTGGAAAAATTGAAAATTAATCCTGATCACCAAAAATGTTTTTTGTGGCATCCCACACTGCAAAAAATAACTGTTGATTTTACAGTATATGCGCGGTAGCGTATTACTGCTTGCGCGGCAGCGTATTACTGCTTATTTTACTATTTAATACTGTTAATTTTACGGTATAATACTGGCAGCTGGGGCGCCAGTTTTATACTGTAAAATCAACAGTTATTTTTTGCAGTGCAATGGAAGTAATTCAAAACGAATAAGAATCTAAAAAAACAAAGTACAGTTGTTGCAGAAGCACCAAGATATCTTGTTGGCGCCAAAATGGTGATTTTATACCTGAGCAACACATTGGCGAGATTTTGCTTTGTATGGCAACTCGGTAGAGCAGTTTGCATGTGTTTTATATTAAATTAAACATTGTGTATTTTATAATAAGATAATAATTGGATGTGTTTTATAATAAAATAATTTGTATGTGTTTATAATAAAAATTGTGTGTGTTTTATAATACAATGATTTGTGTGTGCTTATAATAAAAATTGTGTGTGTTTTATAATAAACTTGCGTTTTTTATAATAAAATAAACTGTTTCGTAATAAAATAAAACTAACATGCTGGTCAGCAAGCTAGGCCTAACAAGTACTCGAAAACGAGGTTTTTTAGCCAAAATGGCGCGAAACAAAAATCATCGCGCCAACCCCGGTGCGTCTGCGACAGCTGTTCCAAAACCAAATGGCGTAAACAAGTATTTATAATTTTATTTAGCTCAATAAAGTTAATACATGCCAAATCCATGGAGACGTTTCTCACACTTTTACAGATAAATAAGTTTTTCACTTAAAGGATAAACACAAACTTTTAAATTAAATATTTTTATGTTTACCCAACATTTATCTATCGTAAACATAGTATCACCGATTTTCTAAATCATCATTTTCATACTTAAAAATAATATTACTTTTCTTTTGCGACATATAAAAATTAGTGTCTTTTTTTTTTTTTTTTTTTTTTTTTTTTTAAAGAGATATGAAGATGATGTTTCAGAAAATCGATGAGGCTATATTGTGATACATACATGTGTTGGGTAACAACAAATATACTTAATTTAAAAGTTTGGGTTTTAAACAATCTAGCTCAAAGCTAATTTATGTGTAAATGTGTCAGACTTGCCCCATGAATCTGACATTTACTAACTGCCTGCACATGATATCTGTTAAAATCTTTTGAAATTTGTGCGCATATATGCGTTTTTGGTGATACAGACCAAAAAATTCCGCGCAAATATGCGCTAATGTTGCAAATGGGTTAATTGACTCTTTCGATAAAAATAAAATGTTTAGTAAATGGACATGCACATTACCGGCCCGGCCGACTATGCATTCTGTATGTTACCTGTTGTCCAAAATTATCGGACATTAATAACTATAGACCTGATGAGTAAGCTCATTTCATATGAGTAAAGTTTCTTCTCGGAGAATAGCATTATTTCTGGCAGTAGTGAAAACTGATTGTATTAAAGAGCAATCAATTCAACTTCGGATACTTGTTAACCTATGTGATGAGTTTCTTTTTTGGCGCCGAGTCCCATGCCTTTGTCTAAAACGACACCAAACACAACTCTTGCATTCATGTTCAGTCTTGGTTTTGGCAAAAAAGGCAAAAAGAAACTTTTGATCACACTCACTGGCTCAGACGAGACGTGAGCTGAGTTGTGTGCCGGAGAACTGACACTCACCGATATCCCTTCCGGTGGTTTGTGAACATAGCCACTTGGCGGGAATCCTATAGTTCCCCAGCGATTCGATTCAGAAGTTTGTAATGGACCAGCATTAGATTCGACGTGGTGTAGTTGTTGCTGGATTGGCTTCATACCAATTCCTTGCGAGACAAAAGACGGGGGATGCTGCACTTTGAAAGCGTGCATGCTGTGCTCTGGACGCGGATTAAATATATGTTGGTCTTTAGGATCGAAGTGTTGAGCTTGAAGTGGATTTCGCGAACCAAACTGACTTGGAGGAGGACCACGTTTGAAAGTTCCATGACCAACACTAAAAGAATCGGGGGGATGATGTTGACTTCCCATGAGAGATTCAGACTGCATCATTGAATCGAATGGTTCGAATCCGGTTATTTCTATTGTGGGAGGATTAAACCCCCTTCTTTGATTATTTGGATTATTTAACATTGGCGTTTTTTCACTTATTCTACGATTAGCTTCTTTGTTTACGGCAGTCATCCTGTTTGAATGTTCGCTATTTGAAGAGCTAACCCTGCTCTGAGAATTACTTACTTTGGGAGGTCGTGAGTGCGATGATGGCGGAGCTATGATTTTAACACTCTGAGAAGATGCCGAAGAAGATAAATCTTTATCGTTATTGTTGTCGTGAAAGCGCACATTTTCATTCGGTCTTTCGGCACCTGTTGATACACGATCCACTCTTTCAATGCCAGATTGAGCATCTGCACTTTTCAGAGCTTCTGCATTGTCCGGAAGAGGCGCTATAAAGACAAATTTTGGTCCGCTGTCACCATGAGATGGTGTTTTAGCTATAATCTCTGATAATATTGCGTTGACATCTGAAGCTACTTTGGGGGACAACGTTGGAGGAACTGGCGAAGGAGGTGGCGTTGTGGTGGTAGTAGTTGTGGTAGTAGTGGTTGTTGTTGTTGAAGTAGAAGTAGAAGTAGTTTCCCTCGATCTAGGTTGGAAGCCTTGCCTGTCACCATTCATTCTGAATATATCTGGCCTGTTGTCATTCTCAAGCCCATAACTCTAAGGAGAAAAAGGAAGTAATGAGTATTGTAACGATATAATAATAATCTCTCATGCATTTAGTTGAATGGCTGTCTGGATTATTATCAATTATAAAAGGACTCTTTAAAGATTTCGAGATTTCAGTACTTACCAAAAATATTAATATAGAATCTCAAAATGTACCAAATGCACATTTATTAAAAAAAAAAAAAAAGAATCTAAATGTTATTGTTTTCCAGTAGGTTTTTATAAAAAAATTATTTTCAAAAAGTTTCAGAAAATGAATAAAATGAATCGAGATTAACATTATTAATCGTCACTGCATATGTGTTATTTTATTAGGTCTCTGTTAGTTTTGGTGTCCTTTGAAAATGGAGGTCTAGGGCACGTGCACTAAATACTCTGGTATATAAATGTCAATTTAGTGGCTCGCCAGTCTAAAAATTTAGAAAATTCTGTATTACAGTGTCTTTTGGACAAAAGCTATCATTAAGAAAGATGAATCCTTCAGTAATACACGTATGAAAATGCTGTTTATTGCAAATGTAAGATGAACTCTTAAAATTTACGATATCATTGATATATCCTGTTCTCTGAGCGTTGAATTGTCGGAGGTGGTCTCATAACACGGCTTTCTAGAACGCCATATTTTTATTTTTATTTTTATTACTATTATTAGGAATACATAAAAAACATCGTATATAGAACTCCAGTCATGGATTTGGAGGTTTTACGTGAAATAATTGTATCTGTTTTCTCAACGGCCAGTCCGCAAATTCTACAAGACATCTGGAATACCGCACTGAACGTCTTATCACGCTACAGTAGGTCAACACATAGAGATTTGCATATAACCAGCACAGAATTTAGATGTACATATTTTATTCGAAGCATACAGCATTCTCGAACGTATATTGTTGAATCAATTATTCAATTTTCTTATTGGTTATTGTAGTAACGGACACTTTGTATTTATCACACAGCTGTTAGGAACTTATACATTTTAGAGCTGCGAAAAACGCCTAGCGTAGAGAGGAAGAGAATATAATGTTAGGGATGTTTATGGTAATTTTTTTAGCATGAGATATATTAAAAACAGAAGCCCTTTATAATACAACTAACGAAATGACATACATGAACAATTGATACATATCAACGGTTTCTATATAACACTACTTAAGGGACATATTGTACTACTGTACACTATGGTGAACAGAATAAATCACGAATTACAAAAATTACTCTAGAAAGTTGAATGAATTACGCATTATAAAATAACGCTTGTTACAATTTATCACACACTAATATTAAACAATAAAGTTATACAGGTTATATATTGCACAGTGATACGTATAATAATTAAAAGAGCAGTACTAATTTACCGAAGTATAAATACTGGTAAGTTCAGCATACTATATATTTACAACTAAGATAATTATCAGAAATAACACGTAATATTAATAGGTAACAATAAGTGATTAAGGGCTATTTTCCATGTATCGAATTTTTACAAAGCTCTGCTAAAATTGAATGTATATTCTTAAATTGTAGCAAAACACATTTGAAACAATCACTGGTACAGTATTTAATACGAAATATACAGTTACAAATTTAGTATTTGATACTCCTTTCTCTCAGTACAAGTAAAAGAGGGTTCACTCAACTGATGGCTATTCACCAAAATTTGGGAAGAACTTCGTTTTGGCGATAAAAATGAAAATCCGACGAATGCCCCCAAAATAAAGTTGTTTTACCATGATTTCTTTTTTGGGGGGAAGGGGCATTTTAACTCAGGTGGAGAGGAATTTAACTTTCTTTAAGTAGGTCGAGTGGGGATCGTTCATTATGTATTTTTTTAATTCTGAATCGAATGACACACTTCGCAAGTCGATACGATCACTTGTTGCAAAGTTGCAACTGGTTTTATGAATAAAAAGTAAAAAATTATACTTCAGTACAAGTAAAATAGGGTTTTACAGCAACAACTGGTGACCATTCATGGAAATTTGGGAAGAACTTCGTTTTGGCACTAGAAATGGAAATCTGATGAATCCCTAAAAAAATAAAGTTGTTTTACTATGGTTTGGAAAAGGGCAAAAGGGGACATTTTAACTCGGGGGGGGGGGGGTTACTGTATTAAATAAAACAAAAATCTTAGAAAGTATAAAATCTGTGAAAGGGGAGTCACTAGTGACCGAAACAAAATTTCCGTATAGGAGAGGTTTTCGATTGTATAATATTTTTTCCGTAGGGACCATGAATGTTTTGCGTTAAAAAGGGGATTTTTTATATGTCCAAAATTATACTTCACGAGAGAGCATAACTTTATTACACTTATTTTACGTCCAGAAGTTCGATAACCTTGAAAAGACTCAGATTTTGATTATTGCTATTTTGAAGATATTTAATAAGTTTAAGATTATTCAATATGATATAAAGAACATATGTTTTGAACGTAAAATAAGTGTAATAAAGTTATGCTCTCTCATAAAGTGTAATTTTGGACCTATAACAAATCCCATTTTTAACGTAAAACATTTACGGTCCCTACGAAAAAAATATTATGCAATTATCACTGCTCAATCGAAAACCTGTTCTGTAAGGAATTTTGTTTCGATCACTAGCGACTCCCCTTTCACACATTTTATACTCTCTAAAATTTTTGTTTTTATGTAATACACTAAAACCTACTAAGACGAAATCTTAAGTGACCAAAGAATGATTCCGTTTTAGAAAGGTTTCAGTCTTAGCAGGTAGATTTGTATGGTACATTTTCCGTCGGGACTATGGATTTTTTGCATTTAAAACAGGATTCCGTTATAGGCAGATATTTTTCATAGGATTTACTGTATTTTTATGTCCCGATATAGAAGCCACTGTCCACTTTTTCAAACTCCCTGTCCCGCCTTTTTGTGACAGTAGACATGACAACACAAATTCCATATATTCCTAAATAGTCACTTTTCTTATTTTCATATCGCATTTAAGACACTTTCAAATAAAAAAGAAAAGTGCCCAGTTAAACTGATGGCATTGAGCTCACAGGCTATTCACACTGATTGTATATCATATTCTTATAAAGTATAAAAGTATATCATACTCTTATTTCAAAAAATAATGCCCCTTGAAAAATAAAGAAATCGACAATAAATTAAGATGGAGATTAGCCCGCTGTTCACCCCCTTTATACTTAACCAATGAACCGCCAAAACTAATCAGAGAAGCACCTTATCACAATGAACCTATATACAAAGTTTGAAGCAAATCGGATATTTCTGCATGAAAAATCCATTTATCTAAATTAAGGGGTGATTAGCCCCCCGTTCCCTATTTTTTCTTAACCAATGAACCCGCAAAACTAATCAGGGAAGCTCCTTATCACAATGAACCTATATACAAAATTTGAAGCAAATCGGATATTTCTGCATGAAAAATCCATTTATCTAAATTAAGGGGGTGATTAGCCCCCCGTTCCCCATTTTTTCTTAACCAATGAACCCGCAAAACTAATCAGAGAAGCGCCTTATCACAATGAACCTATATACAAAATTTGAAGCAAATCGGATATTTCTGCATGAAAAATCCATTTATCTAAATTAAGGGAGTGATTAGCCCCCCGTTCCTTATTTTTTCTTAACCAATGAACCCGCAAAACTAATCAGAGAAGCGCCTTATCACAATGAACCTATATACAAAATTTGAAGCAAATCGGTTATTTCTGCATGAAAAATCCATTTATCTAAATTAAGGGGGTGATTATCCCCCCCGTTCCCTATTTTTTCTTAACCAATGAACCCTCAAAACTAATCAGGGAAGCGCCTTATCTGAATGAACCTATATACAAAATTTGAAACAAATCGGATATTTCTGCATGAAAAATCCATTTATCTAAATTAAGACGGTGATTATCTCCCCCGTTCCCCATTTTTTCTTAACCAATGAACCAGCAAAACTAATCAGGGAAGCGCCTTATCTGAATGAACCTATATACAAAATTTGAAGCAAATCGGATATTTCTATCAAGAGTTATCGCGTCGTTACATACATACAGAACCTACGGGCCTCTCAGGCTTTGATAGCCTGTGAGCTAAAAAAAGCTTATTGCCAACTTTATATGATCTGCATGATAGGAGACCACTTACTTTAATCCTTTAGATAAGCAGACTTTTAAACTATATAACTTTCAGAAATGGGGAATTCACAGTTTTCTAGTTGTCTGAAATCCTTAGACATCATAACACGAATATTCTTTACAAGATTGTACAACATGCTTCGCATAATTATAGACTTCACTTCATAATAATACCGAGTTCCATACTAAGTATGAGATGACATATATCTGTACACTGATTAAGGTCGTCTATTAATTTTTTTGCAACATGTTTTCATCTCTTCCCATCATTTACATATACAGCGCAGATAGCAGAATTTTATTTGTTCGAATAAAATATGTATGTCATTCTAAAAAGCGGTCAGTGTTTTTCCATTCAAGTAACGCTGTTTTGCATGTTTATCAGTTTTTCATCTTCTCGGCTAGGTAAATCCAGCTATCTGACTTGACAACATGAAAACAACATGTTGATGTACAAGATGATTGTCTTTTTTGAAAAAACACAAATTAAACGAATAAGAAATTACATCTGTTGGCCTTTGCTTTGCAAGAAATATTAAAATTTATGGATGCTAATGAGCTAAGTGATGGATTGACTAAAAGCTGTAAAAAAAGACTGATGGCTCTTAATGTAGGAAAATATAACGAATTTAAAATAGGGAAACAGAATAGAAAAAAACGAAACATTATTTAAATTATCTTTTTAGGATTTCTAAATTGGTTTCTCAACGTAATAATCTTAAATTAATTCATACTAAAATATTACTAATTGATAAAACCTTTTTTTTATATATAATTTATTTTTTACATTTTAGCCTTTAAAATGTTTCATTGTAGCAGTTTCACAGACATTTGGCCTATTTTGGCGAGCGTTTATTGGCGCATGATTCAATCCATTGTTGTTTTAACTCACATACCCACGAACAAAAATATATAGTAACCTCTTCTGAGTTACTAACGATTCGGAAAAACGTTCTTTATCTTTAAAAAATGTCATAAACCAATACATATTTGAAATTTAAAGAATCATTTATAAAAACAAAGTCTCTTTTGGTGCCACTGATTTTCTAAAACGTTACCGGCTTGTTTTTATAGTGTATCAACCCGTTTTCTCAACCCGATTTTCAGATGCTATATATTCTCAAATGAACATTTTCATGTTCATCAAACATGTTTTGCAGACAAACATGATAAATTAACATAATTAACATTAACATTAAAATTAATATTATTTTATTATTAATGCATGTATATATCAATTACGCAGATGAAAATAGTTACTTGAGATTTAAAAGCATCCTAAATACCGATATTTCGGGTTGAAGAAACTGATTAATAATTGTAAAAATTGCTCGGAAGCGTTTCTGAAAATGGGTGGAAGCTAGTGAAACTTTGTTTTTATACATAAATCTCGAAAATATATAGGTTTTTGAGCTTTCTAAAGATAAAGCACGCTTTTCGGAATCGTGGGTAACTTGAAAGAGGTTAATCTGTATTTTCGTTCGTGGTTATATTGTATTTTCGTGCATTTAGAAACATTTTCTTTTTGCTACAGTGTAGTTTGCCATTTAGTTAGATCAAAGAGTCCCAAACTTTCATGCCTCACGTACCCCTTGAAGAAACGCGTGTGCTTGAAGTACTCCCTATTTTTTTACTTGTAAGAATCACGATTAGAAACGGAGAAAACAACGAAGAGATGTAAACAAATATAACTTTTATTCTATATTGAACATAAACTTGACAGATAGAATGTTCTTTAAAGTGATAGGTGCGCTTTTTCACCGTTGCATATTTCAGCCGTTAATATTAAAAGTAGAGCAAGTCCATTTTGTGAAAAAGTAAAAGAATTAAAGTTAAATCTTATAACAAATTAACATAAAATTTATGTTTTGAATCAATTCGCAATAAATATTTTTAATATGCAAGTATTAATTTATCACTACTCATTTATTGGGCCAACGCTATTTCAAATGCGTCGATTTCGAAAGAAAGGCAAGTCCTACTTTGAATAGAATTATTATTTTTATGTTGCATAAAATTACCAATCACAATCATTACTTCATCATGAATTATTTTAAAAAATCTTCACTATCTAAATTAAGAAATATAATGCTAGGCATACACAACTTACTGAATATTTTCTCTACCTTTTTCCTATACAATTAAAGTTACTTTTTTATTGTATTGTACCTTTTCCAAAAAAGAAGGAAATAAATAAGTAAATAAAATAAAATATTCAATGTTTTGTTATTATAACTGTATATTCAAAGAAAATCAACTTTTTCAACAAATCATTGCTCTTCAAAGTGAAGCATTTCCATTGGCGCATACCAAAACTATAATTTTTTTTAAACTAACACCGGTAACCGTTATTGCATATTACATTTACACAAAATAAAAGCCCAAATAATATATAAAATAAGTTTATTGCTGCTTACGAATATTTTCAAACCCATTCAACTGCTAACCATTAAATATCAAGCAATATCTAGCAGTATCCAGCAATATCTAGTAATACCTAACAATATCTGGCAATATCTAGCAATAACATAAAATGCAGTTGTTCCACTTTCAAAATCAACAGCTTATTTCTTACATATTTGGTATTGTTTTGCTGAAATAGACTGTTAAGTCATCTTCAACAATTAGTGTATTATAAAATTTTCTTTTTAAAACAGTCAATGGGATAAAAAAAACATTTTGTACTGACTCATTCATCTGCCCCACGTTGTATGCTATTTCTGAACAAAGACTTTGAGAAACCCTGTGTGAGATTAATACATTTAAAACTTTGATAGAAGAAAATGGTTTTCATTTAAAAGTAGCTGTTACATACTTCTCAGAATAAGTCATATTTTTTATTCAGCAATCTTAACTGATTCTATATAGACTTAAAATTTTTGTTCTTGGTTGCTGAAATAGTTGGAACTAAAAGATTGTGAAATCTCGTCTAAAGATTTGGAGCTCTGTTTGAACCATAGCTCAAATATTAGAACGAAGTTTCACCATCTTATAGTTGCGGGTACTGCAGCACCAAAAGTTGGTTCAACGAAGCACAAAATTTTTAACTGTGTAAAGTGGCCCAAAAAAATTAAAACGTTCATTATTTTTTATTAATTGGAGATAAGTAAGCAATGTATTAAAATAAAACAGGAAATAAGATTACATTAATGAAATGGTCCTCCAATTAATTTTTAAAAAATTACGCTTTTTAAATTTTTATACGACTTACGCTAGACAAAAATAATCCATTAGGAAATTTTCTTATTTTCTGCAAGAAGATAATTACAAAAAATTACGTACCTGATTTTTAAAAATTAACTTAGTTATAATGAAGCAAAAAATTTGACGTACCATTATAACGCCATTTCATCGATGAAAATAGAGACCATATGCAATTTGACGATGGTGTTCTTTAGATCAAAACATTAATTAATAAGTATGAAAAAATTGCATCACAAATAAAGCAACACACAGGCAAAAATTATGTAAACAGACAAATATAGTTTTAAATATTAGAAATTCACTACTATACAACATCAACAACAATAATAGTAAAAATAATAATAAACAATTCCCAAAGCATTATTAAAGGGCTACACAAATCAAATATAGATTTTAGACACAGCATTTGTTTTATATGTATACATATTAAAATATGAATTCTAAATTTAATTTTTATACGGCCTCTGGGTCCTATAAGTTATATTTAGAAAAATGTCATTCGTTTACGAAGGACATAAAAAAAACCTGTTCTTATGCGACCAAAACTTCTAAATTATGGTTCTTCGAATTTTATGAAATTTCAGTGTTTCCTGGCACTAAAAACGGAAAGAAACACTTTTAGCGCAGGTAAACATTGAAATTTCGGAAAAGTCGAAGTGTCATAATTCGGTAAGTTTTTTGTCGTAAAAGAATGGGATTTATTAAATGTTCTTCCTTAACGGAGAACAACGTTCTTCTAAAAAGAAAGTTATTAAGACTGGGGGACCATACGAAAAATAGGCAAAATGATTGATTAAAACTTAATAGCTTCTTTAAAATACACCATTCGTAGAGATGCTGGCAAAATCTCGTTCAGGCCGTCGTAGCTACAAAAGTCGCCTCTGTGTAAATCCATCACAAACTGGAAGCCGAAAAATTTCATGAATCCAGTACTTTTTTCTTATGAGTATAGAAGAAATTGAAAGGGAAATAGCATTTGGAATACCATCTATATGTTAATAATATTAAAAGATTTAATATATGAGTGAATCAAAGAATATTGCACATCATTTCGCTTTTGCATAAAATATTAACCCAATATGAAGAAAAACCCCGAAAGAAAATCTTAGCACCAGGGCCCCTTTTCTTCCGGGATCCTATACTTCAGTCTAATCCAGCCTAATGGGTAATCCGCCTCTACCTGTAGTTTCAACACCTTCTTATTTGGCCTTGTATGTCTCTATCTTCGTTTATCGTTTTACCGATATTATTAGCGGTTTAAGGAAAGCCCTGAAAGCTCCTATGCCATAAACTCTGTCTGCATTTTAGCAAATATTTCCATTTATTAACCTTAACCTCATTTTACAAAAAAAAGACAAGGATGTAGATTTTAAAGAAGAGAATAGCAAAACAAATAATGAAACGTCCCCCACTGTCTGATGACATTGGAACAGGTGGGAAGATGTTCTAAATATCTATATTGTTCTTACCTGAAGAAGATTGTTCTCAACTCTGTTGATCCCCCTGTTGTTACCAGAGTTCATGACGACGTCAGCGCTGACAGCCCAGGCGGCGACACCTAGTGCGACAAATTAAATAGAGGGTGTGAGAAGATTGCAGTAAACAATAGGTGAAATGTTTGCTGTAAATGAATGGAATGGAACGATAGAATTTAATTAACAAAAAAGGGAAGTGGTCGAAGAATAGGTGTAACCGGCTTTTATAATTTGGGTGGTTGTCATATATCACATAGGATTCTTAAGAAAGTATTGGCACAAGTAGGTGTAGCCATAGGTCACAACGGGAGGAGTGACATGTATATGCATATTACAGTTTTATTCCAAAAATCTTTTAAATGTATATTACCACTTCAGAAGCACATCTTTATTTGAGCTTTGTTATTTATTTACGACAGTATGATAATAACCCAATATATTGCTCAACCGCAAGAAAATTGACACAACTCCAAAACATTCATTTTGTGTATTTTCCCTTAATAGGTCTGACTTAGTTGCATCTTGCTACAGGAAAAGAGCCATAAGCGTAGTTATCCGGAAAACTGCTAGATTACGGCTAATTGTCCATTTGCCACAACAAAACGGGGTCAAATTGTGCGAGGGGAAGGATAAATTTATTCAATCCTTCAAACCTCTTCAACGTCTTCATTCTTAAAAGTTTTATGCACGCTTTTACAGCTACATGCAGAACTAATGTTATAATTTTATATTAAAGTAAAAACATGCTAAGCTTCTCTGGCCTCTCGTGTGAAATATAGTATTTTTCAGTTATGTCATTTTTTCTTGTAGGTAAGCGATTATCTTATAGCAGATTTGTTTTAGTCTATATTTTTTAAAAATCTTTTTACACACGCATAGGTGCCAACCTCTCATTAATATTCCGTAATATGCGGGTAAATTTAACCCAGGTTTAAAAGGTTTCGCACCAGAAATATTTTTAAGTAATGAAATTAGATAAATTCCACGTAGAAACCTGAAATTGAATAAATAAAGATTCATCCAATAATTTTTCTGGAAGCGTTGTTAAACTGGGTCAAATTAACCCGCATATTACGGAATATTAATGAGAGATTGGCACCTATGCACACGTAAACCTAGAGTTTTTCTTTCTTTTTTTTTTAAATAAGTACAAAGGACATTCAATAAACTTTATAATAATAATAAATAATAATTTACTGAGAGTAAAATTATAGATACCACAGGAACAAATAAATAAATAAGCAAAAATTTTAAAATTACTAATAAATACCTTATACCTCACTATATACAAAATATCATCCCTCTGATTATATGCAGTTGTTCTATTGTTGAGGCTGTACTTCAAACTAAATGACGAAGCATTTTGTGAAAAATACTTCTCTTAATTCTACATAAAGGAAATAACATGAGCGTTTCAATTGCATTTTTTTCTATTGAACTTCTGGCATCATGTCTGTTACGGCATTTTCAGAGGGTTGGAACATTATAAGTTATAACAGTAGACGCTTCTTAGCGTAGTCACAGTCAGTTTATTAAAAAAAAATGGAATTGTATCAACACAAGCTAAAGCATTATTTACAAGACTGATTCACAACTACCACAACTCGGTTCAGATAATATACAGGGCTGTACAAAATATTTCGAGTGCATTTCCATCGATTGGCGGAAATTGATAAATGTGAATTTTCAAACTGAACAAAATTTTATCATGCTATGTATTATATATCCAAATCTACAGATCATATACAGGGCTGCACAAAATAATTCGACTACTTTTTTTGCAATGGAAGATAATTTCGAAAACAGTATTTTTCAATGCGGTATATGTTTTCTAAACTGTTTACTTACATATCTTATTTTACCTTATTTAACGGTGAATTTTCGTTACTGTTTTTTTGGATGTGTTGGAAAGTGTTACATAATCTATGCTAGACGCATGAGTTTTCGTTCTTGTTTGTTATTGTTTTATTATGATTCAGTTATTTTTAAGGATGCAAGTAGATATTTCTTTGTAATTATCTTGTTCCAGCAAAAGGGAAACAAATGTGTAATTGACTAATTACGTCTAAGGGGGTGGTATAAAAATGTTAAATGTGTAACTTTTTGAAAAGTAATCGCAGGACTATTTTATCAACAAACCTTAATTCCTACCTTATTTGAACATTTCTGCAATTTACATTGCCTACGTATCTCCAACGCGTAAAAAAATCAAATAACATTTCAACCTTTTTGGACACTATGTATACTTACACACAACGTATAACATACACGCATACTTACACGTAAAAACTCTTAATGCTTTGATAGAATATAAAAGCCCTTTCTTCATCCAAGCAAGTGCTAGTAAACTCATTAGGAATTTTACATAATCCAGGGATGAGAATTATCCGTCTTTTTGCATACCAGTATAATCTTAAAGAAAATGTTGTTCTGTTAAATCGCAGAAAAAAATGTTCCGATTAAATAAAAAAACATTCTCTCTAAGATTATATTGGTATGCAAAAAGACGGAGAATTCTCATCCTTGAAATCCTGATTTAGACACATTCGTAGAAAAACGTGTCAGCTTTCTGAATGAAAATGTTCATTTTCAGTTGAATTCTTTTAAAAATGACGTCATTTTCACAGGTGAAAGCGTTTTCTTCTTGAAAATTTTATATTTAATTCAGAACTGCTGTAATGAAAAATCTTTGAAAATGATGTCATTTTGATGCAATTATAAGAAAATGTTGCAGCTTCATGTTTTTAAATAAGGGCTTTCTTTTAAAAAATGACATCAGTTAACTTTTAGGGCTCTTGAGCCTCTTGATGGTCTTAAGTACCATCTATTCTAATTAAAAATATATTTTCTGTTTAATTGTAATGAGAAAGTGGCATCAATAAAGATATAAGGGATAAAGATAAAAAACAAACAATTATTTCCCTTTCTCTGCAACAATGTTGCCAATGTTTGCTACCAAACAACCAGCTCTTCGTAGAAATTTCATTAAAAACTTTTAAAATTAAAAATAAAATATAAAAGTTGAAAAATTTCGTTGCGTTTATCTGTAATTTCACCAAAAGTGGTGAAAATTAATAAATTTTCTAAAACAATGTCAGTAAATCATTTAATGCTACTATAGAAGAACGATTATTTAAGGATGACACTAATATTTCATTAAACTTTAAAAAAAATGAAAGTTAATTTTTTTTTAATTCAAAGATCTGTTTTTTTTTTTTTTAGAATTTGGAAGAGAAACGATTCAATGATATAAAATGTAACATGGTAAAGTACACATTACTAAGTACTATTGTGTTAGGTTTTTGATTAAATTACATTTATTTTAATCATATGCGCATTTTTGTATTTGTTCATATATTATTTGTCCGTTGTACTCATCTGTCCCAGTCTGTCCCTACCAGTGGGGCAGGATGGGATAGTTCAAGAGGCGTATATTTCTTTTAGTTAATTTTTTTCTAAGCTCTATATCGTCACTTTATTTTTAATATTTTGTTAAGGGTGCAACATCAATCATAAGGGATTCTGCATGTAAAACCAATCTGCTAAAAATTGAACAAAAATAAATATTACAAAAATCCTTAAGGGGTCTCAGGAGTCTACTTTTTCACCGAAAACGCAATTTAGCATCATGTGTGACATTTAATTTTATTTCTGATTCCGTATAAAACACAAATGCATGAATTTGTTTACCTCTGATAGCTTAATATCTGTTCTATTATGTTGCACAAATATTTCAATATTCTACAATTGATATTTTACTTTTATTTTAATCTTTAATTTTGATAAAAAATTAAAAATTGTTGTTTGACTTGCATCTACTGCACGCAAGACTATAGCAAAACTGTTGTTTCTAGAGTCCCAAATAATATTGATAATGATGTAAAACCATGTACCTTGATGTACATGATGTATCTTGAACGTATACTTCAATTTTGATGCAATAAAAAACCCTTTTTTTTAATTTAAATTTAAAGAATAAAATTTTTTAATTTTTTAATTTTATTGTTGAAAAATGCTAATTTTAAATAACTAAGGAAATTATAATTCTAAATTTGAAGTATAAGTTATTCTTTCTATAAAAATGAATGTATCTGCCAAATTTCATACAAATTGCTTTATTTGTTTTTGAGAAATGTTGCAAGGATGCAAGTCAAAAAAGAACATTTTTTTTTCAAAATTAAACATAAAAAAATGATAAAATATCAGTTGTAGAATACTGAAATGATTATGTTACATAGATCAGATATTAAGCTGTCAGTGGTAACAATTTTATGTATTTGTGTTTCGTATGGAATCAGAAATAGAATTAAATGTGACATGATGCTAAATTGCGTCTTTGTCGAAAAAGTAATACTCCTGAGACCCCTTAACTCATTAACGCCGGTTGGCAAGAAAACTTGCCACTTGAGGCGTACGAAACATTTAAGTTTTAAAACTTGTATTTTAGGACGGAAATTTTCCTCTGATCAAATTTGAAATTTTGACAGATTAAGTAAGTCAAAATTACAGCATGGAAAAACTGGTGTCAACTGGCGTTGAAGAATTAAAAAAAGTGTAAAAGATTCTCATCGTGAATGGGCTCATCAAAACATAGTCGAAGGTGCCTCCACTGTCCCCTACCTGACCTTACATGCACTAAGAATAATATGAAAGAAATTAATCTGTGAATTGTGGGTTATTAAATACTAAATTAAATGAGGTCAAAATAAAATTGCACCCCCACTGTCCCCTACCTGAAACCTTACATGCACTAAGAATAATATGAAAGAAATTAATCTGTGAATTGTGGATTATTAAATACTAAATTAAATGAGGTCAAAATAAAATTGCACCCCCACTGTCCCCTACCTGAAACCTTACATGCACTAAGAATAATATGAAAGAAATTAATCTGTGAATTGTGGATTATTAAATACTAAATTAAATGAGGTCAAAATAAAATTGCACCCCCACTGTCCCCTACCTGAAACCTTACATGCACTAAGAATAATATGAAAGAAATTAATCTGTGAATTGTGGATTATTAAATACTAAATTAAATGAGGTCAAAATAAAATTGCACCCCCACTGTCCCCTACCTGAAACCTTACATGCACTAAGAATAATATGAAAGAAATTAATCTGTGAATTGTGGGTTATTAAATACTAAATTAAATGAGGTCAAAATAAAACAGCACAGATGACGTTGAGGCCCTTGATTTGTAAATTTACTAGATTATGGAATAATTCAATGATATAAATGTAACATGCTAAAGTACACATTATTAAATACCACGGTTGTGAGTTTTTGATTAAATTACCCTTATTTTATATACATGCGCATTTTGTTTTTGTTCACAAGTTATCACTTGTCTGTGCTCAACTCTCCCAACTTACTCCACCCTGTGGGGCAGTTCAACAGGTGTACATTTATTTTAGGGTTTTTTTTTTTCTAAGCTATATAGCGTCACTTAATTTTTAACATTTAGTTAAAGGATGTAACATCAATCATAAGGAATGCCACACGTAACATCAATCATAAGGGATGACACATGTAACATCAACCTGGTCAGAATTGAACACAAATAAAATTGACAAAAGTCATTAATCAAAACTCATTCCCCACTCTCCCCTAACTAAAACTTCGCATTCGCTGAGACTAATATGAAAGAAATGAATTTGTGAGCTGTGAGTTTTTAAATATTAAATAAAATGGGGTCAAAATAAAAATACACAGATGACGCTGAGGCTCTTGATTTGCACATTTATTAGTTTATTCCATGTATATCATTATAATTTTCTTTTACATAGTAATATTTCTTCCTGAAGGATGTGACATATGGCATAAACGTCCGCTCAACTAATAAGCATTTCAATTCTATCCTTTCATCTCAGTTTATTTCAAAGAAATACACTTAAGAGTAAATTAACTCTTCAACCTACATCGAAATTGCTTCCTTCCTCTAATGCATTCCAACTTAGCATATCCCAATTATGCCTTTAAGGTACTGCTGCTACTCCTGTAGGTGTGTTAATTCAATTCCTGTAAGTGAGCTAGCTCTTCTGACCTACTGTGTTTTTTCGAGCGATTTAAATGGGGAATGTTATATCTTGTTGCAGCTCAAACTAGATTTGGATCTGAACACAACAAGGTGTAAAATAGCAACAGCCGGATGATTTAATTGAAAAAGATAACAAGTATAATGTAGATTAAATATCTCGTGTCCATTACTTGTGGGAAATATATATGTAACAGAAAAAGCATTCAATTTGATCATAATTAAAACTGAAAGGGAGAAATGTGATTACGAAAGAATACGAATATATTGCATTACTATGACAACCTAGTTAAAAGCTAATGAGAAGAAATACGATAGATTTTTTAACAAAGAAGCATATTTACTAGCCAATTGTGATAAAAAAAAATCTGTAACGCTTACGACTTTTCGTAGGCGGAAGAATTTAACAGTTTTAGAACAGAAATATTGGCGGCATATTTAAAGTTGTTCCAAAAAGAAAATTGTGTATATTTTTGTACTTGCACTTTTTTTACATACATTTTTTTTATACATGCATTTTTTTACACATCTTTACCATTTTTAGTTGTATATTTATTTATATATTTCTAGAGGTGGCAACCTTTCTCTGTAGTTAGATACGAAATAATAATTAAAATAGGATAAAATATTTAAATATTTAAATAAGATACATTTTTCAACAAAGAAACATATTTACTAGCAAGTTGGGATAAAAAAAATTCTGTAACTCTTACGACTTTTCGTAGGCGGAAGAATTTAAAACTTTTAGAACAGAAATATTGGCGGCATCTTTAAAATTGTCCGAGAAACAAAATTTTATATATACTTTTTATACATACCTATATTTTTCTATTTTTTAATTGCATATTTATTTATATATTTCCAGCGGTGGCAACCTCTTTCCGTGATGATTAAATAAGAAATAATAATTAAAATAGGATAATATATTGAAATAGTTAAATACGATAGATTTTTCAGCAAATAAGCCTATTTACTAGCCAGTTGAGATAAAATTTTCTATAACTTTTACGACTTTTCTCAGTCGTAAGAATTTAACAGTTTTAGAACAGAAATATTGGCGTATCTTTCGTATTTTTTTAATTGTATATTTATATATATATATATTTCCAAAGGTTCCAAACTCTCTCCGTAGTTTAATGTTTTTCTGTAATAAGAACCATGATTGCCCTCGAACTTTTCAATAATTTTGTCTGTAATATCACATGATTAAAAATCTGGAAATATTACTATTGAAAATTATAGTTCTATTGCGCAAATAACTTTCAACTATGAAGAAAAGTTGGTACCTCTGTCTTACTTTTCAAATGTAATTTTTTTTTTCAAATTTAAATTTAATTAAAAAAAATAAATTTTAGGCACGTTTAGAATTTGACATATTTTCTGATATAACAACTCTTTTTGCATACTTTTTTTTTAATCCTGGAAGAAAGCACCGAAACCATAAACAGAACAGAATACTGTTAAGTGGAGAATGCTATAGTCGAGTAGAAATAAGAAAAATTGACCAAAAGTGGCATTTATAAACTTTTGAAGAGGTATAAAAGGACACTCAAGTTACTACAAAACCGAAAAGATAAGGGTAGTAAAGACAAGAGTGCACGACAGCAACTTATGATAGAAAAATATTGAGACTGTGTTGAGTTAACAGAAAAAAAATCCTCTGAATATGTAAAAAATGAAATGGAGCAATGAAATGTGAAGTTGAGTGCAAGGGAAGTTTTGCACAGACTCCATGAACCATTTTTTATCTCTCGAGCAAAGGTTAGATAGGTTAAGCAGGGTTACCTGGACAGCAGAACCACGTTATTTGGAATGATGAGACAAAAATATCTCTTTTTGATAGTGATGACATAAAACACGTAAGAAAAAAATCGATGAAGAGTCTCGTTATGATTGGATTGCACTTACTCCGAAACAACCAGTTTGTGTTATGATCTAGAGTGGTATGAAATCAAAAGTTGCTGGGGCCAAATTTACATGAATAATGATAATATAAATTCCCAAAAATACCTAAATAAGATATTCAAGCCCTTTCTTACGTGATTCTATAGATTATAAAGTTTTATAATCAACAGAATTCAGATGAATGTCATGTTGCTGTTTTATGAAAAAGACTGGTTTTAAGATAATCACATCTCATGGTTAAAGTGACCTGAGAATAATTCCGACCTTAACTCAAAAAAAAATCTATACAACCAACTAAATAAACTTCTTAGTTGGAAGCAATCCAACAATAAAATCAATCAATAAAAGCAATAATTGAATTTTGGCTTCATATTATAATAAATACACAACTAAGAAACTAAATTCACGCCATGCACAGGCAATATATATATATATATATATATATATATATATATATATATATATATAATATAAGATTTTAAAAAGTTTTGCTTGTTGACCTGCTTTCGCCACCCTCGTTTGTACCCCACGAAAATAAGAGATTCGAAATAATGCGAGACAGCTACAAAAACTGTCAGAAGAAACTCCAGAAGAGACTTGAATAATTGAATAATGAGTTGAATAATTTCCCTTCTATATTAAAAAAAAGTAATCTGGAACTGAGCCAAAAACGATTTAGAAATGGACCAATCAAATTCTGCCTAGATATTCCGGGTTACTCTCATCGCTTTTTTACTAGGGACTTTTTTGAGGAGCTATTACTTTTTTTCTAGCCATCCTTACGGATTCGAAAATCATACCACCAGACACGAAATATAACAAGCTTTCAGAAATTAAAAAAATTATCACGGTCGGACAATAAAAACTCAAAAAAATCTTAAAAAACGAGTAAAAAATCTTTTATTGAAAAAGTCATTTTTTCATATTGTTGCCAATTTCTAAATAAGCGCAAAGGATTATGTTTTATCTCAAATAAAAAATGTATTTGCGCGAGACTATTAAAAACAATAATGAAAGTTTAAAATAATAATTAAATGATCACGTGTTGAAAGCAGGAAATAAAGAAAATTACGTCATAAAATTTGTGTTTACACATGAATATTAAAAATAAAAAAGATGAATTAAATGAAAAAGCATTATAACCAGTTAAATGAAAAAGCATTATAACCTGATTACAGAAGATAGTCGCCGTTCGTGATATCATCATCCTCTTTTTAAAGCAGGATACATTACCAGATTTTAAGAGGTTGTGAAATCAGAACGGGGGTTGGTGAGCGTAGCGAGCAGGGGGCAGAGCCCCCTAGTCAAATTAAAAAATATTATATATATTAATTTGTTTGTTACATTCCTTTTGAAAAGAAAAAAATTTAACAGTAAATTTCTACGCGATAAAGGAAACTACTGTGAAGTTTTAGAGTAGGAATACTATATAAAAAAAAATGTAATTAGTTTTCGGATAAAAAAAAACTTATTGAAATATTGTTGAATTTCCTGTACCTATGACAGCTGCTAAAGCGGGTAGAATGAGTCCTATGGAGATGAGACATTTCATTTTAGTTCGGGATCGTCTGCTTCTAGGGTCCTCCTGGGGTGAGGGGAGGTGCGGTGGCACGTGGCTACGGCGACCATAACTCCTCTCTGAAAAGACACAAAAAGAAAAGAAAATACGTTAGGTGTGGAAATTGAACAGAATTGCAACAAAGGATTGTGCACAAAATCAATCGATAGTATTTGAAAAGTTAAAAGTCACTTAAACACATTGAGTTTAAAAAATAAGAAAGAGAAATCATGCGTTAAACATAGATTATGAAACATTTTCCAGCACATTCAGAATAAGGTAACAAATCTTCACCGTTTAATAAGTTGAAAGATAATACACAATTGAACAATTTTGAAAACGTATAACACATTTGAAAACCCAATTTCAGCAATTACCAAGGAAAAGTCTCCGAATTCTTTTGTGCAGCCCTGTACATGATCTATAGATTTGTAATTTACACGGACACACAAAAGAATTCGATGACAGTATTTGTTCGATAATTACAGTCCATGTGTGAGAAGTGCGTTTTCAGCTTTGGTTTGGATTTTTAGGTTTGACTAAATGTTTGCAGAGTACGTGGTGTGTATAAATTCTGTTGATCATATACAGGTCTACACAAAGAAATTTGTAAGTATTACTAACTATGAGAGTAAATTACTTAAGGGTATTGTTAATTGCGTTACGAATTTTCCTGCTGAATTATATTTAGTAGACTAATATAAGTTTGTGGAATATAAATAAATTCATATACAGGGCTACGCATAGAGCAAGATACATTCTCGTTAATGGTTGGTAATTGCTGGAAGTAAGTTTTAAGTTACCTTATGCGTTTTTTACCTGAATTAAATTTTAGTTTAATATGTGGTGCACACAAAAGGTTTTATATAATATACAGGGCTGTACAAAAGATTTCGAGAGCATTTACATCGATTGGCGAAAAATTTCTAAAAGTGAATTTTCTAACTGAAATAATTTTTAAGATGCTATGCAGTATGTATCCAAGTCTATAGATAATATACAGGGCTACACAAAATAATTTGACTATGGAAGGTAAATGATTAAACTGGATAATTAAATGTGCTAGATGTTTCCTACACTGTTTACTACATATCTTCTTTCACTTCATTTAGCGGTGAAGTTTCGTTACAGTTTTCTAGATGCGTTGGAAAGTGTTTCAGAATCTATGCTTGACAATGTTCTTGTTTTTTGCATGTAAAGATGGAATTTTGTAAACGATTTTTAACTCACTTCCTAATAGTGCTAGAATTATTATTTTTTTTAAATATGTACAAAGATGTCTTTTCGATAACAATTCAACATTTTAATACTTTTAGAACTTAATTATGAATTAATAACTTAAATTTAAAGCATTTTTTCGTTAGTCTGCAAGCAGATGATCTATCGTCAAATATTCTTTAGGGTTACAATTGGATACGAATTACAACAACATTGGATTTGTTGTGGAGTGTGCCAAAGAAGGCCAACTGGCTGTGAAGCTGCAACAAAGAAATATTTTTTACACTATAAAGTAGAAAATATAAATACATAATAAAACAGTGTAATATATATATTTTTTAAATAGGCTTTAGGAATTGATAGTTTCATATTAAATAAAGAAAAGTGGCCAGTTAAACTGATGTCATTGAGCTCACAGGCTATTCACACTAATTGTATATTATAATCTTATTTCAAAGAATAATGCCCCTCGAAAAATAAAGAAACTGACAATAAATTAAGATGGGGATTAGCCCGCCGTTCACCCCCTTTATACTTAACCAATGAACCCCCAAAAATAATCAGGGAAGCGCCTTATAAAAATGCACCTTTATACAAAATTTGAAGCAAATCGGATATTTCTATCAAGAGTTATCGCGTTACGTACAGAACCTGCGGGCACATTAGCTCTCAGGCTTTTAGCCTGTGAGCTAAAAAATTATAATTATATGTTAAGAAATCAATTTATAACTTCTGAAAAGATAGTTTAAATAATGTTTGCTCTTTATTGCGTTGCTCTATCTCAACAAGATGGAAATTGTACCTCGAACGTTACAAATGAGGTTCGTTCGAAGTTTAACTATAGTTTTATAAATGTTCAGATCTTGGAACAATAGCTATTACACTCTTATGTAAAAATGCATGAATACAAAATTTATTTTATGTGCAGATTTTCATAATTAATAATAATAATAAAATTAAGTTTCAATATACTTTTACAAACAATTAATTACAATTCTGATACATTAAAATTATAGTATGCGCAAATATCCAATACAAGACAATGTAAAAAAGAAATCCTTGTTATTATTTCACTGAAAAAATTAATTATAATAGTCTGTTATTATAATACGATTACTTTCCGTAATAAAATAAGTACTTTTTAAGTTGGCAACATTTTATCTTTTGTTGATATTTACTGAAAATTCCAATGGGAAACTTAAGCCTAGCTTTGAACATTTCAGAAATTGAAATCGATATTTAGACTCTTTTTCCATTTAATATCTATTTCTCGGAAAAATCTATCCAAAAAAGTGTCCGTAGGTTATGAGATTGCTATAATTAAACAATTTTAGTGTACAAATACGGTTTTTAAATTCAGTAATACGGAAATAATAGGACTCCGTCTTAAAGAGGACGTAATCAACATGGCAACCTAGAATCATTACGTATAATGGGATATCATTGAATTAATTACATATGATAGGATTTCATAGAATGAAGAAAACTTTTATTAATATATTTTTAAGTTTTGATTCGATTTCCATAAAATTTGAAATGACTGGACAAAATTCTGCAACGATTATATATATTTCAAACCATTCGATTGGGCAGTTTTTTCGCTATTATATGCGGACCGATGGACGGACCAAACGACGACTATAAGGTACTACGTATTTATATAATTACGAACGCACCTAAAAAAGAAACAAAGCAAAAAATTTATATTAAAAAAAAATTCATGATCTCGCGCTTTCTACCAAACGTAATAAAGAATGAATTTTTCATAATCGTATTCGGTGCCCAGGCCAAATTAATGTATTGTAAGATATTTTTTTTCTTTTTTTTTTTTTTTTAAATCATTAAATGCAGCATGAAATGGGGTGTGATTTTCAAGATAAACATCGAATGCTTTATATAAAAGTGTATTTTTTAAAACCTATTTTTACTTTATTTGTGTTCCTTTTCACCACATTCATTTGAAATATGAAAATCATTCCTAAAAAAGCACTTTCGGATTTCTGCGTTAGAGTATAGGATCATCATACCGCTAATTGATATTGCCGTATATATTGCTAATCGATGCAGAGAGTGTATCGATCAGCACCGTCTCGATATACATATCTTTTCGAGACGGTAACTGGTATCAATGTACTATTATAATCAGGGTTCGGTGATATAAATGGATAATATATATCGTGATATATACCCGATATCTATTTTCAAAATATCATTATGTTTTATATTTTCGATATTTTAATATATTTGATATTTATTTTCAAATTTTCATTATGTTTGATATTTTTTATATTTTAATATATTTGATATTAATTTTCAAAATATCATTCTAATATCTTTTAAATTTTCAGTCAAAACAAGTGTAAATGAATTTTTCAATTTTTATTGACTATGTCGGTTTGTAGATAAAGAACTTTTGCCTCTATTAGTGACTTTTTTAGATGCCCCCGCCCCCCCACCCCAAAAAAAATTTCTAAGCTTTATGTTTAAAGCTGAATTTTTAAATGTAGAACCAATAATTATGCGAGACAATGTTCACTTCATTGAAATATAAACGGTCTAATTTAAGTAAACATTTATTTACAGCTTTATTAGAAAGAATTTTTTCGGGTTTAGTTTAGCTCAATTGAAACTATACAACAAGTTAGGGAATAAAAAAGCACACGAACGTACGTTTATATTCAAATTGTGAATTAAAAAATATATATTTGGTATTTATAATTTTGTTGTATAAAACATAAAATTTTCACGATACTTGATACTGAATCCTAATATTTTGTGTTTCGATGAGTTTAAAAAGCAAATTGTTTCTGCTTTCAATTAGTTGATCTTCAGTTTTGTTGCAAGTGTGGAGAAAAAAAAAAAGACATTAAGAATATTGTTTTATTAAGTTTAGATGTTAAATGCAATATATTGCAATTTCTAATTTATATTAAGTCTGAAAACATTTATAATCAGCAGTAAGTTGATTATTTTGAAAATAGCTAATATACAAAGTGGCTGAAAAGTATGGGCGCGTTGTTTGTCGTTGGTATTTCACAGTTAATAATCCTAGAAAATATGCTTATTTTTTCCATTTTTGCGGTATTTTTTTATAGATTTTCTTACGATATAGTATTCATTTACTCTCTAACTGTTTATGAAGCCCTATGTTCTTCGTTTAGCTATTTCTCAACAGGCGGTAAATGGAGAAAATATATTTTTGTAGTATTTTTTTTTATATACTATATATTTTTTATGATATAGTATTCATTTACTCTCTATGTGCTTAAGAGACAACCGTCAGAAGGATTGGCAAGTGCTATGTCCAATCCAGAGAAATGCAAGAAACAGAAAAATCGTCGCGCGATCGCTTTTTGTGAGAGGATTAATTGTTTGGACTGGAGTTACCGCTAAGGAAAAAACATCTTTAATTTTTATTGATAAAAATATAAACATTAATGCTAAGGTGTACCAAGACAAAATGCTGGTTAAGATTGTGGCCTTATGGAAGCAAAATAACCCTAATGGAATAGGAATCCTCCAGCGAGACTGGGCGTTTGCCACATGGATCAAAAGCGACATTGGCCTTTCTCGACATAAATGTACCTGGATATTCAACAAAGGGTAAAGGCCTTATAACAGAAAAGTCTTAACTCAATCGACTTCTCTTTGGGGCTACTTAGAAGAAAGGTTAAAGAGCAAGAAGACCTCAAGTTTGGATTTTCCGCGTCGCGAACTTATAAAGGCTTGGAACGATTTAGATCAGAGTTACATGCGACGCACCTTCAATTCTGTGATCCCTCATCTGGAAGTTTATGTGGAAGCGAATGGCGGGAATTTTTAACAATTTGTTCAAATATTGTTATTTGCTATATTTTTGTTTTGTTAGCATAAACTATGTCATCAAGTAGCGTATATTTTTTTTTAAAAAACAGCATTTTTGTGCGCGCCCATACTTTTCAGCCACCTTGTATATAAAAAAAATTATCGCATATACATCAAAATATCGGATATTTTTTATATTTTCGAAAATTTCGTGATATTTACGAACCCTTGTTTATAATGATCGCGAGTTTCAGAAGACGTCACATAACAATCGTAAGTAATTAAGCGAAATGTCAATCCCATTCTTGTATTTAATATTCCTTTTGATGTTAGCTTAGCGCAATAGGAAGTTGTTAAAATCCTTTTTCAATTAGTCAAGATGCTTCCCATTGTCAAAATATTTGACCTGTATTTAATTGTATAGTCAGAAGTGACGCTGTCGTGCCATCAGAAACAACCTGTTGCGGCATTGTAACACGAAGCATCTTTTTTTAGAAGTGATTTTAGCCATTGTGTATTTTAAAGAAACAAGTAATAAACTAGTAGTCGAACGTGAAACATTTAGTTTTACGAACTCAGTTTGAGATATATTTTTTTTTAACAAGTTGCATCATATATTTTTTTTCTCCCGGTGGTGGTTGGTGATGTGCATGTTAGAGATTAAATTAGAATTCAGGCTCTTTTTCCTGAGCCCGAGCCGGGAAAATTTTGTATCATCAAAATCCGAGCCCAATACCAAAAGTACGCAGTCGAAAACTGTTAATAACATTTTAAAATTGTTTCAAATTAATTTCCTCATTTAAATATCTCTTCTTACATTGAAATAAATATTAAATCCTATATACTCCCTCGTGACAACGTTTCGTGATTTTCATGACCCTGAAAATCTGTTTAAACTGGCAAATTTGTTAGTTATACCCAACCACTGGCAGAAATTGGCAAAATTCGTAATTTTTATGCATTTAAAATATCATTGTAGAATTATGGCAGAAAGACATGTGTTCTGTTTTCCAGCAATTCTGGAAAAGGACTTCAAATAGAAAGCGGGATAGACAATGGATATACCAAGGTTTCTTTATGTAGCTAACACTGGTCGTGCCAAGGCTTCGGAATCATTTCTGCTTATGACGCATCAGTAACAATTCAATTCCCTTTCAAACTGACGTTTAAAGGATTGTAAAACGCTTTATGTAACTAACACTGGTCGTGCCAAGGCTTCGGAATCATTTCTACTTATGATTATGACCCATCAGTAACAATTCAACTCCCTTTCAAACTGACGTTTAAAGGATTGTAAAACGCTTTATGTAACCAACACTGGTCGTGCCAAGGCTTCGGAATCATTTCTGCTTATGACCCATCAGTAACAATTCAATTCCCTTTCAAACTGACGTTTAAAGGATTGTAAAACGCTTTATGTAACTAACACTGGTCGTGCCAAGGCTTCGGAATAATTTCTGCTTATGACCCGTCAGTAACAATTCAATTCCCTTTCAAACTGACGTTTAAAGGATTGTAAAACGCTTTATGTAACTAACACTGGTCGTGCCAAGGCTTCGGAATCATTTCTGCTTATGACCCGTCAGTAACAATTCAATTCTCTTTCAAACTGACGTTTAAAGGATTGTGAAACGCTTTATGTAACTAACACTGCTCCTGCCAAGGCTTCGGAGTCATTTCTGCTTATGACCCATCAGTAACAATTCAATTCCCTTTCAAACTGACGTTTAAAGGATTGTAAAACGCTCTATGTAACTAACACTGGTCCTGCCAAGGCTTCGGAATCATTTCTGCTTATGACCCATCAGTAACAATTCAATTCCCTTTCTAACTGACGTTTAAAGGATTGTAAAACGCTTTATGTAACTAACACTGGTCGTGCCAAGGCTTCGGAATCATTTCTGCTTATGACCCGTCAGTAACAATTCAATTCCCTTTCAAACTGACGTTTAAAGGATTGTGAAACGCTTTATGTAACTAACACTGCTCCTGCCAAGGCTTCGGAGTCATTTCTGCTTATGACCCATCAGTAACAATTCAATTCCCTTTCAAACTGACGTTTAAAGGATTGTAAAACGCTTTATGTAACTAACACTGGTCCTGCCAAGGCTTCGGAATCATTTCTGCTTATGACCCATCAGTAACAATTCAATTCCCTTTCAAACTGACGTTTAAAGGATTGTGAAACGCTTTATGTAACTAACACTGCTCCTGCCAAGGCTTCGGAGTCATTTCTGCTTATGACCCATCAGTAACAATTCAATTCCCTTTCAAACTGACGTTTAAAGGATTGTAAAACGCTTTATGTAACTAACACTGGTCCTGCCAAGGCTTCGGAATCATTTCTGCTTATGACCCATCAGTAACAATTCAATTCCCTTTCAAACTGACGTTTAAAGGATTGTAAAACGCTTTATGTAACTAACACTGGTCGTGCCAAGGCTTCGGAATCATTTCTGCTTATGACCCATCAGTAACAATTCAATTCCCTTTCAAACTGATGTTTAAAGGAATGTAAAACACTTTAAGAAACTTAGACTATATTCTTGTTTTTCAAACAGCAAGTGATTTTTTCCCTTTTTTTCAATAAATAAAATTTTTAGTTTGAACGCAATCGAGCCCGAGCTCGCGTCTGGCCCGGACTCGAGCCACATATTTTATAAATGAATATTTTTAAATATGTATTTTAGATTCTTGAACGGGTACAGTTAAACTCGACACGAACCTTGCTGCTTACAATCAACCAAATCCAAATCGGACACGACAAAAAAATTTTCGTCAACCCAAAACCCGACCCAAACCCGATGCACTTTAACCGAAAAAGAAATATTCAAACCCTTACCCAAAGTGAAAGAAAATTTATCCATATTTTAATACAATTATGGAAAAATATCCTACAATTATGCATCTACATCAAATTTTATCTTCTTAGTATAAAAAGGAGCATATATAAACTCATTAATATTCAAATATTAAGTTTTTGTCTATTGAAAAATATCCAGCTGTTATTTTGAAAAATCGGATCAACTTGAACCCTACTCGAAAGAGTCAAAACCAAACCCGAAACATTTAAAGCCAACCCGACACGCAACGAAAAAAGTTAGCGTGAACCAGACCCGATCCGAACCGCGGTCGGGTTTGGTTCGGGTGAAGTCGGATTACTCGACTTTAATGTATTCTTCAGAAATTTGTGGCTTAAAAATGAAAATATTAAACGATTATAAGTTCGAATAATAAAAGTGTATCATATGAGTACAAAAATGTAATAGCTTGGAACGTGATCGTTTAAGGGGTTTTTAAATGACCTACTGAACAACGAGAAACTTTCTGACACATTTTCTGACTCAATTTTAAACGACAAGGCATAAAATTGCCAGGTCTGACTATGGAAGCGATTTCAAATCGAAATGAGTTTTCCCTTTTTAGATAAATGAATTACTTATCGAGTTATAAGCGATTCGTGTCACGTGACGACAATTTTTTTCCCTTTCTCGTGCTGAAATTCGGCGTCTGAAATTCGGTTCAAAACGCTGACATTGACGGTATTTTCTGAAAAATCCTCTGATTTTACTAAAAAATGAAAAACGTCTTTTGATTACAAAATTCCTTAATAAGAACAAACAACAGCCAATTTCATGCGTTTCCGAACAAAAATGAATTAAAAAATATGTCATAAAGTAGCCAGTTTGGATTTGGGTGAACATAGTTTCCGCACAACATTGGTAAAAAGTTACCGACCGCTGTTCTACACTGCAAAAAAAAAAAAAAAAAAAAAAAAAAAAAGTGTTGATTTTACAGTATAATACTAGCATAGCTGCCAGTATTATATCATAAAATTAACAGTAATAAACAGTAAAATAAGCAGTAATACGCTACATGCTTTTTTTTGCAGTGTATATTTTCACGCATAAATTTAATACTTCAAATTACTGTGAGAGAAAAAAAAAATAAACACTGTATTTACTTTCGCTTCTTTAATTTTTGCGACTTTTGCCTATTTTTAACAGAATATCAAAGTTAAGAAAACAAGAAATAAAAGTCATTCGTCAAGCATAGACTAATGAAACACTTTCCAACACTTCCAGAATATTAACAAAAGGTAAACAATGTAATATTATGAAAGATCATCAGTAATTAAACAACTTGGAAAACGCATAACACATTTGAAAACACAATTTCAGCAACAAACATCTATAGTCGGAAAAATATCCGAATTATTTTGTTCAGACTATATAGGATCTTTAGATTTGTATATATACTGCACAGTATGCCAAAATTTAGCCTAGTTAAGGAAACGCATACCACAGTTGAAAATTCCTATTCAGCAATTTCCGACAATGCACTTGAATTATTTTGTGTAACCTTGTATATGAACTATAGAATTTATACACACAAAATCATATGTAAAAAAATTAGTTGAATTAAAAAACGCGTACCACAATTGAAAACGCACTTCCAGCAATTATTGCTGATAGACAATTATTGTTCATAGACATATTGCTCATAGCTCACAGATATACTGTAACCGAATTCTTTTGGATGTCCCTGTAAATGAACGATACTATGCACATCCTATTTTATTCTATAGAAAGCATCTTGTAGCTCACATCCGCGTGATGTATATCAATTTCAATATGTTTGAAATAGTTTAACATCATTAAAATACAATGCAAACGATTTTTCCTCATTGACCACAATGTAACCGCATTATTTTGAGTGTCTCTGTAAATGAACTATAAATGCTACAAACATCATTTTCAATACCGAACAGACCATGGTAAACCCCAATAACGTATATCAATTGTATGACAATCCGAGTATATTTACGCGAGTAGAGCACGGACAGACAGACGGACAGAAACAGATTTCATAAATACTTTTCAGCCTTCGTTGGAAAGTGTTAAAAAATCGTTTTCTATTGACCCAGTGATACAATTAAATGAAGAAACTAAGAAAACTAAGATTTGTACTAAGATATAGTCTCGTAAATTCTTCTTGAACTTTCTACAAAGAAGGAAAACGAGTTTTATTGGAAGAAAACGTTGCACCACCTGTTTTGTTTTTCGAACATTTATTATTTTTGCATCCGTGAGAGAACAATATACACGTCTGCCATTGACCTCGTTACAAAACAAAGTATTAGTTGACATCTTCCCTGTTTGTTCTTACACTCCTTTATCTAACTCAACTTGATTTTTAGGGTTCCATATACTTAAAAGTAAAAACGGAACCATTATAAGATCTCTGTCTGTCGCAGTCGTCTTTTCATAAACTAGCGAACGAGGAAGGTTCAAACGTTATAGTTTTAAAGGCTACTGACCCACTAATTTATAAATTATTAGCCATTCACAAATATTTTTAGGAAAAAATTAAAAAGAGCTAATTAAGTGACTTGAAAAAAAAATTGTATATCGTGTGGGGTAATATATCGTTCGAAAGATGTAACACCAAACGCAGAAATATAGTATTTCTTTTTAAGTGTATGTATTATATTTTCAGCGATATCGTCGAAAATGTACCGCAAAAATATGAACCCCCCCCCCCCCCCCACACACACACACACGCCTATTTCCGAATCTAGTTAAACTAAAATTATGAATAGGAGTTTATTTAAACCTTAGGGAAAACTATAGCGTTTATCCTAGATCACAGTTTTTGAAAAATTCGCATTTTTTCCGTTACAAAGAAATTTTACTTTGATGACGCTCAGCGGGGGAGTTGAGGGCGAGTAAAACCCGCACTTGACCGATTATTGTATGTAAAAGATGGAATTGTGTAATAAATATTTCACTTACTTCGTGATAGGCTAGAATTATAATAAAAAAATATCTGTACAGGTGTGTTTACGATGATAATAAAACATATTTTAATATTTGGTACTTTCGTGTTATAGCGGCCCCCAAGAATGAATCGCCAAGCTATCAAGATTTATCGCCAAATTATAATGCATATATGACATTATAATAATATATAATGTATATAACATTTTGTGACGTATATGGACAAAGTTATAGTCATATATGATGCATAAATGATGTATATATATGACATGTGTATATAAGACGTATATGTACGTATATATGGCATATAACAACGGTCGGCAACTGACGGACCGCGGTCCACATCCGGACCGTGGAAGGTCAAATCGTGGACCTCCAAGTGTAATTTTTCGCACAATTTTTCAACAATTATCTGCTTTTTCTATTTTATAACGTGTATATAATTTTTTTCAGAACGTATACATGTGTATATAGTAATTTTTCATAACAAATACCTGATTTTTCTATTCTATAGTGTATGTATGTATGTATAAAAATAACAATTTAAAATTAATAAGTACTAATATTACTTAAGTATTTTTTCTCTGGACCTCAATAAATTTTTTCAAAAATATTCGGATCCTACTTAAAATTACTTGCCGACCCCTGGCATATAAGATGTAAATAATATGTCTATAATGACTATATGGCACGTATATGAGTGTTTGGAGTATATAATAATCAATATTATCAATTAAATTATGATTATATATTCAGAAATCAATTTATAAATCTTAAAAAGGTAGTTTAAACAATGTTTCATTTTTTCTTTTCTGTTGCCATATCTTAAAAAAAAAAAAAGAGCAAAAATTATAATTTTTTTTAATACATTCACTTGTTTGCGCTTTCTACCAAGCGAAAAAAAAATTGTGAATTTTCCCCAATCGAATTCGGTGCACACAGCAAAACAATGTACAGTCCCTGGCCAAATTATTAGACGCAGTTGTTTTTATTATAATTTGTTAAATATCTGGAAAGATACATGAGGAATTATCTTGAAACTTTAGGAGTGTAAACAACATGATAAACGTCATATATTTCCGAGAAGATTTTTTCTTGAAACCCCATAAGGGGCCGTCAACAAATTGAAGAAAAACGAATACGTTTTTGATAACCCTGTAAAAACCAATATCACAAAAGCGTTGAAACGGTATCAGACGCTTAGGAGGCTTATTGTAATAATTTGGGTTCATTTTTATGAAGATAGCATGTATACTCGAAGAGAAATTCAGGTTTTTATAAAAACGGTCCCAAATTTTACGAAGTTTTTTGCTTATAATTTGCAGAGTTTTTAATATAAAAACAAGTTATTTTCAGAAAATATGACAAACAAAATTATACACAATACCCTGTAATCAGAATTTAAAAAAAAAATAATAATTGCATGAAAAATGAGCAGGTTTACTAAATATTTTTTCACTGCGCATGCGCGAATTCAATCAAAATATACTGTGCATAATATATTAGCAAAATATATAGACCAACTTTTATGAAAGTCTCAAAAACATAGCTTGAAAATTCTGATAGTGATCGTCGATAGAATAAGCTCGAAATTCAGTGTTTCCAAAAGGAAGCAAAAAGATGAGGGGTTGTATCAAATATAGAATGAGAGACGCTTCATTCTTATTATGTCAACTTTCAAAAGCTAGTATATTTGGATACAACCCCTCATCTTTTTGCTTCCTTTTGGAAACAGCGAATTTCGAGCTTATTCTATCGACGATCACTATCAGAATTTTCAAGCTATGTTTTTGAGACTTTCATAAAAGTTGGTCTATATATTTAGCTAATATATTATGCACAGTATATTTTGATTGAATTCGCGCATGCGCAGTGAAAAAATATTTAGTAAACCTGCTCATTTTTCATGCAATTTTTATTATTTTTTAATTCTGATTGCAGAGTATTGTGTATAATTTTGTTTGTCATATTTTCTGAAAATAACTTGTTTTTATATTAAAAACTCTGCAAATTATAAGCAAAAAACGTAGTAAAATTTGGGACTGTTTTTATAAAAACCTGAATTTCTCTTCGAGTATACATGCTATCTTCATAAAAATGAACCCAAATTATTACAATAAGCCTCCTAAGCGTGTGATGCCGTTTCAACGCTTTTGTGACATTGTTTTTTACAGGGTTATCAAAAACGTATTCGTTTTTCTTCAATTTGTTGACTGCCCCTTATGGGGTTTCAAGAAAAAATCTTCTCGGAAATATATGACGTTGATCATGTTGTTTACACTCCTAAAGTTTCAAGATAATTCCTCATGTATCTTTCCAGATATTTAACAAATTATAATAAAAACAACTGCGTCTAATAATTTGGCCAGAGACTGTATTGTAATCGGAAATTTTTGGTGAAAATTATGAAATGCAGTCATTAAACTAAGCATGATTTTCAAGATAAACATTGAATGCTTATATGAGTTTTGAAAAACTATTTTTTTTACGTTTATAACTTGATAATATATATAATATAACTATGGCTCTTTACTTTCTTCTAGTTACAATGTAATGCTACACTGATACATGTCGTTTTCGATTGAATGAAAAAATCGATTGATTGAATTTGAAATCCTGCTTATAACTAGACAATCTCTCTATTTAGATTAATTGAAAGCATGCAATAATTTTCTTTGAGAATTATTAATTATCGAAAATTAATTGCGTTTAAAAAAATCATGAAATAAGCTTCAACAAACATGCATATGAATTGCGATGCATTTATTAATATTAAAATATAATTATGTTAAAATACTTATTATATTTTACTGTAATAAAATGTTACGTTATATTACATTACGTTAACGTTAATAATTTAAAGTTAAACTTAAGATTCCCACGAATGTTTTTTTTTTAACCGAATTCACCTTAATTAATCGCAAAATTTCAGTCATCAAATAAGGCGAATATGTCTATCCAGAAATAGCACTGTTCAAAAGTGTTCAAAATCCGTTGCAACCATGTAAAATACATTCACTTCTTTGAGATTTTTGTTATATTGCATTTCATTTGGCTTGATTGTTTGTTTTATGCATTTAAAACATACTGTTTATTTTAAAATTGTTTGTTTTATGCATTTTTGTGCGTTTGTGTTTTAATGCACTGTAAAAAATTAACAAACATTGCTGCGAAATAACAAGCAGCTAATCTCCACAAATTTTGATGGAACGTTTCTTGAAAATATCAAAAATTCCTAAGAAACTCGATTTAGATACTGGTGCTGTTGCCAACTTTGATTAGGAATGTTTCATAATAGAAAGCCAGAATTTTCTAGGAAGTTGTTTTGGGGCAATTAATTGCTCATTATTTCCCAGTAAGCACTCCTATCTAAATTTTATAACAGTGTCTATTGAAAACATTGTGTCAATTATGAATACTAGGGAACCCAGATAGAGAACATAGGTGAAAGCCATTTATTTTTTTTATTGAGAACTCTAACAATTTTTTACATTTAATAATTTTTTAGATTGTCCCCAAAGAGCATTTTATATGAAATATCTCAATTATATATTCAAATAAAATTTGGAAATTTATTAAAAGCGTTAATTTCGTATTGTCCTCGTGCTAGAAGTTAATAGTCGAAGAAATCGTTAAAAGTTTCGTTATATGCAGTAGTTCTTCTTATTTTGATAATTTTGGAGGTTTTAAGCGCTTATTTTGATTATATGTCTGTTAAATTAATGTTTTATTTATACTACTATTTTATTGATTGCTTAATGCAGTTTTAATTTCTTTATGGAATATTAGCTGGAAACAAATGCTGAACTTTTTATTTTGTTTAAAGTGCAACTGGATTAATACTTTGTAATCGTCTGCAAGCGATAGAGATATAATATATATATATATATATATACACTTAATAAAATTAATATACACAATGTAATTAATAACAATAACACATTCCCCATAAAAAATTTTACAATACATAAATCATACAAATACAATGTTACACTTGGACGTAGGATTTTCAATTACAATAATTTTACAAAATTTCTTACATCAAATGATAAACCTCCGTGCTTATGTAATAATCCTAGTTTTAGTAATTATGTAGATAAGGTACATGGTCACATTATTACAGGGGATATTAATATTGTCGAGAATGATTATCTGCGCAATTTTATGACTAATGGGACTAAATTTCGAACACCATCATGTTATAATATTTTTTCTATATTAAAACAATTTAATCTGGATCTTGACCTTTTTATATATAAAATTTCAATATATTATAATAAACCCATTGAATTTTTTAAAGAATGGAAATTAAATGTATTAAGTAATTTAAATGTTGAACTTTTCAGAAATATGGAAAATTTTAATTTTAATGTTAAACAACTAAATAGTGAAATAAAGAATTTACAAAACAAATTTATTATTACTTATGTTGATAAATCACCAAACAACTATGCTTTCATCTGCAAAAAATATTATTCACAGCTAATATCTAATGCAATAAATACAAGTTTAAATTTAAAAAAAACTAATCTTAATACAATTATTAATAATCGACATATATTTCAATATTATAAATTGCTAAAAATTAAAAATTACAACTTTAATTATCCATATATTGTTGTTATACCTAAATTTCATAAAACTCCTATAAAATTTAGAACTGTAACTATAGGCTGTAATACGTATAATAATAATGCAAGTAAATTTCTATTAAATATTCTCACTAAATTGTTTGAACTTACAAAACTAAAAGATAATTTGTTTAGCATAAAAAATAGTTTTCAACTTGTCAATAATATAAAAAATTTAAATAACATAACTTACATGAAGACGTTTGACTTTAATGACTTATTTAATAATATTGATATCAAGGATATGTTCAGGATTGTCAATTTATTATACAAAGAATACAAGGATTCCATAAAATTAAAAAATAACATTTCTTTAAATTACTTTAAAACTTTAACTACATTTATTCTACATCATAATTATATTGTTTTTAATGAGACTATATATATTCAATGTTGTGGATTACCACAGGGTGGCATTTTTCTTCAATTCTTGCAGAATTATATTTATATTATTATGAACGTAATTCACATATTGCTAATTGTAAAATGTACCGTTATATAGATGATATAATTGTCTTCTATTTTAATAATAATTCAAATTATTTACTACCAATAAAATATCATAAAAATTTAAATTATAGTTTCAACCTTATGGTAAATAATGAAATTAATTTTCTTGATCTTAAGATAATTCTTAAAGATAATAAAATTTTGTTTGACATTTATGACAAAAGAAATGATTTTACATTTAAAGCTAACTTATTTACTAATTATAAGTCTTGTATACATAAATCAGTATTTGTAAATATTTTACTAAATTTTGCACATAGAATAAACAATCTTTGTTCTAATAATTTTAAAACTCAAACTTATTCTTCAACATGCAGTAGAATATGGCTATCCCTTTTATTTAGTTAAGTCAATTTTACGAATATAAATTTTGCTTTCATTGGGGTTTATATGTTTGCACATTCTATCTGTTAAATCACTTACATTTTGATTACTGATATATTTGGCTAAAGACTGAATTCCTTTATGTGAGAGCTGAGTGGGAATATTTTGGTTAAATATCTTTTATTAATTAAAAAATTTAAATAGTAAATTCTAATTTTTTTTTCCTTTTCTAGGGAGAGAACTTTAAATATATGTTCCAATAAGTGCGTTGCCATATTGAAGATTTACTGGGTTTTCTTTCTTTCTTTCTTTTTTTTTTTTTTTTCTCCTTGCCAGGTAGAGAACTTTTTAACAATATAGTTAAATGCGTTTTTTTTTTTTTTTTTTTTTGCAAGATATTAGATCCAATACGTGAGGTTAACATATTGGAAATGTTTGGTTATTTTTAGCTATCAGTGTGTGAAATCTAATTTTATTTTTCAGAGTAGATAATATTTAGCAAGACGTTAGTTCCATTAAGTGCGTGTAGCCATTTTGGTATTTCTTTTAAACTTGCATAGTTATTTATAAAATGAAAATCTAATTATATTTTTCAGGGTTAATAATATTTTGCAAGATGTTAGTTCCAATAAGTGCGTGTAGTCATATTGGTAAATCTTTTAAGCTTGCATATACAGAGTTGCCAAGTCTCCGGCTTTTTGAACACCAGTAATTTTTTAGAGAAAATGTTGTTCTTTTAAATCGCAAAATGCTCCGATTAAATAAAACAACATTTTCTGTACTAAATTACCGGTATCCAAAAAGCCGGAGACTTGGCAGGTCTGCATATAATTATTTATAAAATGAAAATTTAATTTGACTTCTACAATAATATTTGAGATTTTATGGGTTTATTTATGTTTTGTTAAAATGATATTACACAATAAATATAAATTATTTAAATGTTGACATATGTAAAAATAAATAGATAAAATAATTTTATACTGGAAAATTTACTTAATCTAAATAATTAATAGTTATTTAGATATTGTTTTAATCTTTAACTAGATGGCAGCACCATATAATGATTTAAAAAAAACTATTACTATTATTCTTTAGTATTATTATTTAGTTATTGTTAATATAAATTATTATAAAACCCGATGGCAGCACCATATAAATTTTCACAATTTTTTTTTCTCTTTTACCTGAAAACTTGGAATACAAGTGAAATTTTTAAATATTCCAATAATATAATATATATATATTAAAATTATTTAAGTTAAAAAATATTTTTAGTAAATGAATTTATAGTTTTTATATTATTTATTTGTATTTTTATATTTTAAATTAGAAATAGTTAAAATCACAATGGTTAAATTAATAACTGCTACTTTTAGAAAATTAACTGTAATTTTAACTTGTACGTTTGAATTCACTTATTCACTTTACCATGTGCTTAGCACAAAACATTTTTGGCTTCGGATTCTGGACAAATTAATGTTGTAATGTATAGATTTTCTTTGTCTTCCTTTGTATTTATTTGTTTATAAATGGATTTATTTTCTTCCGTTTGATTTGTAGTGTTCTATTTTCAAAGGTATCCTTTTTTTTTTTTCAATTTCTTTCCAATGATTGTTAGGGCTTGGAATTGTCACAAAATTTTGGCTTTAAGCTTGTGACAATTACAGAAAACAATCATTCTTTGCTTATAATGTGGTTTCCCAGCCCTTGAGAAAGTAAATTACATTATAAGCTTACATTTGTTTTTTTTTTTTTTTTTTTTTTTTTTTTTTTTTTTTTTTTTTTTTTTTTACTTATGTTTCACTTTTTGAATAAATACTTCATTTGTTAGGACTATGTTTTATAATGTGTAATTTGACATAGCTATTTGGGGTAATAATTTCATTGCATTTGGTCAGTTACTTCTGTTTCAATGGTTAATTTTTGTAATAGGTTTATATATATATATATATATATATATATATATATATATATATATATATATATATATATATATATATAAACTTGAAAATATCCTATGTTTAGAAATTAAAAAAAATTGAAGTTAGCAAAAATCGCAAAACCGAAATTTCATCGTCAAGTGTTGCCATTCGCAAAAGGACGCCAACGTTACGCACGGACGATAAAGAACTTAAAGTTTCCACAGAAAAAAGGTTCATAGCACTATTAAAATGTCAGAAATTTCTACAAAATATTTGTTACCAATAGTTGAAAGAAATAGAAACTTCTCTTTTTATATGGATACAGACAACAGAATATTTTTCAGAAAATTAAATTTTCAGATCCAAAAAAGAGCAACTCCAGTTTTTTTTTCTTAAAAATTGCACAAATAATTTTTGAAGTTAAAATTTTGTCAGTTTTCTCAAATGTAAGCATTTAACTGCATTACAATACCAATAGATCGCACCACAGTTTTTTATATAAAATTTTTCCCTTCTGTTTTTTTTTTCTTTCTTTCAGGAAAATAATCGTTTATTTTTCTTAGTAGCATATATGGCTTATGCCAAAGCTTTTAATTTAAAATAGTACAAAATTATTAATTGAAAAAAATATTGGACATGGTAAATTTTACTTAATAATAACGAAGAAAAAAACAAATTCTGTAACTTTTCCTCCAGATATAAAATATAAAATTCACATTATTGAAATGGGTTATCATAACACTAACATTATCGAAAAAAATATATATTGCCAAGCGGTAGCTTCGAACCGACTTTCCCTTTGGAGAACCACAATTCCTCTTTCTGGCGCCTTAGACGATTCGGCTATCGCGGTCGCGTCTGTCGATAAACTCACTGGCGCAGCGAAGAAGTTGGGGGGATTTCGGGGTTAAAACACCTCTAGCGCATTTAAAATTCATAAGATGCATACAAAACTCCTTGTATTACGATAAATATGAAAAATAAAAACCAAAGTAAAGAAAATATTTTTTTTTAACTATTCTACTATTTCCAGGCTTTATAATAGCAGCCTTTATTTCAGCACAAAAATAATGAAAGAAAAATTTAGGAGCAATACCAGCAAAGTAGAACGCATGTTAGTACTACTGCTCTTTATCCTTATCTTGTTCTCTCTCTCTCTGAAGATTGAAGAAGATGCTCTTTTATGAAAACTTTAAACACATAAATGCTAAATTTATCATGGTTGTTTGTGCTTCTCATTACGCTGTTTTTTATGAGTCATGTATTTACTACACACTTACCTTTTGGACATGCATTACAACGAATTTGTTCATTTAATGAGTAACAATGGTTCAAAATCCCTCCCAGATGAGGATCCTCTGGATGTGCCACTTATTAACTATTTTCTGAAACAACAGAACCTGAAAACTGATTTCCCGTTTGGTATAGCGACAGAAAAGCACCGTAAAATGCTGATTGCGCATGCTCAGAACAGCCAAAACAATCGTTCGATTACAAGACTTTTCTTCTATTATAGATAGAAGAAAGTAATAAACATGAACTAAAATGTTATTTTACTTATTTGGTTATATATTTTGTTAGTGCGCGTGATTTCACTGTTTGTATAACTAAAAAATTGAATAATTATTAACATTTGGCTGTTCCTTTTTTAACACTTTCTAACAACGTTGAAAAGTGTTTATGAATTCGGCTTGTCTGTCCGTCTCACAGTTGGGCGAAACCCCGTTTTTCCGCCAAAAAAATCTGCTAATCCTTCCATCTTTTGAGAATGTTTCCTATTTTTTTCCGAGAGGAATCGAATGAGACCATCTGCAAGTCGATACGGCCTATACTTAACGAAGTACAACCATTCTTTTTGGTCGATATTTGATAGCTTAAATTCTTGATTATTTCAGGTTTCATTTCCTTATGAAATATTTCAGTGTCGATTCTTATATATTTTTTTCCGCTGAATCGAATGGAACCATCCGAAAATCAATACGATATTAACCATAGCTATTGAGTTATAGGGCATTCCACATCAATGGCATTTTTCGACATTTACAGGGATACACAAAAGAATTCGGTTACAGTACTCTCCATGAGGGATAATTGCTGGTAGTGTTTTTTCAGTTGTGATATGCGTTTTTAATTATAACTTATTTTTTGCATATTAGTTGGTGTGTGTAAATTCTATAGATCATATGCAGAGTTGCACAAACTAATTCACTTCCGTTTATTGACGGAAATTGCTGACAGGAATTTTCAACTGTGTTACGCGTTTCCTAATTGAAGTAAATGTTAGTATACTAATGGAGTAGTATATTGTTCACGTATATTACCTATAGATCATATACAGGGCTTCACAAAAGAATTTAAATACTTTTCCGTTATACAAGGTAATTGCGAAATTGTGTTTACAAATGTGTTATGCATTTTTCAGACTGTTTACGTAAATATATTATCTTTCGCCATATTGTTCTGTGAAGCTTTGTTACAGTAGTCTGAATGTGTTGAAAGTGTTTCATAATCTATGCTTGACGCAAGACTTTTCTTTCTTGTTCTGAAAACCAATTTTGTCTTTTTGTAAGCTTTTGGGCTTTTTAAAGTAAGTATAATCTTTTTGCAGCATTATATACAAATTATAGAAAAACGGGCAAAAACTTAACAGAGTAATCAAACTGTTCAAGCATACCGGCAATTCAATTAAGTAAAAAACCGAAAAAAGAAATAAATATATACATAATACATGAAATTTTAAGAATATTTTTCATTAAAGCAAGTATTGTAAAGTTTTGTTGTAATGAACACTGCCATAGTTTGAGCAAAATTTCGAATCTCATTATGGACTGTGTCAACACCGACTCAACTATAATAAAGTCGATTTTGACTCTGTAGCATGGCGCTATTATCTTATAAAAGTACTCTAAAATATATTTAAAGCGAATAAAATATGGGTTTTTTTGTGTGTGTGGGAAAAATATGTCTTACTTTATGCGTAACGCATGTTTCTTCTTTCTTGTTAATGATTCGTAACAGTGCCATTAAACTCCACTGATAAGGAGAACGTTCGATTAAAATATAATGAAACCTCGTTAATAATAATGATATAATTATACCCCTAACCCATTAAACTGAATACCTTGACAAGTATTGTCCTAACTGTTAAATAGAACCCGTAATCTTCGGAATTTATAAAGAAAACAGATACAAATATATGATGAGGCATCATTTCAGATATCGATAGCAAAACAAAACAATCTCATTAATGGCAGAGTGGTCGTGTGCTATACTCGATTAGTGACCTGTATGGCGAAAGAAGATTCTAATCCGAACAAAAGAGACAACAGAAATCACTGGAGCACATAATAGTGTGGGTCGCGAGAACACTTTTTCCAAATAAAAGTATCACTTTGTATGCGGAATACAATAGTGAAGCTGCCATGCAGAACCAAGTAAAAGTAATGCACTTTTTTTACTTCTGCCGCTGTTTTTGAAAGAACGTTTCAGAACTATTAATAAGTAATTTGGGAAGCCATTTTCTTTTATGCTGAAATGAAGGTTTGGATTATTACAAAAGGTTAGTGAAAATGTTGGGAAAGAAATTAAGTTGGAAATTTTCTTAATTTCAACTGGTGATCCAGTTTTGGCTTTTCTTTTATATAGCAAAAAGTGAGATTACAAAATGTTTTATTATTTTTATTATTCTTAATTTGTTCGTGTTCTATTTTGTAGTGAAGTAATGTCGTTGTCATTTTAATGAATTGTAACTAAAACCTTGAGTTACGAAATAATAAGGGTTTTTTTTCCAATTTCAAATGCAATATAATTTCATATGTTGTTTATTTACCATTAATGGAACAAATGAAACAATTAAAAAAAATCAGAGTTTTAAAAATAAATACAGGCGAACCTCGATTTAACGATTGCAAAGGGTACTTTGCAAATCATCGTTAAATCGGGGAACATATTAGATAAATTAAAACGGGCTAAATGTTGGTTACTAAATTTTCAAATGCATACCATTAGTATTTAATTATATTTTCATTTTGCTACATTAAATATACACTTTAAAAATATATATATTAGTAATTTCTTGTCTTTATCCTTAAATGTAGCCGGTAACATTGATTCTTTAAGTTTTTTCAAAAAAGCATTACAAATTGTCATTCCATATCTAACCTCATTAAACAGTTTTTTTCTCGGCATCTAATCTAACATTTGCTTCAACTGAAGTACCTTTCTAGAGTTTATCATGTTCTGTTTCAGAATCAGAATCTAAATTTGGAAGATTTCGCTTATTTTTGTCATAAAACTTTTGAATAATCTGTAGTTCACAAATGGGCCATAGTTGACATGATCTATAAAATCTAAAAAAAAATTCTAGAATGGCATACAAAAGTGATTTTTGAAATTATTCTAAATCAAACAATTCATCATCAAAAAAGGGTTAATAGAACAGTTTCAACCACATGATCATAATCCTCCAATCTGTATCCAACCAATCAAAATCACCAATTTCTCAACCTGTATTATCGCCCAACCAATCCAAAATCGACAAAAACCTATGAGCAAACAAAGCGACCATCTGGTTGTTAGGTGGTTGCTATTGCTGAAACTGATCTATAGATGAACAACTAAGAGAAAAAAGCACACAATTCTTGTAACTAAAAAAGTCGTTTACAATATTTGAAATTCATTAAAACTATCGTTATATAGAGGAAAACTATCGTTAAAATGAGGATTATTCAACATAGAAATAAAGATAGGTCAATCCGGGCCATTAAAATCTGTTGTTAAATTGAGAAAATTGTTAAATTGGTTAATCGGTAATCGGTAAATAAAAAAATAGTATTACTGTACTTCATTTATTTGGTTACTAACCATTGCAGGTATTAACCTTCTCATGTATTATTTTTAAATGGACGAAAAAGATGTTTTGTATTTTTAAATAGATTTTAAATGGGTTATTAAGGAAATAATGTTGGATTTTTAAAAATCATACATTTATTACCAAACTAGCAGCATAACAATCCGTTGGATTGTATTTGTATAAGTCACAAGTTTAAAAATGTAATTTTACCTTTTATAATTCTTATGTTTCTTCTTAATATGACTAAATTAAAATCAGGTAACTAGAAATTATTTTGACTAATGAAATTTTTTTCCAACACATTTTTACTGTCATCAGAACCAATTATATCGCAAAATCTTAGAAAAAAAAGCACTTAATCAGATAAACTAGAATTTATTTTGATTAATCAAAAATTATTCCAACACTTTGTACTGTCATCAGATCCAATTATATCGCAAAAATTATCGAAATGAGTTTTACCTTAAAAAAAAAAAAGCACTTATGTTGTTTGTATTTTTTCTTACACTTCTACTAGATTAAAATCAGGTCTAATGAAAATTTTTTCCAGCGTTTTGTACTGTTATCAGATTCAATAATATCGCAAAATTATCGAAAAGAGTTTTACCTTAAAAAAAAAAAAAAAAAAAGCACTTACATTGGGATTTTTTCGAAATGTGACTAAATTAAAATTAGGTAACTAGACAATATTTGATTATTTTGTACAATTATATCGCAAAATTAAGGAAAATTGTTTTACCTTTAAAAAAAGAAGCACTCCTATTGTTGTTGTTTTCTTTTAATTATTACTAAATTAATTAAAATTAGATAAGTAGATAATATTTCATTATTTTGACTAATGAAAATTTCTTTCAACACCTTTACTGTCCAATTATATCGCAATATTATCGAAAAGAATTTTACCTTAAAAAAAAGCATTTACTTTTTTTTTTCCAAATGTGACTAAATTAAAATCAGGTAACTAGACAATATTTGATTATTTTGACTAATGAAAATCTTTTCCACCACCTTGTACTGTCATCAGATCCTATTATATCGCAAAAATTATCGAAAAGAGTGTTTAAATTGAGAGACAGAACACCTTTAAAATGGTCAAAAAGTCGACTTTTAGATTTTTACATCTTTAGAAAGATAATTTTACTCTGAATAACTTGATACCAATCTTTAATTATGCGATAATTATTTACTGTGATATTAGGGAAAACACATGTAGACATCATTCCGTCGTATCCGACCTAAATGCCCTGCGACAACTGACATGGTGACTTGTTAACATTTTGGTGTCGCACTTTCACATTATCGCAACTAAAAAAATATACTAAAATGCGTTGATTATTTTTAGTTGAAGACCGTAGATAATAGTAAGAAAGCTTTAAAACATTAACTCCAACTTCCACTTTCGCCAAATTTGTTTACTTTGATGGCTTTGCTCTGAAGCGTGATCACAATTTTGCTTAGCTGCGTTTACTTTTATTCGCTATTAAATGCTTAATTTAAAACAATTTTTTTTTCAGAACAATATTTTCCTGATTTTGTAATATTATTGCGCCTTTTTAATATTTATTATAATTTATAATGAATAATTGTGTGAAAGAAATTGTCATTTTAATGGTAATCGCTATAGAAAAATGCGATTATAGAAATATGTCCTAAGGTGCTAATTCATCTTTTAGAAAATTGAAAAGTCGTAAATTTGACTGTGATTTTGTTTCAAGTGAGAGTTTTGGATACGGATTTATTGATATTAGTATTATTTTTTAGTAAACTATCCGAATTTTTGTGCTGCAAAGTAAGTGAATCAGATATTGAAATATCAGAATCCCTAAAAAATGTCTCATATTTTGTATCGAATAATTTAATTTTATAAAAAGCGCATATTTAATTTATTTAAAAATCAATAAGAAACGAAATTTAACTTGTATGTTTATTTTATTTATTTATTTATTTATTTATTTTGAATGAATAAGTGCTGCAATTTTACTATTTAAATTTATTTCTTTATTACGCAAGTTCCTAATATCTGCAGCATTTTAAAAACTATTTTATATTTATCAATTTAAACTAGCATCTTATTTTATTTTTAGTACTGAATAAGTTATATAATTAGTAATTTTGCTTCTTTTATTATGAATTTTGTATTTTTTAAATAAAATTAAAACTTTAAACGGCTGTTTCTCAAAACGACTTTTCTGACGCTTGCGCGCATGATATCAATAAAACCGTTTGAAATATAGCTTCAAAATTTTTACCCTACTTAAATGTTGTTACAATTTATAATTATGAAAATGAACTAGAATTATGAATATGTGTTCAATATGAAAAAAAAAAACTATAATATTAAATATATGTAAAAATTAGAGAACTTATAATTAAAAGTTAATTACTCTTTATATAATTAACCGTTTCCAAAAGCTTTAGTTCAAATTATAGTTCAGAGTATTATGTTTAATTTAAGATAAAGTTTATGCAAATGCTGGGAAATTTGCGTGTGAAATGTTATCCAATGTAAAAAAAATTATCACTTTAAAATCCAACCTTTTTTTTTTTTTTTTAAGACAGCTCAATATTACCTAAATATACTTTGAAATTTTTATGCTTCTAGATTCGTTGCACTTTTTTGAAAAAAAAAAAAAAAAATGTCAAACTCATGACAAATTTCGCATGTTCGACGACCGTTAAAGGTGTACTGTCCCTTTAAGAAAAAAAATAAAGAAATAAAGAATTAAACACTTTTTCACAGCACAGCGCTTACAGCATTGTTGTCACCGGTACCTGTTACAGCATTACAAACGCAATTCGGACCACTGTAAGACGCTTCGCGAAGATAATCAAATGGAACTATGCTAATATTTTGCATAATTAAGAATGTGTGTATAACAAAATAAGTGTTCACAAATGAAACAAACAATACAATAAAGCTCCAATTGTCCGGATCGCCAAACATCTGATTCAGGAAATAATAATAATCGTCATAATAATCAAAAACACAATTTTAAGAAACTATATACTGTAAATTAAACTTTAAATAGTTACTGATAAAAATATAATTTCCTTTTAATTTTATTTAAATTAGCGTTGAAATGGATTTTTAATTGGAATTTTCAAGAATTTGAATAGTTTTGAGTCCGCATTTCCTCATTTTCAGCGATACTTGCATTTCTCCATTCTCATATACTTAATCCAGATAATTCGCTTGTATAGTAAAAATTGCAATCGACTTTTAAGTGAAAAAGCAGGTGGGGTTAAATATTGTGAACTGACATAGTAAATTAAAATAATAATAATAATAATAATAATAAAGTAAAAAAAAAAAAAAAAAATTGGAAAAATTTATGCATACATTTAAACTTCTACTGCGGCAAAACAATTAATTTTGTTGAACATGTTCAATTAATATACGTTTAATTGTATTTAAAAACCGTTTTGTAATTTTTTTTTTTGATCAAACTGACACTTTGCATTAAGCCTACTTTTTCATTAAACAAAATATATTTTCAATAAGTTTTTTATTTCACAGAATAGACCTTTTTTTTTTTCATAGTTTCCCTAAATTATATGGATTGTATTCAGAACACATTAGTTCGATAATTGGAGTTTTTACTATATTACTTTTAGGAACATACCACTTTGATATAATGTAACAAATAGTCAAAACTTTTTAATTTAAAACTTTCGCGTCTTTTTGTTAATAAACATAGTGAAAAGTACAACTGCAATACTATATAGTAATACGATCTTTAAATAATAAAATATGTAGCTATTTGTTATAAACCTAATTGCACTTACAAGGATTGGAAGCTAACAACCTAATTGCACTTAGAACTGCACATTACTAATAACACTGCACTTAAACCTAATTGCACTTACAAGCAAGGAAAATATTTTTGAAATTGAAACGCATGTATGAGACATCTTAAAATTTAAAAAAAGAAAAGAAAAAAAAAAAAAAGAATAGCTTTAAAAAATTTATATTTTCAGTTAATTGATTTATGTTTTCAAATATTTATTGACCAGAACACTTCTTTGGAGAATTTTTGGTGGAAGAACATAAAATATTGGAAAATATTTTTTAAAGTCCACAGTCTTCTTAAGGGATATGCAATTGGTTATAAAGTTATTTACATTAAAATTTACTGCTTCTGTACGAACTGTTAAAAATTAGAAGGCATCTGTATGTAAACAAATTAGCAGACATCAAAATATGTTTTGGATTAGAAGTTTCAATACAAGGAGTTAAAGTTTCATTTATTATTATTATTATTATTATTATTATTATTGCGGGTGAGGGGTTAAGTGGCTAACATTAGTAAAACTGTAAACTACAGCTTGCACTTGATTTTGCGTTTTCTTTTATGATACTTACATAGTTATTGGAACTACAAAACTAGATAACTTAACAAAGAAAACTACTACTATTACAAACTTGAAACTATGACTTTTAACTAAATGGTAGTCTACATATTAAAGAAAAAAATTCTTTCTAAATTATTTTATAAATATGCAGAACTCTATTTAAAATATAGAGCTTGTACTACGGCACTCACGGCACGGTATTCACTCACGGCAGAACATATGTAACCTATTTTTATTATTTTGGAGCCATGTGGGACACGAACTGGGACAGATTCGCGGCAGCTTGTATGTAACCCTCGGTTGATATTTTTAAGCCGCGCGCGGCACAAGTTAATTAATGTCCACCGAATAATTTCAGTTTTGATAGAAATTATTTATTTATATATAGAAACAAACTAAGAAGGCACTGCATAAAATATCCTCAACTTGAAAAAATAAGGACCGACCCTAATATATACGTATATATGAAGTCGAATTTGTTTAATATGAGCTCGGCTAAAATAGGGACACGGTTACAACGAGCAATTTGTACGTTAAGAAAGGTTCATCATTTAAACTATTTTAAGATTTGTACGCTTTTTACGAGTTGCAGATGCAGGATCACGTGTAATACAAGCAAAACATGATTTCCTTTCATGATAATGTTATTTTAGGCAAAAAGTAGGGTAGAATTAGGGAAAACATTCTTTTCTTATCGAACACTGTTCTCTCTCGGCGATAACAGTTTTCATTACAACTGTCTGACAAAAGATGCCTGAATTTCAATCTTAAAAGAGCCCCCCCCCCCTTCTTCCACACCCCCCCCCCCTAAGAAAATGCAAAGGAATGTCCTGAGGTCTTGAAAAAATGGAAAAAAGAAGAGAGAGATAAGAATGTTTCATATACCGTGTTATTGTGAGATTTACAACTGATCCATAGAAAGGAAGGAACGTAGAAGAAAATCATTATTTTTTTATTTCTTTAAATCTGGACTCTGGACCATATTAACCAGTCTTTCTATGTCTCTTATTGCACTGTTAAAATGAAAAATATATGTGGAATCAATAGCTCAAAAACTGTAGTAATTATCGTAATGTTCGCCGAGTTTAACCGGGGAAAAGTGAGTGATCATTTGTATTACTGTACGCCGTGCATGTTCTTTGGAATTACTAGTTCTTTGAAGGCTTTGACTTTAGTACTGTGATTTTGTTCATAAATCTAAAGATAATGACACTCACGAAGGTAAGATTGAATATTTAATGTTAGCTTTATGATATTAAGTTAATTTTAGCATTGAGTGAATAGAACAATTAATAGCAGTAATTAGTTTAATTATGTGTATGTTTTTAAGATTTTTAATCTTCTTATCTGGTATTACGAGTAACGACTACCACGAGGGCCCTTGCTTCTCGAATTAACCGAATTCGACTCTATATAGTGTACTTAACTTCTTTATTCGATATCTCAGGTTCTATGGGTCTGATCCTCACACAACTTGGACCATTCATCTTGCTTTGTTTAGAGCTACCACCACCACTATTTAAGGTCTCTCCTCCAGGGGCGCTGAAATTTCCAGTATTGTGTGCTGCATAGTGTACAAATTTCTTTATTTAATATCTCAAGTTATATGGGTCCGATCCTCACACAACTTGGGGAATTCGTCTTGATTTCCCCCCTCGCACACGATTTTAGGTCTGGTTCTCTCCGCCACGGCGTGCTGGAATTTCCTGTGTTGACTTTTATATTGTCTCCAGCCTCCATTTTTGACGGACGTTCGGTGAATGAAGATTTCCTTAAGCTTTTACGGCTTCTCTCGGCTCTTCTTGAAACCTCAAACAAGGTCTCCAATGTTTCAAGAGCTGATGTGAAACAATTAATGCAAAATTAGTTATATTACAGCGAAAGTATTCTAACAGTAAAACTAATCTTATTCTTTTTATGGCAGTTCTTCATAAAATCGGATCTAATGTCGGTTAAGAATAACAATTCATTGACTAAAGACATCGATAAAAAAAATTGATAGTATCTATATAATTGAGTTGGCTCTAGTATAGATTAAATCGATAAAAAATATCAGCATCACTACTGTATATTGTCTAATCGTACAATCTCATTTCTTTGGATCCGTTTGAAAAATTAACAACGAAATGAAAATGTTAAAACTTTGCAAAACAGTATAACAATAGATGTTGTAGCTACTAAATCTGTTAACTTACTTATAAGCAGAAAACATTTTTGACACCTTAATGCAACATTTTCGGAAATTATCTTACAAGTAAAAGAAATAATGATTATTTTAAGCCTTCTCTACAAATGTATTCATTCTTAGAACGATAATACTGGCGGTATGGTCACCCTGAATGAAACAAAATTCATCCCGGTACCTTTCTTGGAATAAATTACGTAATTAGGCGCGTAAACCAGGAACTGTGTCACTGACCTTTGTTACAGTGACGCAATGGGCAAACATATCGTCTGCTAAGTTTCTTCAAACAATCCAGCCCCGCAGGGATATGTGTTTTTTTCTCTCTAAAAATGGAGCAAACACATAGTTATGATTGAGGCATTCTATCAAAGGATGAAGATTAAAGAAAGAGGATGAGTTATGTATTATTATTTTTGTTTTTCATGGTCAGTCTAGTTTCAGATTACGTATCGGAAGCGTAAAATTGCGGCTATCTGTTTTCAGTTTATTACAAGGATTTCGGATGTTCTCAAGAGAAAGTAGGTGAGAGATGAGTGTATTGATAAGGTCTACTTTTTGAGTGCAGAAGCTCAATTTTAGCCATTTTATTTTTCCTAACGGCTTTATACTGGACAAAAGTGAATTGTGAATTGGGACAATTTTTTTTTCTTTTTTAGTTTATTTGTTTTCTTTACAAAAGTAATCTATATTTCAAAGAATGCAGAATTAATATTCTGGAAACGTCCGGGAGCAAGACCGTAGCCAGAAAAATACTTCGAAACGGGATTTAGGGCCCAGAATTTTATTCTTGTCTTGATTTAGATTTGTTTTTTACTAAGTGAATAGAGGCTAGTGTTAAGAATCTTTGTTAAGTTTTATTGTGAATTGAAATAATTTAATTTAATTACACAAGAAAATGTAAGCCTTTTTCATTGCAAATAATATTATAATCTAATTTAAATGCTTTTTCGGTGACGTACCGGGTGTCCTAAAAAGGATTGATTGATTTTAAAATTCAATAACTTCCAAACGGTGACAGATATTTAAAAAATTCTTCCAGGAGAGTAGTGTCAGGAGTTTTTTTTTTACTGCGATTCCTGATTTTTGTTCGAATTACCAGCAATTATATGGCGCTGCGAGCGATAGGAGTGCAATCCAGGCCGAAATTAAAATCACCCAGCATTAATGCGAAGGAAGGAGGTTCATTTCATGGAGTGGGTCTCATTCGCTAATACAATCTGGTTCTTAGGGCCCGAGTCTGAATAAGATTTTATTGGTAAATGATTGGTACTCAGAGTTTCAAAGGCTAGAAAAAACCCGGTTTAAACCTGGGAATAAACCGGGTTTTTTGGGAGTAAACCATGTCTTTTGGGAATAAACCTGGCAATAAACCGGGTCTATTGGAAATAAACCTGGGAATAAGCCGGATTTTTGCAACTCTATTGGTACTCCATGTATTCAACCTCCTTCCTTCACATCAATGCTGGGTGATTTCTGCTTTTGTCTCGATTGCACGCCTATTGCTCGCAGCGCCATCTATTGCTGATAATTATAACAAAAGTCAGGAATCGCAGTAAAAAAACTCCTGACATCATACATTATTCTCCTGCAAGAATTTTTTTAATATCGGTCACCGTTTGGAAGTTATTGAATTTTAAAATCACTCAGTTCATTTTAGGACAGCCGGTAGGTGGACTTTAATGCCAACTAAGACTCCTATAAAGGAGCTCCTATAATACCTATAAGGTATTATATGAGCTCTAGTGCCAACTAAATAAATGTTTGAAATTTTGATTTTGTACTCATGTTTTCAAATGTTTTATTGCCAAAATTGTCTTCCCAGTATAGCACACATCTTGATAACTAAGTTCTTGTTAAATTTTAAATGACTTTCGTTGCATTCTTCAAGAATTTGTGCTAAACAAGTCTGACGTTCTGTATCAGGCTCTTGTATACATTTTATTTTGATATTCTGCTTTTTTACAGTGTCTCGTTCCAAAAAAAAAATTCGATGATTTTAAAGATTTCTTAGAAAAAGTACTTATTTTTTAAATCAACATACTAACGGTTCACACAATAAAGATAAATGCCAGAGTAGAATTTTGATTTTAGAATCTTGACTTATAGTTAAAGGCATTGACATATTTATAGTCATCCTGACAGAAATTTCAAAAGAGGGGGGGGGGTGTCAAATCCTGGTGTCTTTGGTTGAAAGAGTTGCTATCTAACTTTTCGTTAAGAACATTTTTGTGAAACATCTTTTAAAATGACTCTCTTTTATACGTCGTTATCGATTGTGCGCCCATTTTTCTGGGTGATTTGTTAGCAGATTTAGTTGCTGAAAATACATGAATTTTGATAATTTACCTACGCTAAATGTGTGCATGCTCTATATGAATTATTTGCGTCTAAGAGGTAGATCATATAAATTGATCCAAAGACAACACTCAAAAATGTCTCATCTCTAAGTAATTATTGAAGCTTTCTAAAAACCTGCGAAACTGTATTATTTGTGCAAAAAAAAGTGACATTGCCATAATTCGATGTTTTTTTTAAATTATTTTTATTGTTTTTTAACACTTTCCAACATAGTTGAAAAATGTTTATGAATTCGGTTTGTCTGTCTGCTGTATATCTGCCGTCTGACCAAGCTCTAACTCGCGTAAATATACTTGAATTTCCATGCAATTGATATATGTTATTGAGGTTTACTATGGCATGTTCAGTATTGAAAATGAAGTGTGTAGCATTTATAGTTTCTTTACAGGGACACTCAGAAGACTTCCGTTACATTACGGTCTATGGGGAAAAATCGTTTGTGGTGGTACTCTAATAATGTTGCACTATTTCAAACATACTGAAATGATATACATATCACTGAGGTGCATTACAAGATGCTTACGAGACAAGCTGCTTACCAGATGCTGAATAAGGTGTGCATAGCATTCATCGTTCATTTACAGGGACACACAAAACAATTCGGTTACAGTCTGTCTATCAATAATAATTGAATAACAATTGCTGGAAGTGCGTTTTCAGTTGAGCTTATGTGCCCGCCGATTCTGTATGTACGTACGTAACGCGATAACTCTTGATAGAACTAACCGTTTTGCTTTAAATTTTGTTTATAGGTTCCTTGTGATAAGGCGCTTCCCTGATTAGTTTTGGGGGTTCATTAGTTAAGTATAAAGGGGAGGAAGGTGGTCTAACCCCCCCTTTAATTTAGAAAAATGGTTTTTTCATGCAGAATTATCCGATTTTCTTCAAATTTTGTGTATAGGTGCATTGTTATGAAGCGCTTCCCTGATTAGTCTTGGGGGTTCATTGGTTAAGCATAAAAGGGGAAAGGGGGGCTCACCCTCCTTAATTTAGATAAATGGGTTTTTCATGCAGAATTATCCGATTTTCTTTAAATTTTGTATATGGTTCATTGTGATAAGGCGCTTTCCTGATTAGTTTTGGGGGTTCATTGGTTAAGTATAAAAGGGGAAAGGGGGGCTAACCCCTCCTTAATTTAGATAAATGGGTTTTTCATGCAGAATTATCTGATTTGCTTCAAATTTTGTATATATGTTCATTGTAATAAGGCGCTTGCCTGATTAGTTTGGGGTTCATCAGTTAATTATAAGGGGGAACGGGGGATGATAACCCCGTTAATATATTGTAAATTATTTTTTGAGGGCTTATTTCAAATTCTTTGAAATAAGAGTTTAATATACAATTAGTGTGAATATCCTGTGAGCTCAATGCCCTCAGTTTAAGTGGGCAGTTTTCTCTTTTTATTTAAATTTAACTCATTTTTGCATAATACTTGGTGTATATAAATTCTATAGATTCTATACAGGGTTGCACAAAAGATCTCGAGTACATTTTCGTTTATTTGCGGAATTTGCTGCAGATGAATTTTCAACTGTGCTATGCGTTTCCTAACTATAGTATATTTTAGAATTCTATGTAGTATATATACAAATCAATACATCCTCTACAGAGCTGCACAAAATAATTCGGATACTTTTCTTACTATTGGCGGTAATTGTTTGGGTTTTCAAATGTGTTATTCGTTTTCCAAATTGTTTACTTGGGCATCATATTTCACCTTATTAAACTGTGATGTTTTGTTACAGTATTTTGAATGTGTTGGAAAATGTTTCATAATCTATGTTTGACGCATAATTTATCTTTCTTTTTTTATGACCGGCTTTTCTTATATATATCTTTTCTATCTTATGCTTCAGCCACACACAAAAAATACTTTATTCCGTGTAATATATATATATATATATTTTAATGTTATTACCACCTCCGTATACATAGGACTATGAATCGCCGAAATCAGTAACTCACTAAAAGAAATTGAAAACATTAAAATATCTCATGTGATCTTTAAAGATGAGTTTATGGGTTTCTTCTTATATATAACGAGATCCAGAATAATTTTGTTTGACGAAATTTTTTCCAAAACAGTTTAATTTTAATTATTTTTTTTTGTAATTTTTTTTTGTATTTTTTTTAATTATTTTTTTTTATTTTTATATTGCTGAGGAATCTTTCAGAGAAGTGTCATGGCACTTTCTCTGACACAACAACAACAAAAGATTACACTGAGTATTTACTTTAATATAAATGAGATATTTCGCGATTGTTTTGTTTATATTTACAGGTGAGTGGTAACACTAATCATTACAAAATCCAGAAATTTTGTTCTGCGTTGACATTGTTTGCCTACCTATTACAAATAAAATAACATCACTTCTAATTACTAATTTTAGTGTTTTAGACGTTTCTCTAATCTTTTTTTGTATTAAATTATTAAATGCAGGTTTTTAACTGAAAAAATAACATCGTTAAGGAATTTTCTATAGCAAAAATTTAAATGGGTGCAGGAAAGACTTTTTTCCAAGAAAACGTGGGCAGATTCAGGTTCACTTACAAAATTCTAACTTGATCCAAGTTTAAATTGCCAATAGACTTTCTGTGTCTCGAAAAACTGCAGTAAAGATAAAGAAAAGCCTCAATTTGAACGGAAATGGAACATCAAAAAAAGTTGCAAGATGTGGAATAAAGCGGATTTCCTCACAACGTGATGATAGTGTTTTACCGATTTTGAGCAGAAATAGCAGAAAAAATTCTTTAAGACAGTTGAAAGCTGTAAAGAGTAATCAGGGCATTGCTTTGACACTAGAACCAGCCGCAGAAATTTTTTTGAGGCTCGCTACAGGGCCTATCGACCAAGGAAAAAACCGAAGCTGACTGAAGGCATGAGAAGGCAACGATTGACGTGGTAGAAACAGTTTAAAAACTGTACAGATGATGACTGGCAGAGGGTAAATATCTTTTTATTATCTCATATAGCCATTCCATAAAATTTATAATTAAATGAAACCTTGGTAAACCCAGTTTCTAAATGATATGGCCCACGTCAGTCGTTGTTTTCGCATGGTTTCAGTAAACTTCAGTTTGCTCCTTGGACGATAGGTCTTGTAGCCAGCCTCAAAAAGTTTTCTGCATATGGTTCTTGTACTCAAAGCAATGCCCAGGTTACCCAGTGCAGCTTTCAACTGTCTTGAAGAACTTTTTCTGCTATTTCTGCTTAAAATAAGTAAAACTCTATCATCACGTTGTGAAGAAATCAGTTTTCTATCACATCGTTCAACTCTGCTCGGTGTGCCATTTCCATTAAAATTGAGGTTTTTTCTTTATCCTTACTACAGTTTTTCGAGATACAGAAGGTCTATTAGCAATTTCAACTTGGGTCAGGTTAGAATTTTGCAAGAGAACCTGAATCTCTACTTTTTATTGAAGAAATGGCTTTCTGGCCACCCATTTTAATTACTGCTTATAGAAATTTCCTTAATCAGTGTTATTTTTCAGTTAAAAACCTGCATTTAATACAAAAAAGATAAACATTTAAAACAATAAAATTAACAATTAGAAGTGATATTATTTTATTTGTAACAGGCAAGCAAACAATGTCAACAGAACAAAATTTCTGGATTTTGTAATGATTAGTGTTGCCACGCACCTAAAGAAAATGTAAGCAAAACAATCGCGAAATATCTCATTTATATTTAAGTCAATACTCAGTGTAATCCTTTGAATAGCTTATTACACTACTAGGAGGATTTATCTACCCTATATATATAAAATCCTAATGAAACGAATTTGTGAAACGATTTTATGAAACGACTGATTATGTTTCAGGGCTATTTTTAATAAAATATTAAACGCTTGATGGTGAAATTAATACCAATTGCCTATAAAAATACGCGGATGTCAAAACTGGTAATAGAATTTTGAAATTGGAATTAGTTTTCGAGATATTAATTCTTTTCTAATTTTAATGACATTTCTATAATGATGGCAACTAATTACTCAGTTTTTTTTTGTGACAAAAAAGGGGAAAAAATTGAAAAGGATCCCGATAGGGATTATTGATTTCTTTTTATTCGTCATTTTCAAATTGAAATTGAATTTATCTTTTATTTCAATCGATAATGAAGACAAGATTGTGATTAAATTATGTTTTTCAGGAAAATTTGAAAAAAAAAAAATCACATTTCTATCGTCAGGATTCAATCGTCTGTCAGCATTTAATTTAATTTATAAACTGAAAATGTTTTGAATAAATTCGTCCAAATGACATCATTTATGTAAACGCAAAAGAAAGGGGGGAGGGAAGAAATTAATAGTAATTATTATTTATTGATATCATTGTTATTTTTTTGTAAAATTTAATTAAACGAATTTATATTTGCGCCAAGCTTTTTAAAAAAGCTTCAAGACTCCTATAATAGAAAAGCACCAAAAGTTCATTGAATTTGTTTTCATAACTTTTGGCAACAAATCTATGTATATTAACGAATCTATCCGTCTTTGGAACTCGAATTACGCCAAACCTAAAAGCAAAGGATCCTATACTGGAAAAGTACCCGATTTTCTTATGGACAATATTCAAGTTACATAACAGGGTGTAAAATTATCTCGGATAGCAAATTTGTTTAAATATCTCATCAATTGATGCAGAATAAATGCAGGCATGCGTGCACAAAATATTTAATTAATTTTGTATGATAAATAATTATTAGAAAATTCGTATATACATATTAATTAAAATAAATAATTTACATATTTAAAATAACATGAAAATATGCATGATGGTGCACTAAAATAGAGAGAAAATTGAAACCTGTTACTGAAAATGTCTATAACATAGTACTTTTCAATACCATGATTCTTAAGCATTCACAAACAGATGGAATTTTTCTCATCCTTACACGCAAAGGAAGAATAGAATACGATCGTTATTATAAAAGTCCGAGAGGTAGCTACAATTTAAATCTAACCATTTTATACAAGCTGGTTTTCAATGTGTAATTGATTTTACTTATCAATCCCGAAAACAGTCGTCAGTTGTTGCAACAGCTGTGTATGAGGCCATGATAATAAAAAAATGCCCCATTAAAACGTTAAAAGCATGGCAATCCAATTACAGATTTACCAATATTTTTTAAAACAAAGCACGCTGTCATGTTTTTAGAGGCCTCGAAGTCTGAGCGGGGGTTGGCGAGCGTAGCTCGCAGGGGGTAGGCCCCCTAGTTGTAATATAATCATCATAGAAACAAGGTTTTGGGAATTTTTTTCGAGACTAATAATTTGGCCAATACTGTTTGTCTGTACAGCATGTTTGTTGAACATGAAAATATTCACTTGAGATTAGATAGCATCCGAAAACCCTATATTCCGGACTAAGAAAACGGATTAACCCTCTGACCTCTTAATATTATTTTTTCAAAATTTAAAACAAAATTGCTTCAAAAATTGTATATTATATAATTTTTTTTCTACAAATGTCTTGCCCGCAGAAATCGTAAGCGGACAGAGGGTCATAATACGTTATAAAAACGACTCAGAAACATTTTCGAGAATCAGCGGCAGCAAACAAAAGTTTGTTTTTATAAATGATTCTTTAAATCTCGGAAATATACAATTGTTTCTGAGGTTACTAAAGATAAAGAACGTTTATCGGAATCGTGGGTAACTCGGAAGTGGTTATTGTATATTTTCGCTCGTGGTTATATTCTATTTTCCAAGATTAAGAAACATTTGTCCTTTTTTTTTTTACAGTGCAGTTAATTTTTAAAAAAATCATGCGTAAATTGATGAATCCATACCCACTGACTCTCTCCATTATTAACTGAACTCATGAACAAGTCATTACTCACATGCCTCAGAGAATGAGCAAAACTGTCGCATCAAGTAACTTGTTAAAAGACGGAATCATTTACTATTTCCTCACGCACAACTCGGACCACGATATCTATCAGACTTTTGTTTCTCCGAGCAGTTACTTTTTCGAAATTAGTGTACGAGGTCACGAAATCTTAAGTATTACGTTTGGCTATTGCGCGTGCTTTGCGTGTGGACACAAACGCATCTCAGCAGAAGATGCGGATAAAACGGCGAACATAAAATCTTTTACACTGGATCTTGTGAAAGAGTCAATAGTTTTGGTTTCGGTTCACTGATGAAGAAATCTGAAGAAAAGAATTTGAAATCTGTAGTAGTCAATTAAGGTATCAGTTAAAGGTTCTTTAATTAGCTGTGGTTCGTAGTTCGTACTTCGAAATATTATTATACTTTCTCAAACATTTTGCAAACATCTGACCACAGGATGCTGGTAGTTTGTTAGTTGTTGTTTGCGCGTTTTGAAATGTTATTACTTTTTCCAGCTACTACTTTTCCCAACTTTTTACAGGTATCTAACTACAAGATGCTGGTAGTTCGTTAGTGGTTGTTTGCACGTTTTGAACTGTTATTGTTTTTTTCCGATTTTTTACAGGCATCTGACCACAAGATGCTGGTAGTTCGTTAGTTGTTGTTTGAGCGTTTTGAACTGTTATTGTTTTTTTTTTCAAGTACTACTTGTACCAACGCATTTTAGAAGTATTTATTTGGTCACAAGACACTGGTACTTTGTTAACTGTATAGTTTGCAAGTTCTGAAATAGTATTACTTTTTTACGACTTTTTAGAGGCATCTAGCGCACAAGATACTGGTAATTCGTTAGTTGTTGTTTGCGCGTTTTGAAAGGTTATTGTTTTTATCAACTGCTACTTTTCCCAACATTTTGCAAGTGTTACTTGATCTCAAGACACTGGTACATTGTGTTAACTGTAGTTTATTCTTTTAAAAATATTATTGTTTTTCCCACTTGTTACAGACATCTGTAAAAATCTCACAAGATGCTGGTAGTTTGTTAGTTGTAGGTTGCGCGTTTTGGAATATTATTACTTTCCCAACTTTTTACGGGCATCAGTAAAAATCTCGCACGATGCTGATAGTTTGTTAGTTATTGGTTGCATGTTTTGAAATATTATTACTTTTTGTAACTCTTTACAGGCATCTGACCACAAGATGTTTGTTAGTTGTAGCTTGTGCGTTTTTGAAAAATTTTATTACTTTTTTCAAAGTATTACTTTCTCTTATTTTTTACGGCGTCTGCCAAAGAGTCAATAGTTCTTGTTACGGTTCAGTGAATCTATCTGATAAAAAGAGCTTGAAATGGTATCAACTAAGGTATGAAACTAAGAATGAAAATCCACTAAGGTATTAGCTGGGTTAATGATTCTTTTTTAATTACCGAATTTTTTTCGTATCTTTGTGTACCACGCGCTTCCTGGTTTTTTTAATATTTTATTTTGGAAACAAATTCGATTAGAAAATATAGAACAAAGACATTTAAAATGGTTTTATTTGATTAAAATCTAACAATTACAATTTTAGAACAATGTTTCTTGATTTTTCTTACTTCACTGCTAGTATTGCCATGTGTCCCGAATTTCTCGGGACGTCCCCATTTTCAGGACTTTCAAAACACGTCTCGCGAAGCCATGTGTCCCGAATTTCCGGACTTCCAAAACACGTCCCGCGAAGCCATGTGTCCCGATTTATAGGACTTCCAAAACACGTCCCGCGAAGTCATGTGTCCTGATTTTCAGGACTTCCAAAATACATAACGCGAAATCACTGCGCGGAACCAGTCTTGTGTATAACTGGATTTTATATTATAAACATTTTCCTTTGGGAAGCATTACTTTTTATCTGAAATAATTAAATTTGTGTGAAGATGGGAAACCTTTTTCCTCATTTTCTCACAGTATACGAACCGAAAAATAAAATTCTAAGTAATGCAATTTTGTGACACTAAACCTCATTTCAACAAAGTAAATCGTATAATATGAAATGTAGGATGTTAAGGAACCGATACTTTTGTTAATTCTTAAAATCTTGATGACAACGTGTCTGAAATTTTTCGTGGCACGCTTCAGGCCCTCTCACGGCACACCGCTTGAGAACACTGCTTTAGAATATACAATTTGTTTTAAAATACTGCATTTTTTCATGTATGCCGCGCCCTCGTGTAACACGCGCACCCTGATTTTTTTAATACCTCAATTGAAGGGAAAAAATAAGATATATATATTTTTTCAAATATACTTCCTTTTATTAAAATCTAACAGTTTGTAATGGAATAACACAATAACCACAGTGGCGCAGCCAGGATCCCTATCTGTCAGAGGTTTTTGAATCATTGATACTCATGAAATGAACCATTTTGTTGTTTTACATGTCCATAAGTTAGTGTTTAGTAATTACGTGACGCATAAAAACCGATGTAATGAAAAGCAGAAACAACCATAATAAATTTAGCCTTTATCTGTTTAAAGGTTTCATAAAAGAGCCTCTCCTTTAATCTTCAACTGAAAGAGCACTAGCAGTAACATACGTACTACTTTACTTCTATGTTGCTCCTAATTTTTTCTTTCAATTAGCTCCTATAGAGCCTTGAAACAGATGTAGGGTCAAAAGTTTAGGCTGTTTACGCTTTTCTTTACTTTGTTTTTAATTTTTACACATCATATATCTATCTTAACACAAGGGGTATGACGAGGCTTATATATATTCTTAGGATAATTTTATTTAAAATCAATATTTTCCAATCTTTAGATATTAAATTATTGTGGGCTAAATTATTTTCTAAATTATTATTTTTTTATTTGCGCATTTTATCCTTTATTCAAGTGCTATTTTTTTAATCGTAAAGCTAATTTTTATACTCGTTAAATACATTACAGTATTCATACTTAAGAGTGATATCGACTCTTTGTGGGTTTTTTTTTTTAACATCTGGGAATAGAGTCGACAGGGATCATTTATGCTTTCTTCAGAAAATTACAAAAAGCATATCTATCTAAATTTCCATCTGCTGGCTCCTAACTTAATAATTAAAGTATATACAATTTGCAGATATTGAAACCACATTCCCATCGCACTTGCAGATGTTGGTAGGCTTACTGCTTCATTTCACTTACTTTATAAAGTTGCCAATTATGGTATGCCCTTGGCATGTCAACCGTTCAAAATTTAACATAGCCTAACCTCTGTCAATAACTCAGCGCCTTGGCTTGATCCCATAGCTCTTTTTGGCGTTGTAACACAAATAAAAATAAAATCAGATCACCTCTGAATCTCCTGCTGAAAGGATCAAAATTTTGATTACATAATGGGGGACCACCTACAGTCTACAAATTTCAGTCTACAAAAATTAACTTTTAAGTTTCATAGATTGATGTCGTCTTGGTAATTCCTTTCACCATAAGCATTTATTCGGGAGGAGAATCTGGTTTCTTCGCATATCACGATGCAATGTACCAAAATCCGGCCATTAATTTTGATGCTCAGTCTCAACAAATAATGTGCTCTACGTTAGGAGAAATAACATCTTCATAAGGGGTTTTGTATGCATCTTATCAGTTTTTAAATGCTCTGGGAGTGGTTTTAACCAGTGTTGGCAAGTTTTTGACGCATGATAGTCTTTACCGGTTTTTACCATGGTTTACCGTCATGTCAAAAACCTCTTTGCCAAAAATGTCAAAAACCCATTTTTAGTAGTTTGTTTTTACAATTTTTTTTTTCATTCTATCTTTAATATTAAGTTTTTTTACATGAAATATTCAATATCAAAAAGATTCTAAAGTATATTTATCCATCCAAGAAAAACAAAAAAGAATTGCATTAGTATTGTATTTTATACGTGTAATTTTAAATCACAATTTTAAGATTCTACTTATTGAAGTGAAAAGGAAAATCATCATAGTTGCATTTATAAAATACATAAGATATGCATTTTAAAATATTATATCTAAGAATATTCGAATTTATTCAATGACTAGTCCATACTTAACATCTACTGTCATACCATATAACAGATTTTTGCATCTCTAAAATAATTTTATTGTATTTTATTAAAAATGTATATTGAATGTTATTTAATAATTATAATAACATTTTATTATCATTTAATATTAATGTTCATTGCAGTTAGTAGAATCTATATTGGAGATTATGACAAATATTTTTCTTTCCTTTTACTCTTGTATTTTAAATTTTTTCACATTTAACGAATGCTCTTCTTTTAAATAAATTTAACAAATGTAATTGTAAATAATAATAATAACTAGAACAACAAGGTAAAATCAATCTAGAAATGTATTGTATGCTACACTTACACTATAAATAGAAGGAAAATCGAAAATGATAGGATTTTGACGGAATAAACCGGTAAAAACACGGTTTTTACCATTGTCACGTTAAAAACCCAGCCCTGGTTTTAACCCCGAAATTCCTACCCTGCTCAATGGTATGCACAATATATTGCTTCTATGTTTCGTAAATTTAAATACAAAATCATTATAACTAACGATTTTATGCACTGACCAATGGTCATATATATAGAATCCATTCAAATGCAATAACTCAGGTATTACGCTCACCTCGATTTTTAAAGTACATTTTATGGGAGAAGACTCTGCGGAACACACACACACAAAGTTAAGTTAAAAACGTAGTGCTTGGAACGCAGTACAAAAGTACCCAGCTGAAATACAAACATATTTTGCACTGTTATTTTGAACTTGGATTAATATACGAAACAAAACAATTATTTCGTATTCTGTCATAAAATGTGACCTATTTATGTTTATATTTCATATTTTGTGATAAATTATGATTATATCACGTGTGCATCAGAACAAATATGAGAATAACAATAAAATGTAAACTGTAAGTGCTTTCCAAAAATCATTTGCATAGTAAAGTAGTCGTTGGGGGCCACCGTAATATTTACCCATCATGGATATGCATTATATAAAATATGAAAATAAAACATGTGTAAACTTATTATAAAATGCATTGCAAAACGAATAAAATCCTGACTTGATGACGTCATAAACTTTAAATGCTCTATTACTGAATTGCGTAAAAGAAACATCCTTATAACTCCAAAATTTATAATCATATTAACTAATGGTTTACTGCGTCGGATTAAGCGTCTCATTTCCAATCAAAATATATCTTTGAATTGAAATTTGAATGAAATACAGGGTCATGAAAAATCGAAAAGTGTGGAAAATAGGATTACAAATATCTCGGCAACTCATTATCCGACCGACTTTATTCTTTATGCAACACTTATGTTTCTTTATTGTCTTTTATATTCACTCCTTAAAATAAACAATTTCGAAATTTTTTATATACCTTTTATCAGAACGAATATTTCGAGAGTCCGAAAAAAAATAGTTCCGGATAATCGAGGTTACTGAAATTCAATAAGCTTCTTCCCATTATTACATACTATCTACATACAAAATTTTAAGTCTCTATCTCAATTTGTTCGGGAGATAGAGCGTTTACAGACACACAGACAGACGGACGGCAAATTTTTTTTTCTAAAAATATGTTTTTCGGAATCTTCTGTGTCTGAAACGTGTAAATCTGTCAAAAAAAAATTTTCGATTTTTAAAACGATTGTAGACTTACCCTATACTGCATATGATGGGTAAGTAAAATATATTTTAAAATCAGCTGAAAAGAATTAAGAAAGGTAACAATATAGATGAAATATCGAATCGAGTCATTGCCTTGATATATATATATATATATATTTAGCATTCCAAAAATCCTTTTTAGATAAGAAAGGATTTTATGAAGTATCGGTCATATTACCAAAATATAAGTGCCTTTTTTTGTAGGGATAAATTGTGACCCGAATTCTCGTTTTTGTGCAAGAAAGACACTGAAACACTTACTCAACCCATCTCACTCGAGTCACGCATAATCGAATCTGCGAGCCACGACTATGGATCAGATAATATATATATTCAGATAATTTTAGTGAATTTTGACAATTGCAAAGTAAATAAATGTTTTCACTTTGGATAATTTGCATCAAACATATATCTGGACAAATGATATACAATGTAGCAAAAGTCATGTTGTTAGGATAATCCTTTCAAAGTACACCGCATTAGATCGAATCTGCGAACCACGATTTCAAACTTTTTTTCTACTACGGCAAATTTTCAGATAACTTTATTGCATTTTGACAATTGTAAAGTAAGTAAATCTTTTCACTTTAATTAATTTGCATCAAACATCCATTTATTTGGATAAATGATATACCATATAGCAAAAGTCATGTCGTTAGGATAATTCTTTTAAAGTGCACCGCATTAGATGACCTTCTTACTTATATTCCAATCCATTGTGTCATGAATCAATCTTTACGAATCAATCAGTGTTAATAGTTACCATATTCTCATGGAGCCAAGATCTAATAACCTTGTTTTCAGTATTTATTTACTGTAATAAAACCAAACAAGTGATCCCGAACATGAAAAAAAATTCTGAAAGTGCTGACATAATTTTTGTTGCAGATACAAAATAGTTATATTTTCGAAACAACACAGAGCTTAAGAAGCTTTACCCATCTCATTTCGTATTCCAGTCATGTTCCATCAAGATCTTCCAGTGCCCTCGATTCGGGCATCGCCCAAATAAAGTATGTATATATGTTGGCATTTGGCAAGTAGTACGTTAAGTTTTTTCCACTTCAATCTAGGATGTTGATTGCTGCTCTTTATATTGATGATGAAAAATGCATATTAAAGTGGGGGGGGGGAGGTCTACTTCTTTGGCCTAAAATTCACGTGATTTTTACGATTTTTTTCAGTTACAACGAAAAGATATATAAGCTTCGGACTTTTTGCATTATATGTATTGACATTTCACACATATATTTAAATTTTTGTGAGTAAAAAAAATTAATCATACGCTTTGTGCGATGAGGAGTACACCCGTCGTGAACTTCCGATCGAGCGACCGTTTTTCTTCGGGCACAACATCGGAAACAAATTGGGTCGCCAAATTATTAAAAGGCATTCAAGTCACTGGAGCTTATACCAACATTTAGTTTAAAAAGTTGATTTTGACGAAATGGTGGCCATTTGAACAAAAAAAAGGGGGGGGGGTGGTGTTCGCTTCTTATATTAACATTTGCGAGCTGAAAAAAATTATTTAATCAATGAAAAATTATAGTTTTCAGTTGTATAAGCTCCAGAAAAAACGATTAGCTTTCTTTTAAAAACTACTGTGGCAGAAATTGTCGCATAGCTATGAGTGGTCTCCGAGACCGCTTGATTGAAAGATGAATAAAACACTCTATTAACTGATATGATGCTGTTTTCTGTACTAAACTTTAAGTACAGAATCTATTATAATTAAAATTTACCTATTCAGAAATCTTCAGCTACAATACTACGACTCTGAACGGAACAAAATTTCACTACACTCTAAAAAATCCGTGAAAATACAAGAGATTTTCTGTTAAATTTTACGGAGAGGTTTCATTTTTCCAAAACAACAGTACAATTTCCGTAAATGACATTAGTTCCGTAAAGGAGATTTCAAATCCGTAAATATGCAGAAAGTTTTCCGTAAATTTAATGGATTTTTCCGTATTTCTTACAAAACAGTGCTATTTTCGTAAATAACGTTCAGAGGTTTGCGTACAGAAATCGCCTTGTTTGAAATGCGAATTAAGATTGTTGTATTTACTAGAGTTCTTCTAGGATCCAGGTCTGAACCAGTGTCCTACTCCAGGGCTATTTTCTGTCATTAGACTCGGGCCAATCCTGGAACTCATTCTAACCGGGGTTGTGTCTGGGCGGTAATTTTTTGTGAAAATAATAGTGATATTTTTATTTTTTTAGTGAAATCTTTAGAAATTTATTTTATTTTCATAAATTACAGAAAAATATTTTTAAACATCTACTTTTTTTTTCTCTTTATAATGCTTTAAATTGTGAATTTTTTCACTAACTTTTTAAAATTTTATTTTAATTTTATTAAAGTGAGGCAATATTAGGTTATTAAAGGTTTCATAAAGTAATATCTTTGCAAATTATCGATATGTATATTGTACTGAACAAAACTGATTTGTCTTATAAATTTGTGAATTAAACTAAAATTTATTATTTTATAAATTATAATTTTACAAAGTATAATTTTCTCTTTAAATTTATAAAAAATAATTAATAACCTTTTGCTTACTTTATAAAATTATAAACTTCATTTTTATAAAAGTTTATAATTTATTTCGTTAGTTTATAATTTTTATAAATTAAACTAAATTAATTTAAACTAAATTATTATGTCCAAATTTAAACTTACCTATCCTAAAGTTATTAATTTCAAAATTTTCTCTAAAAATCTATTTTTTCGTTTTGATATTTTAAAAATTATTCATTTTAACAGAACCATACACAAAAGCTCGCAGCAAAGCTTAAATATAATAATTTAATTTATTATAAAATTGTTTATTCACATAAGTTTTTAAAACTCAGAAAATATCCACTGTGAAACCTTCAAGTTTTTGCATCATTAAAAGCATCTAAAATAACTAACAACATTTGAGCAGGTTTCGTGTCCAACCGTAGCGTAGTTGTCTCGTCCGCTCGTTTAGTAAACGGAAAGTCGTAAGTTCGATACTCTTCGAGGCAAGTGGTGGTTGTTTACTGAAAACTCGCTCAGAAATGAACGGAAAAAGAAGGAAGTGTATCTATCCCTTATAAGATGTTCCTTGAGAGATAACTATTTTTTTGGTCCTATAAAACTAATTTTAACGACAAAAAAATTTCTAAAAAATACGGAAGATATCTGTTATAAAACGGATATTTAACAACGGATATTTCAGAAATCACGGAGAATTTCCTGGAATTTACGGGTTTTTTTCCGTTAAAATACGGAAATAGTACTGGCGTCTCGATTGCCAGTACAATTTCCGTTATTTTCAGGATTTTTTTTTTTTTTTTTTTTTTTTTACAGTGTAGTATCTATAGTTAAACTGAAAGTTTCAAGTTAAACTAAGAAAATTGAAAAAGAAGCGGTCTGTGAGACAGCTAACAGTTAATGGGTTATTGGACATTAACTGTTAGCTTTGGACATTAGTCCAAGGGTGATTTCAATCCAATCAAGTTTTTAACTAATTTTAAATAGCTTTAAAAGCTGTGACTAATGGTTAAAATAGTCCAGACTGAACAATTGTCCTCCCATCCCTTTCATATTACTCATGTTAATGGTTTTATTTTCAAATAAGTGGGTAAATTAAAGATTAATTACCAAAGTTATACTCATCACATGCAATATTAAAGGCAAGAATAAAATAAAAAAATGTTTCACAAAATGGGTAAAAAAAATTGCTATCATTTTAGCAATAACTGATGTAGTATATGAAAACGAATTCACAGATTTGTGTATATTTATAAGACGAAGTACACAAGTATCAATCACAGAACATCATGCGCAAATCCATCGTTCGTGGAAAACCTTTAAAAAGCAGGGTGGAAAACTACTAATTTCAGTGAAAGATTTTCTTTTCCTCTCATCTCTGTTGCTGTTGCAAGAGAAGCCGAAGAAGATACTAATGCTTTGGTAACACTTTAAATTATTATTAAAGTGTTCTAAAAATTTTCTCTCCGTCGGATAAAATTGTTTAGAAAATGGCTCGTCCGACAGTTTATATAAGTTAAACCCCATAACTTCCCCTTCTTGAATGTTAAGAGACCAATAATAATCCATAAATTGTCCTTCGGTAAAAACTTTAAATTTATCAAGTATTTGTATTCTACCTTCCTCGTTAAAGTCCTGTAATTTTAAAATATCAGGAAAAAATACGTTTTTCTATAAAATTATAATATAGATTTAATAATCTCTATAAAATTTTCTGTTAGTGCAATGCACGCGATTACTTATCATTTCTGTTGGGATATGGACACTTTGTGAATTATGAAAAATTAAAAGTTTTGGATTTTTTACAAACATTTAAAAGTGCCTAAAAATAAATTAAAAATGTTTTAAAACACTGTTTTAAGCAAAAAGATGAAGAGGTATGAAATTTAAGGTAGACTATTAATTAAAATAATATTATTAAGATAATTAAATTACTTAACATTTAAACTTATTGAAATATATAGAAATATTTTTAAATTACCAATTAAATTTTCAGCAGGACTGAAACTGCGCGTAAATTTAAAAACACTGACAAAGGATGTGAATTAATTTACACTTTGCTAATCAACGCATAACCAACAGAGTGAAAAATGTGTCCAGACCGGGGATCGAACATTGATTGTTAATAATAGGAATAATAATTGTTAATAATTGCAATAGGAAATATACACGATGTAAAAATAAGTTCGTAGCTTTGATGCATAACTAATAAACGATATCATTATTATTTTTAATTATTGTTTTGGAAACTCATTGCTTTTTTAAGCTTTTTTGGAATTTCAAAAAGTTTTGGTTAGATTTATTTTAAATTATCTAAATATAAACAAGCAAACTGCAAAAGAGAAATCTTTAGAAATAAAATCCCAGTAATAAACGTTTTAAAAAAGGTGTAATCACAAAGGAAAAATTGCTTTCATGAAATATACTATGAATTTTTTTTTTAAATGATTGTTTTAACATTTGAATTTGTTTTAAAATAACTACCCGTGCTTTCTAGAGGTTACTGAACATCTGTGCACAAAACATAGGAGAAAACCAGTTTTTTTAATTGAAAACTCTAATAGAATTTTTACATTTGATATATATATTTTTTAATTGGCAAACACACACACAAAAAAAAAAAATTATATAAAATATTAATTATGCATTCAAATACAATTTTGTTTGAAATTTATTGAAAATTGAAATTTATTGAAAGCGACACTTTCGTATGAACCGCATACCAAAGGTAAAGTGGCCGAAGAAATCGCCAAAGATTTCACTTCTCATTCTGTTCATTTCAGTCGTTTAAGCGCGTTACTCAACTACATATCTGTCACATTTGTGTTTTATTTATTTTTTTTTTTTTTTAAAGTGTTAATTTCTTTTTGAAATATTAGACGGTTGTAAACAAATTATTTAAAAAAAAAAAAAAAAAAAAAAAAAAAAAAAAAAACATAAACTTCAGTGAATGGAGCTCTACGCTTTCAAACATAACGGTGTAAAAATAAAAATTATGCGATATTTAAATGCAATTAAATTTGTGAAAAAGAGGTAAATAGATTCTTTAGATTGTTGCTACCGAATATAACTTCAGTGTTACTTGCTGAGATAGTTTTGCTTTTTAAAATAATATCAAACACGCTCTAAAAAACTCGTTAATAACATAATTATAAAACGAAACGCGGCAAATATTATGCCACAAACATTTAAAATGGCTCCTTTAAATAGCGATGATTATTTTCAGTATTTTATAAGCATTCATATTTATAATGTAATTTCATAATGGACCACTGCGACGCAATTTAGTCATTTCCCAAACCTTAAAATGCGATTTAGCTACGTACATGAACAATCGAACTTGCTTTTGCTATCCTTGTGTATTATGCATATTGTTTATTTTACAAGGCATTACTTTCATTCAGATATTCTTTTTTTTCTTTTTATACTTATTTATAAAAAACTAAAGGAGTCTGCAAACATTTACTTTCTAAGTACTATATATAACATTATTTTAAAAACACAAATTGCACAAATTGTGCCTATTAGTTGCTAAAATCAGTGTAAAAATTGTTTTAAACTCATTAAAAGAGCTAAAATCCTACATGTTTCAGCTTTAAACTTAAAGCCATCATCGGGGAAAAAGAACAACACAAACGACTACGGACCTTTTAATTTTCGACACGAGAAAATTGAAATCAACAGCTTGGAAAAATTTAAAAAAATAAGCGGGCGCTCTCTGTTGCCAAAGAGCGAAAAACTAAACTATGAATTAACAAGGGGTTAAAAATGTATTCCATAAACAAGGTATGTTGAAAGAAAAGTTATCATTACAAATACAATCCTTCCTAATTTTAATCTCCAATGATTCCCTAATGGCGGCTTTAAATGGGTTATTGAACCTATAGATAATTTTTGCTTTATCGAAATTAATTACAGTATCATTATTTTTATCGTAAAACCGGGAGAGTGCAGTGGATAACTTTAAAATTTTATGTCGTTTTTATGCTCTTTTAACCTTTCCAAAAACTTTCTTTTAGTCATACCAATGTAAAAAATTATACTATTATTATTTAAGCTAATGGGGATTTCATAAACACCTGCGAATTGATCAGGGGGGATAGGATCTAATTTACATGAAGCTAAGTCAACCAATTTTCTGGGAGGGACAGCAATAAGATGGATATTGTATTTAATGAGGGCCCTTTTAATCCTTTCAAATATAATAGGTATATATTGGAATTTCCGATAGTTTGGTTTATTATTGCTAGGGACAGGATGCTGAATTAAATGGCCATTGAGTTTTTCTATAATTTTCTGTATGTGATGAGCAGGGAACCCATGGTCAATGGCGATATCTCTGATAAAATTAAGTTCATCTTGGATGAATTCACTTGAACAAACCAGAAAAGCACGCTTGATGAACGAATTGAGGCAGCAATCTTATAAGAAAAAGTTGTAGAGGCATTAAATGGGATTATTGTGTTACTTCTCATCGGTTTACGATAGACTTTACGTTTTAAGTTGTTGCCATCTTTAATTAATTGAATATCCAGGAACGGCAGTGATGAATTTTCTTCTATTTCCAACGTAAATTTAATATTTTCGTCTATTTCGTTTATTTTTGAGAGGAAAGATAGGAGTTCCTGCTTTCCATGATTCCATGTGATAAAGATATCGTCCACGTATCTTAGCCAAACTTCTGGTGTTAAATTCAAACTTTTAAAAATAAATTCCTCCATAGGTCTAGGTTTAAATTCTGCCAACAGACCGGAAATAGGAGATCCCATAGGTGCTCCTTTATTTTGTCTGTAAAATTTCTTATTAAACATGAAAACGTTGTTATTAATGATAAGGTTAAGTCCTGACTTTAGAGATGTTTTTACGCCATCACTTAAATTATTTTGTTTATCAATTTCCAAATTAATATTTTGTAGAACTTCATTTGTATCAATAGATGGGTAAAGAGACACAATATCTAAACTAGCTAGAATAGTTCCTTTAGAAATCTGAATATTTTTTATTTTCTGGACAAAATCTTCTGTTGACTGTTACATGAAAGTTCATCTTGGATGAATTCACTTGAACAAACCAGAAAAGCACGCTTGATGAACGAATTGAAGGCAGCAATCTTATAAGAAAAAGTTGTAGAGGCGTTAAATGGGATTATTGTGTTACTTCTCATCGGTTTACGATAGACTTTACGTTTTAAGTTGTTGCCATCTTTAATTAATTGAATATCCAGGAACGGCAGTGATGAATTTTCTTCCATTTCCAACGTAAATTTAATATTTTCGTCTATTTCGTTTATTTTTGAGAGGAAAGATAGGAGTTCCTGCTTTCCATGATTCCATGTGATAAAGATATCGTCCACGTATCTTAGCCAAACTTCTGGTGTTAAATTCAAACTTTTAAAAATAAATTCCTCCGTAGGTCTAAGTTTAAATTCTGCCAACAGACCGAAAATAGGAGATCCCATAGGTGCTCCTTTATTTTGCCTATAAAATTTCTTATTAAACATGAAAACGTTGTTATTAATGATAAGGTTAAGTCCTGACTTTAGAGATGTTTTTATGCCATCACTTAAATTATTTTGTTTATCAATTTCCAAATTAATATTTTGTACAACTTCATTTGTATCAATTGATGGGTAAGATTTTGTCCAGAAAATAAAAAATAGAAGAAAATCCCTAGCAATAATAAACCAAACTATCGGAAATTCCAATATATACCTATTATATATGAAAGAATTAAAAGGGCCCTCATTAAATACAATATCCATCTTATTGCTGTCCCTCCCAGAAAATTGGTTGACTTAGTTTCATGTAAATTAGATCGTATCCCCCCTGATCAATTCGCAGGTGTTTATGAAATCCCCATTAGCTTAAATAATAATGGTATAATTTTTTACATTGGTATGACTAAAAGAAAGTTTTTGGAAAGGTTAAAAGAGCATAAAAACGACATAAAATTTTAAAGTTATCCACTGCACTCTCCCGGTTTTACGATAAAAATAATGATACTGTAATTAATTTCGATAAAGCAAAAATTATCTATAGGTTCAATAACCCATTTAAAGCCGCCATTAGGGAATCATTGGAGATTAAAATTAGGAAGGATTGTATTTGTAATGATAACTTTTCTTTCAACATACCTTGTTTATGGAATACATTTTTAACCCCTTGTTAATTCATAGTTTAGTTTTTCGCTCTTTGGCAACAGAGAGCGCCCGCTTATTTTATTTAAATTTTTCCAAGCTGTTGATTTCAATTTTCTCGTGTCGAAAATTAAAAGGTCCGTAGTCGTTTGTGTTGTTCTTTTTCCCCGATGATGGCTTTAAGTTTAAAGCCGAAACATGTAGGATTTTAGCTCTTTTAATGAGTTTAAAACAATTTTTACACTGATTTTAGCAACTAATAGGCACAATTTGTGCAATTTGTGTTTTTAAAATAACTAGTTAACAGTGTAATGTCCAAATGGATTCAATTGTATATATAACATATTTTAATATTCTAAATTTTTTACCCATTTACTATTTTCACGTTAAAATACCTTTTTTTCGTTTCCCTTCCTCAAATTCTAATTTATTTTATACCTAGTATTACATGGTGGATATAAATTCTACAGATTATACACATGGCTGCACAGAACAATTCATACAGATTACCGGATATGAACAGAAATTATGCTGAAAATTAGTTTTTACTGAGTTATATATGTTTTTTAAATTGCTCTTTTAGATATCTCATTTCTTTGTATGAAAAAAAAGAAATCGATTCAGTAGTTTATTTCTCAATAATATCCCTTTACTGTTGGAAAGTGTTTCATAATCTGTATCTGATGCATGATTTTTCGTTCTTGTCTCTCAATTGAAATAGGTGTTTTTGAGTAAAATTTCAGGGCACAATTTAAACAGCGAGTATAAATAATGAATGATTCAAATTAACCCTTTGTAACTCAACAATTCCGATCTGAAAATTATTTACTCAGATGTTACAACACATCATTTTAAGCGTGTAAAAAAAAAAAAAAAAAAAATCAGAAAAAAAAAAAAATATATATATATATATATCGACTAAAAATGTGCTTTTTTCATATCGTAATCAAACAGAAAATTACACATTTCTCATAAATATTGTCAATTTTCTAATATATAATTGTAAAGTATACGAACTTACCTTTATAAAAAAAATCTATATTTAGACGTCTCCAGCCTTTTTAATTTGACAAAAGTTACGAAGTTCATTTTAGCAATAACGATTCGAAACTGCTCAAATGATAAAAGAAAAACTTTGGCATGAAAAATTAACTTAGTATCGCCGTCTGTTGAGATTTCTATGAACAGTTTATATTAAGTGCTGTGTTGGAAGATAGAACATCAATAAATAAAATCGTCTTTTAAAACCTACTCTATAACATTGACTTTTGGGCATGTTGCAGTTATGCAAACCGGTGATACAAAGGGTTAAATTTAGACTGTGATGTGAGTATTTCGAATTATACAAAAGGTATTTTTTTCTAATGTCAAATATTTTTGAAAAATAGCGCGGAAAGTCGTTTTTTTAATTGAATAATTCGAACTTTTATGTCAATACCTGCGGATTGGAATTAACGAAAGTTGACTATAATATGTTATAAATAATGGTTTAAGATTACCCATAGTTATTCTCCTTTATACTCATCGGTTTAGTTACAAAATACTTTTCATTCATAAATTTCACTGGTTTCAGCTAATATACAATTTGTGCAGGAACTGTATACTGAATAAAACCCGTGAGAGCAGCATATATGCTGTTAATAATTTTCTATTATGATAAATTTGTATTTGTATACAAGATTGTGTTCTAATTCGTAGCGTATAATTTCCTCCTATTGGTCAAAATTTGGTAAATATATTTTTTAAAATATGCCAATCGTATCCACATGCTCGATTTCATGCATCTAACTTTATAATGACATCTAGACTAGATATTCTGCAGAATCTAAATCGCTCTAAAACAGGGTCACTTTTTAAAAATTTATATGAGTCACATGTATATCTGATTCATATAAATTCTGACTTACTTTATATACAAAAATGAGTCCGTCAAACAGATATAGAAAATAATTTTTTCGGAAAATTTTATCTTACTTTCCCATATTTTATTTATTTATTTATTTATTTATTATCATTATTTCTAAAGAGGGAGAGACGAAATAAATTTCAAAATTACATGAAACCAAGTAATATTTCATGAATATAAAATTACGAATCAAAATAATCTAGTTCTCATGCTATTATTTTGGGTTATTTTTAAATTCAGCATAAGGCTTGTCAATAGCAATTATTGGTATTTTGTTCCATCTTCTCTTTCTATTTTAAATCTGGTCAAAACACTATCCGGTCAGAATCGAAAACGATGAAAACGGGTTGAAATTTTAAACGTGGAAAGAACGTTGCCAATCTGTAATTTTCTTACGTGAAATACGTGAGAGTATCTCAGAAGTAAAAACTGCTCATCCGTTCGAAACTTGGGCAGCAGGTCCGGAAAATCCTGCATTATTTTAGATGATTTGTTTTTCAGAGATAATTTATTTATGTAATAAAATAAAATTGGTTCAATAATAAAATTTTAAGATTTTTGTCTAGCCTATTTATTCACTATCACGATTTCGATTGCCGAAATACTACTTGAGGCTTTTGAGATAGCATGTGATTTTAATGTCTGATGTCTTCTTGTTTGTCCGAAATTCGTCATAAATCACAACTAAAAATATCTATAAACAACCCATTCTGAAGTTAATATCTAAATATCTAAATCCGTTATCTTGAGCCACATTAGAAGGACATTTTTATTCATCCTTGCATAAAATTCGAATATACTTATTTAAATCTACACTAATATTATAAAAAGGTAACGTTTGTTTGTTTGTATAGGAATAAGTACTGTAATCTCTGGAATTACCGATCCGACTTCAAAAGTTATAGTGACAATCTGTGCTCCAACATTTAGGCTATATTTTATGTCGGTGTCACGACCCAGAAAAAGTGGGTTCAAAAGTGTTACCATTACAGCTAAACACCTAAGTACACCTAAACCATTCTAAAATTGGGATTTTCGTGATACTGAAGAGGCTAGAAACTTGAAATTTGGTATGGTGGTTACTTTTAAAATACAAATGCTTGCTCCGAATGGTTTCTAAAAAAAATTCGAAATTTAAAAGGAGGAAATGCGAGGGAATCTTTCTAAAACCGTTTTGAATTACCATTTCTATATAGAAGAGATAGAAAGGGTGTTAAGGATAGAAAATTGAAATTTGACATAGCTGGCTACTTTTAACAAGCAAATGCACGCACAGAACAGTTTTTTTTTTAAATTTAAAATGGTGCAGAGAAATAAACGTTCTAAAATTATACAATTTTTGTGATAGAAACTAGAAATTTGGCATGGCAGTTGCTTATAAGAAACAAATGCTCACTAAGAATGGTTTCTTAAAAAAAGTCGAAATTTAAAAGGGTGGAATGAGCAGGAAACCTTCTAAAAAGATCTAAATTATGAGTTTTGTGTAAAATTGTTAGGGACAGAAATTTGAAGTTCCACATGGCTGTTACTTTTAAGACACAATGCAGGCACAGAACAGTTTTTTTTTTTTTTTTTTAGAAAATTCGAAACTTAAAAGGTTACAGTTCTAAATTTACGATTTTTGTGATACTGAAGGGACTAGAAACTTGAAATTCGGCATGGCGGTTAGAAACAAATGTTATCTTACTTAAGAGTAGTTTCCTACCTAATGTTAACCTTCCTAATGTTTGGAATAGCTTCTAAAGAAAAATCAAAATTTAAAAGGGTGAAATGAAAGAAAAACGTTCTAAATTACGATTTCTGTGTAATCTTAGATAATATTTGTTAATTAATTCGACATCTATTCCAAAGGGGCACAAATTACCACTTGGCATATTTCAACAACTACGTGTGCAAAGCCGCGGCTTTTGTTAGTTCTTGATATTTGGAAAATTGTTTTAAAGGAGCTGGGTTGGTAAACATTGATTTTTGGCTTCCCGATACGTTGTAGAAAAATAGAAATGTTTCTTAAGGGGGTTGGTCAGTCAGATCTCAAATTCCCTCGCTAATGTTAAAAATGTGGAAGTGGAATGTATCCTTAGGAAATTAATATTTTCGACTTCTTTTTTTCTGTGTGCTCTTTTAAAAAGATGTCTCTTTATTTTCTTAGTTGTCAAAATGTATCTAAAATATATGCTTAATTTTATATATTAAAATATATTTTATATATATTTTATGTGTTAAAAGCTGACGAACTGTGAGTAAGATTTTATTATTTCATATAAAATTAAGCATATATTTTAGATACATTTTGGCAACTAAGAAAATAAAGAGACATCTTTTAAAAAGAGTACACAGAAAGAAGAAGTCAAAAATATTAATTTCCTGGGGAGATAAATAAGAACGCATTCCACTCCCATAAGTTTAACATTAGCGAGGGAAATTTGATTTCTGACTGTCCAACCCCCTTAATGTAGGAAGATATAACACAACTACAAACGAAAATATAAAATAATCTCCTCCGATATACTCACAATTCCGAAATACAAAAGTATTAATTATACTTTTAAAAAAACCTCAGAAACCAATCTATTTTCGAGATTTAAAGAAGTATTTATTAAACCAATGTTTATTTTGCTGCCACTGATTCTCAGAAATGTTTCCGAGTCGTTTTTATGTAGTGTATTTAGCAGTTTTCTCAAACCATAATATCGTTTTTCGGATGCTATATCTTGTCAAGTAAACATTTTCGTGTTCGACAAACATGTTTTACAGCACTAACATTAAAATCAATATTATTATGTCACTCTTGCATGTATAAATTCAATTACGTAGCTGAAAATGTTTAATTGAGAAATAATAACATTCTAAAAACCGATACCCAAGTTTGTACAACAAACATTTATAAAAAAAATGTTTCTTTTGTTCGCATTGATTTTCGGAAACGTTTCCGAATATCTTATATCTAGTGTATCAAACAGTTCCCTCAAGTCAGAATGTTGGTTTTTATGATGCTATTCATTCTCAATTAAAATGTTCAACTACGTAACTGAATTTATACATTCAAGTGATATAATAATATTGATTTTAATGTTAATGTTAATGCTGTTCATTTATCCTGTGTGTCTGTAAACACATGTTTGTCGAACATGAAAATGTTTACTAGAGAATGGATAGCCTATACGAAAAACCGATATTCCAATTTAAGAAAATTGTTTAATACACTACATAAAAACGACTCGGAAACGTTTTCGAAAACCGGTGGTCCCTTTTTTTTTTAAATAAATATATTTCTTTAAATCTCGAAACTATATTAGTTTCTGAGATTTCTATAGATTAATACAAAAAGCTTTTCGGATTCGTGAGTAACTCGGAAGAGATTATTGTATATTTTTGTTCTTGATTATATTATATTATATTTTCCTAAATTAAGAAACGCGTGTCTTTTTTAACACTTTCCAACCTAGTTAAAAAGTGTTTATGACTTCGGTTTGTCTGGCCGTCTGGCCGTCTGCCATCTGTCCGTGCTCTAACTCCCGTAAATAGGCTCGGATTGCCTCGCAATTTTCATATGTTATTGTCGTTATCTATAGCATGTTCCCTATTTCAACTGAAGTGTGTAGCACTTATAGTTTTTTTACAGGGACACTCAAAAGTATTCCGTTACATTACGGTCTATGGGGAAAAATCATTTGCGGTTTATTTTAATGATGTTACACAATTTCAAACACATTGTAATTGATATATATCACGAAGGTGTATTACAAGAAGCTTAATATGGAATAGGGTGTGCATAGCACTTATAGTTACTTTACAAGGACAGTCAAAAGAATTCCGTTACATTACGTCTATGGAGAAAAATTGTTTGCGGTTTAATTAAATAATGTTTCACTATTTTAAACACATTGAAATTTATATATAGCACTAAGGTGCGTTACAAGAGGCTTACTGCAGAATATTGTGTGTATAGCAGTCATCGTTCATTTACAGGGACATATAAAAGAATTCTCTACTGTCTGTTAACAATAATTCCTGGAAGTGCGTTTTAAGTTGCTGAACGCGATTTTAAATTTAACTCACTTTTTGTCTATTACTTGGTTTGTATAAATTCTGTAGATCCTATACAGGGCAGCACAAAAGTTCGCGAACACATTTCCGTTTATTGACAGAAACTCCAGAAGGAGAATTTTAAACTGTGCTACGCGTTTCCTAACTAAACTAAAATTTAGCATCCTATGTAGTATATATACAAATCTATAGATCCTATACAGGGCTGAATAAAAGTATTCGGATACTTTTCCGAATACTGTATATGTTGGAAATATATGTTGGAAATTCCTGAAATTACGTGTTTAAATATGTTATGCGTTTTCCAAATTGTTTACTTAGATGTTATCTTTCAGCTTATTAAACGGTAATGATTTGTAAAATTATTTTGGAAGCGTTGGAAAGTGTTACATAATCTATGCTTGACGCATGATTTTTCATTCTTGTTTTAATAGTGTCTGATCGCCTTACCGCAACTAGCCCATGAAATATTCCTTTTAATATTCGTCAGTCCGCAGATACAAAAAGATGAAAAAACATTTACCTAAAACGTTTCTTTACACACAAAAAACTGCATATAACGTACTACAGCAATAAAATTAATCACGGTTATGAATTCTGTGATTTACATCTCAAAGTTAATTAATTCGTAAACAACCGTGCAAGAAATATAACTATTGTATTTCAGTGCTTTTTACTGTTAATAATCTTTTAAAGGAAATGCTGTAATGATGTATTTTTCAAAACTTATTGAGAAAGAGCACGATTTTCTTCCTTCTCGGCGATAAGAATCTACAAGTTGTTTACAAGCGTGAATCTCCGATGTTTCCCTGTTGACTCTCGTCTATAAGCATATCTAGGACATTCGTTTTTAGTAATCAAGCAAGAAATAGTAGCATGAAGTGAGACTTTAAACACGGGTTTCTATTTTGCTTGAAATTGCTGTAATTTTGTAATTCAGGAGATACTGAAGCGAAGGAATAACTATAAAGAAAGAAGCATGAATAACTCAAGAAAGAGAAAAAAGAAGAAAGAAAAATCATGCATCAGGCATAGATTCTGAAATACTTTCTAACCGTCATATTATATTTTTAAGAAATTTCATTTTTTTCATACAATGAATTATTATATATGTAAGCAACTTAAAAAAACACGTAACTCGGTAAAAATTGCTGTCCATATGCGGTAATGTATGTGAATTCTTTCCTGCAACCAAATTATTTTGTATGTGTCTATAAATGAACGATCAATGATATGCACTCTATAAGCTATAGAAAACAAACAAGTTGTACTGCATTTCAGTGATTTCATTATGTTGGAAGTATGAAAGCATCATTAAAATGTACCGCAAACGATTTTTCACCATGGACCATAATGTAGCTGAACTCTTTTGTGTAACATTTGTAAACGAACTGCAAACGCTACAGGCTTCATTTTCAATACTGAACATTCTATAGTAAACCTAAATAACTTAAAAAAAAAAAAAATCATGGCAATACGAGTATATTTACGAGAATTAGAGTACGGATAGACAGACAAACCGAATTCATAAACCCTTTTCAACTATATGTTGGAAAGCGTTTAAAAACCTGGCTTTCTTTTCTTTTCCCCTTTTTTATGGCAGAATTCTTAGTAAGACCATGCAACCATTTTTAGTGCATGTAAAGGTCATCTTTTTTTTTTTTTTTTTTTTTTTACTCCCTTTCTGATGTGCTATACTAATTAATACTAAAATGTTATTAAATTTATCAAAAAGTTATTACTGAAATATGACCACAAAGCTATATAAATAAATATTACCTAATTCATTAAGATACAACTAACTGTAAATATATTGCTTGAAGGTGCGTAAAAACATACATAAAACATTTAAAAGCACATTAAAGTCCTTTTAAAAAAATCAAAACGTTTTCAACCGAACTACTCGGTCATCATCAGTGAAAAACTAAATGTTGAGTTGAGTTGTTGTCTCTTCGCGTTTTCTTGCTTGCCCGGAATAAATTATTTTACTTCAAGGGTTTGGAATATAAGGTGGGATCATTAACGCAGTGTGGGGTCTATGTAATATTAATTTAATACTTTTTAACTAATAATTAATAATTTTAATATTAATTTAATCTATTTAGATTAAATAGACCCCGCACTGCGTTAGCAAGATTAGCACAAACTGAACCTATAAAAGTAGATTTCAATGGATCCAAAATTATATTCCGCACAAATAATCACCTGGAAGCTATCATAAGAGAGTCTCTAGAAATAATATCTAAAAAAGAAATAGTCTGTAACGATGTATTATCATATGATATCCACGCAGTCTGGAATGAATTAATATATAATTGATTACCTTTCCCATCCCACCTTATATTCCAAACCCTTGAAGTAAAATAGTTTATTCCGGGCAAGCAAGAAAACGCGAAGAGACAACAACTCAACTCAACATTTAGTTTTTCACTGATGATGACCGAGTAGTTCGGTTGAAAACGTTTTGAATTTTTTAAAAGGAGTTTAATGTGCTTTTAAATGTTTTATGTATGTTTTTACGCACCTTCAAGCAATATATTTACATTAATGAATTTTAGTTATTAAACAAGGTGAATTTGCACTGAAATTTTAACTTTTTATTGATTACCTAATTCATTAATTAATTTTGATACATTTTTTAAATTTTAAATGTTAATTATTATTTGATTATAATCACTATTTGATTAATAACATTTCAAGTTGCAACTTTACGTATATGTTTGTATTATTAAAAAATAACTTTTTGAGTTGTGCTTTACGAATATGTAATAATATTCTTCGCTTATGTTCTTAAATCCGAAGCTATGAGATAAGAAAATCTCAACAATAATTTATGGACAGCCTGTGTAATTGATATTTTTTTCTTCTTCTTCAAATTATACTTTTTTCGTTTTGTATTTAAATTTTTTTTTAAGTAATTTATGAGGGAATGATTTTTTTTTCAGAAAATGTTATGTAAGTGGATAAACAGAAAATGTCGAACTTTCTGATTTATAAATGCAAGGTATAAGGAGCTATGGTAACAATGCATTATTTTTGTTTTAAAAATTTCATAAAAGTCAAAACCAATTTCAAAATAGAATCCAGCGCTTATACTTTTAATCGATAAAAAAAGAAAATTTCCATATTTTAGCTGTAAATTTTGTAGTAAGATATAAAAATATATCATGTTTTTCCTTTAACCTGAAGAAAATAAAATTATTTACAATGTAGCTTCTTAATACTTATACTTCTTTTAAATGCTTAAAGGTGTAAAATAAAAACTTTATAAACAATAAAATAAGTTTTATTAGACAGTTGACATGTTTCGGCTCCATTATCAAAACAAATTAGGATATTCTATAATTTCACGGTCTATGAAATTATTATTTGAAACGCCATCATTTAATTTTTCACGTATTTTTTTCGAATTATGCACGTTAATTTTTTTTATATTTAGTTGGATATTTATTTACATATCCGTAACCATGGAGTAGTAACTCGAGCCACAATTTTGGTAAGTTAAATGATCTGTATCGTTACATATTGTATTTTTGCGTGTTGCAATCTATATGCTTTCTCTTTTTACGGATGGATAGTATAGATTGGAGGGGTAAATTATCTTACTTCCATTGAAATTTATTTGGATGGTTTCTTCTTGCCAGGGTTTTTCTATTATACTTGATATCAGCTATAGGCTCCTTTTTTCTGTAACTAAATTTCCTACTGGTCGTGCCAATATAGTAATTCTTGGATCCGTCTTCTTTAATAAATGGTATTTCATATACTCCCGAATAATTCTCAAAATTAATTGGGTCAGTTTTACAGCAAATGATATTCTTTAATTTCTGAGGGGGGGGGGGGGGGGGTCGTTATTAAGCAGACGTTTAAGGCTGTATTTTAATTTCTCGAAAAAATCTTGGAAAATATTGAAGAGTATAAAGATTTTTTTTTCTTGTTCTCTATTTTATATATAATTTAAAATTTAAAGTTTTCAAGCATTTTGACCTATCTTATATTATTTTAGTTTCAGATAACAAACTAAACATTATGACAGAACAATTTTACCCAAAACTAAGAAGAATATCTTGAGTTTAAATGTTTTTATGAAAATTGTCTCATTCCTGCTTCGTCTCCCATACTTACTAGATATGAGTTCGGACTCTTTTTTTCGGAGCCCGTGTCCGACGATTTTAAGTCCGAGCACGAAACATGTTACGTCATTAGAGCCCGAATCCAACACCGAAAACACGGAAATTGTTAGTAACATTTTAAAATTATTTCAAGATTAATGATCTCCCTTAAAAATCTCTTCTTACATAGACATAAGTAATTAATCCTAAATAATCCCTCATGAGAGCGTTTCGTGATTTTCATGTCTCTGAAAATCTGTTTAAAATAGAAAACTTGTGATGGATAACCAACCACTGGCAGAAATCTGCAAACTTTACAATTCTTTTGGCAAAAAGTCATGAGCAACTACAAGTACACCTGTTCAGAAAGACAAGAGTTCTGTTTTCTAATGATTCTGTAAAATGACTTCAAACAGAAAGCTAGGATAGACAAGGGATACCGCACTTTATGTTAGTAACACTGACCGTACCAAGGCTTCAAAATCAGATAGAATATGTCTCCTTATGTCCCAACTATAACAATTCAATTTCCTTTCAAACTGATTTTTAAAGGATTATAAAACCCTGTAAGAAACTTAGACTACATTCTTGTTTCTCAAACAGCAACTGTTTTTTTTTTCTAATTTATGAATAAATAAAATTTATATTTTTAGCCAGAGGCCGTCCGAGCCTGTCTCTAATATTTACTACTGAAAATTATTATACCACTATAAAAAAACATCTACTTATAATAAAATCCGAAGGCAAGAAAGTGTCTGTAACGATTCCGGGCGCGACCACTCTGGTCTGCGAATCGACCATAGTTAATCGCCATGTTAGGCTTAATGAAAAACCTATGCTACATCCGATTCTGCTTTTAAATATTGTAAAAGCATATTAAAGCTTTTAAATATTTTAATTTTGTTTAAAACCTTCAAAAACTACTACATATAAAACATGTATATCAACATTTCTGTAAACATTTTTTTCTGTAAGCGCTTTTTTTTTTCAGAAATAGCGGTGATTTCTTTCGTCGGGAAGATTTGAGGTGATCGATAGAGTATACTGGCGCAGACTACCGGCGAATTTTGAAATTTTGCTTCCATCGTAAATAAAATGTTTTTTTTTTTTCTTATGAAACGTAATTACATAAGGAATACATAGTACAGCGTAATTTGCATTTAATTTTGCTAATGTAATCAAACAATGAGTTATGTGGTGAGTCAAGCTGTTTAGAAACTCCATGATAACACTTTTTTTCGAAAACTTTCGTACATGGATTATTTTTTTAATATTTTTTAATGTTTTGTCCAATCCTTGAACTATTTCAGAAATTGAATATTAAGTTTAAAAAAAAATCTTCATCATTTGTATTTGTAGAAATCATTTGCCATTCTTAAAATGTATTTTTCTACAATACAAACTTTTCAATAACAAAATCTTCATGATGTTTCTTTGTATGAAGTCTTATGAAAATGAAACGCAGATCAACAATCCGTCATTTTTGACAGGACGGGGTTATACACTAGTACATATGTATTTATGGTATTACATTAAAAAATCATCTATGGTACTAACGGTTTTTATTTATTTTCTAAAGTTCTTTCCTGATGAAATTGCAATATATATATATACTGGTTTCCAGAAATTAAGGGTCTGTGACCAATTTCAGACGTTTGTCAAATATCTTACTGAAACTCGTGAGGAAATGCCCGGAATGCCCTTCAACTTTGAGGAAGTAAAGAACATGTTTGACTTCATGTTTTTCAGTGAAGATTTTGTCGCGAGGACAATTAGGGAGGGGGGGGGCAATAATAATTTTAATAATAAAATAATATTTTCGATCACCCAAGTAACAGAAAATGCTAAAAATGGTCTGTCACTGTAGCAAATGATTATGTAGGTCCTTTTTAACATTTGTGTGCATTTATGTAAGCATAGCACGAACATTCGTGAAGATGTTAACGTTTCGGTGAAAAATTCCAAAGGTTTTTTTTATATAGCATGCAGAGTTTTCAGCCGAATTTAACACAGCTTTTTAAAAACTTGACAAAAAATCGTAGGAGTAGTATACTGTGATTAATATTAATATATTGAGTATTCGATGAGATATAGGTATTTTTATGAAATAAATTTCAACTGCGCATGCGTGAACTACATCAAAGATTTTTTGTCATGATTTGATAGTCAATATTATAGGGCAACTGATATATAAAAACCAGTGAAATATCGTGAAAACTCAAAAAGTTACAGCAATAATTGAAAAATTGAGGAGAACATCCCATAGGATTATATGGGATTTTCTCCTCAATTTTTCAATTATTTTTTTGCGGTTTGCACAATCGGATAGAGAAAATTGCCGCTGTCATTGTGATGTATAATATACCGATTTAACCATGATTTTTGATAATAAAATTTGGTATTTCATTCTTATTTTGGACGAAAAGGTTGCCATTGGTATATGCGACGGTATAGTATGCTACCGTTTGGTTAACGGTCTTTGGGAATCGGCTGTATCAGTTAGAGATAATATGTATATATGTGCAAAAACCTCAAAAAATAAAATAAAATAACTATAACTGATTTTATTTAAACGGCGCCTGGATAAGAAAAAATTTACTTTTAGGGCTATGATATATTGTGATCTCCTCTAACAAAAACCCATTTTTTTTTTCTCTATATAAAGTCTAATGAAGAATGCAAAGGAATTAAACATTGCTACATTTTTACAGCTTGTTCTGAGTAAGATTAAGCATTAATAAATTATAATGTTGAGTATTTTTTATTTTATCACTTTATTACAAAATATCAGCCAATTTAGCGAGAATTTGAAAAAAAAAAAAACTGACATAATTAGCTGAAAATGAAGTATTTTATTACATATTAATGGTTTAACATAAAAACAATTAAAAACTTATGACAATCATTCTAAAATTCTATTGTAACAAGAAAATCTGTAAAAATGGAGCTCCTATTTTTGCCAGAATTCGACAATTGTTAGTTTAAATTATTTTAAAACTAAATAAGCCCTCCTTAGGTATTTTTAACTATTTTAATTATTCCAAATGGTGCATAATAACAGAACAACAACAACAAAAAAATACTTTAGTGAAATATTTGATGAAGTACTAGGGTGGGTTTTTTTTAGGAAACATTTTACTCTTGTTTTTTTTTTTTTTTTTTTTTTTTTTTTTAGAGAGACAGTGCAATATAAAGTTACCGTGACAGTCGCAGAAGACGATTTTTAGAAAAATATTTTTTATATGTATCGAAATTTTATCTCTTATTTACAGATGATTTTTGCATTTCCAGTTTTGAACTTTAACAGATAAATGTATTTAGAGGCATCTTTAAACCATCACAGTACCCGTGCGCAGCCGGAGCAGGTTGCTAGTTTTAAATAAAACTTCTTTTGCAGATCAACAGCTCTTTAATGATGTATTCATTACTTGTTATCATTATTGTAAGAATGATACTAAACTTATTTAATTTTTTTTTTAATGATACTACGATTTTAATTTGTTATTTCTTCACTTTTACAGCAACACGCAACGATTTTTTCTATTGCAAATGTTGTAGAAATCCAACCATAAAGATTATTCTTCAGAGAAACTGGTATTCCCACCACGAAGATTATTATTCAGAAAAACTGGTATTCCCACCACGAAGATTATTCTTCAGAAAAACTGACATATTCATTTTTATTTTCACGGCTCATTTGGGAGCAATGATTGTTACTTGATAACTACTATACTTGTAGGTTCTAAAACTTATTCAAAATAAAAAGGTGAAAAATGTAAAGTTATCGAAAAAATGTGCAAACTGCAAGTTTTTTAATAGTTTATGAGATTATGCATAAAAACTGCGAATTCGTAAATGTATTCAAAGCTTTTAAAGCTAATAAATAAGTAAATAAAATTAAAGCATTCAAATCTTTGTGTACTACATACATTTATGTATGTATGTATCCCATTAAATAATTAAAAAAAAAACATTAGATTTTTTTTGTTTTTTAATGTGGGATAGGTTATAAACTTTGGAGCTTGTAGAACTTTAAAACAAGATAATAATAACATCAGTTATATTTTGCTGTCCTCTGAAAAAAAAACCCATTTTTTGAAATTTCCTCTGTATAAAGTCTAATAAAGGATTTTTAAAAATTAAACATAGCAAAATTTTTACAGTTTGTTCTGACCAAGATTTTAATGTTGAGCATTTTTCATTTATCACTTTATTCCAAAATGCCAGCCAATTAAGCGAGAATTAAAAAAAAAAAAAACACCTTTCTAAAAAATAACCTATGTTACCTCAAAAACACCCACACCTGACATAATCAGCTGAAAATGAAGAATTTTATTACATATTAATGGTCTAACATAAAAAAAAAATAATAATTTATGTAGATCATTCTAAATTTCTATTATAACAAGAAAATCCGTAAAAATGAAGCTCGTGTTTGCCAGAATTCTGCAATTGTTAGTTTAAATTATTTTTTAATTAATTAACTATTTTTATTATTTTAATTGGTTCATAAAAACAGACCAAAACAAAAAAAAAAGACTTTAGTAAAATATTTGATGTAGTACTAGAGTGGTTTTTTTTTTTTTTTATGAAACATTTCACTGTGGGTTATTTTTTAGAGGACAGCACAATACATTTTCAAGATCAGAACAATTGTAATACATACTCTTATACCATTAATATAATATTTAAATTGTTAAGTAGTAACTAATATTTAGCAAAATTAAAAAAAACTATTGTATCTTTTTTTTCTGGTTATTATTTTTTTTTTTTTTTTTTTTTTTTTTTTTTTTTTTTCTGGTTAATTTTTTTTTTTTAACGTATTTAGATGAAATTCCAGTTCCTAATAACACAATTGCAATGAGACAAGATACTTATTATAGCAAATTTTAAATGAAAAATTCTGAAAGCTTTTGTAATCTGGATTCAACGTTTAAACGCCCTTATACGTCCTCCATACATATAACATAACCCCTCTCTCTATACTACGACATAAATGTAATTTTTTGAAACCAGAACATTTTAGGGTACAATATTTATTTTATAGTATTTATAATAGAAAATGAAAACGGAAAACAGTGACTAGGACTTAGAATGTTATATTATTATGAATAATAAATTATACCAAAAAATAATAAAATTATAAACTAAAATTTTTAATATAGCATGTTTGATTGTTCCTAATAAATACAAGTTAGAAAACTATTTTCTTTTTTCTTTTAACAATAAACATTTGTCTTTATTAAGGTTAGGGTGTAACTTTTTATATTTTATTAATAAAAAAAGTAAAAGAAGAATTTTTTTCCCCCTGTTTTACTTAAAATGGATTACAAAAACTGTTAACCCTTTTAAAAAATTAGCCTTTTTTTAAAGACAATATATATATATATATATATATATATATATATATATATATATATATATATATATATATATAAAGTCCCAAACATCCCCGAACATTCTGGGACGTATGGTAATCTTACATGTATGCATTATTTCTGTACATTAAAAAATCCTATAATTGCCTTAATTATGACTAAAAATGCATCGAGTTCTAAAACTAAAACGTTCTCTGTAAACAAAGATACTTTAAAATCATTTATCTCAAAACACTTTTTTTATTTTTTTTTATCTTTTGTAATTTTTGCTTCAGACATCTCTTATACTACTTAATATTTTTGCAAGAAAGTTATACAATTCGTTCGTGTACAGGGGCACTCAAAAGAATTCCGTTACATTACGGTCTATGGGGAATAATCGTTTGCGGTGTATTTTAGTGATTTTATACTGTTTCAAACGTATTATAGGGTGGCGACAGATCAGGGGTAAAAAAGTAAAAGAAAAAAAGTGAGAAACACCAGTATTTTCTTATAGAAAATTTCATATTTTTTAATCGAGCGATGATAGAAGGAGGATTTTTCTATAAGAAAATACTGGTATGTCGCCTTTTTTTCGACCGTGATTTTCCCTGATCTGTAGCCACACTGTATTAAAATTGATATACATCACTATGAGGTGTACTACATGATGCTTACTATAAAATAGGTTGTGCATAGTTACATTAATACAGTCCAGTGAAAATTTCTCATTTTTTAATACAGCGATGATGTAAGGCGAATTTTTCTATAAGAAAATACTGGTATGTCGCCTTTTTTTCGACCGTGTTTTTCCCTGATCTGTAGCCAGCCTGTATTAAAATTGATATACATCACTGAGGTGTACTACAAGATGCTTACTATAAAATAGGTTGCGCATAACATTTATCGTTCATTTACAGGAACACACAAAAGAATTCAGCTACAGTACTACCAATGAGCGATAATTGTTGGAAATGCATTTTCAGTTGTGGTACATGTCTTTTTAAATGTAACTATCTTTCACCTTGCTAAACGGTGGAGTTTTGTTACAGTATATTTAATGTGTTGGGAAGTGTTTTATAATCTATGCTTGACGGATGATTTTTCTTTCTTGTTTTTATTCTAGAATCAATAAAGGTATCTATCTATATATGAAGCGTACTTCTTTTCATTTCCAGTAAAAAAGTGTGATTTTAAAGTATATGCTTTCCAAGAAGTAAAATTTTAAAAATTATTAATTGTTTGCATTTTTATTATTATTATTATTATTATTATTAACAGTCGTACGATCTCTTAAAACCGACTTACAGACAAACCCGAAATAACTCGTTCACTGAGCTGCAGTTTTTAATGCAATTACATGCTATATTTAAATTCATATATTTTTTACATATTTAACGTAGGTTTAAAACATTTGTAATAATGAATACATTCAAAGCTTATCGTCGTATATCATATTGGAATAACCATATTTTTTCAGCTTTAAAAAATAATGACAGAATTTTTGCGCTTTTGCTGGACAATCAAAATGTTTCAAAATATGGGAAAACTTGTTGTTTTGAACAATAAATGGTAAAAAGTAATTATACACTTACCATATTCGTCTCTCCTCATGGGCTTTGTGAAATTAAATTCCTTTTTGGTGGAATACCGAAATCCATGAAAAAAAAATTAAAAAATAATCCTCCACACGCCAGAAACGAATCACATGCTGCAATTTAATTTCTGGATCACACATAAACAGACCTCCCAGCAATGAAGTTCACCGTGTTATGAGGAAATGTTCGTTGCCTGAAACAAGAACCAAAGGAACCGGCTGGAACCTTTTAGCACGTGACGGCGTGGCTGAACCTAGTTTTCGTAGGATGGTCCGTCCAGAAAGATGCCTCGTCTGCGAGTGGCGTTCGGAAGTTTGGTTCAGAGGCTGAAAACCTGAAGGACGACTAGAGGCTGACTTAAATTTTGAGGTCAGTAGAATCAGTGTTTATTTTTTTTTTCTTCTTCTTCTTCGTTTTCTTTTACGTGAAATAAGCCGGAGAGTTTTGTAGCACATGTAAAAGCCGACTTGATACATGTTTCGGTTGTATATAAGTTTGCTAGAAAGAATTGGGTGAATTTATTAAAGAGATTTTTTCTTTTTTTAAAGTAGGTCATAAGCGATGAATGTTTCTTTCAAATATTTGTATAGTTTGTTAGAGTTCAAGGGGTTTACGTCTCTCACTTGCAATTGTCGGTTTGATTTCCCTTTTGTGATTCTGTCTGAATGTTGTAAAAGAGCGCGTCGAATCTAAGCCGACGTCAATGTTTACAAATGCTGTCAGTTGAGAGGTTCATCAAAATCTTTATTAAAAAATCATGGATGAATAATTAATTTGGTCCATGTTTATAAATAAAAAGATTAATTCAGAAGATTAATTCAGGGAGCTGCTCTAGTTTATTTTTAATTAAGATTGCATAAAGACATTTCTTCTCGTAGTGGTATGAAACAATAAGCAACCGGCAAGTGAGGAAGAATGATTGAATTTTTTAAAGGTTACCTGCACTGCCAAAAAAAAAAAAAAAAATGTTGATTTTACAGTAGTATAATACTAGCACTCCAGCTGCCAGTATTATACCGTAAAATTAGCAGTAATAAACAGTAAATCAAGCAGTAATACGCTGCTGCGCGGCAGCGTATTACTGCTTATATTACTGTTTATTACTGCTAATTTTATCGTTTTAATACTGGCAGCTGGAGGGCTAGTATTATACTGTAAAATCAACATTTTTTTTTTTTTTCAGTGTACAGTCATCTTAAACTACAGGTTGTCCATAAAGTCTCGCCACAGTTTCAAGATTTTGTTACAAACACAAATGAACCGATACATGTTATGGAAAGGAGTACAATATTAATAGTATATACTGAAGGGTTTTTTTTTTCGCATCTATTAATAAACTTCTATATGTGCACCATTGGTTGCACGAAGCACGCCAAGGCGACAATCGCCGACGTTTTCCTCCGATTACTCTTTTTCGTCCACTCCTTGCTTTATCTGTGGATTGCCTCCATCAATTTATTGTGCCAATCGTGAAATAACGGACGCGAGCATAAGAAATTCTTGGAGACGGGCTTAATATGGTATAGACCAGGGCTGTCCAACGCGGCACCCGCGGGCGCCATGTCGCCCTTTGGAAGAGTTCTTGACGCCCTTTCGAATATTTTCTGTTACTAGATTTTTTTTTTTTTTTTAATAAAAGTCTATTTTAAAAGATTTTTTTTAAAATCATCACACGTGTTCCACGTGATTTTTTATTATAGGCATTGTTAAAATTTTTGCTCTTTTCTCTACCACATTTTTTGAGATAAGCCTCTCTAAGAAAAATATAATTCTTAATTTACTTGATTTTTTTTTTCCAGTACATTTTTTTCACAACCGAGCCCAGCATAGCAGATGGCTCATACTGTGTATCCTATAAGAAAGACGTCTGCATACCGTTACCCATTTACCAAGGTAGCCAGTTTCGCCTCCTTTTTTATTGAAAAATTGTGAATTCATACCCGAAATTCCGAAAGTAATTTTTGCTTTACATAATGGCAGACATTTCTGGATTACTAAAAGTAAAAATACTTCTTTCGGAATTTCTGTTGGAGGTCAAAGTGGAAACCCTGCCCCCTACTATAGTGAAGTAATGTTGTTTTATGTGAGTATTGGCGCCCTTCATGGTTTGCCTCTAGACGAGATGCGCCCGCGCTTACTGAAAGGTTGGACAGCCCTATGGTATAGACAATGGTACACATCAATTGATCCAAAAAAACTTCATACTCCTAATATTGTACACTCTCAAAATAAATTTCGTCAAAAACCGTAAAAAATACAGGCAGCAGGTTGCCGGAACACTCCTGTGATTGGAAAAGATTTTTCTGTTATTTGAAGAAATTTCTCTCTTGTGGCTGGGAAATTTCAGGAAAATTTGACCTTCGTTTCTTGAATTTTCCGTGTTTTAAAAGAAAAAAAAAAACATACGTAAAAATTCCGTTTCTAATACGGAAAAGTCACACGCAGTACAGTTGCCGGTACACCCTTGTAGTTTGAAGAAATTGCAGACTTAGATTGGAGCATTTCAGGTATATTTTATGTTAGATTGGTGAGTTTTCCATATTTTGGGGGAAGCGAAGCAAATCAAAGCGGAAATTTTCGTGTTAACGAAAAAAGACAACGGAAAAATTTGTTCAAATCACGTTTTTTTTTTTTTTTTTTTTTTTTTTTGAGAGTGTATACTGCTTTTCATATATGTATCTGTTCATTTGTGTTTGAAATAAAAAATTAAAATTTCAAAGAAAATTTGTGCACAGCAGTATATTAAAGCGCGGATGATTTGTTTGCTTTCTTATTATAACATTTTTCTTAACAGGAAAGTTACAAAGTCCAATTCTAAATCGTTTGAAGACTTAACATTTTCTTCTATTAGAAATACTTTGAATATGTTACAGTTTTAAATTTTATGAGTTAGAACTTGATTCATCATCATGAAATATAAAGACATATTCACCATTTATTTCAGCCTATTAACACTTTACAACTCCTTAACGTTTTATTACAGGGACACTCAAAAGAATTCCGTTACATTACTGTCTATGGGGGAAAATCATTTGCGGTCTATTTTAATTATGTTACACAATTTCAAACGCACTGAAATTTATATGTGTCACTAAGGTGCATTACAAGAGGCTTACTACAGAATAGTGTGTGTATAGCAAGTCATCGTTCATTTACAAGAACTCACAAAAGAATTCTGTACTGATTGTTAACAATAATCGCTGGAAGTGCTTTTTCAGTTGCTGAACGCGTTTTTAACTTTAATTCATTTTTATGTCTATTACTTGATGTGTATATATTCTATAGATCATATACAGGGCAGCAAAAACGTTCTGGAGTACATTTCCGTTTACTGACGGAAATTCCAGAAGTGGAATTTTAAACTATGCTATGCGTTTCCTAACTGAACTAAAATTTAGCATTCCATGTAGTATATATACAAATCTATAGATCTTATACAGGGCTGCACAAAAGAGTTTGGATATTTTTCGGAATATTGTTGGAAATTCTTAAAATTGGATTTTAAAATATGTTATGTGTTTTCCAAATTGTTTACTTAGATTTTATATATATATATATATATATATATATATATATATATATATATACACTGGGCGGGACTAGTTGAGCTTAAGCCGAAAGGTAGGTCTATCCACCTGGTTTCACTTTGACCGTGTTTACTTAGATCTTATCTTTCATCTTATTACATTATAAAGAGTTGCAAAATTATTTTGGAAGTGTTGGAAAGTGTTACATAATCTATGCGTAACGCATGATTTTTCGTTCTTGTAATTAATTATGCACGAGAAACCTACGTGAGATATAAATTATTCAAAAAACACAATATAGGACATGTTTAAGAACTCTTCGAGTTTATAGCAATATATTCACTGACTATAGAGTCTATAGGTGTCGAGAAATTTCAAGAAACTGACGAAATTCTTTCCTTTTTCCTTGACTTTTAAAAAGACTAGTAATAGTTTATAATCCTTCACACAGTACATTTTTTCCGAAGTTTTAAAAATAATAAAACTTAACATTGTCGTTATCATATCTTGCCATTCTTCCAGGGGTTTTTTTCCCCCCTTAATTAACTAAACAAATTTTGAGCAAGACATTTTAATAATTAACAAATAAAATCAAATATGTACCACATACAAACAAGACACATTTTATTAAATAAGTTTTCTAGGTTTATTTGATTAAAAAAACCAACAAACAAACAAAGCCCAGAAGACTGGCAGATAATTAACCTACATAAAATACTGAGCTAAAAACATGTAATGAATTTTTAAACTTTTTTTTTTTAATGCTTTAAATCGAGCATTTAAAACTGCGGATTGCCACGAACTTGAAATATGTTGTTACGGTCATCTACAGCATGTCACCTATTTAAGATGATCTGTGTTACATTTATAGTTCTTTTACAGTGTCGTGAAAAAAAATCACATTCCCGCCTATCGGCACCAAGTACTTAAAATACATTTTAATTGTAAGGGCACGTACACAGCAGTGTTCCAAATGGCCAAACACTGCTTTAAATCAAGTTTAAACCTTAACTGGCGTTGTGGTGCCATTTAGGCCCTCCAGTGTTTTTCTGCTCGTGTAATTTCTTCATCAATCAGTAAGATTCAGATAAAAATTAAAATATAGAGGAATTTCGGATATTATTGAATACCTAATGGGAAAAGTATTCAAGATTGGAAAAATCAATGGAAAAAGTTAATAGCACCAGAAATTTGCAATTTCAATGCATACTAGTTTCGGTATAGCATTTAGCATACCGTACTCAGAGCAGAAATTTCCTCAGATATATAGGAGAGGTGCGGATTCAAACGAAAGGTTTATTGACCAATAGGTAAACAGGAGACTCCGGGCAACAGCCAACAGGAAAACAGCAAAGGGAATGGGACAGATTCAAGCGAAAGGTTTATTGCCCGGAGTTTCCTGTTTTCCTGTTGGTTAATAAACCTGTCGCTTGAATTCGCACCGCTCCTATATATCAGAGCAAATATGCCGCCATTCTTTGCAATTTGGCTTCCGCCCTAAACACTCGACAACACACCAGCTCCTTCGAGTTGTCGAATTTCTCAGCGAAAAGCTAAACTCGAAGATCCCAGCTGCTGCCATATTCCTTGACATCGCTAAGGCATTCGATAAAGTCTGGCACTTGGGCCTTATATACAAACTAATTAAGCTTAACTTTCCCGCCAGACTTATACACCTCATATACTCCTACCTTAGCGATCGCATTTTCCGCGTCCGCATAAACAACATTCTCTCCGCTATATTCTATATTTTAGCAGGCATCCTCCAAGGGAGCGTTATCGGTCCCTTGCTTTTTAACATCTACTTTAACGACATTCCCAGATCACCAAACACTCATCTTGCTCTTTATGCGGACGACACCACTATTTACACCCACGCTCACCACCCATATACACTATACAGGTACCTACAGACCCACATTGATGACTTCCTAAACTGGTGCGACCTTTGGCGCGTTAAACTTAACGAAAATAAAACTGCCGCTGTCTACTTCTCCAAAAAATATACCTATCCTAACAGAATCACAATTAACAATACCACCATTCCTTGGACCAACGAGGCAAAGTACCTAGGGGTGACACTTGACCGCAGACTTACATTCAACAAACATATCATCAACATTAGGAGAAAAGTCGCCGGCGCTTCCATTGCACTCAAACCTCTTCTTAAAACCAAAATCCTTGCTATTCACAATAAACTTCTACTATACAACTCATGCATTCTACCCATAATCACATACGCTTGTCCGGTCTGGGCCTTCACTTGTAAATCCTCCATCAAAAATCTCAGTCAACTACACAACAGACACCTGCGCAATGTCAGGGGTGCCTCGCGCTACCTCCGTAACAGCACAGTCTACAGAGACCTCAACACTACCTCTCTTGTTAAACGTATCAACCATCTTTCCAAAAAATTTTATGACAACCTTTACGACCTCCCCAATGAAATAATTGCTGAGCTGCCGGATTACGACGCATCCGAGCCACATCACCGTAAACGGCCAAAATATTCTTGCTTAACTGATGGCAATCATTAGTGCTCACCAATCTCAATCTCAGCTATCTTCTCTCAAATTATTACTCTATTTAAAAAAACGGCCAAAATATTCTTGCTTAACTGATGGCAATCATTAGTGCTCACCAATCTCAATCTCAGCTATCTTCTCTCAAATTATTACTCTATTTAAAAAAAAAAAAAAAAAAAAAAAAAAACTTTGTATAGCCTATTTACATACATTACCCAGCTATACCATTATTTAAATAATAATTGAAAGAAAAAAAAAAAAAAAAAAAAAACTGTATGGCCACTGAAAAGTGTCTTTTTTTTTTTATGTTGCTTTGCCCGCCTTTCCATCTGGCTCTTCCACCTGGCTTTTTGTACTGATCTTGGAACATGTCCTGAACCCTATTTTAAACTTTTTCCTTCCCAGTAGTATTTACTACAGCTAAACCATTTACTTCATGTTTTAATCGACTCTATCTTTAGTCTCTATCGCTTCTTCTCTTATTCCAAATTTCTTCACCCATTTTTAAATTTATCTTTTTAATTGCTACATGTAATCTTAAATTTACTTTTAATTGCTATAAGCAATCTTTATTTAATTTAATTGCTATAAGCAATTTTTTACCTTCCCCCCAACGGCTCACTTTGAAATGACATTCAACTCACACTCGACTGGGCGTAAAGTTGCTGCAACTAGGAAGCCCCTGTACCGGCATCAACTGTTCCGGACTGTTCCATTCTTTGCGATTCAGAACGGCACAGCACATTCACACACAGATTCGGCTTTGTGCCTTCATCGAGTGCGGTTCTCCCGTTCTTCTCGCTGACTGACCGGATAGCTTTACTTGCGCGGCTGGTTGCAGCTGCGCGCGCTAAATAGTCACGTTCGTTTCCTGCTGTTTTCTCCCCGTCAGAGGATTGGAGGAGTATTCAAAGCGTGTTCTTTTAAGAACAGCTTCGTTCCTGCGCAATAATGGCCTTCGACTTCACCGACAATTGTAGCAGACTGATGAATGGAAGGACTTATACTGATTTTGCTACGGCCTGGTCTGAATTCCCGGCGACTATCAACGAGGAACATCGCAAAATTGTGACGGACTTCTTGATTTATACGGACGCCCACCTGAAGCGCATCCGCTCAACTGAGGATTTTTCCAGCAATCCAGAAAAGCCGGCACTTGTGAGTAATATTTTGAATTCAATCTCATTTCTTTTCTGTGAGCCGTTTGACCCCATTAAATTGAGTAGACTCAAATCTTTTCAACTCTATGTAGTAAACGATAGCCAACTAGATTTACCTTACATAATGTATCATTTAAACCCTAATATTGCTGATTTGGTGAGCCCTGATGACGGTTTTACAACTGCTAATGGCCGTAAAAGAAAAAACCCAGAAATTCATGCTAACATACCTGTCAAAAACAAATTTCAAGTCCTAAGTGAGGACACTTCCGAAATTAATTCCATGGATCATGAATCCTCTCAGGATTGCGCCCTACCCGGCAGCTCACAAGACCCAAATAACTGTCGGCGGCGCAGTTTATTTAATGTGTAAAATAGTTTCTTTAATTGTATAAAAACATTTCTTCAAAAATAGAGTTAAGTAAGCATGCATTCGCTTACCTGATTGGGCGATGAAAGCATTTAGTATATCCAATAGATTGATTGGTGACGTGTTGCAACTTCCTCACGTATATTATTATCCGTTAGAGTATTCCGGATTATCTATTAGATCACTTCTGCAAAATAATAAAATTAGTTTCGTTGAATAATCACTGTAGAATTAATAGAGTATTTCCTTTCGATTAAATTTAGGTTTAATATACGTTTTTTGATTACATAATTACACAGAGCATTTACATCGCTCTGACATTTTCACACACTACATTTTATAAAGAAATTCACACAACAACTGACTAAAATCTAAAGAGTTTTTTCATGTCCTTGGTAGCCTTGGATGACGTCACTGGGAAAAAACACATGATAGCACGTGATAATCATTCTTTCACGTGGGCGTTTATTCCATGTACTTAGCTGAGTTGAAAACAGTTTATGAGTTGGTATATCCGACGAGATAATTAAAGTTGTTTACTGCAAATTTAAAGTACTTTATTATTATCTGACGATTGAAGAGTAGTTGATTCCGAATAGAAGATTACCCTTTAATTGGAATTTCCGTCACTCCCCCTTAATCTTCTATGTAGGATAAGGAAGTAAGTTCAGATTGTTTCGGTGTTTAATGAATTCAGGTTTGGGGTTGGGCTTGGTGAGTGAATCTGCGGTCATAAATTCTGTGGGACAATACTTTAAATCTATTATTCCATCTTCCTTGAGTTGTCTTATCGCGTGGAATCTGATATCTATATGTTTACTTTTTCGAGTATGTTTTTCACTTTCAACCATTTTTATACATGGCTGATTGTCCTCGAATATTGTTATGGGTTTCTGTTGTGGTAAATTTAAATCTTCCAGGAGTTTTATCATCCATAGTATTTCCTGTGCTGCGTTACTTACAGAAATGTATTCAGCTTCTGCTGATGACAGAGCAACGCATGTCTGTCTTTTCGTTGTCCAATGTATGGGACATTTTCCTAACATAAATATATTTCCGCTGGTGGATCGTCTAGTTTCTGGATCACCTCCCCAATCTGCATCTGCGTAAACTTCGAGAATAGGCTTATTTTTCGAACTTAGCGTCAGGTTGAGGTGTTTTGTGTTGTTTAAGTATGTTACGATTCTTTTGACTGCTTTCCAGTCTTTTTCTCGAGGGGTTTCATTTCTACGGCTGAGTATATTGACCGCTGCTGAAATATCTGGCCTGGTTAATGTTGAGATGTAGAGTAATGTTCCCGTTGCTTGTCTGAATTTAATATTGTTAGGTAATAGATTTTCATCATCGTTGAGTCGATTGTAACCTGCTTCCATAGGTGTGCTGTAAGGTTTTGCGTTTTGAAGATTGAGTTTATCTACCAATTCTTCAATTTTTGAATTTTGGTTTAAGTAGAAATTTTTATCGTCTCTTTTTATATTTATTCCGAGATAGTTATTGACTTCTCCCAAATCTTTCAATTCATATTCCCTTTTGAGATTGTTTATTAATTCAATTATATCTTCGTTTTTTCCGGCGATTAACAAATCGTCCACATATACTATAATGTATGTCGAGTTTTCACCATTTTCGCGTATAAAAAGACATGAGTCAGATGTACTTTGTACAAAATTTAATGCTTTAAGACTCTCGGAGATTTTCGTGTGCCATGCTCTGGCGGCTTGTTTGAGCCCGTATATTGCTTTTTGTAATTTACATACTTTGTTTTGTTGATTTGGAGCTATATAGCCTTCCGGCTGTTTCATGTATACCTCTTCTTGTAGGTTTCCGTGTAAAAACGCTGTATTCACGTCGATATGATTAACTTTAAGGTTATGATTTAATGCTGCTATGAGAAATGCACGGATTGTGGTATGAGAGACAACTGGAGCAAAGGTCTCGTCATAATCTACTCCGAATTTCTGACTGTATCCCTGTGCCACAAGTCGTGCTTTATAGGTTTGCACTTGGTTTAGGTTGTCGCGTTTTAATTTAAAAGTCCATTTTGAACCTATCACTTTCTTGCCTGGTGGCGGATCGACTAATGTCCAAGTTTTATTTTTAGCTAGGCACTTGATTTCATTTTCGGTGGCTTTGAGCCAATTTTCCCTATCGTGTGGATTTTTCATTTCCATGATATCGTTCCAATTCTTTGGTTCATTTGATTGTGTGTCTTTAACTAAACAGACAAATCTATCTGGTGGTACTCCTCTGTTAGATCTATTTGACCTTCTTGGTTCTATTTGTGTTTGTTTGGACTCGCATGGTTGTTTTTCATTATCATTAATGTCAATTTCAATGTAATTTTTATTCTTCTCTTCTTGATTTCTATCATCAGTGGAGATTTCTTCGAGATTTGAATCTTCCTCAATGTTGTTTGAGTGTTTTATTTCATGTTCTATGAATTTTACAGTCCTGGCAATTATTATTTGTTTGTCTTTTGTGTGTATGCGATATCCTTTGGAACGTGTGTCGTAACCTAGAAAAATACCTTCTTGCGCTCTATTATCTAGTTTTCCTCGATGTATTTTATTAATGTAAACAAATGCTTTACATCCAAAGGTTCTTAAATGTTTGAGATCGGGTTTGATACCTTTCCATAGTTCGTATGGAGTTTTGTCGTTCGCTCTTGTTGGCAATCTGTTCTGTAAATATGTCGCTGTGTGTATTGCCTCTCCCCAAAATTGTTTATTTAAATTTGCTTCTAAAAGCATGCTACGTGTCATATCGAGTAGGCTTTTATTCTTCCTTTCTGCCACGCCGTTCTGGCTCGGGTTGTGTGGAATTGTGAATTGGTGTAATATCCCGTTTTCCTTTAGATAATTGTCTATTTCGTTGCTATTATATTCTCCTCCATTATCGGATCTTATTTCTTTTGGTTTTCTACCGAATTGATTATTTACCATTGCAATGTATTCTTTTAATTTATCAATTACTTCGCTTTTCTTAGATAGTAAGTATATAGTTGTATATCTCGAGTAATCGTCGATGAATGTGAGAAAATATTGTTTTTCTCCTAGTGTTGGTGTACTTATAGGTCCACAGACGTCGCTGTGTATTAAATCGAGAACTTTGTTTGCTCTATTTGTAGCCGATTTTGGATATGGCGCGTCGTTTAATTTAGATTTGATGCAGGTTTCGCATAATTTATTATTGTGTCTGCAGTTTTTAATTTTTATTCCGGTAGCTAGCTGTTTGTTAACAATTGTTTTGATTGCTTCATAATCACGGTGTCCTAGTCTTCGATGCCATACTTCTAAACATTCTTTATTATTATTACAGCTTAGTGTGACGTTTGCATAGTTTTCTGCATTTTCTAAGTGGTTTGTTTGTTCGATTATGTATAAATTATTTTTGTTCTTCGCTCTTATATAAATTTCACCGTCGAACGTTAAATCGCATTTGTCATTTTCAAAGATTAATTTGCATCCATTTTTAGTTGCTTTGCTTACGGATATTAAATTGGATTCTAGTTCTGGGACGTATAGGACTTCCTGTAGTCTTGTGCGTTTTATTTCTCCATTTGGGGATTTCGTTTTTATTAAAACGTCGCCTGAACCGAATGCTTCGAGTTTGTTGCCGTTTGCGATGGTGACTGATGATTTTTCAAAATTGTTAAATTTATCAAATAACCTCTTATCATTTGCAATGTGTGAGGTACTGCCACTGTCGAGTATCCAGTTTTGTTTTCCTAATTTTTCTGTTATTAGTACGCGATCTTCTGATTGATTAGTTTTTGAGCTTATTTTCTGATCATTCGCGTTATCGTGACAGTCAGTATTCTCTTTATAATTCTCTGTGTTTTCATAGCATAGTGATGATGTAAAAGGTTTAGCTTTATTTTTATTATTAAAGTTATTCACATTTTGATATGTGTGTTTGTTTTTGTTGTGCTGTGTGTATCTGCTCTTGAGGTGATAGCACTCGCTATTATTATGATTTGTCATCTTACAGTGACTGCAATATTTTGAATTTCTTTTGTAGTCGTTATAAGTGTGTTTTCTTTGTGTTTTAAATGCCTTTTCAGAGCTGTTGTTTTGTTCAGACATTTCTTGTCTGCGATTATACTCATCTATGAGTTTACTTCTGATAAAATCTGGGGATAATTCGGCTTCGGGCCTTGCCTCTAATGCTGTGATAAGCGTGTTGTAGCTGGGCGGTAATGAGCATAGAAATAGTGCGGATATGTGTGAGTCATTTATATTCTCGCCTATGGCGGATAATTTATCTACTATTTGTAGAATATTTGTTATATGAGTAATCATATTGCCGTTTTCGGGCAGTTTAGTACTGTACAGTTTTCTCAATAAATACAGTTTGCTACTCAGATTTGCTCTTTCATGCGTACGTTTGAGAACTTCCCAGGTTTGCCTGGCTGTGGTAGAATTTTTTACATGCACAATTTGTGCGTCATCTATGCTTAGATTAATTAAAGCTCTTGCTTTTCTATCTTTTTTGTTCCAATCCTCATTTAAAGGAGTTGGCGGTTGATCACTTATTACTTCGAATATGTCTTCTTTAATGAGAAGCATTTCGAGCTTAAATTTCCAGTTGGAATAATTGCTCGAATTTAGTTTCTCGATGAATTGGCTTTCTTTAAATGTAGCCATTTTTATTTTCTATCTTTAATTATTTTTAAAGATATTTAATTTAATTTTATACGAATCGCTTTTCTTTGCGTTCGTTTTTTATTTTTTATAAAGCGAGTTTTTTCAGCATATAGCTAATGTGCTTAAAATTTTTATTTAATACATACTATCAGTCTCATAATCTGTCGGCGGCGCAGTTTATTTAATGTGTAAAATAGTTTCTTTAATTGTATAAAAACATTTCTTCAAAAATAGAGTTAAGTAAGCATGCATTCGCTTACCTGATTGGGCGATGAAAGCATTTAGTATATCCAATAGATTGATTGGTGACGTGTTGCAACTTCCTCACGTATATTATTATCCGTTAGAGTATTCCGGATTATCTATTAGATCACTTCTGCAAAATAATAAAATTAGTTTCGTTGAATAATCACTGTAGAATTAATAGAGTATTTCCTTTCGATTAAATTTAGGTTTAATATACGTTTTTTGATTACATAATTACACAGAGCATTTACATCGCTCTGACATTTTCACACACTACATTTTATAAAGAAATTCACACAACAACTGACTAAAATCTAAAGAGTTTTTTCATGTCCTTGGTAGCCTTGGATGACGTCACTGGGAAAAAACACATGATAGCACGTGATAATCATTCTTTCACGTGGGCGTTTATTCCATGTACTTAGCTGAGTTGAAAACAGTTTATGAGTTGGTATATCCGACGAGATAATTAAAGTTGTTTACTGCAAATTTAAAGTACTTTATTATTATCTGACGATTGAAGAGTAGTTGATTCCGAATAGAAGATTACCCTTTAATTGGAATTTCCGTCAATAACATCCAAAACTCAGACACGAACCTAACTTATAACAAAAACAAAATACACCCATTTTATATAGAAATCAAAGATCACTGGCACAAGCTTGCCTCTGAAATCAACAATGTTAACGACGTAAAACCACTTATAAAACTTGACGGTGAGTTTCTTAAAGTACATTGTAAAAATGATAACGACTTTCGTAAGACTCAAAACTTCCTTGACACAAACGCTATAGCATACACCACTCTTAGTCCATTGGAAAAACGACCGCGGAAAGTCTGCATCAGAGGCATCCCCCCATACACTGACCCCAACATCATCATTAACGCTCTGAAAGATTACAACTTCACAGCAAACCGTGCAGCTATGCTCAAAAGTAGGAAAACTGGCAACCCAATGCCTATATACCTTGTCAACTTGCTCCCAAGAGAAAACTTTGACGAAATTTACAAAATTACTGAAATCTGTAATCTAAGTGTAACCATCGAGAGATTCAAAGGAACTAACATAGTTAAACAATGCCACCGCTGCCAGGGGTTTGGACACGCATCAGAAATTTGTAAATTACCTCCTAAATGCGTTAAATGCGCTGGACTCCATCTCACACCTGATTGCCCCCAAACTGGAAAAATAACACCTAAATGCGCTAATTGCTCTGGCCCTCACCCAGCAACCTACAGAGGCTGCCCCAAAACACCACAAACATTCAGGAAAAATCAACCCAATAAGCCCAACAGTAGGGAACCCAACACAACAAATAATGTTAAACTCATGACAGAAATTCTCGCCAATTTCAACTACACCAAAAGAAACACTAATGTTCCCAACACCAATAACTCCAACACAGCATCCTCAGCTAACACGACCTCAGATCCGGACACACCTGAAAACCCACCCACTCACTCCACTGAAACCCAGAATCTGTCCCCGGACACTCACTCCACCACTACTAATAACTCTAACTACACTACAGAAATCTCTGAAATCTTCAAAACATTCCAAGAGATGAAGGAAATACTTAAATTTAACAAATTTATTCAATGTTTTACAAATATCTCTAAGAAAACAAAAAATTGTACAAACCCACTTGAAAAAATGTTTATAATAATGAACGAGTTCGACAGCCTCGCATCGGAATTTAACACACCCAATCATGAATAGTTCCTCTAACTTCTCCTCACTTATAATCTTAACCTGGAATTGTAATTCTATCCGTAACAAATTTAACGAATTTAAAACTTTTATCATTGATCACCCCCACATTGACATCATCTTTCTCCAAGAAACCCGCAACCCCACTTTCAGAATTAACATTCCCGGGTACAGATTACATTACACTCCACGCGCAGCTGACCCTAGATGGGGCGGTACCGCCATTTACATCAAAAATCACATACCACATTACATCACCCAAAACCCCACCTTTAATAATATTGACTTCACTAGTATAATTTTACAACTACCACAAATAAACATTCACCTTGCTTCCATTTACATTTACCCGACTGGAAACTTTCCAGTTCAAGACCTCACACACTTAATCTCACAACACTCACACTGCTTCTTCGCCGGCGACTTTAATGCCAAAAGTAGGCGCTGGAATTGTCATGGAAACACAAGAAGAGGTGCCTCACTTCACAACCTCATTCAAAACTTAAACCTTAGCCTACATGCACCAGCCTCACCAACACACATCTGCACTGCACCCAGATCACACAACTCAATTATTGACTTTGCAATCACAAAAAACCTTCCTTACCCTATCACCACTACTGTAATTAACGACTTAAGCTCCGATCACCTCCCTGTCTCCTTTAAGATTGACCTTATTAATCCTCTTTCCCCACCTCCTTCTGTGGCCATTGACTGGCATAAATACTCTGACTTTCTCAACAATAACAACTTAAACTTTCCTGATATTAACAATACTGACGACATTGACACTGCTGTTGATAACTTTAACACACACATAACCAATGCACTTAACCACTCCACCATCAAATATTTTAAAAATAACAACACTTTCACTCCACCGGCTTACATCTACAACCTCATCAAACAACGTAATCGTCTTCGTCGTCTCTTCCAAAACACAAGAGACCCTTCATTAAAACCTCTCATTAACAGACTAAACAACAAAATTAAAGACAGCATGTTCAAAGAAAAACAAAAAAACTGGTCCAATTTCATCCAAAACATTGCTAGCGAGGATAATTCTCTCTGGCAAATTAAGCGTAAAATTAACAATAACTACACTCCCATCCCGCCTCTTACAGTCAACAATAACACTGCTTACACTGACGAGGAGAAAGCTAACTTCCTTGCTACATCATACTCAAACCAATTTTCACCAAACCCCACCCTCGCTAGCCAAGATCACCTTACACATGTCAGTGACACAGTCCAAAGATTTCTACCTCAACCCACAGATGAACCACCTACTGTTACACAACATCATTACCAAACTCAAAAAACGCAAAGCCCCTGGGTACGACAAAATCACTAACACAGCACTCAAAAACCTGCCTCCTAACTACATAAACTACATCACTAAACTGACTAACTCCATCTTCTACTTTAACTATTTTCCAAAGCCTTGGAAAATTTCTATCATTTCCCCTATCCCTAAACCTGGCACTAACCTAACTGACCCTGCTAACTATAGACCTATTTCACTCCTTCCTTCTCTCAGAAAAGTTATTGAACGCGTCATTTGGTCGCAACTCCAACACCATATCCAACAAAACAACACTCTCATGCCTGAACAATTTGGCTTCCGCCCTAAACACTCCACAACACACCAGCTCCTTCGAGTTGTCGAATTTCTCAGCGAAAAGCTAAACTCGAAGATCCCAGCTGCTGCCATATTCCTTGACATCGCTAAGGCATTCGATAAAGTCTGGCACTTGGGCCTTATATACAAACTAATTAAGCTTAACTTTCCCGCCAGACTTATACACCTCATATACTCCTACCTTAGCGATCGCATTTTCCGCGTCCGCATAAACAACATTCTCTCCGCTATATTCTATATTTTAGCAGGCATCCTCCAAGGGAGCGTTATCGGTCCCTTGCTTTTTAACATCTACTTTAACGACATTCCCAGATCACCAAACACTCATCTTGCTCTTTATGCGGACGACACCACTATTTACACCCACGCTCACCACCCATATACACTATACAGGTACCTACAGACCCACATTGATGACTTCCTAAACTGGTGCGACCTTTGGCGCGTTAAACTTAACGAAAATAAAACTGCCGCTGTCTACTTCTCCAAAAAATATACCTATCCTAACAGAATCACAATTAACAATACCACCATTCCTTGGACCAACGAGGCAAAGTACCTAGGGGTGACACTTGACCGCAGACTTACATTCAACAAACATATCATCAACATTAGGAGAAAAGTCGCCGGCGCTTCCATTGCACTCAAACCTCTTCTTAAAACCAAAACCCTTGCTATTCACAATAAACTTCTACTATATAACTCATGCATTCTACCCATAATCACATACGCTTGTCCGGTCTGGGCCTTCACTTGTAAATCCTCCATCAAAAATCTCAGTCAACTACACAACAGACACCTGCGCAATGTCAGGGGTGCCTCGCGCTACCTCCGTAACAGCACAGTCTACAGAGACCTCAACACTACCTCTCTTGTTAAACGTATCAACCATCTTTCCAAAAAATTTTATGACAACCTTTACGACCTCCCCAATGAAATAATTGCTGAGCTGCCGGATTACGACGCATCCGAGCCACATCACCGTAAAAGGCCAAAATATTCTTGCTTAACTGATGGCAATCATTAGTGCTCACCAATCTCAATCTCAGCTATCTTCTCTCAAATTATTACTCTATTTAAAAAAAAAAAAAAAAAAAAAAAAAAAAACTTTGTATAGCCTATTTACATACATTACCCAGCTATACCATTATTTAAATAATAATTGAAAGAAAAAAAAAAAAAAATTGTATGGCCACTGAAAAGTGTCTTTTTTTTTATGTTGCTTTGAACGCCTTTCCATCTGGCTTTTCCACCTGGCTTTTTGTACTGATCTTGGAACATGTCCTGAACCCTATTTTAAACTTTTTCCTTCCCAGTAGTATTTACTACAGCTAAACCATTTACTTCATGTTTTAATCGACTCTATCTTTAGTCTCTATCGCTTCTTCTCTTATTCCAAATTTCTTCACCCATTTTTAAATTTATCTTTTTAATTGCTATATGTAATCTTAAATTTTACTTTTTTTTGCTATAAGCAATCTTTATTTATTTTAATAGCTATAAGCAATTTTTACCTTCCCCCAACGGCTCACTTTGAAATGACATTCAACTCACACTCGACTGGGCGTAAAGTTTCTGCAACTAGGAAGCCCCTGAACCGGCATCAACTGTTCCGGACTGTTCCATTCTTTGCACTGAGGACGGTATACAAAATGCTACCGAAACTAGTATGCATTGAAATTGCAATTTTCTGGTGCTATTAACGTTGCACTTTTTTCCATTCCTATTATATTGCACCATGTACTATCTTATTATTTATTATGGAATACCATTTACGTTTGAGGCAATATGACAGCTCGATATTGTTTAAAACCCGAATACCGAATACCGTCCCAAACTTCAACTATCTTCGATTAGTTATTTATAGACAAAAATCATTTTACGAAATTTTATCACATGTAAATAAATTATATTAATAATGAAACTTTTTTGGAAGGGAAATATGGAATATAGTCGGGAAATATGGAAAAGGGAATTAAATATGAAGAAAACGAACAAAATTCAGCAAAATACAGATGTAATGGTTTCAAGAGAGCATGATCCAAATATAGTGTCTGGGTAGTCAGCCAATATACTCCAGTGTACATACTTCAGATTTGCACAAATCACAAATATAAGTATCTGCCTTTGCGCCACCATAACCATGGCGTATTTATGAGATATCGGTATTCCATACAAATACAACACGACACCGCCGGTTTGGGGAAAAATGACTATGTTTATTGGTGTGAATCGCGATCTAAAAAATGAGTATTACATCATAAACTGTTAGTATTTCGGTGTACATTATGCTTAATTTCAATGTAAAAATATTTCTTCTCATAATAAATAAAAAATATTGAAAAATTGTCCTTTCCAAAGACGAAAAACAAATATTTATTCACGCTGATACCGACCAACGAACTGTGCATTCTGTACGGACATTCAGGAACCGGTCTTAAGTAGTTTATGATATTGACGTTCGGTGGCAGCACTTTTTCAAACAGAAACCTTCGTATTCCATATTACCCGACTGTATTTTTGATTCTGATCATTTCAGTATAGTACTTTGTCATTTAGTACCATTTCAGTGGTACATTTCAGTAGTATTAACTTAGTTCGATTACATGTCTGTTAAATTTGTATATTATTTATATTATTTTATACATTTATTGATGTTTTAATTGCATTCTGAAATATCATCCGGAAACAAATTCTGAACTACTTATATTGTTTTAAGTACAAACGGGTAATCTCCCGTAATCGGGCTGCACGCAATAGTGATAGATCTATGCTTAATTGTGCAGGAGAAGATTGAACAGTTTACAACGTGGTTAGATTTGTCTAAGCATTTCGAGATGCAACATTCATCCAACTTAAACAAGGGCATTTGTTTTATTGATGCTTGCTTGCATAACGATCGGCTGTTTGGCTTTTAAATCTAAGGCTGCTTTTTTTTTTTTTTTTTTTTTTTTTTTTTTGCTCTCGGGGTCTAAATAGACTGAAACCTCCATATAAAGTGGGCCCACTATGAACATTCACTTCTGAAACTGGATTCGAAACCATTTTTTTTTATTAGTAGTAAAGCGCTTGTGTATGATAATTGTGACTCTTATGCATTTTGAAATACTTTAAACATCTAATTATCCGGTCTTCCGGATCGATATCATAAAGTAGAAAAAATATTTTTACAAATAAAAAAATGTGGGAATTATCAGAAGTAACAACAACAATAATACGAACTCAATGAATTATTACTTTTCACGTGCAACGATAAAGGCGATGAGTTCACGCAAGACCAAGAAAAGCACGCAGCACGAGCAGTTGTTTTATAGATTTCGGATATGTTGTTTGGAGCAAAGCCATTAAATAATGGCATAAATTATTTAATTGCTTTGGTTTGGAGGAATTTTTATGCAATGCTTGGCAAAGATGGTATAATTATTATTTGTAGTGAGATAAGAATGTTTTGTATCATTCAGGAATATTGTGTGTAAATCCGAGCTGTATTTGTTGTTATTGTTATTAAATCTGTTTTGTTTATATTATATTTGAAGAATATTTGTTGTAGCTAAAGTACTTATTATTCATCATAATCCCACATAAATATATACTGAAATTTTAACTTTATGTATTCGTTCATAAACATAAAATTTTCTTAAAATATCTATTTAAACCAACATTAAAATGTAGGTATGACTGAATTTTTTTAAATCTTATATTTTGATATTTCTAAGTCGGTGTTTCATCCCTTTCAGAGATCCAGTATTTCTCTATTTTCATATAATAAGAAAATTCGCAGAATTCATTTGTTTTAAAATTGAAGGGCTTAGAGAAAGGAGGGTTGAACTCCATATTTGCAATTTTGGAAAATTGAAAAGTTAACTATTTGAAATTTAAAATTTAAAGTTTCGTCAAAAGTATTTTTTTCACTTATGCATCGTTGCATGCATGGACTAATTATGCATGGTTTCCCCCCCAATAACATCCAAAAATACATAATCTGAGCGATATTCTTTAAGAAAGCGAACTTCTCAAAATTGCCAAAAATGAAGCTAACCCCTTCTTCCTTGCAATTTTAACTGGACTCCCAGAAAATCAGATAGTGTCGAATATTGACAACAAATGTAACAAAAAATTAAATTTGTTCGACATGTTCTCTCGCTAACCCCTCTAAATACAAATACCGTATTGTATATTTTTTTAAGTGTTTTTAGTAAAATTTATCTTATTTTCAACGTACAAACCGTTAACTGCTGTGATGAAAATTGTCGCATACAATACTGTGAACGGTCTCTGAGACCGCTTGATCAAAAGGTGAAAAGTAATTAACTCATAGGATAGTTTTACTGTACAAAACTTTCTGTACAGAACTATTATCACTAAAATTCACCTATCCTCTAGAGCTCCAAAGGAAACAAAATTTCACTAGTATATGTCGTTAAACTGAAAATTACAAGTTAAAATGTGAAAATTGAAACAAGTTTGAAATTGTACGTCAAACGTGGAAAATGAGGTGCGTTCGTACTGTTATTATTTCAGTGAAATGAATTATATCGTCTGTTATTATGATACGATTAATTCCCGTAAAAAAATAAATACATTTTAAGTTGGTAACATTTTATCTTTTGTTGACATTTACTGAAAATTCCAATGGGAAACTTTGTGTTGGCCATTGCCATAAGAAATGAGTGATCCAGGCGTACAAGGAGAGCACAGAGGTAAAGTTTAAAAAAGACTGTTTATTCCACTTAATCGGGCAGGGATTGAGCAGGCCTCTACTAGTTTTTCCTTAGGCCAAAAATAAATAGCTAAATAAATAAATAAACTTCTACTCGAAGCTCTACTCCGTAAAAATAAAACTTTCAAATATATAAAATGTAAAGATTCAGAAAAAACGAACTCACGATTTCCATAGACAGCCACAGATCAAGATGCATTCAGTAAATATTTCGATTCCACACGGTAGACCAGCCGAGCGCTGATGCAGTCGTTCGACCGGGCCAAGAGCAATTATTCATATGCAGTTTCAGACTAGCAGTTAAATCGCAGGATCTAGCTTTCTTCGTAGCGAGAGAGGTCCCGATCCAAGTTCCGCTTTTCAAACGTAAATTTGAAGCTTATATATCCGAAATATCGATTGACCAGCTACAATAATTTGCATGAATATCGATAAAAAGCTGAAACTCACAATTTCCGAGATTCAACACAGCATCCGTCGAAAGTTAGAGAAAGAGAGCCTTGATCAACTTTTACGCACATGGACAATTAGTGGACAAAAAAATACGATCTCATTCAAAACATCGCCTACTCACGTGATCAGAGTAGCCGAACCATCACAACTTAAGCCTAGCTTTGAAAATTTCAAAACTTGAAATCAATATTTAGATTCTTTTTCTCTTTAACATCTATTTCTCCGGAAACATCTATCCAAAAAAGTGTCGATAGATTATACGATTACTATAATTAAACAATTGTAGAATACAAATTCGGCTTTTAAATTCAGTAATACGGAAATAATATGACGGCATCTTAAATAGGACGTCACGTGATCAGAGTAGCCGAACCATCACAACTTAAGCCTAGCTTTGAAAATTTCAAAACTTGAAATCCATATTTAGACTATTTTTCTCTTTAACATCTATTTCTCCATGTGTGCGTTTGAAATTGCGTTGCCATGGTAATCATTACCTATCATGGGATATCATTGAATTAATTACGTATGGTAGGATTTAATATAATGAAGTTTTATTAATGTCTTTTTTAAGTTTTGATTCGATTTTCATAAATTTTGGAATGGCAAAATTCTGCAACGATTATATAAACTAAATTTCAAACCATTCGGTTGGGTAGTTTTTACGCTGTTATATGCGGACAGACGGACCAGACGACGACTATATAGGTGCTACGTATGTATATAATTACGAACGCACGATAAAAAGATCATAAACGCATAGCTTTTTATTGCACAAAAGTGATTGTATTTTATTTTTTTCACAACGAAACTTTCTTTTTGGTGGATTTCTCAAAAATATCCGAATTTCTGCGTATGCGTCCAGAACACATCGTTCGGACAAGTTCGGATGAAGTTTCGTGTTAGATATTTAGACAAAGTCTCGGCCATAACGTAAAGACAGTTTTGGGAGGCAATTCCACGTTTAATAGTAGTCCTTTTAGACTGAAACACACTGGAAGCGGGACGATTTCAGTCATTCCTTCTTCACGTGAGAAACATCATAATAATACACCAATAAAAGTGAAAGTAATATTCTATTAAGCGAAGAGAAAAAGTCAATTCACTTCCGAAGTGAAACTTAATCCATTCAAATTCTTCACAATCACGAAAGCTTACCTGTAGAAATGGGAAATAAATTTTCCCGCGTGCGCTATGCACCATCGATCAAGTGATCCAGGTTTTTCCTTAACTGTTTAAAAGTCACTGGAGCGTTATCTTGTTCAAATTGAATAACGCACTCCAAAGTTTGAAAGGCGTAACGAATTTCATCACTTAAATTGCATGGTACAAGACAGTTCATTAAAAGAAATAAATTAATTTTTCTAATTATAAAACGAATGTTGCAATGGTTGCTTATAACGGCCAATCGTTAACGAACATAATACAGAATAACAGAATTATAAATTAATTACAGTCTTTACAAAAGGTGATTTTTAGTTACAGTGCGAATTAGCTACTTTTTCAGTTACATTGGAATATCGTTAATACGTTTTTAAAGGTCTTTAACAACACATATTGAAAAATACGTAAAACTAAAAATTAAATTCAACCCATTATAATACGAATTGTGAAACCAAATATCTCTCTATATAATAATCAGTGTGTGGGTGTATATTCCTTATACAAATCTATGATTTTTAACAGATTTCCACGAAACTTGGTAAACATAAACTTTAGAACCCGAGTAAACTTAATAGCTACTTTGCAAATTTCTCAGGCCACACTTTATCCTTTTCTTCAACCTGCCTGCCATAGTTTATCTTTATAGAAATGAATTTTTTATGCTTTTAATATACAGATATTGCAAATTTCTCAGGCCACACTTTATCCTTTTCTTCAACCTGCCTGCCATAGTTTATCTTTATAGAAATGAATTTTTTATGCTTTTAATATACAGATACAGTGTAAGAAAAGTATTGCAATCATGATAAAAACCCGATTATGGAAATATCGGTATACCAGTGGACCCGTGCGAGGGTTTCGCATTGCTGTCTAATATTTTATCTAATGTTTTTTAGATGCAGGTGTAAACTTTTAAAGAAAAATTAAGTATAAAAATATCTTCAAATGACATGAGTCAAGCCAGACTATAATCTCATTTATTCCATCGAAGTTACAGTAAAAACTGATCGAAGATAGCAAAAGGCACGTGCGAGAAAAAATATTAACAGTCCTATTTTAACTGCATTAGAGGATGACGTCCTCCGATTCGGGAAAAATATTGGACAACAAAATTAAATTGAATACATATAAAACACAATTTAATCTAATATAACAGAGCATACCTTTTAGGCTACCCGTGAAATACCACCGCTTCGATCGATCGATGGTATCCACTGGTTTGGGGAAAATATTTCATTTCATTTATGGAAACGATGCTGATTTATTTTTTAATTAACTGCAATTTTTAATCAAAAAACCATGTTTTAGCGAAATGTGAGTGTACTATGTCAGAAGCCTGTTCAAAAACCTTTCAAATGATACCTCATTCATTGGTGTGCGTTTTGTAAATGCATAGAAAAGGGGATGTTGACAACAGAAATTTAACATTTCGAGGTTCCTTGGATCAGTTTTCGCTATTTTAATACCTGTTCTATATGTATGTGTGTATATTACAATTTCCTCACGTGGTTAGGTACCCAGAGTTTATTTTTGGTGGTTTTTCGATGATGTCCCTATGTACGTATGTTTGTATGGGAGTGAACACGATACTCAATTTACGCTAGTACGTCGCGTCGTCGCCACCTCCATATTTCACTTACTGGAAGAAGTTGTGCATTCGGAATCTGTATTTCGGCTTTCTTTGCATTGTTGCCTTTGTAGACAAAATACAGGGTGATTCAGAATTCATGGTACAAACTTTATGGGTTGGTACAGGACACTGCAAGGATAATTTATTGTATAGGAGACCAGGGTAAGAAATCCATTTATTGAGTTAAAATTACAGGGCGTCTCACTCCAATCCGGAGTCCCGTTTTCGTTCATAACTTTAACAATAGGGCATCCAAACCGGGCTTCCCGGGATAGAGAATGTACGTGTAACCCATTTATTTATTTTATTTATTTATTATTTTTTTGAAAACTCTAATAGATTTTTTACATTTAATATATTTTTTAGATTTCCCGCCCAAACAACACAAAATAGCATTTTTATATGAAATATGTCAATTATACATATTCAAATAAAATTTTGAAATTTATAAAAGCTTTAGTTTCCTATTGGCCTCGTGCCAGAAGTTAAAGGCCGAAGAAATCTCTAAAAATTTCGTTATTTACAGCAGTTCTTTCAATTGTTTCAATTACAAGTCTGTTAAATTTATGTTTTATTTATACTATTTTATTTATTGCTTAGTGAAATTTTAATTTCTTTATGGAATATTAGCTGGAAACAAATGCTGAACTTTTTATATTGTTTAAAGTGCAAACGGATTAATATTTTGTAATCGTCTGCAAGCGATAGAGAAAGATTTTAAAAAAAATCATGATTGAAATTTAATGTAAATGCTGTAATAAATGAGTAAATTGCGATATCGTTTTCAAACAAACTGCATTTGAAAGTAGATTTTTCCCCCTATATAACGGTGTAAAAATTAAAAATATGCGATGTTTAGAAATTTAAAAAATTGCAATAGCAAAAATCGCAAATGCCAAATTTTATCGTAAAGTGTTGTCATTCGCAAAATGACGTCAGCGTTACGCACGGACACGTTTGTGATTTATAATATACTAGCGGCCCGTCCCGGCTTTGCACGGGTAGACAATGTGTTGACTACAATGTAGGGTAGAGAAGTGTAGGTACTTTTAAAAAGTTGTTCTAAATTCGATAAAAGTGGGAGTAAGACAAAATTGCAGTAATTAGAAATTTTAAAAAGTAAAAGCTTGTAAATATGTGATAAATAATTTTTTCTGTTTATGTACATATTGAAACTAATAAATAATACACGGCCCATGGAAGGATATAGCAACTATATGTGTTCATGTAGGATGTGTTTTCCTGAATTTCACGCTCCTACCTAAATCTGCTGCTGAGATATGGCGAAATGACCCAAAACTTTTGAATACCCCTATAACCACCTTCTGGGGGGAATTTCCAAAATCGCCGAAATACGTGTTTAACCAATTTTTTAGTAGATTTGTTTTAATTAATCTCGCCCTCCTACATAAAAACTGAAATATGGCGAAAAGACCTAAAAAATGTGACCCCCCCCCCTTTAACCACCCTCTGGGGGGGGAATTTCCAAAATTGCTAAAATACGTGTTTTATTCATTTTTTAGTAGATTTTTTTCCCTGATTTTCGTGCTCCTAACTAAAACTGCTGCTAAGATATGACGAAATGATCTAAAACATTCGACCCCCTTGTAACCTTCTTTGGGGGGGAAATTTCTAAAATCGCTGAAATTCGTGTTTAACTAACTTTTTAGTAGATTTGTTTTCCTTAATTTCGCGCTCCTACATAAAACTGCTGCTGAGATATGGCGAAATGACCTAAAACATTCGACCACCCCCTTTTACCACCTTCAGGGGGGGGGGGGGGATTTCTAAAATCGTTGAAATACGTGTTTAATCATTTTTTCAGTAGATTTGTTTTCCTGATTTTCGCGCTTCTACTATAACTGCTGCTGGGATATGGCGAAATAATCTAAAACATTCGACCACCTCCCTTTAACCCCCTTCTGGGGGGAATTTCTAAAATCGCTGAAATAAGTGTTTAATCATTTTTAGTAGGTTTGTTTTCCTGATTTTCGTGCTTCTACCTATAACTGCTGCTGAGATATGGCGAAATGACCTAAAAGATTCGACCACCTCCCTTTAACCACTTCGGGGGGGGGGGGGGGGGGGGTAATTTCCAAAATCACTGAAAAACATGTTCAATCATGTTTTTAGAAGATTTATTTTCCTGATTTTCGCGCTCCCACATAAAAACAACTACAACTGCTGCTGAAATATGGCGAAATGACCTAAAACATTAGAGCCCCCTTTAACCCTTCGGGGGGGGGGGGGAATTTCTAAAAACGCTTAAATACATGTTTAATCATTTTTTTAGTAGATTTGTTTTCCTGATTTTCGCGCTATTACCTGTAACTGCTGCTGAGATATGGCGAAATGACCTAAAATATTCGATCACCCCCCACTTTAACCCTTTCTGGGGGGAATTTCTAAAATTGCTGAAATAGGTGTTTAATCATTTTTTAGTAGATTTGTTTTCCTGATTTTCGTGCTTCTACCTATAACTGCTGTTGAGATATGGCGAAATGACCTAAAACATTCGACCACCCCCCTTTAACCCCTCGGGGGGGGGGATTTCTAAAATCGCTGAAATAGGTGTTTAATCATTTTTTAGTAGATTTGTTTTCCTGAGTTTCGCGCTCCTACCTGTAACTGCTGCTGAGATATGGCGAAATGACCTAAAACATTCGAACCCCCCCCCCCCCCAGTAGTAAGAGAACAAGAGTTTCGCTCTAGCAGGCGCCATGTGCGTGGTGGAGGTGGGACTGGAAGTGGAATGTCCTCGCAAGGTCACCGGAAGGGACAGGTGTTGATAACAGGCATGTTGGAACAAGTTTGTAAGACAGGAAGTGATCTCGGAAGTGATCCCGGAAGTAAGACCGGAAGGGATTAGGAGATAAGTGCAGAATGAGACATTTTTTTTAATATGTGCTTTGGTGCAATACGAATCCTACCGTAAGAATGAAAATAACATTAGCAGAATGCCAACAGTGCTTCTGATCATTCTAGTCGAGTGGAGTTGAGTTGTAGGAAGACTGCTATAAGAATGAATTTAGTTTGAAAATAATATTAACAGAATGTTCAAAGAATTTTTTTTTCTTCTCCTGAAATAAAAATTCTATTTGATAACTAACACCTGAAATAAAAATGGAAATCTTTCTGACTTTGTTTTACTTTATAAAAGTTTAACATGAAAGGGTATAGCCAGGTTTCCTATTAAAATATGCCCTTGAGTCAACCAGATTGAGTCCTACATGAATCGATAGCCCTTCAATAGAGATGCGTTTTTGCCAAGTTTGAAGCATATATCTCAAACCAATATACAATTATGACTCTTTATGTGCGTTTTGGAAAAAGGTGCATTGTGAAGAAAGTAATGATCGAATTTCCTCGATAAAAAATCAGGGATGTGTAATATTAAAATACAAATAGTGGATATTATTTTCAGAAAAATTTCTGTAACATAGCCAGTTTAAAAAAAAAAAATTATTGTTTTTAATTTAACTTTTTAATTAAGAATATATCGAAAATTTTCAGTGACCACCTTCATGTTTTTACCAAAAATACTACGAGGTATGATGTATATCTGGTGTGAATTTCAACTCTCTACGCTGGGTGCATCATAGTAACAAAAAATTCTAGGGGGGGGGGGGAAGTTGCAAGTTTCATGTGTTATTACAAATTCATGCGCAGTTCTATGTAAAGTTTACGCCTGTAGCTATGCTGTTGGTGGCAATCATCTGAAGTAAAGCATTTTGTTTTGTTAGTGAACTGCTGACTGATTTTGTTTTTAGTTTTCTGAGCAGTTTTACTTAACACATTGCTTTTCGTCTTTTAAACATGAAGCCCCGCCTATTGGCGTCACATTTAATTTTTCCATTATTTAACAAAAAATTTTATCACCATCTGTTTCTATTATAAAAAGATGTATGTAATAGTGGTATTGTTTCTAATCGAACTATTAATATGCATAGTACTCTAATTGTAAAAATGCGAATTTTGTGTATTTTCTTTGAGAAATAATGTAACATATGAAACAGAAAAGCACCGCCCATGGGCTGAATTACAGATCTCCAATAGACGTGAATTCCTGTCTCCCGTTCAGAGCCTGATTACCAACGGAATAATCTTCCACCACTAAAAATGAAGAGGAATTTCGTTCTTATTCAAGACAGTAATTTTTTTGTGACTAGAGCGTTTAAATAAGGAAAAAGCATCTACTAAAATTTACTGGTTGAAGTTTTCCCCGATTGTGTTTTCCTCAATGTGTTAACACTGATTTCGATTAATCAACAACAGTATTTGACGGAGAAACCTTTTTTATGCAGTGAATAATCTCCACGTGCAGCGAACGATTGAAATAAGAACATGTTAAAAACCAGAACCCAATTAACTATAAGTACTTTAAGTGACAACCGCAGATGCAAAATAGTGAACAAAACCAGAGACTGTCGAAACTAACTAAGTGGAGAAATACTGCAGATGTCCCTACTTCAAAACTACAGCTGTTATCACGCGCGTGTGCACAGAACTTAAAAACATTCCCTTCAGTTTCCAAAAATGTTTCTGAGCAGTTAAGACGCTCTTGTACATATATGATGTAAATATATTTAATATAATGTAAAATTGGAGCACTTATACGCAGCCTCCAAACGCGACTTAAAACATGTACATCTAGCCAAGAATTATATTATATTCAAAGGAAAATGAATCTTCTGTTTATTTTACACAATTGTCACTTTCTACTAATACTATTTATTATTCTTCCAATATAAGTGAATCAATGGATCAGATAAATATCGCTACAACACTTTGGATTACTACTGTGGGTATATTCAGCGCAAAAAGGAAAATCTCAGGTAAGCTGAACAAACTTCTTTAACATATCAAAAGATGAAAATGTATATTAAATTTGAAGACTGATTTAACTATTTATAAAAATAAGAAAATTTATTACGCTACCGACGGTTCCCCTAACAAAGATTATGAAAGACTGATTCTGAAAAAAGAATATTATCCCAGTATCAAAAACGATAATTTAACAAATTTCTAAAAGTATAATAATAAATAAAAGAACACTAAAAAAGAAAAAAATGAATGCGATAAAAGAAAATACTCAATTTATTGAAAAACTCAATTCTACAAATTATAGTACATGGAAGTTCAAGATGCAGATGTTCCTGATTAAAGAGGAACTCGACGATATTATAGTACAAGATCCACCAGCTCCACCCGATCCCGCATGGCACAAAAAAGATCGCAAGACTAGAGCTTTAATTAACCTAAGCATCGATGATTCTCAAATCGTAAATGTAAAAAACTTAGAAACTGCAAAATTAACATGGGAAGCTCTGAAAAATATACATGAGAGAAGCAATTTATCTAGTAAGCTTTACCTGTTACGGAAACTATACAGTACTAAATTAGCTGAGGGTGCAAACATGATTTCACATATCACTAATATCTTGCAAATTATAGATAAACTTAATGCCATTGGAGAAAATATTAGCGATTCACATATTTCCGCGCTATTTCTGTGTTCTCTTCCCCCCAGTTACAATACTTTGATAACTGCGTTGGAGGCGAGACCAGAAAATGAGCTCACCCCTGATTTTATCAAAAACAAATTAACTGATGAATATAATCGTAGACATGAAATGTCAGAACAATCACATAGCGGATATAACAACAATGAGAGAGCATTTAAAACAAATAGGAGATATACACACACTGAAAATAGAAGAGAACAAAAATATTGTAACAACTGCAAAATGAAAAATCATTCGACTTACGAATGCTGGCACTACAAGAGCAGAAACACGGTACAATCCGGAAATCCTCGTAACAATCAATTCAAAAATAAAAAGAATTTCTCATCTTCATTATGTTATGAAAAAAACGAAACTCATAGGGAAAACAAAGTTCTAAACGAAAGAAAATACGCAAATGATCAGACGCAAAATAAAGCATTAATCACTCAAAAAGTAGGCAAAAATAACTGGATTCTCGATTCAGGATCTACCTCGCACATTTGTAATGATAAAAGCCTATTTAGTAAATTTATTGATTATAATAAAACTTCAGTAACGATCGCGAATGGTAATAAACTGACAGCGTTAGGTTCAGGAGAAGTTTTTATAAAAACATTAACCCCCGAAGGAAAAGAAAAACTAACGAAATTACGCGAAGTGCTTTATGTCCCAGACTTAGAGTCGAACCTAATTTCGGTTAGTAAAGCCGCTAAAAACGGGTGTAAACTAATCTTCGACGATAATAAATGCGATTTGATCTTTGATGAAGAAATATATATTAGGGCGAAAAATGAGAAAAACTTATACATTATTGAGGAAATAGACGATGTGGAAGAACCACAAAATTATGTAAACATAACGTATAACTGTGACAGCAAACAATGCATAGATCTCTGGCATCGCAGACTCGGTCACAGAGATTATGACGCGATTAAATCAATGATAACAAATCAAATTGCGGACGGAATAAAGATAGGAAAATGTAAACATCAAAATAAAACATGCGTAACTTGTATCGAAACTAAATTAACTAACATGCCGTATCCTAAATCAGCAACAAATCGAGCTACTAATATTGCGGATTTGATCCACAGTGACGTGTGTGGACCTCTAGATACACCGACTTTAGGCGGAAAAATTTATTTTATGACTCTTATTGATGACTATTCCCGATATACTACGATATATTTATTATCTAAAAAGAGCGAAGTTGCTGAAAAGATAAAAGAGTACGTAACGATGATATACAATCAGTTCGGTAAAAAACCTAAGGAAATTAGATCGGATAACGGTCGTGAGTATGTAAATCAAGAGATCGATGAATACCTAAAACAGAACGGAATTTTACACCAATTGACTGTCCCGCATAATCCGAGCCAGAATGGAGTTGCGGAGAGAAAAAATAAAAGTTTATTAGATATGACTAGAAGTATGCTATCACAAGCAAAATTAAGCAAATATTTTTGGGGTGAAGCCATAAACACCGCAACATACTTACAAAACCGACTCCCAACTAAAGCAAACAACAACAGAACACCTTACGAATTATGGAAAGGAATTAAACCGAATTTAAAACACTTAAGAACATTCGGTTGTAAAGCGCTATTTTACGTCGATAAAGTAAATAGAGGAAAACTCGATAACAGGGCTCAAACCGGAACGTTTGTAGGTTATGATACACGATCGACTGGTTATAGAATTCACACACAAGGAAAACAAATTATAATAGCGAGAACGGTGAAATTTCTTGAGAATGAAAATGTACACTCAGATAACATTGAGGAGATACAAATCACCACAAAAACATCCGATGACAATACACAATTACCGGATAGACATGAAAATCCCTTAGAAATAAAACTTGACAGCGAAGAGACACCATCCGTGCCCAAACAGCAACCAATTGAACCAAGAAGGTCTAATAGGACAAATAGAGGCGTTCCTCCTGACAGATATGTTTGTCTCATAAATAGTTCATCTGAAAACATTCCCGAAAATTGGGAAGATATCGAAAAAATGAAACATCTTAATGATAAACAAAATTGGATAAAAGCAACACAAAATGAAATCCAATGCCTAAGAAAAAATAACACTTGGACTTTAACAGATCCACCACCCGGAACAAAAATTATCGGCTCAAAATGGACTTTTAAACTAAAAAAGGACAATTTAGGAAATATTCAAAGCTATAAAGCGCGTCTAGTAGCACAAGGATATAGTCAAAGATTCGGGATTGACTATGATCAAACCTTCGCACCTGTAGTTTCGCACGCTACAATACGTGCATTTCTCATCTCTGCATTGCACAAAAGTTTGAACGTTAAACATGTTGACGTTACCACAGCATTCTTGCACGGTGAATTAACTGAAACTGTTTATATGAGTCAACCAGACGGGTATATTAAACCCGGCGATGAAAGAAAAGTTTGTAAACTTCAAAAAGCCATCTACGGTCTTAAGCAAGCCGCAAAGGCCTGGTACACCAAAATATCGGAAACACTCAAAAACAATAATTTCATACAGAGCAAAAATGATCCATATCTGTACTTTAAATCAAATCAAGAAAATCCGATATACATCATCATTTACGTAGACGATATCCTGATAGCAGGAAAGGACAGTGACATCGAAGAAACAATAAACCAACTTAAGAAAGAATATGAACTAAAAAACTTAGGAGAAGTGAATAATTACCTAGGAATAAACATTAATAAAATCAATGATACATATTACCTAAATCAAAACAATAAAATACAGGAACTAGTGAAAAAACTGAATTTAAACGACATGAAACCTCATTACACACCAATGATTGCTGGATTCAACAGACTTGAGGACGATGATAATCCTTTACCTAATAACACGAAATATCGACAAGCCACAGGCACATTACTTTACATATCAACAATCACGCGTCCTGACATATCCGCAGCAGTCAACATATTATGTCGTAGAAATGAAACACCACGCCAAAAGGACTGGACAGCAGTGAAAAGAATCATTTCATACCTTAAAACTACAGAAAATTTGAATTTAACTCTTAGCGCAAACAGCAAGCCCATCCTAACAGCATACGCCGATGCAGACTGGGCAGGTGACTTGAAAACACGTAAATCAACATCAGGAAATCTATTCATGCTAGGAAAATCGCCGATTTACTGGATTACAAAAAGGCAAAATTGCATTGCACTTTCGTCAGCCGAAGCTGAATACGTTTCAGCTAGCAACGCAGCACAAGAATTAACTTGGATAACAAACTTGCTTAACGATCTCAACATTCCACAAAAACTACCCATCACGATTTTTGAGGATAATATGTCCTGTATAAAAATGACTGAAAACGATAAAGATACTAAGCGATCCAAACACATCGACATACGTTTCCACAACATCAAACTTATGAAAGAAGAAGGAAAAATTGATTTACAATACTGCCCCACTGAAGAAATGACAGCCGACACTCTCACGAAGCCCACTCCCAAACCTGTGTACGAGAAACACCGTAAGAAACTGAATCTTCAACCATTCCCCACACAGGAGATTACGGGGGAGTGACGGAGAAACCTTTTTTATGCAGTGAATAATCTCCACGTGCAGCGAACGATTGAAATAAGAACATGTTAAAAACCAGAACCCAATTAACTATAAGTACTTTAAGTGACAACCGCAGATGCAAAATAGTGAACAAAACCAGAGACTGTCGAAACTAACTAAGTGGAGAAATACTGCAGATGTCCCTACTTCAAAACTACAGCTGTTATCACGCGCGTGTGCACAGAACTTAAAAACATTCCCTTCAGTTTCCAAAAATGTTTCTGAGCAGTTAAGACGCTCTTGTACATATATGATGTAAATATATTTAATATAATGTAAAATTGGAGCACTTATACGCAGCCTCCAAACGCGACTTAAAACATGTACATCTAGCCAAGAATTATATTATATTCAAAGGAAAATGAATCTTCTGTTTATTTTACACAATTGTCACTTTCTACTAATACTATTTATTATTCTTCCAATATAAGTGAATCAATGGATCAGATAAATATCGCTACAACACTTTGGATTACTACTGTGGGTATATTCAGCGCAAAAAGGAAAATCTCAGGTAAGCTGAACAAACTTCTTTAACATATCAAAAGATGAAAATGTATATTAAATTTGAAGACTGATTTAACTATTTATAAAAATAAGAAAATTTATTACGCTACCGACGGTTCCCCTAACAGTATTAAGTCAAACTCAGCCGAAAACTAGTAAAAAAATCCGTCAACTGTCAACTAACAAAACACAATTGTATCCTTCAAATGATTGCACCAACAACGTAACTACATACGTAAACTGTACATAGAACTGCGTATGAACTTGTAATAACACACGCAATTTGCAACTCCCCCATCCCTGGAACATGTTTTTAATTTTTTTCTATGATGCACCTATCGTAGAGAGTTGGAATTCACACCAAATATACATCATACCTCGTACTATATTTGGTAAAAACATGAAGGTGGTCACTGAAAAATTTCGATATTTTCTTAATTAAAATAATCTGAAATAATATTAAAATAATCTTAAATAATCTGAAAATAATATCCACTATTTGTATTTTAATATTACACATCCCTGATTTTTTTTTCGGGGAAATTCGATCACTACTTTCTTCACAATGCACCTTTTTCCACAACGCACATAAAGAGTCATAACTGCCCATGGGTTTGCGATATAAGCTTCAAACTTGGCAAAAACACATCTCTATTGAAGGGCTATCGATTAATGTAGGACTGGATCTGGTTGACTCAAGGGTATATTTTAATAGGAAACCTGGCTATACGCTTTAATTTAAGACTGGAAACGCGACAGGAAGTAAGACCGGAAACGGGATTAGACATGTTTATTTTTTTTTTCAAAAAGGGTTTTCAAGAAGCAGGTTGTTTGGGAGCTTGTTGGAACAGGAAAGGTGGTGTGTGTGACCGGAAGTGATTAAGGTGTGAGAGATAAAGAAGGTACAGGATTAGACATGTAGATTTCGTTCTTTGTAGAGGGTGAAATTTAATTTAATTTTTAGATTTTATTTATTTAAAGAGTTTTCACTTATTTTTTTTAACTTAATTTAATTTATTTAAATCGTTTCAAATTATTTTTTCTATCATTTTTATTTTATTTTTAGTGACATAAGTTTTAGAACTAATTGTAAAGAACATTTTCCATTGTTGGCTATCTCAAGCATAGAACCTGCAATGTTCTGTATGAAACACACATGTCTTATCCAGTATGCTACTGAGGACTGGTGTTGTTATCTCTTCAAATGCAAACCATAGCAAGGGATTTCAGATCTGTTTTGAATTATCTTTATCATAGTTTTAATGAATTGCAGGAAATTGTCTCTCACTATCGAGAAATTAGCGAGTTTTGGTATTTAATATGAATAATCTTACAGGGCTTAGCTGTTTTAATTTCAATTTACAAACACATTTCTCTCACAACACTCTGTCAACAGATCATTTCCATATTCGAAATAATAATTTAGAAGGAAAATTTTTACTTTTATACGCTAATAGTATGCATGATTCTTTTTTGTATTAACTAATCATTTATATTAGAAATAGGTTTCTAGTTTTGTTAGGAAAAATAACGTGTTTATATATTTTAAAAATGAAAGCAAAGTGATTTTTATCAATATAAATATTAGCCATACACCCACGCATTTGTTATTGAATTGAATTTACTATAATGCAATGTTTAATATTGTATTCACCGTAATATTTTTCTACAAAAGCTGTTTCACATACTTGTATACTGAAATTAATTCATCATTTTTAGGGGAAAAATTAATTTAAGTCTTTGAGACTAATCTTTTATAGAAAAAAAAAAAGATTTGTTATACTTTCTGTTACATTATCTATTCCGTTTTTAAGTTTACAAATTTGTTGAATAACGCGTATTTAAATAATCGTTTTTATGATACTTAAACAAGATATTTTTTAATTATATATTTTTTAAATTAACTTGTAATAGCTTTTTTTTTTCTTAAAAGGGTACTGTAGAGTAACTTATTTCACAAATACTACATCCTTCTTTAGTAAAATATGTTTCACTTAAGGCTTGACAAAGTGTCTTAGAAACATTTCATTTTGGAATTAAGTGATTAAACAAGAAAAATATTATTTATAAAAGCACAACACATAAGACCAGTGACTGAGAGGTTCTGAATTTAAAGCTACTAAACATTTGGGTTTAAACTTCTCTGGCGCTCGTCGACCTAACCGTTCGAAGTTTTCTTCGAACCTTGTCAATACGAGTTAGGATCCTTTAGAATGATCCCTAGAGTGACCTATATCCCAAGCGTAGATAATCGGTTTTAACAAATAATCAACCAACAACAACACATAAGATATTTTACATCATCACATAAGACATTTTATATTATTACATTTAGTTAATAAGTGATTTGACGTGCAAAATATTATTTATAAAAACATACAATAAGATAATTTTAAAGATTTTTTCCTTTCAAATGAACAATTTTTAACAAGAATTGAGTGATTTTTTAACTTGTTAAAGAGAGCGGATAATTTTGTTTAGAGTTACACGATTAAAATAAATTTTCAATAGATTTGACTTTATACAACCAACATTTAAAAAAAAGGGAATGTAATCTAATTTTTATAAATTAACGTATTTCAATTTTTCAAATACTTCACCCCCCTCCCTCGCTCTTTTCCCCCTATTTTGGTAGACTTTATACGCATAAGACATAAAAGGCGTTTTAGAATACATCATTTAAAAATTAAGCGACTTGATAAGTAAAATATTATTTATAAAAGCAATAGACACTAAAGTAATAAGGATTTTTACTTACAAATGTACGAACTTCTTATAGGTAAGACTTTCTCAATCATTGTGCAAGAATTAAGTTGTTATTGAACTCATAAGATTGTAGGATGAAATAATCACGTGACATTTTGAACCAATAAAATGTCAGTATTTTTAAACCAATAAAAAGTTAGTATTTTTATTGGTTTACACGAGCGCCCTCTATCATTATATAAATTTCAATGAAACGAGTTCATAACATTATACTGTACCCTGAAATCCTCGTAGTAGCTTATGTTTTTCGTTTAAATTAGTTCTCATTTAAGTTATTATGGAACGAGTTATGAATTCTTATGTTGGTGATGTAACCACCTTGGAGTGTCAAACCTCATCACCAGAATTAAATAATCAAGAAATGGATTCTACACTTTTATCCAAAGAAGGACCCGTTTCGAATTATGAAGTGAAACCCGCTTCATCAAAACTAAAGAAACAGAAGTTATCCTTTGTGTGTAAGACGTGTAACAAAGCATTTCCTCGAAAAGTTAACTGAATGTTTCACATGAAATGTCATTTAAAGGAAAAGTCTTTTCGTTGTGAGGTGTGTGCTGAAGTATTTTCACAAAAGAATGATTTACGCATACATGAAAATTTTCATAAATCACCTAAACAGTTCAAGTGTAGTGATTGCAACGAACTGTTTTCAAGAATGACAGACTTATTGAAACATAATAAAACCTACAACTTAGGAAAACAATATTCATGTGCAGTGTTGTGAAATATTTAATTGTGAATCGGATTTTTTACAACATTGTGATACTTTTCATAAAGTTTTACCTAATGTGAAGAAGTCATCCTATTCAAAAGATTTGTTATTTGAAAAAGTGAAGCATTTTAAAAGACAAAATGATATGCGAAATATTTTTACTAAAACTATCATTATGTCCAATGAGATGAAACAAAAAGACTTTCGTTCATTTTTTAACAGTGTTCGATCGGATGTTTTAAACAAATTAAATTATCAATTGCAAATGAAAAAGTCAATAAAATGGTATGCAGCCCAGGTCCCGAATAACCTCTGAATCTGGGTGAAGCACAATATCATTTTGGGCCCCCTTTCATTTGACAAAAGTTTTCTTCATTCATGAAAACACACCAATGATACTAATATTATTCCCGGGAGTAGCTTAGTGGAGGTTACATGTATTTCATTAAACATCTTTTTTATGTTCCCTGTATACAGGGTGTCTCAAAAGGTCGTTTACAAACTTAACATACTGGTCTGTCATATCATGATAAACAAGATTTACATAGGAACTTGTGTTCGAAAACGCAGACTGCGACTGCTAGAGGGCGATGAGCGCAGGCTTACGGCAGAGTGGAAAGCGTAATCATTTTAGGCGAAGACGTTGCAGGAGAAGGATGAATCGGTTTAGTAATGCAAAATTGGCCGATATGCATTACGTATATGGCGCCGCAGATGGAAATGCACACTGTGCAAGAATACCTCGATTGGACATATCCTAATCGCTGGAATGGCAGAGGCAGACCAGTCGCATGACCACAGCGATCCCCCGCCCTGACTCCCCTGGATTTCTATCTGTGGGGACACATCAAGTCCATGCTGTACGAGAGGCCCGTAATATCGGATATGGATCTCGTCACCTGGATCGTGGAAGCAGCGGCACGTGTCTATGAGACACCTGCCCATTTTGAACGGGTCCGTGAATCCATGCGTCGACGTTGTGAAGCATTCATTGGGGCTAATGGAAGGAATTTTGAACATCTTCTGTAAATTAAACCATGTTCTTTAATAAAAGTCATATTAATACCTCCATACCTCCTTCGATATCCTTTCTTTCTTCCCCTCCACACCTGCGCTCATCACCCTCTAGCGGTCGCAGTTTGCATTTTTGAACACAAGTTCCTATGTAAATCTTGTTCATCATGATATGACAGACCAACAGGTTGAGTTTGTAAACGATCTTTTGAGCCACCCTGTATACTTCAGATATATTTAGTACATATAGCTATATGCACAATTTCTCGGGTGGTTTTTAACAACCGCATCAGAATGTTATATGATTAATTAACATCCTATTGAAGACATTCATTTTACCCTTTTAAATAAGTTTCGTGAATTAGTGTGTGGATTTCCTCTTGGATTAAACAAATTTTCTTTTCCAAAATAATTAAAAATACAATGTAAAAAAATGAAAATGGGAATTAGAGAGCCCTCTTCACAGTCACTTTGGGGCCCCCCTTTAAATTTTAGAGGGGAAGCATGTGCTTCACGTGCCTTTTGGATAATCAGGCCCTGATGCAGCCGTTAAAGTGGATGTATGTCGTGAATCACAGGATGTGACTTAGAGAGAGCAACCCCATTTTTCCTTTCCAAAAGTGAACTGGAATTAACAGAACAAAACATACATGTGCATGTTGAGAATGCCTCTCTAAAGTTGTACAACGGCTTTGAAGATTTCACTGAACGAGTGTTTAATTGAACATTACAAAACATTTTTTAATTAGAATTGATTACATCTCAATATGTCAGTCTTATTTGATTTGTATTATTTTAGATGAATAATAAATAGTTTGGTTGTGAAAAAAAGTGTTGTCTGTTTTCTTTAACTTACACTGTTTAAACTGATGTTGTGTATTTTGAATGTCTTAGACAAAATGTTAGATTAAAAAAAAATATTTTAACATGAGATAAGGGAGTTAGTTCACATATTTCTGTTATTAAAAAAAATCTTTTATGCAAACACACACACTTACAAGGTTACAAGACTTAACAAACGATTCACCATGTTTTTTAAACTTAGTAAAATATTTTAAATTTATAAATTTAAATTAAAAATAATATATTTTTAAATAAGAATATTTAAATTAAAAATAAAATATTTTTAAATAAGAATATTTAAATTAAAAATAAAATATTTTTAAATAAGAATATTTAAGTATTTTTAAAATATTTTAAATAAAAAATATTTAAATATTTAAAATAATTAAATTAAAATATTTAAAAATAAAATATTTATAAATAACAATATTTAAGTATTTTTTATTTTGAATATTTTAAAAACACTTAAATATTCTTATTTAAAAATATTTTATTTTTAATTTAAATTTATAAATTTGTTTATCCGTAAACAGGAGAACTATCTATACTTTGTATGTATGATTTCCATTACAATTTTATAAAGAAAACATACAGAGATCGTGCAGTTCTCCTCTTTACGGATACAGATTCCCTTACGTATCATATTCAAACCAATAATATTTATAAGGATCTGGAGCAGCATCGTGATTTTTTTTTTATTTTTCTGAATACCCGAAATCTCATCGTCTATACTCTGAAGATAATAAGAAGACCCTCGGAAAGTTTAAGGATGAACTAAATGGCAAATTAGCCCTTCAGTTTGTCAGACTGAAATCCAAAATGTACTCTCTAAAATCTGTTAAAGACGAAAAGAAGCGTGCAAAAGGCGTGTCTACGCAGATTGTTCGGCAGAAAATTAAGCATGAAGACTACTTGGAGTGCCTCCAACAACAAAAAACAAGTATGGAAAAACAGATAAGGATTGCCCAAGATGATCATCAAAATTAACGAATAAAAACTTACTATGTTTTGTCCGATTCCATGACATTTTTACGTAAATTTCGTCATTTGTACCTAACGAAGAACCAAATCTTCTTTTGGCGCCCCTTTCTACTCTGGTGCTCCCCCCCCCCCCCTAATTTCGGCCCTGAATATATTGTTGATTAGATAGTAGTCATCCGAATTTAAAACACTTCATTAACTTTCGATTTCCAGATATATACCACATGGCGTATATAAGAAATGAAATAAATAATTATTTTTTATGCGCCTAAAAATTTTTTAAACTGTCAAAAGATAGTAAGGTTTTTCCTGCCAATTTCGTGACTTGCAAAAATTTCGTTAAAAAAAAAAAGATGCATCTATTCCAGAAAAATTAAATCGCGCCTTGGAGAAGTAAAAAATCTCCTAAGGAGATTTGCGATTCATTCAGTGAAATCGCAATTTTAGAAGTCGAAATATTGTAAGTATTTTTTTTTTTTTTTTTTTTTCCTGCTAATTTTACGAATTACAAAATTAAAAAAAAAAAAAAAAAAAAAAAAGACGCATCTACTCCAGAAAAATTAACTTGCGCTTTAGAGAAGTAAAAAAAAAACTCGTAAGGAGAAAACAGTGAAATCGTAATTTTAGAAACATTTGACCGTCGTTTCACGTAGTTCCGGTTCGTATGTAGGCTAGTGTGCGAATTTCTCCTAAAGAGGAAACAGTAGGGTATTTTTTACCGTCATTTTTTTTAACAGGTGTGTAGATAGGGGGAAAGACCAGAGGCCTCCCGTGCATTAGTAAGCTGAATTGAGGTTACCGTTTTGCTGGGGCAGGTGCCTCTCGCTATCAAGTTCAAGGTTTCCAGTGCGCTGGAAGATATCGTGTTGATGTTTAATCGAAAGTACACCTTCGCAGATAGTCTTTTTTTTATGGTACGTACATTAGAAACCATCCTGGTATTTAGGTCAACGGTCTCGTTGTATAATTTGGCTGAAGTGGCAACGGATGGTGCAATTCCTTAACCACCAAGCCAGAGCAAACCGATGACAGAATACTGTAACAGGATCTATCGTTTAAGAAGGTGGATATTTTCAAACACATTCATAAAGTCATTTGATAAATTTGGATATTAAATTTGGAGGTGTTCATATTTGGAAACTAATAGAATCGTTAGAGTCGCTTCAAATCGTTAAATCGAGTAGAGTTTTCAATTTTTCGATAATGGCAATGGATCTTTCATAAATTAGATCCCAAAATTGGCGTTTTAAGCCAATGTTCGTGCACGACAGCTTGATGAAAGTCGCCGTGCAACAACAATCGATTATAACTCAAGACCATGAATCCAGATGTAAAACATTTATCGAAAAATGAAAAGCGCTATTCAATTTGAAACCACTCCAATAGTCATGCCTGCAGATTCCATGCTTTTATGTATAAAAATGGTTTCGTCAATGTGTCAGAAATTACACTTTGTTGAGTGTATATATATATTAGAAGAGTTTAACAAAATTTTTCTGGCTTAATACAGGGTAGAATTGTAAAGAGTAATAATACATATCAAGACAAACAATTTTTGTATAACAAACCAGCAAGGCCGGCGCAACCATCGGGCAAACGGGGCCCAGCGCCCAGTTGGAGTCTTATTAGGGACTCCGAGCGTCTCTATACAATTCGAAATAACGTTTCCCTAGGCAAAATAATATTATTGCTCTAAATTTGTCTTTAAATGTTTTGTCGCGAAAAAAAAGTGAGCATTATCTTTATTTCTTACAGCCAAAGTTGATATAATTGTCGGGGTATGTTTAAATGTGAGGATCCTGAAAGAAAACGCAAAGAATAAGTGTTTAAAATGTTCTAAAAGATAGAAGATTTTTTAGAAATTAAAAATAATTATACACATTACATTTGAAAGAATCTGCATGTTATTTTTCATACATTTTATACTCTATATTAGAAATTATTCTGTGATATATACAATTTTTAAAAATACTTTTTTATTAGTCGAATATTGCAGTCAGTTGGGCTCTGCTAAAAGATTTTCCATTTGGCATGGCCTCGCGCGATATTGCGCCGGCCCTGGAAACCAGGCTCGCAAACCACTAATGTTGGGGCTGGTGGGGCAATTTCCCTGCACGCTAAATGAACGCTAGCACAAATACTATAATTTAGTAATAACTACGAAATTTGCAAACTAATCTGAATTGCCCTAAAACGAGCAGCATTTCTTGTCATGAATGCTCTTGCGCTCAAATCAGAAGTTCAATAAAACTTCATTTGCCCCTTGGCAATAAAATAAATAATTATAAAATTTACAGTCCACTTGCTTTCTGATTGCTCCCGACAATTGTAACAATGATGAAGATATTTTAGCAAAATTTTCAAAAGACTAACTATGCTTTCTGTGAAATGTAATGGAATCAAAACAAGTGCTAGAAATGACCACCATCCACGTCCAAACAACACTAAGAAAGACGTTTCAAAATTCGGAAGGTAGCTGACAGTCAGGGTTGTGCACTAGAGATGAAACGGGCTCAGCCCGAGTTTGAAATAGTCTTGGTCTCGATTTTTATACCAGTCTTCAGGCTCGGAGGGAAAATTTTATTTATTCAGAAATTGAAAAGCGTGGAAAAAACTTGCTATTTGAGAAACCAAAATGTATAAGTTTCTTAAAGTGATATACAATCCTCTAAAAATAAGTTTGAAAGTGAATTGAATTGTTATCGATGAGATATATTCTATTTTTTCTTTGCACGGTCAGTGTTAGTAACATAAAGAAGCCATGGAATATCCCTTGTCAATCTTCGCTTCCTGTTTGAAGTCCTTTTTCAGAATGACAGGACTCGTGTCTTTCTGCCATTGTTGTGCACTGATATTTTAAAAGAATAAAACTTGTGACTTTTGCAGATTTCTGCCAGTGGTTGTGTATCAATAACAACTTTCTTATTTTAAACACATTTTCAGGACATGAAAATCACGAAACGTTGTCATGAGTGAGTATTTAGGATTCAGCGGCGTAGCTACGCTTTTTGGCGCCCGGGGCAGGAAGAAATTCTCCCCCTCCCCCCCCCAAAAAAAAAAAAAAAAAACAAAAAAAAAACACATTTTTCCTCAAGACGAAAAAAAAATGTCCTTTCGGCTTATACGGGGAGGGGAAGGTAACATCCCTCTTCCACGAAGCAACAATGCACAATGGGGCGTTTTGATGATCTAGGTGGACAAAATTAATTTTTCGATTATCTCAGAATTTAACAAGACCGCGTATACTGGTAACCGAATGTCTCTTCTGTCGAGATCCGTACGAATTTTGTCGAAAAAATCCGATGTGTGGATTAACTACGACCGTAAAGAAGGCAATTGGTTTGAGGGAGTTTCAACAGTTGCACTATTTTTCTGTAAGTTCGAAAGCAACTCGTGACTTTTCTGTTTTATTTGTAAGCAGGAGTTTACTGGACATATGCCACATGTTTGTCACAAGATTTAACCTATTGCTGTCTGGAAATAAGTGCAATCTTGTTTTCAAACTTCATCGTGACTTTTAATACAGTACTAAGCATTATTAAGAAATAAGCATTTTTTAAAATCAAAGTGCCATTCCTAGAGTATTGAAAACTTAAGAAAGCTCCTGCGAAAGTTTGCGAATCATTAAGTTATATTAACTTGAAATGTGTGTTTGGGTGTTTAATTCAAATCTTGCAAGTCAATTTTAAACCACTTTTAATTATCCGATTGAGCTGAAACTTTGAATACATGTGTAGTTTGAAGGACAATACAATATTATAATATAATATAAATAATAATAATATTAATAATAATAATACTAATAATAATATAAATAATTATATAAGCCAAATATTTATCACTGTTTGATTATTTTATTACTGATACATTCGAAAACCCAGCAAAACTTCAACGCAATAATTTTGTCCACCTAGATCCTCAAAACGTCCCACTGTGCAATGGGGAGAACCCTATTATAGAGGATTCCTAGTTTTCGTCAATACTGAATTTGAATTGTTTTGGGAATTTCAAAAAATTAATCAGCTATCGCGAAGTTGACATGAGACTAGCAACAATGAAAGTAAATTTATTTGAAATTTCATTTGCTAAAACTCAAAAATTAAACCGCCTTGTTTCATTTACTAGGTGCGTATACTCTTTAGAATGTCTAAGGAGTTCCATATGTTATTCTAAATAACAAAATTTCCGCAAATATTTTTCTATTGACTTGCTGCTTTTATTTATTTATTTATTTATTTATTTATTTATTTATTTTTTTTTTGGGGGGGGGTGACAATCCTTAAGGTGCATTTTTTAATTTTTAATTTAAACAATTATTTTTCAATAAAAAATAGGATTTTCAGCAATATACATAGTTATAATAAAAAATGTTAAGGAAAAAGTCATTTTTATTGTATTTTAAAATTTGTCATGACATTTTAACTAATTAACTTTTTGAAAATCTGATCCTTACGGTTATAGAGCACATTTGTAAAGAAAGTCTGAAAAAAAAATGTTACGAAAAGTTAAATATGTACAGAATATATACACTTGGAAAGTGCTGTTTTAAATTTTTCTTTAAAAGATTGTCAATTAAATATTTTTAATATAAGATTAATTTTATCATAAGAATTATCGTTTTTGCTTGATTAAATCATAAAATTTTCATAAAACCATTTAATAATATCAATAAAAACTGAATTTTAAAAATGTACAACGGTGTACCATCACTGTAAAAAAAATTCAGTAACGTTCCTGGAAAATAATGGGCAGCTAATGTGCCTAATTTATACCAGTAACATTTCTGGCAAAAAATGGAAAACTTTTTTAAGAATTCAGAAAAGTTAATATTAAAAGTCAGTAACTTTCCTGGATTATAGTGGTATGGTTTCTCAATTCTTCAGAAAGGTTCCAGGTTTAAGTCAGTAACCTTCCTGTAAAAAACCATGAACATACTAAAATCTTCCCAGTAAAAGCCAGTAACCTTCCTGAAATAAATCAACAATCTTCCAAAAATATTTAGATATGTTCACATCCTGTCATCTTCCTGGTAAAAACCAGGAACATTCTTTAAGAATTTAGAAAAATTCCACCGAAAGTCAGTAATAGTACTTGAAAATCTAAGGAAACATCCTATATATTTCAGGGATGTTTCTGATACATCAATTTGATTTTTATTGATATGTAGCTCACGATTTAATTAGCTTAAAAATTTTGCAAAGTAATTTTTGTATGTTTTAAGAATATTTAAAAATATTTAACTCATAAAATATATATTTTTTTTATTTAATATTTATCTTATAAACATATTTGTTTAATTATAACATCAAATTTGTCTGTATTTTTTTTTTTTAATGTCACTGTATTTAAATTTTTTCTTACAAAATATAGTTTGATGTTAAAAATAAACTTTTTTTTTAAAGATAAATATATGTTGTTTCATTTTAAAATTGTATAATGTTTTCTTTTTTAAGTTAAATATTTTGAGTTATATTAGTTGACAAAACTTTAAAGCTAATCGATTGCTATTCTGACATAAGAGCAATCAATTACTCATAAAAATATTATATTTTTATGAGTAATTGAAAATTCTCAAAAATGGAATACTTTTATGAGTAATTGACTGAGCAGTCAATTACTAAAAAATGTTACATTTTGGATTATAAAGAAATATAATTTAGTTTTTATCCATGCAATGATCACCCGATATTAAATGTTGAAAATTTTGCTTTTTTTCTGCAACGTCTTTTAAAAGAAATTACTCGCAATATTTCTATTAAGCTACTGTATATTTTTTACAAATAAACTTTACGGTTTCAGAGATTATATCTATGTCTTAAGATGGGGCCAAAATGTGTTTATAATTCCAAACACAGAAAAAAAAAAGCATAGATAGAACTCTGAAAATTCTATGCAACCTGTTTAATTTTATTTTGAAACAGAAATTTTGCTAAAATATATACAAATTTATGTTCAGTCTTAATATAATAAATTCACAAAGATTGCAGGTAGAAACATTATCTAATTTAATAAAATTACTGTGCACAATTTAAATAAAGTTTTTAACATTTTGAGATAGACAATTTTAAAGTATCTTTTTTAATCACTGCTTACAGTGAGAACAACAGATATATTTTTTAGCCATAACTCGTGTCAATATCGAGATTTTTTAATACAGGTTATCTCAAAATGCTAAAACAATGTTGTTTTTTCGTGTTTTTTTTTTTTTTTGTTTTGTTTTCGAAAAAGTTAATTTTTTGAACATTAAAATTTAATTCCTTTTAAAAAGCGGATATACTTCAAATATACAAACATAGTAATATTTTTCATGTATGAGAAAATGTACATTTAAAATAGTATAATTCTTGCAATATAGGTTTAACTCTTTTTTCCGATTGTCGGGTGATTTTTAATAGGAAAGAAAAATTATTTTATACACTTACATTCTGTTGCTCTCAATGTATGCATCAAATTCTACAAGTAATAATAATAAAAAAAATAATTATTATTATTATTATTATTTTACACTTCCATTTATGGATTTTATTTGGTACAAAAAGTTATATGTACAACTTTAAAAGCCAGAAGCATAAAAAATAATAATATTTTTAAACAGTATGTAAAGTTTACTAATTTTTAGGTTGTAGAAGTTAAAACCCAGAATTGTAAAAAAAAAAAAATGTCAATTATTGATTTAAAATATTTGTAATTATATTAAATTACGTACATACCTTTCTTTTGTTTTTCCAATAGTTTTTCGCGGTAATCCTAAGAATAATATAATCCAAAAATGAAGTAGAAGTTTAAATAAAGCTAAAAGGTATTCCAGGTAACAATGAAAGGATTAATTATTAACTTCGCAAAGCTACCCAGTACCATTTGACTAATACGTGCAATTAGATTAAAATACAATAGTTTTCCTCCGTCTTCCTAGAGAACCTTCCTTCTAGAACGCCTTTTGCCTTGTGGTTGAAATAAAGGTCTGCACGTGCCGAAATTTCCAGGCCCGGGCCCGGCCCGACCCATACAAAAAATAATTTGGCCCGGCCCGGCCCGATACAAAAATTAAAAGTTCGGCCCGAGCCCGGCCCGGCCCGAACAAAAAAAATATTAGCCCGGCCCGGCCCGATTTAAAGGTTAAAAGTCCAAAAGCTAATCAGCACCTATTTATATCAAGAACTAACTTAATCTAAAGTTTTATTAAATTCCGAGCATTAGTTCTTGAGATAGAGCTATTGCGGAAATCGCGAAGAATGCTGCATAGCAGCGCCACCTGCCGGGCGATTTTTACCAAAAACTAATCAGCACCAATTTATATCAGGGACTAACTGAATCTAAAGTTTTATTAAATTCCGAGCATTAGTTCTTGAGATAGAGCGCCCACAAAATTTGTGTCACATACAGACAGACAGACTCACAGACAGACATTTTCTAAAAACAGTCAAATCGTGTTCAGGACCTTCTAAAACGTATAAATCCGTCGAAAACCGGAAGTCGAAAATTTTTATGAATCCAATACTTTCTTCTTGTAAAGATAGAAGAAAGTAAAAATATTTACAAACTTTAAGAGCTTGTGGTTTAAAAGTAGCCGCGTAACTTCTCATTGCAGTCATGCAATTAAGTGTGATTTTTAATATAAACATGGAATGTTTGTAAAAGTGTGATTTAAAAATTATTTTTGCTTACTTTTATTAATATTTTAAAATTTGCAATAAAAGGCTGATTACTCGTGAAAACAACAATGTCTGTCGCTCAAATAACAGAAGACCTTTGGAATATAAAATTCACATTTACTTTTTCAGGGGATTAGGTACTCTACTTTGCAAAAAATGACAAAAATATAAATTTTCCAATTTTTTGTCTAGAAATGTATTTAGATAATCCTTGTATATTCTCGCTAGGTTACCTAAAGATCCGATGATTATAAATATGTGAAAAAAGCCTCTTACTGCATTCATTTCCCTTTAAATATTTCAAGCTTGCAATCTTTAAATTAATTTTCGCTCAGTTCGAGGGTGTTTTTTTTTTGACATTTTGCTACTTTTAAAAATCATTATTTGAAAAAAATGCACTAATTACACTATCTTTTACAACAGATAATTTTTTTTTTTTTTTTTTAAATACTGAGAAAATATTGCTGCTTTCTTTCTCTTCATTGTATTTAATTTTCCGCAATTTTCAATGTTAATTTAATAGTGCAGATACTTCGAATGTTTGTTTTGTTTGTTTAAGTCTAAATGAGCATTTAAATTATTTTTGGAGGCTACATGCCGTAATAATGCTCGCGAAAGATATATAAAATCGTCAAATTCTTCTAAAGATCAGACACTCTTACTTGCATTTAACAGTAAACAAGTCCAAGAAAACAATCTAGATTTTTCGCCATTTCTACACAGTTTTTTGTAGTGTTCATACTAGGAAGACTGAAAAGTACTGCTTCGAATTTTATACGTTTTAAGAAAGGAAAAATTAGGGGTAGGTCGTCTACATTTTATTATTTGGCTTTACTTAATGCCAATTCGACAGAAAAATGGAATTTCCAATTAAGATGAAATAATATCTTTACTTACAGTTCATCGAACTAAATCAATTTTGCACTGGTTCACAGAAGCCCCCCATTACACAAAATTATTCCAATGGGATGCTACGAACACAAAAATCAGCGGAAAACCTATAGAGAAATAAAGAAATGCTCTTTTGATATCAGAATTGTGACGCCAGCAGGATCGGGTGTTTTATAAGCTGGAGGCTAGAGAGTGAAGGGCCTCCATCCGCAATTGGCACTTATGAATTTCTCCACTAGAGGTTTTCACGGTCCCGGACAAAGTCCGCGTCCGGCCCACCTCGTGGTCCGGGTTCGGGCCGATGTCCATTTACGAGAATCGGGCCGGGCCTGGTCTTCGCTCTTTCCGACCCGGGCCAAGCTGGGCCTGGACTTCATTCTTCCTAGAGCAGAACGGGCAGACATTTTCAAGTCCGTACAAAAATCCGTAAAATGAGGCCCGGCACAATAATAATAATAATAATAATAATAAAACACAGATATTTTAAATGCCCATTATTCTACAATAAAAAATATTTTTAAAGAATAGTATATACATTTCTAGGAAAAAAATTAAAGTACAGTAAAACCTGTGAACTAGAACCTGCCTATCTCGAAAACCTGTCTTGAACGAAAAAATATCTATTGCAAAAAGAATATAATACATATACAACACGCGATGTACCTGTTCAGAATGAACATAACTATAACGAATTTTTCTTCTCTCCTGATTTCTCTTCTCTTACTGGATCTTCATTTGAATCTCTATCTCTATAAAACAGTAGGTGTCTGTCTGCCTGCCCGCGGTTTTCACCGTAATTATAACACCTAGGACTCAGAAATTTTTGTCATGTGTAGATGTTGTCACCGGACAGTATACCTCGCGGCCGGATTTTTAAATTTTAATTTAGATTTAAAAAAAAAATTTAAACGTGTATATGGAATTTTGGGTTCGAGGCTATTTCAAGCTCCTCCCATGAAATAACCTCGGCAACGCCATCCGTGGCAACGAAGCAGCCAGCCAATGAGAGCAGGTGCAGGATCCAGGATTTTGGGTTCGAGGCTTTTTACAGCTCTCCGCCAAGTTCACGGTAACGAAGCAGCCAGCCAATGAGAGCAGCGGTTATTACGGGATATAGCGAGCGATAGCATTTCCTTCCTTTACGGAAGCGGCTAGCCACAGATTTCATTGTTTTGTTTGTGTTTGAGTTTTATTTTAAAGAAAATGAATATATTTTTGACTGATTGAGATTAAAGTAGGTTAGTTTCGTTGTATTCATTCTTTGTATGTTTAGTTGCCCCCATATATTATGTTTTAGGTAAGAATATAACTTGCATTTTACTGATTGCATTTTTCATGTTCTGAAATGAAACAAACTGTTTTCAATAACAAATCTTAATTAATCTTACATCTTACACTTTACTATAAAATGTGCAGTTCAACAATTTATCGCATGTTACAACGTTCTCGGGAACTAAAAATGTAGTAAAAAACTCTTAACAGAAAGATTGTTAAATTAACAAACTCATATATATAAGATATAACTTTAAACTGATATGCCTCTTCAACTGTTGTCGAAATCAATGTAATGTAAATATTTCTTAAATATTATGATTTTGTTTAAGAATTGGAAACATTCAGTGAAGTGTAGATTGTATTTTTTCATCAAAACAATTTGATTTGTAAGTATGAGGTAAAAAAAAAATCACCATTTTCTCACATGATGAGTTTCATCAGAAAGTAAAACAATAAATAAATATGAATGATTTGCGGAGCTGCTTCAAAATAATTATAAAGAATAAGTCTTTAAAAATGTAAAATCAATGTTATTTCTGGCCGAGTTTTTTAAAAAATAATTATAAACCATTTTAATTTGTAAGCATGTTGTAAAAAAGTCACCATTTAGTGACAAATTTTGTGTTTTATAAGAATCGCCCAAGAACGGACGGACATGCAATGTGATATAAAATTTATGTTGTCATCGCACTAATTATTTTTGTTGAGGGTTTTTGGATGATGTTATTGAATTAGTGATAGAAACAGCTCCGCAAATCATTCATATTTACTTATTGTTTAACTTGCTGATAAAACTCATAATATGTGAGAAAACGGTGATTTTTTTTTTTTTTTAACTTCATATTTACAAATTAAATTGTTTTGCGGATTGTAAGTATGAGGTAAAAAAAATAACCGTTTTCTCACATAATGAGTTTCATCAGAAAGTAAAACAATAAATAAATATGAATGATTTGCGGAGCTGTTTCAAAATAATTATAAAGAATAAGTCTTTAAAAATGTAAAATCAATGTTATTTCTGGCCGAGTTTTTTTTTAAATAATTATAAACCATTTTAATTTGTAAGCATGTTGTAAAAAAAATCACCATTTTGTGACAAATTTTGAGTTTTATAAGAATCGCCCGAGAACGGACATGGAATGTGGTATAAAATTTATGTTGTCATCACACTCTATATATAATTATTTTTGTTGAGGGTTTTTGGGCGATGTTATTGAATTTTTGATAGAAACAGCTCCACAAATCATTCATATTAACTTAATGTTTTAACTTGCTGATAAAACTCATAATATGTAAGAAAACGGAGATTTTTTTTGTTTTTACTTCATATTTACAAATTAAATTGTTTTGAGGAAAAAATACATCCTACACTGACTGCACTGAATGTTTTAATTTCTTAGCAAACTCATAATGTTTAAGAATTATTTACATTATATTGATTTCGACAACAGTTGATGAGGCATATCAGTTTAAAGTAGTATCTTATATATGAGTTTGTTAAGTCAATGATGTGAAATTTATGATTATTTATTTATTGTTATTTAAAATTTTTCTTTCTGTTACTGTTATTGGACTACATTTTTAGTTCCCAAGAACGTTGTAATATGCGATAAATTGTAGAACTGTACATTTTATAGCAAAGTGTAAGATTATTTTGATTCATTAAGATTTGTTATTGAAAACAGTTTGTTTCATTTAAGAACATGAGCTGATATGTCTAGCGCTATGAAAACATTCAGTAAAGTGCAAAATATATTCTTACCAAACACATAATATATGGGGGCAACTACGCATACAAAAAATGAATACAATTGAAACTAACTTATGTGAACCTCAATTAGCCAAAAATATATACCTTTTCTTTAAAATAAAACTCAAACATAAACAAAACAATGAAATCTGTGGCTAGCCGCTTTCAGCTGTGAACATGAACTGCGTTGCTGGATCCTGGATCATCCCATATTCACACCTTGATAGGGAAAAGCGGATTAGGATAGGTAGATAGGGAAACCCCGTTATCGGATCAGGACATTAGATGTAATTAAGAAACATTTGTATATTTGTAATAATTAGCGGGAATGGGATGTTTGTGTGTGTGCTGTTTTTAATAAAGACAGTTGCATTTTTTCTGCAACCCTTTCACGAAAGTTTTTTCTTCGAACCTTTCACAAAATCAGTATTTTTTCCACAATCCTTTGACGAATTTCGTACTTTTTCTGCGATCCTTTGACTAAATTCAAGTTTTTCCTGCAATCATTTGACGAAATTTGCTTTTTTTTGTGATCCTTTAACGAAATTCGTGTTTTTTCCACATATTTTTGTCGAGATTCATGTTTTTACGGTGATCCTACGACGTAATTTGTGTTTTTTTCAGCGATCCTTTGATGAAATTCAAATTTTTCCTGTGATCCTTTGGCGAAATTTGCGTTTTCCCCGCGATCCTTTGATGAAATTCGCATTTTTCCGTGATCCTTTGATGAAATTTGCTTTTTTAATGATCCTTTGACAAAATTCGTGTTTCTTCAGCGATTATTTGATGAAATTCGTGTTTTTCTCGCGAACCTTTGACAAAATTCACGTTTGCCAGCGATTCTTTGATAAAATATGCTTTTTTCTATTATGATAGGGAAAAGCGGATTAGGATAGGCAGATAGGGAAACCCCATTATTGGATCGGGACATGAGATGTAATTAAGAAACATTTGTATATTTGTAATAATTAGCGAAAATGGCGAGATAAATGGGGTGGGGGGGAACGACTTTTTATTAAATATCGCATTTGTTCTACATCAACTTCCTGCTTTGCTATCTCTGTTTCTATGGGCTGGATCACGACGGGGTATGGCTCTTTCCACTCGACATCAATAGAGCTTACTGATTTTAGTTCGGATTTTCACCACCAAGGGGCGCTTTCGTATCTCTGGTTCTATGGGCTGGATAATGACGGGGTATGCCTCATTCGACTCGACATCGATAACCTTAATGATTTCAGTTATGTTCGTATAGAACATATTGTGCCCCCTGGTGGTGGAAGGTGTAACTAAAGGATTTTGCAGCTAACTCGTGTTCTATGGGTCACATCACGACACAGTTTGGCTCATTCGACACAACATCAATAGAGCTTACCTATTTTAGTTCTGAATTTCACCACCAAGGGTGCTTTCCTATCTCTGTTTCTATGGGCTGGATCACAATGGGGTATGGCTCTTTCCACTTGACATCGATAGAGCTGACTGATTTTAGTTCGGATTTTCACTACCAGGGGTGCTTTCCTATATCTGGTTCTATGGGCTGGATCACGACGGGGTATGGCTCATTCGACTCTACATAGATAGAGCTTATCGATTTTCACCACCAGGGGCGCTTTTCTATCTGTGGTTCTATTTGCTGGATCATGAAGCGGTATGGCTCTTTCGACTCGACTTATGGTAATATATGGGAGTGTGTATGGCACGCCCAGTGTTTGCTGTCTAAGGTAGTGGGGCCCCAACATTAGATTTGTTTAAAAATAAAAAAATGTTCAACACTGATTTCAGGTACATTTAAGGTTGTTGGCACGGGCAACGCCGGGCGGGTAAGCTAGTGTAGTATAAGAATGTATATAAGTATGTAGTTTAAGTTATTTTTTAACCAGTGTTTATATAGGTAATTGTCTAAGTGGTTATTAGTGTTGTTGATATTTTGCATTCCATGAATCTCGAACATAATCTGAAAATAAAATCTGTGCATAAGGGTGCCTTTTGAATAATTTTAATTGCAGGATAATGTTAGGAATATCGGCATGTTTTGTAGAAATTCAGTCGGGCCGGTCCATGCTGGGGCCGAGGTTTTAGCTTTTATTCCGGACCGGTCCAAATTTTTTGCTTTTATACCGGACCGGACAGGACCATTTTTTTATTATTATTTATTTACGGGTTAGCCAGTGCTTTTGCTAACATTTTGATTTTATACCGGGCCGGGGCGGGTCAAAAACAAAATTATACGGTTCGGGCCTGGAAATTTCGGCCCGTGTAGACCTCTATTCTCCACTTCCTCTCCATTTGCCGAATTTCTTCAAAGCATTCACGCACATCCATCAAGAAAAGTCAACAATTCTTATTTAATGTCGAAATATGTGAGAAAAACTCGGTTTAAAATGTCTCTCAATTTTGCGCCCCCCCCCCTCTTTTATTTAATCAATTTGCATCTCGTTTTAACGTAATCGTTTAAGCTAGTTTAGAAACATTTATAGGATCTTTTTCTTTAATTATTTGGATATAATAAAATGTTTACTTAAAAACATTCTCACACACACACACAGCACACAAAGAAAAAAGCTAACAATTTTATTTATTGTCAAAATATGTGAGATAATTTCGGTTAAAAACCTCCCTCAATTTTGCGCCCTTTGGCAACAGCGCCCTTGATGGCGGCCCCCTTAGCTACGCTACTGTTAGGATTCATACTTGTTTCTATGTAACAAGAGATTTTTAAATGAGAAAATTAACCTTGAAACAATTTTAAAATGTTGTTAACAATTTTTTACTGTGTACTTTCGGTATCGAGCTCGATTTTAAAATAGAGTCCGAACTCATCTTATCTGCAAAGAAAGTGTGCTGCCTTGGGACATGGTCCAAGGAATTTCGTGGACTTCCAACTCTCTTTAGCAAATGTCTGAAAATGTCGGCTATGATATAAAGTTTCTTATCAAAACTGAAAATCTAGTAAACGTATTAAAATTATTGATAATACTACACAAAAATACGCATAATGTTAGGCAATTTACGAATACCTAAATATAATGCATAAACTGCTATCCAAATGACAAAGAAATGACAGTGGGGATCTTTGGATGAAATTCATAATGTGCCTTGTTCCCATAAAGTATATAAGTCGGGCTTAGAGTCCTGCATCGGGTCGGGTAACATGATTTTATCCGAACCCGACCCGACTCGCTGTTCAGGTCGGATCGGGTTGAAGCTAATTTTTTCGTTGCGGGTCGGGTACGCTGTTCACTTTCAATATTTCCGGTTCGACTTAGGTTACGACTATTTAAGGACAGGTTCGGGTTGACCCAATTTTTCAAAAGAAAGCCCTGAATATTTTTCAAATGAAAAAAACGCTATGGTTGAATAATTATGATTGTAATTGTTAATTTTTATACAAAAAAAGACAAAATTGATATTAGAGATTTAATTGTGGACTATTTTTCCATATTTATATTACAATATGGATTAATTTTCTTTTACTTGGGGTTCGGATTTGAATATTTCGGATTCGTATCGGATTTCGGGCAGAAGAAATTTAATTTCATGTCGGGGTCGGGTTGACTTTCTGCAGAAATTTCGGGTTCGGGTCGAGCAAAAATCCCATCCGTGCAGGACTCTAACTCGAGCTGTGTTTAAAGTTAACATTTCACAGAATTCAAAGTTGTTCTATTGAAGATTTCCTTAAAATATCTTAATTATAGTTACACTTACGAATTTGTTCAGCTTTTGTGAGACACTGTTCACTTATACTGACACAAAAAGCGGGACATGTAGACAAAAAAAAGTGGACAGAGGCTTTAAAATCCGGACATGAAATTCAAGAAATTCTATGAAGCCATGACCTGTCTTAAACGTAAAAATATTAATGATCCATACGGAAGATATTTTATATAATTATACCTGCTAAGACGAGAACCTGTCTAAAACGGAAATTATTTTTAGTTACAAGATTCCGTCATAGTAGGTTTTACTCAACTAAATAAACACATCCATCTTATATAGTAAAATCTGTGAAAGTGGAATCGCTAGGGATCGAAACCGAAACAAAATTCCGTTTTGAAGAAGTTTACGATTGGGCAGTTATAATTGCATATACTAAGGGGCTGACTAATGCAAGGACCATGGAAGTAATCAGGATTTTATTAAGAGGGTGTCAAAGGGTTAAAATTGTTCGAAAGTGACCAATATTCTTACATTTTCAAAGTTTTAGGAAGGTAGTGCGGTCTTCCCTTTCCCCTTTTTGCTTCCCATATCCCCTCCCCCCGCAAAAAGGAACTAATTATATTATTAGAATACTAATGATTAAAGTTTTATTATAACAACTTAGTAGTCCATTGTTTTCAAAAGAAATTCATTATTGGTATTCTCCTAAAAGCATTCATAATAACCAATTGGAGGCATTTTTCTTTCAGACATCATATTAATAACGTATAGATAATTAAAGGAAAATTTGCAAACAAATACTCCCGTCAACCAATCCATCATTTTTTCTACTAGTTTCCTACTAGTACATTTTCTTAAAGTGCTAGTAGGAAACCATCTTTTCCATCTTGACCATCTTTTTTGTAATACCAGTATACAGATATGATACCTGGTACGAAATTTATGTATACATACAACATACAACAGGTATGAAGTTTAGCACTAGTCACTTCAGCGTAATAATATGGATAGTTAGAAGAGGACCCCCCCCCCCTCCCTCACCAGAATGATGCTTGCCCCGGAACCCCAGATTGCCTAAGTCAGGCTCTGCATACACTATCTAACCATGCAGACTAATGAATAGCATGTTACGAAAAGAAATTTAAAAGAATTTTGTGCATCATGAAAAATCGGGACTTTTGGCGTCTCACACAGTGGTTCCTCAGGAAGGGTCTTAGAGCTCCTGAAAATCGGGACACATGGCAACACAAATTACGACTCTGGTTTTCTACACAAAAAATTGCTTGTCTTGATATGCATTATCACCCTTTCAAGTTCTGACCGACAGTTAAGATGCATCCTGTATATTAAAACAATATTAACAATAATTAAAAATTTCTGACTTTATCATCCCAGGAATGGATCGAGAAATACATCATTTCCATGGCTAAGTCAATAAGGGCTAATGGTACAGTCCGTGAAAAGAAAAACAAGTGGATAAGTGTGATCGAAGATCGCACAAAAGGGTTCCGTTTAATATTCCTTTCAAAACACTTTATCCTTTCTTTAATAAATCCAAATAAATTTCATTTAGCAACCAAAAAAAAAAAAAAAAAAAAAAAAGTCAGGTTTTTTTATAAAGTATAAATTTACCAGTCTATTTTTCTCGTTTTTTTTGCGAATACCTGAACCGGCCCAATAGCGGGCGAAGCCGTCTATACTCTGTCATAATAATATCTGTCATGTGCTAAATGCGATATTAAAAAAAAAAATCAATTTCAAAATCAAACATGTTGTATAGAGACCTTCAAAATGTTAAAATATGCCAATATTTCCATAATCGGGTTTTTATCATGATTCAATACGTTCCTCAAACTCATATGACGTTATAATCACTTGCTGACGTCTTATCTACTTGCTTTCGCTATTACTCATATTGATACTCTCTTTGTAGGATTCTCAAACATTTGAAAAAGTCCGTTAAACTTCCAATAGAACGTCAGATTAATTTTATTTTTAATTCTCTAATGACGTCCTATTAAGCTGCTTCCTGTATTTACACATACTCATACTCCTTGTATTATTGAGAAATGTTTGAAAATTTCCGTTTCATTGCCAATATGACGTCCTATTAATCTTTATTTCAATTGGTGAAACTTTTTATTTCATTTTCATTTTTCCGTGGAAATCTTTCAATAGAAAATTAATTATTGTAGAAAGAATTTTCGTGTGAATTTTTAATTGTTGGCAACTGCTATAACGAAAAATGTTTAAAATTAATAGGAAAAGGCTGTTAGATTTTTGGTTTTTTATCTCTCTATATTAAAATAATACGATTTTTTCAAATTTTACGATTCTGAGCTTCATACTAGTTATTCAGCTATAAGTACACAAAATTCCATGTCTGTAAGTTATATAGTTTCTGAGAACCGGCTCTGTGACGGACAGACAACATAGCGGGACTTATAGGGTTTCGTGAGATGAACGAAACCATAAAAAGAGAAAAAAAAAATACACCCTACTAACTCTGTCTCAAATCATCGTATAAAAATGTGATTGGTACCAATCGGTATCAGCAATAACGTCTACTAATTAATGATGTTCTTAAATTTTGCTTAAGGGGTCGTCTATATATAGATATTTTAACCAACTTTACATTTTTCAATATTAACACCTAATCTTGGATATCCTATTTGATGGGTGTTTTGGTAAAATTTACCTTCAGACATCAAACGAGAAGACATTTAGGAATTATGCACGTTTAAAACTTGGAGCTCCTAATGTTAAATTCATTTTATTTAACCATCATACGTAGTATAGGGTAAGTCTTGTAATCATTTTGAAAATCGAAAAAAAGAATTTTTGACTGATTTACACGTTTTAGACACTGAAGATTCAGAAAAACATATTTGTAGAAAAAAAAATTTGCCGTCTGTCTGTCTGTGTGTGTTTGTCTGTAAATGCTCTGTCTCCCGAACAAATTGAGATAGAGACTTGAAATTTGGTATGTACTTTGTATGTAGTAATGGGAAGAAGCTTATTGAATTTCAGTAACCTCGATGATCCGGAACTATTTTTTTCGGACACTTGAAATATTCGATTTGGTAAAAGGTACATCAAAATTTTCGAAATTGTTTTTTTGCTGTTGTTAGGAATTAATAAAAAAAGACAATAAAAAACATAAATTTTGCATTAAGAATGAAATCGATCATATAATGAGATGCCGAGATATTTGTAATCACATTTTCCACACTGTTCGATTTTTCATGATCCTGTATTTCATTCAAATTTCAATTCAAAGATATATTTTAATTAGTAAAGAGACGCTTAATCCGACGCAGTTAACAGTTAGTTAATAGGATTATCATTTTTAGAGTTATAAGGATGTTTCTTTTACGTAATTCAGTAATAGAGCATTTAAAGTTTATGACGTCATCAAGCCAGGATTTTATTCGAATTGCAATGCATTTTATAAATAGTTTACACATGTTTTATTTTCATATTTTATATTATACATATTCATGATGGGTAAGTATTACGGTGGCCCCCAACGACTAGTTTAATCGTTGCAAAACAGTTTGCAATTGCATAATTCAAACATTTGCATCATTTTATTTTTTTACTAGCAAGCTACGCCCGCTGCGCTGGTCGGTTTCTACAAATGAACCTTGAATCAAACGAAATATATCGTTTAATTTTACCTTGTATTTGAAAGCAATCTGTATATTTACCTGGAATATCCTTCCACATTACTGAAAAATGATGTGATTGCACTATTATATTTTCTAATGTGCATTCAAAATTTTAGCTGTTAAGGACCAACTCTTTTATTTGGTCATTTACAGTTAGGGTTTGCTAAAGAACGATAAAACTATATGCAATATACTAAAAGCATCACTAAAAATTATCGAACTAACAATGCAAACAAATTAACTAACAAAATCCATTCAGTAAAAGTTTTTATAAAGGCTAATCTTTAGTAATCGGGTTCATCTGATTATAGAACTTTTCCACATAATTCTAAAACTAACAGAACGATATAAAATATACTAAAACCATCCTTACAAATTATCTACTTAACAATGCTATGGCGTTGCTCATATATTCTTAAGATTATTTTATTCAAAATTTAATTTTTCCCTTCTTAAATATTAAAATATCATGGGCTAAATTATTTTCTAAATTAATTCTTCGTATGCGCATTAAATACTTTATTCGAAAAGCTTTCTTTTCATCATAATGTTAATTTCATAACCGTTAAAGATATTTTACTCTATTATTCAGTTTATATGCTTCCAATCTTCTCTTTGTGGTTTTTACATCTGGAAGCAAATACTTCAACTATCCTTTACCCTTTGTTCAGATTCAGAATATAACAAATGCATATCTATCTAAATTTCCATCTGCTGTTTTCGGACTTAATAATAATTGTACATACAGTTCGTTCCTATCAAAACCGCATTTCCCATGCATTTTTCAGATGGTCACTGCATTGCCGTTCCACTTTACTTATTTTAACTAGCCTGCCAATTATGGAATCCCTTGGTATGACTACTGTTCGAAATTAGCATTGCACTCTCCCAAACGGTCGTGAATAACTCCGCGCATTTTTATGTCAGCATTTTTATGTTGGCATTGTAACTTAATGAAAATCTTCAGATCATCTCTGACTTCCAAGCTAGAAGCATCTAACTATTAAGTTAAGCTACGGAGGCCACCCCTTGTTTTTCATCGTTATGTGTTTTGCAATAAAATAATTTCCATGGATACCGTTTACTTCCCTTCAATGCATTGTCTTTAACATCTACAGGATGAGAATGCTGTGTTCTTGCTTTAGCCACAACGCAACTTTTTGTACTTCCACCGTTTTCACCACCCTTCATGTTTCTGTTTATCAGAAATCTAACAATTAATGGATTCCATGTTATTACAATTACTACAATTCAAAAATCTACTCCATAGATCTAAGTCGCAAAAAATACGCCCAGTAAAAACTTTCAAAAAGGCTAATCTTTCGGAATCGGGTTCACCTGACTATATAACAGTTATCACGCACATTATCATAGCTGTTTGACTAAGCAACGTAGAACAATATGTAGTGCATTAAAACCATTCCCGAAATAGCATCTAACTAACAATAGAGTTCTCATCAAAATCCGTCCAGTAGAACTTTTCAGAAGGATAATGTTTCATAATCGGAATCAAATATTGAAAAGGCTAATATTTGATAAAAAAGTAGTCAACCGATTTTCGAATCTCCCCCTTATATATGTATATATTCATACATATAAATGTATATATATGTATGTATGTATATACATGTATTTGCGTAGATATATGTGTATATATATGTGTGTATATATATACATGTATATATATATATATATATATATATATATATATATATATATATATATCACTGGCGCCCGGCTAACCGAAAAGTACCAGAAAAAAAAAAAAGAATTATTGCAAAAATGCAGTCGTACACTTGAAAACAAAAACACCTTTTGGCTTAAAATCACTCATCAAAACAATTTTTCTTTTTTTTTTCTTTCTTTCATTTAAAATAAAATTAGTAACAGTTTTTTCTTTTATTTTTACAGATGTATAGCCATTTCAATTCTTTCTGCAACAAAAACATACACCTTTTGGTTTAAAATCAAATTGTTTGGGGTCAAAAGTAAAATCAAAATCGCCGAAAACAAAAGATAAATCGCCAAATATAATAACAATCTTGCCCCTTGAATAATTTTTTTAACATTACGAAGATTCCCAATCATGTTTAAATTAAATATTTTCGTTTTATAATATTCTCTCATCTAAACTCTTTTTTTTTTCTTTCTTTTTTTTTCTTTTTTTTTTTTTTTTTTAAATAAAATTAGTAATAGTTTTTCTTTTATTTTTCGAGATATATAGCCTTTTCATTTCTTTCTGCAACAGTAATGATCGCCAAAAAATTAGCAATGGTAACCTTTTCGACCAAAATAACAGAACTTTCTATCATAGTTCTAAAACTAATATACGTAGAACGTTGTGTTATATACTAAAACCTTCCCTGAAAAATTATCTCTCAAACAGTGTAAGTTCCATCAAAATCCCTTCGGCATAACTCGAGTTATAAAGGAACGGAACGAAATTTCCGTTTGTGTTTTATATATATAGTAGAAAACATAACTAACAAATTACTTGTCGGAATGAGTTGTAATTTTCGACTCGCATATTTTAAAGCTAATAGAAATCGATTTCTGTTTTTTTTTTTTTTTTTAAGCATAATAGGCTACAATTTTTTTTTTTTTTTTTCAAAAATTAATTTTAAAAAAATATTTTTTTTTCGATATTAAGTTTCGAAAGGAAAAAAACAAGAATTGTAATATTTACATTTTGAAAATAATTTTCGAAAAAACATATGAATTGTAATCTAAGCATTTTAAAACAGAAATTGATTTCTAGAAGTTTCAAAATATGCGAATCCAAAATTATAACTCATTCCGCCAAGTAATTTTTGAGTACTGACTACCGCAAAACTACCTGCATTCAATCTGTTTTCTAAGGATTAAAAACGAATTTAACATTAAGGGTTCCAAACTTTAAACCTGCATAAATCCTAAACCACTTGATGGAATGACTTCCCGTTTAGTATCACAATGTAAAATTTGCCGAAACATCCAAAAAGGATGTCAAAATTAGGTCTTAGTATTGAAAATGTTAAAGAGTGGTACAATTTAAATATGCGAATTTCTAGGTAAAATTTAAGTGTAGCTTTAATTAGTAGACGTCATTACTAATCGATTGGTACCAGTAACATTTTTATATGATGATTTGCGCCCGGGTTAGTAAGGGATGGTGCGTTTACTAAGGTTTCGTTCACTCACGGAAGTAGTAGGATAATGAGAGTTCAACGGCCACAGGCGCAGCCGCAGCTGAGCAACCGAGCAACCGATAGTGCATTGTTCAGAATCAACCCTCTTTTTCTTGCAATAATCTTTTCATCTCATTTTGTTGGTACATCTGATATTTTATTAAAAAGGTTTGTGTGTAAGAGTATGTTTTAAAAAGCATATATGTCTTATAGTTATTATAAATAGTTCTCTTTGTGTGTGTATATGTGTGTGTGTATGTATGTGGGTAACAAATAGTTCTCTTTATGTGTGTATGTATGTGTCTGTGTGTGACAAATAGTTCTCTTTATGTGTGTGTATATATGTGTGTGTATGTGTGCGTGACAAATAGTTCTCTTTGTATGTGTGTGTGACTATCTGCTTGTTTATCAAAGTTTTAGAAATATTTTTCATGTTTTTATAACGAAAAAAAATATGCGGTAGTTAGTTAAAAAGTTTCACAAATTAAAAAAAAATTCTTTTAGAAAAAGTTTCACATTACTTAAAAAATTTAAAAAAGTACTCAATAATAAAATCAACAATTTTTATTATAACAAAATAATTTACATAAAGATATTTACAGATCAAAATATACATCACGATTTTGCGTTAGCAATACAAATCAACATTTTCTTCTTTATTACAAACGGTATTAATGTCATAATGGCCATATGCTAAACTGCTTATTCCATCATCCAATAAGTAACGCTTGTCGTCAAAGGGACTTAAGCTAATTTTATTTTGAGTTAATGTATATAGGCGATGGTCATCTTGGGCAATCCTTACCTGTTTCTCCATACTTGTTTTTTGTTGTTGGAGGCACTCCAAGTAGTCTTCATGTGTAATTTTCTGCCGAACAATCTGCGTAGACACGCCCTTTGCACGCTTCTTTTCGTCTTTAACAGATTTTAGAGAGTACATTTTTGATTTCAGTCCGACAAACTCAAGGGCTAATTCACCATTAAGTTCATCCTTAAACTTTCCGAGCGTCTTCTTATTATCTTCAGAGTATAGACGATGAGATTTCGGGTATTCAGAAAAGTCAAACAAATCACGATACTGCTCCAGATCCTTATAAATATTATTGGTTTGAATATGATACATTAGGGAATCTGTATCCGTAAAGAGTAAAACTGCACGATCTTTATATGTTTTCTTTATAAAATTGTAATGGAAATCATACATACAAAGTTTAGATAGTTCGAGTATAGAAAATCCAACATAGATGGGTCGGTTCATATGTATGCTAGTTTTTAATCTCTCCACAGCAGTTCAAGTCTTCATCATAAGTTTTAAACGATTTAAAAGTAGGCGATGCTACTAATTTTTTGGCTCTTTTTCCACCATTACAAAGCACAATATTTCTTCTTTTTCGTAGATTTTCCATGGTTTTACCAAAAACAGAATTGTTCATTAACTTAAAAAAGTCTTTCTCAAAAGAAGATTTTGCTTCTTTCCTTTTTTCGGTATTGAAATTAATATATTTCTGTAACCATGGTCCCTGTTTGAATTTTAAAGCTTTGTACACGGCTGTAATTTTTAAACCAAGTTCTAAATAAAATCTAAGATTACGATAATGGGTTATATAATTTCGTTTATTATTTAAATTTGGTATAAGTTTAGAAGTTCCCACGAATTTTCTGTTGCTAAGTAAGCTTCTTGCATGAGAAGACAGCATCTTATCCTCCACAGTTACTCTCTCAGGGGCGACAGGGTATTCATTATGCAAAGGATGTAAATGTTTCGGGTATTCCAAGTCTACCTCGAAAAGATACCAATTTCGGAGCTATCAGATAGAGATAGAACCCACTCTTCTGTGATATGACTTGTTTCACACCATTCAAACCCGCCGTAGGGTAAAAATTGGCTCATAGCCCACCCGTATAAGTTATTGGCATCCAAATACATGATGTAGCTGGGTGCCTCTTTTTTCTTATAATCGGGCGTACCAGGGATGTTTGCTCGGGCATATCTTTTACTTATCATGCTAATGCCGCCTCGTATTCCATTTTCAACCATAAGCAACATATCTATATCACTGAGTAACTCTAAAGGTGTATCAGACATCTTCAAACAAGCCTGCCATGCTAGCCCAGGGGCTGTAAACAGATGAGCAGGGTCAATTTCATAATATTGCTGACATAATTTCCTAAAGTTTTGAAACACGTCAGCAAGTAGTAGAACATCTGTCTTCACATAAAGGTTGTGATAATCACCAAGAGTCTTGATATCAAATGCTTTCCATACATTCTGGGCGTGTTGGTACTCCCTTTCATCTATAGGCTCATTGGTTAAACTATTAAAAAAGGCAGAAGGCGGGGGAAGCTGCTTCTCAGTAAATTTTTCAAAACAAGTAAAATAATCATAGGGGTAAACCCCTTTCCGTATAAGTAAAGATAAATTATTATTTTGTGGGAAATTATCTGCAAGTATAGTGAATTGATCAGGTTGAAGGTTTTTAACAAGTTTTTCCAATGACGTAGGCAAAAATTGGAAAGAATCTATAAACACCATCTGAATAGGAGATGTAGGTTTTCTGATTTTAAAGGTGATATAGTTTTCCATAGAAGTAGCAATAACATCGATTTCATGATCTTTGAATTTTCCAAGCTTTGTCATAATATGATGCCCATCGTAGTTTTTCAAGTTATGGAATATAACAGGAATTGTTTTATACTGCTTATAATTCAAGTTGCATTCCACATGTGCAGCTCCTCTGTACACACCTGACAGGTGGTCATGGTCACGTGTACGTTTATCATCTAAAGTTTTCTTACAAATATGACAAAACTCTGCTTCTCTAAATGCCTTTTCTTCCTTGGGAGAAAGCTTCATAGGTTTAATATTTTGCAACTTTTCTCCTAAAATTTCCTTCTCTTGCATCATTCGGTTTAAAAAATGCTCAACACAGTTTCTACCACGATATACCTGTGCTTTCTTCACACACGTTCCATCGGGTCCAATAACCACATAGGCATAACCACATGGCAAGTGATAGGTTGTTTTCTCGGTATAAGATGCTTTAGAAGAGGGTGGAGCTGATGAAATAGGTATAAGGAGACTCTCAAAATCCGCATAAATCGTATAGGCAACAGGATGTTGTAAATGAATACCTGTAAACTTTAATATATTATCATTTTCACTAGGCATCTTTATAGCTTGCGCAACATGTTGAGCACAATATTCATTATGCTTATCCAATAGATCTTGTCTTGAAAATCGATGCAAACATCGATAACAGTACTGTTGCACACCATTATGTTTGGTAAGATCACCTAAAAGTCTTGAAAAACTTCTTATCAAACAATAGTGTTGCCTTTCACCGTCACCAACCAATAACAAATTAATCACATCTTGATCTGTCTTTTCAGATATATACAGGGGGCAAACTTCATCCTCTTCATAACCAAACACATTAACCCGTAAATTGTTGAGTTGTTCAATAACAGGTATCTTCTGAAGGGGTACAGGGCATTCTACACTACCTAATTTAATATCATGTTCATAGGGTCGATAATGCGAAACACGTTCAGGTTTTTTTGTATAATCTAAGTTCAATTTAAAAGCCAAAAGACACCATACTAAACATTTGTTATCTTCGTTTTTTATATTCAGCACTGCTTTTTTATCATCGAGTTTTTTAGACACAGGAATATAGGAACTCGCAGCGAGGGGATGATATTTAGCAATCTTGAGTTCTAAATGAAGAATTTTTCTAAGTTTCCAGCCAGAGCCTCTTTGTACAAATTCTTCAGAGGATTTAATAATCTTCGAAAATCCTTCCTCAATATGTTGTGAGATAGTATCATCTATAAGTTCGGTCATACACGAACATCGAAAATAACCTTGAATTTCTTCAAACTCCTCATTATCAGTCAGACGTTCAAGAGCTATTTTTTCTACCATATACCATTTAATTGCACCTTTTTCATGAATTTCACTTATTAAACGTTCTTGTATTTCAGTTTGTACATGTCTATGAAATACCTCTAAATCATTTTCCTCACGTTCATCTGGATGCAAAATTACTGTTTCAAACACATTAAGTGCATCAGAATGCTTTATGTTTTTCGACTTTGCATTAGATAAGCTCATTTTACGTTTTACACTCACAAAAGGTGTGCGAGAGTGTTGAGTGCGTACATGTTGCCTCAGTTCAAATTTTCTTCCAAACACTTTATCGCAATCACGACAAGGAAATGTTGAATTCCGATGTGAGTTGAGGTGATGTTTTAAATTATCCTTCCGGGTGAAAACTTGATCACATTCATCACACTTAAATGTAGACTGTCCATAGGCATTATGGATTTTCAGGTGTCTAATCAAGTCCGATTTCCTTCTAAAACACTTTCCGCAAGTTTCACAGGAAAACGACTTTTCATTAATATTAATCTTAACATGTTGTTTTAAATTAAAATATGTTGCAAAGACTTTGTCACAGGTGGGGCAAACATGCTTCTTTCCCACATTTGTAGGGGTCACAGTCTTTAAAGAAACATCCTCTTCAACTTGCTGATTAAAATTGGAAGAACTTTGAGATATAGTATCTTTTTCTGTAAGAACTTCAGCGAATCCATCATGCTGTAACAATCCAACACTATCATGTGTTTTTAAATGTCTTCGTAAGTTTGATCTTCGTAGAAAAGGCTTCGAACAGATATCACAAGTATATAATTTCTCGCCAGAATGAATGTGCTCGAAAAATCTTTACCGCAAGTAAGACAGCTAAACATCTTCTTCACAGATACAGAACCTCCCACAATCGGGGTCTCATCAATAGACATATCAACATCCATAATATAAAATCAATAAAAAACTTTAACTCTTAATAGCAAACAACAACGATTTGCACTGATAAAAAGCGGGAGCAATTTAAAACACGTTTAACCACTAGCGATACGAATCATCAAATGATGAAAATCATAATTTTCCCCCCTCTATTTATTCCAAACCACATACCCCAACCCGAAGGCAAAGTTGAGTTGTAGTATTGCTTGATGTGATTGTTATCAAAACGTGTCATACAATTTCATAGTCTGTAAGTTTCTTTCCCCTCTTTGTAATGTAACATAATTAAACAGATAAACCCGAATGTATATAAATTTAAATTCGTAAATTATAATATATCATAAAATATAAAAAATCCTACAGAATAAAAATAGAATTTAGCACTTACCCCAAAAACACGTCCACTTTAGTTGTTGGTCATCACTTACCTAATCTTTCTTCCTTATCTTTAGTAGAGGCCGCTGCCATCGCCGCTAGAGGCACTGCCCGTCTTCCGGTGTGTGACGTAGTTTCCGGTTTGCGATAAGAATAAACCTTAAATACACGCGCTTAGTCATTCTTCCCTAACTCTTACTCGCTAGTAGTTGTCAGTTTCTTGTTCAGACGTGTTGGGTGACGTCATTACATGTTTGCGATAAGAACAAGATTATCGCCTTATCAACAGGTAAAAAGCTGCGCTTCAGTGACGTCACAAGTCATATGACATAGCTGATAACGGTACGATTAGCTGATAAGAATTTGTACTAATCATCTATTTCCCTTCAAGTCATTGCATGAGACGGTTGAGCTCCAACAGCTGTATATAAGGTAAGAGTAATTTATATACACTGCTCAAAACAATTAAAGGATATTTGAAGTTTTATATAAAATAAAGATATAAACGAAATTTTTTTTGCCGAAAATAGAAGAAGAGAATCACAAATGCAAATTTTTCTGGTTTTCAAACTGTGGAGTATGCAAATTTTGAGTTCGACGTCAAAAACGTCGCTTCAGCGGCAGCGAATGAAATTTGACTTTCAACTGGATAAAAGAGAATGAAGACAAGGATGATCGGCATTCAGTGATTGCTTTGTTTCGATGAGTACGATGTCTCAGCGAAGTCATTTGACAGATTCAGAAGCTTGGAGAATTGGTTGTAGGTTAGAAGGGGGCCAAACTCAAGCCGAAGTAGCGCAAGCCATTGGAGTGTCACAAAGTGTCATTTCCAGGATCTGGAACCGTTTTTTGGAGAGTGGATGTGCAGGCCGAAGACCAGGGCAAGGTCGTAGACGGGCAACAACGCCCAATGAAGATCGGTATTTAGCGTTAACAGCTCGGAGACACCGAAACATGAACGCTACTCTTCTCCAACAACACCTTCGCTCGGCTACAGGCACCACGATTTCAACTCAGACTGTCCGAAACCGGCTCCATGCTGTAGGTCTGTATGCTCGCCGACCGATGGTATGTGTTAGATTAACATCAAGGCATTGTCGCGACCGCAGGGAGTGGGCAACCGAGCATGTCAACTGGAGGAGAAATGAATGGAGCAATATTCTGTTTTCTGACGAGTCCCGTTTTTCTGTGCATCCGGATAATAGGCGTATTTTCATCTGGAGGGACCGTGGCAGTAGGAATAATCCTGCGTTCGTGCACGAAAGTGTCAGATTTGGCGGTGGAGGAGTGTTGATGTATGGTGGCATCTCCATTGACGGGCGCACTGACCTCTACATCATTCGAGATGGAGCTCTGACTGGTCGCCGATATAGGGATGAGATCCTCAGACCTATTGTAGTCCCTTACGCTGCAGCAATCGGAGATAACTTCATTTTAATGGACGATAACTGCAGGCCACATCGTGCAAACCTGGTGGAGGATTTCCTTTTCGAGGAAGGAATCGTTCGAATGGAATGGCCAGCGTGTTCTCCAGACATGAATCCAATCGAGCACGTTTGAGACGCTCTAGGAAGACGAGTTTCTGGCCGCCAACAACCCCCACAAACTCTCCAAGAACTGGAAAGAGCTTTTCTGGAAGAGTGGGGCAGAATACCCCAACTCGTCATTAATAGCCTCATTGAGTCCATGCCTCAAAGGTGTTCAACGTTGCTGGCCGCCCGTGGAAACCATACCCCCTACTGAAAATGATTTTCTTTGAAGAAAACACCTTTTCTTATTCTTTTTTTCTCATATGCACAAATTGTGTTTTTTTCCTTTTGTACACAAATGCGCAATAAAATGCATTTTTTCCTGCCAAACATGTGTAATTTATTCTCATATAACCTACTATGTCTGTCGACCATGTATCAATCAGCTAAAAAGTTTCCCAGATACAAAATCCACCTAAAACTGCAATATCCTTTAATTGTTTTGAGCAGTGTATTATAATAGGATTTTAAATTAATTTAACAGATGTTACAATTTGATATTTAAAAATTTTCATGCTAAACGATGTGATTATATGTTGTTCATCATACTAAATCCGCAAATTTTAATTCGAAAGAAATATTATTAAAATTATAATCTAAAATAAATTAGCGAAAATGCATAACAAATCTCAACAAAAAGAAGCTAATTATAAAAGGAAATGTGCAAAGTTTATAAATTTGCACATGTGTTAAGAGCGTTTACTAACCTTATCATAGGCAAAAGTCTAATTCGACTAGCCTATTTGTTATAAGTTTAACTATAAGTCAACATGTAAGATATTTGTAAAAAGGAATCTTATGATTTTTAAGTTTCCAAGTTCAGTTTCAATCATATTGTAAAAGGTTAATTCAAACTTTGAGATGATCTATAATAAAATACTTAAATTAAAATATATTTTTGATAGTTTAAGATTTATATAAACTACAACTTCGACTACTTTTTAAAATGTTTACCTGATAAGAAACTACGATAACATGTCTATGCTTGAATTTTTCTGATAACATGTCTGGGTTCGAATTTTTCTGACAACTCTTGTCTGTGTTTGAATTTTTCTGATAACATGTCTGTGCTTGAATTTTTCTGCTAACATGTCTGTGTTTAAATTTTTCTTATAACATGTCTGTATATGTCTATGTAACATGTCTACGTTTAATTTTTCTCTTCTTTTGAAATGAATTAAATGAATGAATAATTTTTCTCTTCTTTTGAAAACTTTTACTATACGTTTCTTTCGATTTCATTGAAGAAAAAAGTGATCGATCAACTTTATCAAATCATTTTAATGTTAATATTTTTAAACGAACGCGATAATCAGATAAAAATATATGTAGCTAATTCATATTATCCCACTAAACATTGCAAAACAATAAAACTCGCAAACCGGAAACTACGTCACACACCGGAAGACGGGCAGTGCCTCTAGCGGCGATGGCAGCGCCCCCTACTAAAGATAAGGAAGAAAGATTAGCTAAGTGATGACCAACAACTAAAGTGGACGTGTTTTTGGGGTAAGTGCTAAATTCTATTTTTATTCTGTAGGATTTTTTATATTTTATGATATATTATAATTTACGAATTTAAATTTATATACATTCGGGTTTATCTGTTTAATTATGTTACATTACAAAGAGGGGAAAGAAACTTACAGACTATGAAATTGTATGACACGTTTTGATAACAATCATATCAAGCAATACTACAACTCAACTTTGCCTTCGGGTTGGGGTATGTGGTTTGGAATAAATAGAGGTGGGGAAATTATGATTTTCATCATTTGATGATTCGTATCGCTAGTGGTTAAACGTCTTTTAAATTGCTCCCGCTTTTTATCAGTGCAAATCGTTGTTGTTTGCTATTAAGAGTTAAAGTTTTTTATTGATTTTATATTATGGATGTTGATATGTCTATTGATGAAACCCCGATTGTGGGAGGTTCTGTATCTGTGAAGAAGATGTTTAGCTGTCTTACTTGCGGTAAAGATTTTTCGAGCACTTCTAATCTGAACCAACATATGAAAATTCATTCTGGCGAGAAATTATATACTTGTGATATCTGTTCGAAGCCTTTTCTACGAAGATCAAACTTACGAAGACATTTAAAAACACATGATAGTGTTGGATTGTTACAGCATGATGGATTCGCTGAAGTTCTTACAGAAAAAGATACTATATCTCAAAGTTCTTCCAATTTTAATCAGCAAGTTGAAGAGGATGTTTCTTTAAAGACTGTGACCCCTACAAATGTGGGAAAGAAGCATGTTTGCCCCACCTGTGACAAAGTCTTTGCAACATATTTTAATTTAAAACAACATGTTAAGATTAATATTAATGAAAAGTCGTTTTCCTGTGAAACTTGCGGAAAGTGTTTTAGAAGGAAATCGGACTTGATTAGACACCTGAAAATCCATAATGCCTATGGACAGTCTACATTTAAGTATGATGAATGTGATCAAGTTTTCACCCGGAAGGATAATTTAAAACATCATCTCAACTCACATCGGAATTCAACATTTCCTTGTCGTGATTGCGATAAAGTGTTTGGAAGAAAATTTGAACTGAGGCAACATGTACGCACTCAACACTCTCGCACACCTTTTGTGAGTGTAAAACGTAAAATGAGCTTATCTAATGCAAAGTCGAAAAACATAAAGCATTCTGATGCACTTAATGTGTTTGAAACAGTAATTTTGCATCCAGATGAACGTGAGGAAAATGATTTAGAGGTATTTCATAGACATGTACAAACTGAAATACAAGAACGTTTAATAAGTGAAATTCATGAAAAAGGTGCAATTAAATGGTATATGGTAGAAAAAATAGCTCTTGAACGTCTTACTGATAATGAGGAGTTTGAAGAAATTCAATGTTATTTTCGATGTTCGTGTATGACCGAACTTATAGATGATACTATCTCACAACATATTGAGGAAGGATTTTCGAAGATTATTAAATCCTTTGAAGAATTTGTACAAAGAGGCTCTGGCTGGAAACTTAGAAAAATTCTTCATTTAGAACTCAAGATTGCTAAATATCATCCCCTCGCTGCGAGTTCCTATATTCCTGTGTCTAAAAAACTCGATGATAAAAAAGCAGTGCTGAATATAAAAAACGAAGATAACAAATGTTTAGTATGGTGTCTTCTGGCTTTTAAATTGAACTTAGATTATACAAAAAAACCTGAACGTGTTTCGCATTATCGACCCTATGAACATGATATTAAATTAGGTAGTGTAGAATGCCCTGTAGCCCTTCAGAAGATACATGTTATTGAACAACTCAACAATTTACGGGTTAATGTGTTTGGTTATGAAGAGGATGAAGTTTGCCCCCTGTATATATCTGAAAAGAAAGATCAAGATGTGATTAATTTGTTATTGGTTGGTGACGGTGAAAAGCAACACTATTGTTTGATAAGAAGTTTTTCAAGACTTTTAGGTGATCTTACCAAACATAATGGTGTGCAACAGTACTGTTATCGATGTTTGCATCGATTTTCAAGACAAGATCTATTGGATAAGCATAATGAATATTGTTCTCAACATGTTGCGCAAGCTATAAAGATGCCTAGTGAAAATGATAATATATTAAAGTTTACAGGTATTCATTTACAACATCCTGTTGCCTATACGATTTATGCGGATTTTGAGAGTCTCCTTATACCTATTTCATCAGCTCCACCCTCTTCTAAAGCATCTTATACCGAGAAAACAACCTATCACTTGCCATGTGGTTATGCCTATGTGGTTATTGGACCCGATGGAACGTGTGTGAAGAAAGCACAGGTATATCGTGGTAGAAACTGTGTTGAGCATTTTTTAAACCGAATGATGCAAGAGAAGGAAATTTTAGGAGAAAAGTTGCAAAATATTAAACCTATGAAGCTTTCTCCCACGGAAGAAAAGGCATTTAGAGAAGCAGAATTTTGTCATATTTGTAAGAAAACTTTAGATGATAAACGTACACGTGACCATGACCACCTGTCAGGTGTGTACAGAGGAGCTGCACATGTGGAATGCAACTTGAATTATAAGCAGTGTAAAACAATTCCTGTTATATTCCATAACTTGAAAAACTACGATGGGCATCATATTATGACAAAGCTTGGAAAATTCAAAGATCATGAAATCGATGTTATTGCTACTTCTATGGAAAACTATATCACCTTTAAAATCAGAAAACCTACATCTCCTATTCAGATGGTGTTTATAGATTCTTTCCAATTTTTGCCTACGCCATTGGAAAAACTTGTTAAAATCCTTCAACCTGATCAATTCACTATACTTGCAGATAATTTCCCACAAAATAATAATTTATCTTTACTTATACCGAAAGGTGTTTACCCCTATGATTATTTTACTTGTTTTGAAAAATTTACTGAGAAGCAGCTTCCCCCGCCTTCTGCCTTTTTTAATAGTTTAACCAATGAGCCTATAGATGAAAAGGAGTACCAACACGCCCAGAATGTATGGAAAGCATTTGATATCAAGACTCTTGGTGATTATCACAACCTTTATGTGAAGACAGATGTTCTACTACTTGCTGACGTGTTTCAAAACTTTAGGAAATTATGTCAGCAGTATTATGGAATTGACCCTGCTCATCTGTTTACAGCCCCTGGGCTAGCATGGCAGGCTTGTTTGAAGATGTCTGATACACCTTTAGAGTTACTCAGTGATATAGATATGTTGCTTATGGTTGAAAATGGAATACGAGGCGGCATTAGCATGATAAGTAAAAGATATGCCCGAGCAAACATCCCTGGTACGCCCGATTATAAGAAAAAAGAGGCACCCAGCTACATCATGTATTGGGATGCCAATAACTTATACGGGTGGGCTATGAGCCAATTTTTACCCTACGGCGGGTTTGAATGGTGTGAAACAAGTCATATCACAGAAGAGTGGGTTCTATCTCTATCTGATAGCTCCGAAATTAAGGTATCTTTTCGAGGTAGACTTGGAATACCCGAAACATTTACATCCTTTGCATAATGAATACCCTGTCGCCCCTGAGAGAGTAACTGTGGAGGATAAGATGCTGTCTTCTCATGCAAGAAGCTTACTTAGCAACAGAAAATTCGTGGGAACTTCTAAACTTATACCAAATTTAAATAATAAACGAAATTATGTAACCCATTATCGTAATCTTAAATTTTATTTAGAACTTGGTTTAAAAATTACAGCCGTGTACAAAGCTTTAAAATTCAAACAGGGACCATGGTTACAGAAATATATTAATTTCAATACCGAAAAAAGGAAAGAAGCAAAATCTTCTTTTGAGAAAGACTTTTTTAAGTTAATGAACAATTCTGTTTTTGGTAAAACCATGGAAAATCTACGAAAAAGAAGAAATATTGTGCTTTGTAATGGTGGAAAAAGAGCCAAAAAATTAGTAGCATCGCCTACTTTTAAATCGTTTAAAACTTATGATGAAGACTTGAACTGCTGTGGAGAGATTAAAAACTAGCATACATATGAACCGACCCATCTATGTTGGATTTTCTATACTCGAACTATCTAAACTTTGTATGTATGATTTCCATTACAATTTTATAAAGAAAACATATAAAGATCGTGCAGTTTTACTCTTTACGGATACAGATTCCCTAATGTATCATATTCAAACCAATAATATTTATAAGGATCTGAAGCAGTATCGTGATTTGTTTGACTTTTCTGAATACCCGAAATCTCATCGTCTATACTCTGAAGATAATAAGAAGACGCTCGGAAAGTTTAAGGATGAACTTAATGGTGAATTAGCCCTTGAGTTTGTCGGACTGAAATCAAAAATGTACTCTCTAAAATCTGTTAAAGACGAAAAGAAGCGTGCAAAGGGCGTGTCTACGCAGATTGTTCGGCAGAAAATTACACATGAAGACTACTTGGAGTGCCTCCAACAACAAAAAACAAGTATGGAGAAACAGGTAAGGATTGCCCAAGATGACCATCGCCTATATACATTAACTCAAAATAAAATTAGCTTAAGTCCCTTTGACGACAAGCGTTACTTATTGGATGATGGAATAAGCAGTTTAGCATATGGCCATTATGACATTAATACCGTTTGTAATAAAGAAGAAAATGTTGATTTGTATTGCTAACGCAAAATCGTGATGTATATTTTGATCTGTAAATATCTTTATGTAAATTATTTTGTTATAATAAAAATTGTTGATTTTATTATTGAGTACTTTTTTAAATTTTTTAAGTAATGTGAAACTTTTTCTAAAAGAATTTTTTTTTAATTTGTGAAACTTTTTAACTAACTACCGCATATTTTTTTTCGTTATAAAAACATGAAAAATATTTCTAAAACTTTGATAAACAAGCAGATAGTCACACACACATACAAAGAGAACTATTTGTCACGCACACATACACACACATATATACACACACATAAAGAGAACTATTTGTCACACACAGACACATACATACACACATAAAGAGAACTATTTGTTACACACATACATACACACACACATATACACACACAAAGAGAACTATTTATAATAACTATAAGACATATATGCTTTTTAAAACATACTCTTACACACAAACCTTTTTAATAAAATATCAGATGTACCAACAAAATGAGATGAAAAGATTATTGCAAGAAAAAGAGGGTTGATTCTGAACAATGCACTATCGGTTGCTCGGTTGCTCAGCTGCGGCTGCGCCTGTGGCCGTTGAACTCTCATTATCCTACTACTCACGGAACAATATTTGTCTCCCTTCTCTGTCTGTCCGTCACAGAGTCGGTTCTCAGAAACTGTATAAATTAGAGACTTGAAATTTTTTGTACTTACAGCTGAATACCTACTGTCACGCTGAAAATCATAAAAATTTGAAAATATCGTATTATTTTATTACAGAGATAAAAAAAAAAAAGAAAAACTAACAGCCTATTCCTATTAAATTTGAATATTTTTCGTTATAGCGGTTGCCAACAATTAAAAATCCACAATAAAATTCTTTCTACAATAATTAATTTTCTATTGAAAGATTTCCATGTGAAAAATGAAAATGAAATAAAAAGTTTCAACAGTTGAAAAAAAAGATTAATATGACGTCATATGGGTAATAAAACGAAAATTTTCAAACATTTCTCTATAATACAAGGAGTATGAGTATGTGTAAGTACAGAAAGCAGGGTGATATGACGTCATTAGTAAATTAAAAAGAAAATTAATCTGACGTCCTATTGGAAGTTTAACGGACTTTTTCAAATGTTTGAGAATCATACAAAGATAGTATCAATATGAGTAATAGAGAAATCAAGTAAGATATAGGACGTCGGCAAGTGAATATAACGTCATACGAGTTTGAGGAACGCGTTGAATCATGATAAAAACCCGATTATGGAAATATTGGCATATTTTAACATTTTGAATTTCTCTATACAACATGTTTATTATTGAAATTGTTTTTTCTACACAAACATTCTGAAAACCCAGGGCAACTCCGGGTACTTCAGCTGGTAGCTATATAAACAAAGAGGAATTTTTTTAAATTCAAATGTATATATTTGTTACAAAGAAAATGTTGCAACAATTAAATTAAATTTGCGTTAAGCCACGCTCGCTAAAATACGCTATTGGCTGCAAATCCGATTACATAACTTTAAACAGCTTGGCGTTTTAAAAGATCTGACGTTTTTATTTGTTTATTTATTTATTTATTAAGTTTTGCGCAATTCCGGCTTAGAAAATGAGATTTTTCGCCAAATGTTATAAAAAAAAAATGAAAACAAACCTGATGAACTATTTTTTATCTTTTTTATTTTTTAACAGTGTACATGAATTTATATATGATATTTTGTAATTCTGTTATTTAATTTGCTGTTTTTCATTATATCGGAATTGTTAACCCTATGTTCTAAGCAATATCACTCAGACTAATCCCTTTGAGGAAAGTCTTAGTTAAAATTCTTGCTTTTTTTTTTTTTTTTTTGGCTGTCATCTAAGTTCTTTTGTTCTTTTTGAGACAGTGTACTGATAATTATAATTAAAAAGTTTTCATTTGGATTTATTTATTAAAGGATAAAGTGTTTTGAAAGGAATATTAAACGAAACCCTTTGTGCGATCTTCGATCACACTTACCCACTTGTTTTTTAATTTCCCCCCCCCACCCACAGCCGCAGGACTGTACATATATTTTGCAACATCACAGAAATATTACGTTTTGTTCAACGATAATGTACTATAAGAGTAGCCATGATGTTGGCATTTTTTTCCTCAGAATTATTTTAATTAAAACGAAAAATATGTCATGTCAGAGTAAAATTTAGCCAAACTCAAAAAAAAAAAAAAAAAAAAAAAGAATTATTAAAATTGAACTTAAAATCATTATAAGCAAAATTAATCAAACTTAAAATCTATTTTAGTAGCGGAGCAGAAATAAAAAAGAAAAAAAGCGATATGACAACGAGAAAAGATAATGTGCATGTGACGTCAAGAAGCAGCAGCAACCAAGTAAAGAAGTACTTCTCAACTCAATGTAGGCAGAAAATAACAGTTTTCTCAGAACTAGTAATTCATATAATGTATTATTTCCTACACATAATATAATGTATTATTATAACTACGTGAAAATTTCGAGCAATTTAGCGAAAACTTCTAGCAATTTAGCTCGAAGTTTTCCCTACGTGCAGTTGAATAGACAAGCATCAAGCAAGTTTGTTGACAAACATGCACATTATCTATGGTATACAGGACTATATAGGTGCAGAAAAATATAGGTTACGATCAAATAAACAAACAATACTTAAAATTACAAAAGAAAATATAAGCTGTATCTTTTCAACATACAAAGACTTCTTGTACAATCAATAATGGATCAATATTTCATCAACATAGATATCAATATCAGTGTGTAGAAAATGCAATAGCGAAATGCTTCAATCAGGCCATATCCTTCTGGGAAATCGACAGCACCAAGTTGGTAAAGAACTTTTGTTCGGGAATTCCAAATGTTTCAAAATTTGAAGGCTTTCGTGACTATCAATCAAGTCTGGATACGATTTTACGAAAATACTAAATGCCTTTGGACTTAAAGCTCTAAAACGAGCATGAGCCAAATAGGGTCTTAAAAATAGTTTGGGCTCTTTCTTGCTTTTATGTCTTCCCCACGCAACCAATTGAGTCAATAATACGAATTCATCAACAGCTAATTTCTCAGACGTCATGATTTTCAAAACGATGTCATCACTCGTGGACAAAAAAGAATTTTCGTGGAGACAGTCGTAAGTGTTTTTTTCGATGTAACTCATGTATTTCCGCTCCATTTTTTCCATCTTCAAAGACATCGCTCTTTCCAGACTTATCCACACAGTCTGCGGTCGGAGATCTAGTTCTGACAGATATATTTCACATTCTAGTTTAAGATCATGCATTTGAAATTTTTCAGCAGCTTCGTATGTCTGGAATGCTTGATCCTCGCTGCCGAAGGTCACTTTGTCTGTATACAACAAGCTGTAAAGAAAACAGAAAATTCTTTAGTTTTATGTTAAATTAAAACTGCCATCAGAAATCGTTGAACGTGTCAAACTTCTTTGTTAAAGAGTTAAATAAAAAGTTTAAAATTCTAACACACAAACGTATTTTAGAAGGAGAAGATACAACGTGGTAAATGAAGTTTGGCTTGCAAGATGCAGAGAAACCTCGTTAAACCGTGACCGATCAGTGGTCGGAAAGCGCGCTACAAGTAGCGAAATTAACTGTAGTCACTACTTTTTCTAGTAGTTTAGAAGTGTAGCGCGCTACATTTTAAAAATTGTAATGTGACGAGCAGCGTGCTGCAAAAAATCAGTAGTTTGTAACGAGCACTGACGCTACTTTCAAAACTGCTTTAGGGAGGGGGGTCAAATTGTACAAATCACGCGATCGAGACTTGCTTATTTTGTGAAAATATGTTCTGCGCAACAATTTGCGAATGTCAGCCGACAAATTGCTTTAAGAATAGTAAAAACAATGTATGAAGTGTAATGGTTATGCATAAATATGGTATGTACAATAATAGCTCCTTGTTATATCGCTTGTTCAGCTATATAAATCTGTTTTCATAAATCCCAAAAAATAGATTATCTATTAGACCGGGAGGCGGCAGCACAAACAATCACCTCATCGAGTTCACGACTGAAATTCCAGAATTAGTTAAAACTCGATTCGCATATTAAAACGCAATCGGTCTGCCAAGTCATATCTTGGTGGTAAACACCTTAAAACCCGATTTTAGCGGTTGACTCGTAGGTTTACCACTGTGTTTTCCTGCACCCAAAGGTATGAAAACATGGAGGACTGGGAGCAGGAACGCACAATGTTAAACCTACGAGCTAACCGCTAAAATCAGGTTTTCGGGTGTTTTCCACCAAGATATGACTTGGCAGATCGATTGCGTTTTAATATGCGAATCAAGTTTTAAGTAATTCTGGAATTTCAGCCGTGAACTCGATGAGGTGATTGCCTGTGCTGCCGCCTCCCGGTCTATATAGTTTAACAGCATTCTTACGAGCCTGTATATGAAATACCATTACATTATATATATCTATATATCTTAATTCCGCTAAGAATAATGTAATATGTGTGTATAAATTAACATTTTGCTGACAAACATAAATCATTTTCTTGTATGTGTGTTATCTTTCTTCATTTTTTGATGTCCTGGGTTATATCGCTATAATTTGATTGCATCCCGGCAAACCAAAAAAAAAAAAAAAAAAAACACGAGGAGCCACTATATTACTTAACCCGTGTCCTATTTTCCAGTGTAGACTGAAATCTTTGACAAAATCTCAAAGTAACGAAATAGTGACTACTTTTAACCCTTTTTATCCTGACGGTACTTATAAGTACCATTTTAACCCCTTCGCGACGAGCGTCTTTTACAGAATTTTTAATCTGTTACCACAGGTTTTTCAAATGAGAAATTTTCACCTAATTGAATCGCAAAAATGCTATGATTAGATAACGAAAACTTTACAAAAAAAAAAAAAAATAACTGGTGGGAATAATCGAAGATTCTGAGCATCTAAAAAGTAGCTGGGAAATTAATTCAGGATATAAAGGGTTAAAAAAGTAGTCTGTAGTCGCTACTTTCTAAAACAATTACTGTAGCTGTAGCTAACTAGATTTTCGATAAAATAGTTGTAATTGTATAGTTCACTACAAAATAAAAGTAGTTTTCCGACCACTGACCGTGACCCTTCGGATAAGCGAATAACTTTATTTGTTGTAGTTACATTGGTTATGTTCATTTTTTTAAATGAACATGATATCTTATTTATGAGTCTTAGCATTAGTTATTTTATAATAGAGGTAATTATCTTTTAGAATACACTTATTGAGAAAAGAAACGAAAAATATACTGTAAATTCGTATAGAAATCAGCAATTTCAATTATTTATTTTAAAATATTTAATAAACGAGAAATTGTTTGTATTTTTTGTATTATTTGTATTATTTATTACAGTTAAATTGGTTATGTTAATTTTTTTTTCAAATGAACATGATATCTTATTTATGAGTCTTAGCATTAGTTATTTTATAATAGAGGTAATTATCTTTTAGAATATACTTATTGAGAAAAGAAACGAAAAAAATGCTGTAGATTCGTATAGAAATCAGCAATTTAAATTATTTATTTTAAAATATTTAATAAACGAGAAATTGTTTGATTATTAAAACACGCTATAACATATACGAAGTCATCAGATAAAACAAACATTACCTAAAAAAGTCTGCAAAGAAGTTTATTTTCTGTTTGGTTGCCTTGATTCAATTTTATTTTCTATAAATTTCTATATCATTTTAAAATTCTCTTCTTCACTTCTTTTTAGAAGAAATTAATAAAAAATAGTGAAGGTATATTATACCAGCTTCTCTAAATTTGGGTGCTGTTGGTTTATCTTCAATGAGTTCGTTGTCACTCTCACTTAATTTCTTATTACAGATTTTTAGGTGCGTTCGTAATTATATAAATACGTAGTACCTATAGTCGTCGTTTGGTCCGTCCGTCTGTCCGTATATAACAGCGCAAAAACTATGCAACCGAATGGTTTAAAATTTAATATATAAAAACGTAGCAGAATTTTGTTGAGTCATTTCAAATTTTATGAAAATCGAATCAAAACTTAAAGATATTTTAATAAAAGTTTTCTTCATTCTTTTACATCCTTAATCCTACGTAATAATTCATGATATCAAATGATAGGTAATGATTCTAGGTTTCCATGGTGATTACGTCCTATATAAGATGCAATCATATTATTTCCGTATTACTGAATTTAAAAACCAAATTTCTTTACTAAAATTGTTTAATTATAGCAATCCTATAATCTACCGACAGTTTTTTGGATAGATGTTTCCGATAAAATAGATATTAAAGGGAAAAAGAGTCTAAATATGTATTTCAAGTTCTGAAATTTTCAAAGCTAGGCTTAAGTTTCCCATTGGAATTTTCAGCAAATGTCCGCAAAAGATAAAATGTTGCCAACTTAAAATGTACTTATTTTATTACGGAAATTAATCATATCATAATAACAGACGATATAATTCATTTCACTGAAACTAGTTATAGTACGAACGCACCTCATTAGTCATGTTTGACGTACAATTTCCTACCTGCTTTTTCTAACTTTTCCCAGCTGTAATATCTGACACTTAATTCTGAATCTATTCCGAGTGAGCAGCTGCTTATTTGGCCAACAATGACTACGATCAGAAATTAATTTCGACTTGGCTTAAATGCTTATTAAGCGCAATTCTACTTTTATTGTGGTCAGACAGTTCAGATTACTTGCCCGGGATTACATACCTGTTATCCGACCCGAACCCGAAATTTCTTCTTGAAGTCAACCCGAAACCCGACCCGAATTCGACATAATTCAACCAGACAGACCCGAAACATTCAATCGAGAACTCGAAGTGAAAGAAAATTAATCTATTTTTTAATACAATTATTGAAAAACTAGTATATAACTCCCGTCAAAAATGACGGATTGGTGATCTGCGTTCCATTTTCATAAGACTTCATACAAACAAACAGCATGAAGAATTTATTATTGAAAGGTTTGCATTGTAGAAAAGTACATTTTAAAGCCGATAGATGGCACCAAAACAATATTTAAAACAGAAGCGTAATCACCACATAGCTCATTTTTTGATTTTATATGCAAAATTAAATGGAAATTGCTCGGTACTATTGTTTCCTTATATTTTAATTACGTTTCATAAGAAAAAATCATTTTATTTACGATGGAAACAAAATTTCAAAATTTGTTTGTATCAGGCATGAAAGTGGGAAACAGGAAAAAAGTTGAAGAATTTTTTCCCTCTATACAATGGCGCCAAACTCTTATAATTTAGACACATTTTAACAGTTATTTATACAATAAAATGCAATATAACTGTACATATGATTGTTATTTTTTTCCATAACTTAGAAAGTACTAAAAACAAATTTAAACTAAGAATAAACGCATAGCATATAATTGCATCAAAAAATAAAACTGAATACAGTTTGCTAAAGGTATAAATCCAAATATATCTGATCAGCTTATGTACAGTGATTATTTTTTTTAAACAAATATTATTCTGGTTGTTCAAGATTTTTTCCCTTCTTCCAAAAGAAAAAAAAAATTCTCCATTCTAAATATTTACACGTCAAATCATTCTTCGCTCCAGAAATGTCTCCAAAAATGCATCAGTGAAATTATCCAAAAGTGTTGTATAAATAAGACAATTTATTCTATTTAAAAGAGAATCTTATGAAAACTTCCTTTAAAAGAAATTTCACTCTGCAAAGATACTTTAAACAACTTCATTTAAATACATGACTTTCAGATACTTACAATATAAGCTCGCCTTGCATTTGATGGCTCTTTTGCACAGCAATTCAAAAACAAACTCCAAGGATTTGAGATGACGAAATGTCTGATTATTAAATTTTTCAGACCCCTGCTCCCCCCCCCCTTCCCTACAATTTTCTTTGCATTTTTGCCTCAATCCAGAGAATGTCCAAAATTGCTTTAAAAAAGATGGAATTCCTCCTTTAGGAGGAACTCTTTCATGCCTGTTGCATTATCTGCCGGTAGATGGCGCCAGAATATTTAAAAAGAAGCGTAATATAATATTGGATAACAGTGTTTGTTTGTTTATATCTGGGGTTCTGTGTTTAATCTGAATTTTTAATTAAGAACTTAAAACATTATAATAGGATATGATATATATGTTTTATAGGCCCGCTCGCTCCTCCGAGTGTTCTGGAATCGACCCTTTTGGTAGGGGAGAAGACCCGGAGCTCGGCATTGCGCGCAGTAGCGTCGACACGACGGGAGCCGGTGACTGACGAATCTCCACCTCAACGTGGTGAGCGGGTGTTAGCGTGGTGGCGGAGTAGCCAACTTCGCTGGGTGGTGAGTCGGCTAGCGGCTCACAGAACCTGGGTTGTTCCCCCTTGGGCCGGTTCTCGGCTGCAGGGGATTAGGTCTTCGGGCGGCAAAAAACCACCACATAGGCTGAATTCTCGCACCTAGTTGGTTGACTGTGTGTTGCCGACTTGGATGGTGATGTGAGAGCAAAGGCTAGCGAACGGAGATAGGACAGTCACCACCATTGTCTAGGGCAAGAAGGAGGAGAAGTCGGACTCTGTATGACAAGGGAACGCAGGAGGTTCCGTAGTGACGCTTGTCAGTGCGCGAGGCGGCATGCAGCATCCCTCGGTACTGTGCAGGCGGCGGAACGTAGGCGAAAGGTGGAGTGGGCTCGTACGAGTCATAAACATCACGACACCCCATGTACCCCCTGTGTGTGGCACATGGGTGGCGGGTTAGAAGAGACTCGCCAGTCGAGTCTGTAGGCCCTTCGAACCCATACACCCACTGTGTCTCTCCTCGTAGCTGGAGTAGTTGTGTGCCGCCCTCAGGGTCGAGCAGGAGAGAGAACGACGTTCGGTCCGTTCGTACCAAGAGCGTGGGCGGTCGTCGAGGTGCCGAGGACCAACATGACCCAAGCGCCTTCTCTGGGAGGACTCAGAACCAATTCTCGAAACTGCCCGACTGCGAGGAACCGGGCCGGTGGCTCGTCTTAGGACGACGACAGAACCTCCCTTCGAACCTGGGGCCGAAACCAGTCCAGCGCGTCTATGCGTAGTCAGAGCTTTCTGCGCCTGACAAGGTTGGGACTAGCAGACCTCTTCTAACAATACCTTCTCGTTACTAACCTCCAACCGGGTCCGTCTCTTTGGCGCACTTGAGAGGATTTTCCACGTCTCTCAGAGTCCGGTAGTGGTCCTTCCATTCTTCCGTTATTAGTGCATTATATGTGCGTGATCTCCAGGAGTACCGGGTCGCTTGGATCTCGATGCCTCGCGGGTGCTCCATGGAGGGACAGCCCAGCCAGACGTGTCTATGCGTTGAGACCAGTTTTCTTCGAGGTCTCGGGTTGGCGAGAAGAACCTCCCGCTCTTTTGTAGTGATATTATATGTGCATGACCCGCAGAATGGTTCGCCATTCGGCGGTGACAACCCAGCCAGGCGTGTCTATGCGCTAGGGACCGAGTTTCTTCGAGGTTCCGGGTTGGCGAGAAGCACCTCCTGCTAGCCGCTCCAAATGAACTAGTCGTTTCCTCCTTCCCTAGGACTCGATATTCGGAAGGGGCGGTACAGCAATGGGAAGTGGGAGTGTTCACCATTAGGCTGAGGACCCGTTTTCCCTTATGGGATTTCGGCTACGAGGCTGGGGTTCACTCTCGCTATCCGCCCAAGTGAAAAGAGTGGGCCTTAGAGGGAAGGCTCCACTAATGTTGCTTCGACCTAAATGTCATCAATCTCACTTGGGAAAGAGAGCATGAAGTGCAGGTAGGCGTACGCCCCCGCTTCGCTCTCCGGCCGAAGAGCACCACCTAGGGGGTCCCCGGGTAAACCGGATCCTCCATGGTCGTGAACTCGTATGGGTTCTTCAAGAGCCTGGAATCGGCGTATGATGCGCGGCTGCCTTCGGCAGTCGCGGCCTCTGTCATATGTTTTATAGGAAAATATGCTGAACAGGCATGATTTCAAGTAGAAGATATTATCTCATTTAGCTGTAGCTAGCATATGTTTTTGATTAAGCCCAATATGGCGTTTAACTACCGTCGATTCGCAGACCAGAGTGGTCGCGGCCGGAATGGTTACAGACACTTACCAATGGTTACAGACACTTACGGATACCAATTTTATTTTATTTTTTATTATTTATTTATTTATTTTTTGGTATAAAAATAAACACAAATATACTCTCATTAATATTCAAATATAGAGTTTTATCTTCTTTTTTTTTTTACATTAGAAAAATATTTAAGAATTTCTTTTGAAAAATAGGGTCACCCCAAACCGACCCGAAACAGTCAAAACCTATAACCTGAAGCCGAAACATTTAAAGCCAACCCGACACGAACCGAATCGGGATTCGGGTCAGGATTGGGAAAAATCGGGTAACCCGACCCACTTTTCGACTAAGGACTTTTAGCACTCTACGCAGGATTTTCTGCACGGTCTGGACCATACATCAATAAAAAGCTTTTAATCTAATTAATATTTTTGTTGTTTTTTTCCTATTATTCTGTAATTAATTAAAACCTTGTGGAGTAATGCATCGGGTCAGGTAACAAAATCTTGCCACAACCCCCATAATATTTTTTTTTTGCTCTTTTTGTAATTGAGAATATTTTTTTCTAAAATTGATTCAGTATTTTTGATTGAATAAATCGGTCAAGTACAAGTATAACTCGCGCTCAAAGGGTTCCGTACATTGAATTTATTAATTGATATTTATTAATTAATAAACTCCTACTACCCCTATTTTTTTCATAATTTCAGTTTCAGTAGATTCGAAAATAGGGGGGGGGGGAGGAATATTTTTCCAGTATACCTTTCACGATATCTCTGAAAATATACTACCTAAAATCAAAAAAAAATATTTTTTTTTTGAGTTCGATGTTACGAGATCTTTCGAACTACAACGCCTACACGATATATAGAAAGAAAGTTTTTTTCTTTTTAAATAACTTAATTAATATCTCGGCTAATTACCGATATTTTTTTTCGAAAATCATTATCAAATATCCTTGGATGATTCTGCGTCGATAGGTAAGTCGAGTGCTCGTCATCTCCCTCGCTGACCGACCGAAAAATAAAGTTTGTGTGAAACGGGAAAAAAATGCGTTTTCCTCAAAAACTATGTTACCCAGGAAAATCGCTATAGTTTTCCTGCAAGGTTTAAATAAACTCCTACTATCCCTAATTTTTCCATAATTTTTGTTTCAGTAGATTCGGAAATAAAGGGAGGGGGGGGGGGACATATTGTTGCGGTGCATTTTCGACGATATCTCTGAAAATGTCATACCTAATTTTTTTTCCATAAAAAGAAAAAGAAATGTGCTTCTGACTTGTGTTTTGCGATCTGGTAACATATTGTATTTTCAGTCAACTTGTTTTCTTGTACCTTTTGGAAAACTGTTGTCGTACAGGCTTGGGAGAGTATTTAATGGCAGTTATAGCTTTTATAATCTAGTAGGCATACGTCGGTCGGTCGGAAGCTGTACACGCTTATTGCCAATTAACTTTTACCTTCATTTCATTACTGACAATAATTGTGGGATGTATGATTTTATATTTTTGTAGTTTTCATTGCTAGAGATACTGGGCTTTATATTTAAATTTAATAGTAAATTATTTGTTCATTTTTATGGCCATATCCTTCAATTTCTTATGATTATTTTAACTGTCGCAGTTTCTTATGTTGTATATCTAAAACCTATTCTCTCTCTTCTTCATCTTTTTTTTTTTATTATTGTTACTTGTTTATATATACAGTGAAACTTCTATTTAACGAAGTCTCATCGTTACACTTAAACACTTCGTTATGAAGAAAATTCGTTAAATAGAAATCAACTTAAATTTGTGAAACTTGTATACACATAACCCACATTAAATGGAAAGTACACGTAAAATGGAAAAATTTGAAAAGAAACATCCCCAAGGATTAACATTAGCTTGTGAGTTTTGTCTTGTGACATATCAAATTTCAATCTTCGATCTTGTCAACCCAAGCAGAAAGACTGCTAGCAGGAAAACAATAATTAGTTGTATGTACATAACCATTTGTATTTACATAACCCACATAAAATGGAAAGTACACATAAAATAGAAATATTTGAAAAATATATTTTAATTCGGGCAGTCCTTTTTTATGCGATGTAGATATGAGAATAATTTAATTAGAATATTATTTAAAAAACACAAAAATAAGAGAAGTAAACAAAAATCGAAGTGTACATTTTCTTTTTTCCATTAAAATGTGATTAAATATGTGTGTTTTGATTAAATGATTCAAATGTGTTCATTTTCATACAGTCCATTGAAATAAATTCATACTCCCATCGCAACAGCAACCTCTCCGTTTGAATTCTGTACACACACGAGGGTGGAAGAAACTTCGTTATATAGAATAATTTTTTCGTAATGTGGAGATTAATTCATATGTTAATGATGTTCAAAGTCAAGGTTCTTCAAAAAAATTCGTTAAGTAGAAAACTTTCTTAAATAGGGACTTCGTTAAAGGGAAGTTCCACTGTATATACAGTAAAACCCGTTTAAGAAGTTCCCGCTTAAGAAGTTTTCCCGTTTAAGAAGTTTATATTTTCGATTCCCATTTTTTTCCTATTCTTACAATGTTAAAATAACCCGTTTAAAAAGTTTAGTTCGAAACTTTTTCCCGCTTAAGAAGTTTTTTCTCCCCTTAATTTTACTTTCAAAACACGTTTACTTCAGTCTTTTGAGGGATTTTTTCCCCCCATTCTGTACTGGAAAAGCATTTCTCTATATTCTTCGCTATTCAAAAGGGCACATTTAAGATTGAAAAGGATTGTCGTCACCTTTATTTCACCTTCATATCAGTTTGTCTGATGAAATGTAGAGAGAGGGTAAGTCCGAGTCCCTTATGGCTGCAACAATAGTGACTGATAAGGGATTAAAGAGAAATGGTTTGCTCCTACTCAGGGGTAGTTCTTTAAGTTGACCAGTTGCTGGAATGAACCAAAGCTATGTTTGGTTCATTCCAAACCAAAGCTGTGTTCAGTTTGGCTCATTCAATCTGTTTTTGAGTGAGTGTAAGCGTCAAATCTCTCTTGGAAAATTCACGAAAAAAATTCTTATTTATTTTTTCCTCTTCAAAATGTCGGGCAAGGGAATTAAAAGAAAGGCCTTGTCAATTGAAGACAAAATCAAAATTTTGAAAGAAGTTGATAGCAACCCAAACGTAACAAGAGTTGAAATTGCTAAGAGATTGAATATGCCGGTGACTACTCTGAATGGAATTGTAGCAAAACGCAATCTTATATTAAACGACTCCTCTGATAAATCTCGAAAAATTAAAAAAGTGAAAAAAGGAAAATATGAATCTATGGAAGAAAAATTATTACTTTGGTTCAAGCAAGCCAGATCCGCCAATATTCCTATAAGTGGACCTATTCTTAGAGAAAAGGCTGAGGAAATTGTCAAAAAAATGGAGATTGAATTTGCACCTTCAAATGGATGGATTGATAGAGTGAAAAAAAGAGCTGGTTTAAGTTACAGTTCTATAAAAGGTGAGAGTAAAAGCGTCGATCCACAAGAAATCGAAGAATGGAAACAAATCTTACCAGATTTGATAACCGGCTATCATCCTAAAGATGTCTTTAACATGGATGAGTGTGGGCTTTTCTATAATCTTTCACCGGATAAAATGTATGCATATAAAGGTGAAAATTGTCACGGAGGTAAAAAAAATAAAGAACGACTTACAGTTTTATTGGGTGCAAACATGGACGGTTCCGAGAAATTGCCAATTTTGGTTGTTGGGAAATCCAAGAAACCCAGATGTTTTCAAAATGTGAAATCACTGCCTTGTGATTATGAAAATAACAAAACTGCGTGGATGACGATTACAATTTATGAAGCCTATTTGAAAAGATTAAATGTTAAAATGAGGAGAGCTAAACGGAACATCATCATCTTTGTAGACAATTGCGCCGCCCATTCCAAAGACACGAGTAACTTTACTAACATAAAAGTGCATTTCCTACCACCGAACTCAACTTCGGTTTTGCAACCGATGGATCAGGCAGTTATTAAAGTGTTTAAGCAGCACTATAGAAAACGGCTTGTGAATTGGATGATTGAAAAACTGGACAATACTGGAGAAATAGGAAAAGTAAACGTTTTGCAATCTATTCATTTTATTTTATCTGCATGGGAGTTAATAACGCCATCTGTAAATGCCAATTGTTTCCAGAAAGCAGGATTTTTGGAAGGAGAATCAACAGAAGAATATGAATTGGACATTGAAGATGATTGGAAGACGTTACAAAGAAGGATGGATTTCACAGCATCGTTTGAAGAGTATGTGTCAGTAGATGACGAGATATTGCCATGTGAGGTGCTTACAGTAGATGATATTTGTGAGGTTACAGAAGATGAAGAAATGAGTGACACTGAGGAAGAGCACGTGGAAATTCCTTGTTTTTCGGATGCTGTGAAAGGACTAGAAACATTTCGCCGTTTTATCGAAAGTGTTGAAAATGTGCCTGAGGAAGTTTTTAAAAACTTAAGACAACTGGACTGTTATCAACTAAAAATTGCCGAGAAAAAACATAAGCACAAAATCTATAACCGATTTTTTCTGTAAAAGCATATCAAATGATGCTTAAAGAGAAATGTCCCCTCTCTGTCTTCAAACATTGGATTAAATAAAGAGTTTCTAAGGTAATTATGCATTTTTACTTGATTGACAGATTTTTTTAAAATGTGCAAATCAGTTTAAATTTCTTAAGTAAAACTCAACTTTATATAAATTTATGTATTATTTTAACAATGTAAAAGACCTCTCCTGACTATGAAATCTTAAACTAATGATTGTTTCAAACATTCTTAATTTCCCGTTTAAGAAGTTTTCCCGTTTAAGACGTTTTTGCCTTCCATTCCCTTGGAAAACTTCTTAAGCGGTTTTACTGTATATATATATATATATATATATATATATATATTGATTGTTATTTGTTTTGATAGCTTCTTTTTTCCTGATTTACTTGAGTTTTATTATGTGTGCATGCGCATCTGAACATGTATTGTATAATTTGTACAAATAATAATAATAATAATCTATAGCTATACTATTAAAAACCGTTCGCGTATCTATCTATGTAACCTCAAAAACTCGAAAACCGCAGGGCTACGAAATTTTGCACACGGGTAGCTGCTAGGACGGTCATGAACGATTGGGGCAAAAAATTCGAAAATTTTAAATAGATTTTTGATAAATTAAATATTAATTAAAATCCAATCACTAAGAGATCTCATCAAAAATACGCTTTTTAATCTTCGGTTGGTTGTATAAAATCTTCGCAGAAGTCATTAAATAAATCAAGGTAGGGATCATTGCAAATTGCGAGTCCAGTGTTTAAAATCGATGGTTCAGAGATTATATGACATGTAGACAATCAACTTAATTATTAACCGTTGCCAAATGCTAAAAACATAATTTTAAAGGATTTTATCGACTAAATGAATGATAATTAGCTGGCTTTAAGGAGTTTTTTGCATGACATATATTAGATAGAGATATACGATAGAGATAGGATACGAGATACGATAGAGATTATTAACATAGAAAACTTTATTTAACAAATTATTTGTTAAATTTGAAAGGATGCGGAGAGGTGAGGGTAAACGACTTTTTATTAAAGATCACATATATTTTACTTGACCGCGCGCCACCTGGCGGTGGATTTTTCGTTAATTGACCCTCCTTATTAATAAATCCAAATCTACTTACTGCTCTGATTTCAACAGAACTAATTACATTTATAAAATTTAACATTTTTAGCTTCACCCGTAACGTTTAATGGCTGTTTTATATAGATAATACCGCTATTTTAGAATAACAGTTTTTGTAAAAATTAATTTTATGTTCCTAATAAAAGTACAGAGCCCGTATTCAGTTGATGCATACCAACAGACAAAGTTAGTGATTTGTTGTTGAGAACTTGACCGCGCCACCTCGCGGCCCCTCCCTCAAAGTTTTTTCTCTAACTGTGCTTTATTTCCAGAACTCAGATAATTATGTTCTGAACTTCTCCAAAACAGTTCCATTTTCCTAAATTATCATAAAAATCAGCATTCATAGCTTCAGGGTGTACTTCCCAGGGTTACCAGTATTTCCGAGTGATAGTCTAAGCGCCAAATTTAAAATTAAGTTCCTAGCTTAACGAAATGAATTAATCTTTAAAGATGCATATAGTGGGTCTACTAATTTATCGTTTGCTGAAAGGCACTTGAACATCCGCTCCCCTCCCCCGGCCCCTCCCTCAAGGCTTTTTGTCTAACTGTACCCTGTTTCCATATCTCAGTAACTAATTTTCCGATTTCATATTGGTTGTGTAAATAATGATTTTTAATAGATATAAGGAATTTTTATATTTATAAACTTTAGTTTGGTTGTATTGATTTTTATTATTAATTTTGGTTTTAGAATTAAATTCATGAACTCCCGTGCGTAGAACGGGTTAAACAGCTAGTAATAAATTTAAAAAACGAAATTGTTTGATTCTAGGTAATTTATTTTCAAAAATATTTAAAAAAATTCTGAAATTGTTAAACATTTTACAATATTTGAACTGTTCAGAAATGAATTTCGCATAGTTGGAATGTGCAAGATTTCAGTAACATTTTAGATTATTTAAGGCGACAGTGGACGTTCAAACTCATTTTTTTATTTATTTTTTATTTCATTTTAAATACTATTCAAGGACACACTATATGCATTATGGCATGTATTTATCACACCAGAATTTAAAAAAAAAATTTTTTTTGGAGAAAAATAAGGAATTTTTCTGAATTTTTTAACCGTTACGCAGAATTTTTCAAAATGTCCCATGCGCATTCCATATCAATTAAAATCATCAATATTTTTTATGCAGGTTTGGTTTATATATACAAATAAAACTTGGTATCATATTTTATATATTTGAATATAAAGGTAAAAAAAAAAAAAAAAATCAAAATTTTTTGAAATTTTCTGCATTTTTGCATCATATTTTTTCAATTAACTACCTTTAAATTTTTTAAATTATACCTCATTTCAAAAAACCATACCAAGTTTTATGACAAATATAATGATAAATAGCTACAAAAAATTTCAAACTATTCAGATGAAATAGTATGCGCATGGAGCATTTTGAAAAAATGGAAACCGACAAAATTTTTGAAATGAGAAAAACAATTTTAAAGTTTTAGTATTGGTAAACATAAGAAAATATACCCTGAAAGGGACTAAAATCATATATATGCAAAACCTTTACATGTTTAATGAATGATTCCACCAAAATAATTATTTATAATCTCCCCCCCTCCCCCCCCCCTGTTGAGTGTCTTAAAAAAAATCATTTTTTCTGCGATTGACTAATAAAGTTTGAGATTTTTCTTCGCAACCAATTATAGAATTTCTCAGTTTCATCTTTTTACAGATTACTAAAATTCTGTATTCTCGCCCCCCCCTGCCCCCCCTTGAAAAAATTAATTTTTTCTGCGATTGACTAATAAAGTTTGAGATTTTTCTTCACAACCAATTGATGAATTTATCGGTTTCATCTTGAGACAGATTACCAAAATTCTCGATTCTCCCCCCCCCCACCCCCCTGTTGAGCGACAGAAAAAATTCATTTTTTACTGCGATTGACTAATAAATTTTGAGATTTTTCTTCGCAACCAATTATTGAATTTCCCACTTTCATCTTTTTACAGATTACTAAAATTCTGTATTCTCGCCCCCCCTGCCCCCCCTTGGAAAAAATCATTTTTTCTGCGATTGACTAATAAAGTTTGAGATTTTTCTTCGCAACCAATTATAGAATTTCTCAGTTTCATCTTTTTACAGATTACTAAAATTCTGTATTCTCGCCCCCCCCTGCCCCCCCCTGGAAAAAATTATTTTTTTCTGCGATTGACTAATAATGTTTGAGATTTTTCTTCACAACCAATTGATGAATTTATCGGTTTCATCTTGAGACAGATTACCAAAATTCTCGATTCTCCCCCCCCCCCACCCCCCTGTTGAGTGACAGAAAAAATTCATTTTTTACTGCGATTGACTAATAAATTTTGAGATTTTTCTTCGCAACCAATTATTGAATTTCCCACTTTCATCTTTTTACAGATTACTAAAATTCTGTATTCTCGCCCCCCTGCCCCCCCTTGGAAAAAATCATTTTTTCTGCGATTGACTAATAAAGTTTGAGATTTTTCTTTACAACCAACTATAGAATTTCTCAGTTTCATCTTTTTACAGATTACTAAAATTCTGTATTCTAGCCCCCCCTGCCCCCCTTCCCCCCCTTGAAAAAATTATTTTTTTATGCGATTGACTAATAAAGTTTGAGATTTTTCTTCGCAACCAATTGATGAATTTTTCGGTTTAATCTTGATACAGATTACCAAAATTCTCGATTCTCCCCCCCCCCCCCCCCTGTTGAGCGACTAAAAAATTCATTTTTTACTGCGATTGACTAATAAATTTTGAGATTTTTCTTCGCAACCAATTATTGAATTTCTCACTTTCATCTTTTTACAGATTACTAAAATTCTGTATTCTCGCCCCCCCTTGAAAAAAATAATTTTTTCTGCGATTGACTAATAAAGTTTGAGATTTTTCTTCGCAACCAATTATAGAATTTCTCAGTTTCATCTTTTTACAGATTACTAAAATTCTGTATTCTCTCCCCCCTCCCCCCCTGCCCCCCCCTTGAAAAAATTATTTTTTTCTGCGATTGACTAATAAAGTTTGAGATTTTTCTTCGTAACCAATTGATGAATTTTTCGGTTTAATCTTGATACAGATTACCAAAATTTTCGATTCTCCCCCCCCCCCCCCTGTTGAGCGACTGAAAAAATTAATTTTTTGGTATGATTGACTAATAAATTTTTAGATTTTTTTTCGCAACCAATTATTGAATTTCTCAGTTTCATCTTTTTACAGATTACTAAAATTCTGTATTCTCGCCCCCCCCTGCTCCTCCCCCCTTGAAAAAATTCATTTTTTCTGCGATTTGCTAATAAAGATTGAGATTTTTCTTCACAACCAATTGATGAATTTTTGGGTTTCATCTTGAGACAGATTACCAAAATTCTCGATTCTCTCCCCCCCCCCCTGTTGAGCGACTAAAAAATTCATTTTTTAGTGCGATTGACTAATAAATTTTGAGATTTATCTTCGAAACCAGTTACTGAATTTATTGGTTTCATCTTGCGACAGATTACCAAAATTCTGGATTCTCCCCCCCCCCCCCCCCCACTCCCACCCCTTGATAAAATTAAATTTTTACTGCAATTGATTAATAAATTTTTATATTTTTCCTCGCAACCATCTGATGAATTTCTTGGTTTTATCTAGCGGCATATTAGCAAAACTTTGGAATTCTTAATTTTTTCTGTCGTTCAACAAGGGGGGGGGGCTAGGGGGGGAGATTTAAGAATTTTCGTTATCTGTCGCAAGATGAAACCGACAAATTTATCAAGTCGTTGCGAAGAAAAAAATTTAATTTTTTCAGTTACTCCCAGTAAAAAATGACTTTTTTTTGGTCACTCAACAAGGGGGGGAATCAAGAATTTTGGTAATCTGTCGCAAGATGAAACAGAGAAATTCATCAATCGGTTGCAATTGAATGAAAATTAAAAATAAACAGTTAATTAGAAGAAAAAATTCATTTGCAAATATTTGTAAACAAACATCAGCTGATCACGACAGCCGTTTAATTAATTATAAAAATGTAAATAAAATCCGAAAAAATCATCCGATTGTAATTATTTAAGTTGGAGATGAAAGCTTACATGGAGCTTTATTTTTTGGGGACAAGAAATTTTTTTCGAAAATTTGAGCGATTTTGCTGATTTTGAACGTCCACTGTCGCCTTAAATATCTGAAAACCAACGTCAAAAAAATACGCAGTGAGAACTGATATAAAACAATATGTTCCCCCCAAAAAATTGATTTTACGAAATCTCTACATGACGTAGCATTTTGGGAGAAAGTTTGTGAAAGCCTCCTGGTAAGGTCAAACAGATATAAAATAAAAACTAGGAGGATCTCAAATAGTGACCATCGTCAAAAACGTCATGAATTTTTACTACTCATCTGGTCACAGACGATGTGAATGTTTTCTGCCATAGTTTGGGATATTGGGCTCGTACTTTGAAATCTGTGTAAGATTTTAGAGGGCTTATCCAACACATACTTGTACGGTGTTTTGGCTTTACCTGAGGCTGATTTCAAATAAGAGTACTTTGAGCCTATGTTGTTATTGAATAGAAGTACAGGAGTCCTAACTATACCAAAACAGTACACTGCAAAAAATAATTGTTGATTTCACAGCATAATACTGGCATCCCAGCTGCCGCGCATGCGCGGTAGCGTATTACTGCCTATTTTACTGTTTAACAGTGTTAATTTTACAGTATAATACTGGCAGCTGGGGTGTCAGTATTATACTGTAAAATCAACAATTATTTTTTGCAGTGTACGGTTCTGACAAGACTGCACACTCAGAATACTTTGAAAAAAAAAGAAAAAAGCTAATGAAACTGCTCATGTACGTAATAAAGGATCATTAACTGCGAAATCCCAGTAGAAAATCTGTAAAAAAAAAAAACAAAAAAAAAAACGAGTGTTTGGCGCGAAAACACGCGATTTGGCGAGCAACACTTTTTCCTTGCCAAATGCAAGCGATTTTAATGCGTTTGAAAATTCCTGATTAAATGAGTGTTTAAATGCGCAATACTTTAATGTAGAATTTAAACTCAAACGATGATTAAATAGTTTATTATTTTTACTATAAACTTATATAATATATATACAAATTGCGTTTATATATACAAATTTAAACAAATATATACAAATTCATGTGTTTTTTAACAGTAACTTACCGATTAAGAACGCTCTCCTCGATATACATTTTGTTATTGAATAAGTCGCTGTTTCCATGGCAACAATGCTTTTCGCTTGTTGCTTTCAACACTAACATGGAAGTCAAATTGACAGTGCTCAAAATAGGAACTTAATTTTTAGTTTGAATGGTTTATTTTCTTTATAGATACAATTAAATGTATATAGCAAAACCGTAATTATAAAAGTGTATTCATTTAACTTAAACTTACTTAAACTAGTTCAGTATGAACAGTAGAAAAAAATTTTACCTAAAAGAGTATTTATAAAAGCGGTTTTTTTATTTCATTGTGTCGCCAACCAGCGATAAATCGCCAAATAAACGAAATTTTTATGATTTTTTTTTTTAATTTTTTTTTATGGGTGTTATATCAAGGTTTCGCAGCAATTTTTTTAATAAACATATATATCCTCAACAGAAGAATATTGTATAATTTTTTTCACATTTTTCTGAGTTTGGCGCTTATGGAGACCTTCCTTCTGAGAGCACCTGGGTTACTGACATATAGGACACTTTTGTGTTTTATAATACAGGGTGATCCCGAATTCATAGTACAATCTTTAAAGGTTGATACAGGACACTATAACAATCACTTATTGTATAGTAAACCAGGGGTAGAAATTCAGTTATCATCTATATTATTTCTGTTGTCAACATCTCTTTTTCTATGAATTTACGAAACGCACAACAACGAATGAAGTATCATTCGAAAGGTTTTTGTAACGACTTCTGACATAATACACTCACATTTCGTTAAAACATTTTTTTATTAAAAATTGCTGTTAATTAAAACTTAAATCGGCATTGTTTTCATAAATGAAATGAAAGGCTTCCTCAAATGAGTGTTGACACAAAAATAAAATACCGCATTATAGGATGCCCAGCAGTGATTATGAAAACTCCGCACGGTTTATTTTATATTTATGATTAAAAAAACAAAAAATTGAAATTGAAATGTTTAGATTTATATTTCTTTGTCCCATGTTTTTCCCGAAGCGGATGGCGTCATCCTCTAATGCAGTTAAAATACGATTGTTAATTTTTTTTTCTCGCTCGTGCCTTTTGCTATCTTCGATCAGTTTTTACTGTAACTTTGATGGAATAAATGGGATGATATTCTGGCTTGACTAAAAACTAAATGTTGTTGTCAGATATTTTTATCCTTACTTTTTCTTTAGAAATGTAAACCTGCATCTAAAAAAATATCAGATATTGCTAAAATATGTTAGATTGCAGTGCAAAATCCTCGCACGGTCCCTCTGGGTTAGTCAAAATTACAGGGCGTCTCACTTCGTCCGAAATCGCGTTTTATTTCATAACTTTAACAGCAGTGGAGATATTTTAACCCTCTAGCCGCGGGCGATGTGTCCATTTTCTTATATAAAACCGTGGCCTATTTTTATTCGTCACTTATAATAGTTATAAAGATTGAATGTCACCGGAATTTACAAGTAAATTTATTTCCAAATACGTAAAAGCAGTTTCTTCATGTACATTATAAAAACAGTTTTATTTCGAAATTCCGGTGGGAATGTTTCATGTATGGATTCAAAATATTTCAAAAACCGCAGAACTTTCCGAATGACCTAATATATGAAATGATATATGTATTATAATTTATAAACGAATCTCTCTATTTCTAAATAAAAGAAGATAGATTCAACGAAGAAATAGAGTCTCCCGATGCTTAAATACTATAAAAATTGTAGGCAATGCCAAAATAGCGTACCCCGCGTAATTGTATAGAATAAGTGAAACGCGATAGGAGCGTTGCCCGCCGCTGGAGGATTAACAAAATTTGCAACAGACTCATCTTTGTATGAATTGTAAGGATATAGTAAGGATTTCATTAAAGTATCTTCACTACTGTTAAAGTTATGAACGAAAACGAGACTTCGCTCTGCAAAAAAAAAAGTGTTGATTTTACAGTATAATACTGGCATCCCAGCTGCCAGTATTATACCGTAAAATTAACAGTAATAAACAGTAAAATAACCGCGCATCCGCGGCAGCGTATTACTGCTTATTTTACTGTTTATTACTGTTGATTTTCCGGTATAATACTGGCAGCTGGGATGCCAGTATTATACTGTAAAATCAACACTTTTTTTTTTTTTTCAGTGTTGACTGGAGTGAGACGCACTATAATTTTGACTCAATAAATGGATTTCTGGTCTTCTGTACAATAAATTATTGTTACAGTGTCTTGTACCAACCCTTAAAGTCTGTACCATGAATTCGGGATCAATACAAAGTTATTCTTTCTAAAACATTTGCATATGTTATAGTGTGTGTTATACAGTATGAATATTTTTAAATAAAGACGAAGAAGCGTTTCTATAAGTCACAGACAAATACAAAATATTTATTTTTAAACACTTTTACACTTTGATGAAAAACAAATTCATATATTGCACACTTATCTTTTTAAGCTCATTAAATCAACTTACATTTAAAATTAGAAAAATACATGATGAAAACGCAAATTGCGTTCAAATGAATTGATACACAAGGAAGTTTTTAAAAGAGCACACAAAAATATCAAAATCAATTTTCATTTAAACACAGTAAACCTCGCATATACAATCTATGTCAAAATCTTTTGCAGGGAGACTCGAAAACTTTAATGTTTCTAAAGCGAAAAATTCATGCAAACTTCTATGATTTTAAAGTGAAACACATTTTTAAATGGATTTTTACTTTTTGAAAAATCTACTAGTATCCAAGAAAACATTCAAAAGTGTACAGTGGAGTATTTAATGCAAAATCCTGGCCAAAAAGGCAGAAATTAAAATTTGCTCAACAATTGTAAAAAGTATATTTTATAACTAGTGCATCGATCTATGTGTGTATTTCAGCAGTATGAGTCATATCCGGCGGCTCCTAGCCTCAGTTGAAGGGAAAATTTCTTTGTGAGAAGACGTTCTTTTTGTTATCTTTCAGCTTTGTTATTGTGTTTAAATTTTTACTTTGACATGTGCATTTAAATAACTTTACTTTTCGTATAATAAAAAATAATTAAAATTGGAAATGGGTTAATATTAAGCCTTTTTAGATCTAATTTATTGAAATATATTAGCTAATATATTCGTTGGTGTTTGTCGGATCATTTTTGAATTGTAATCGTATAGTTTTGAAGACAATTAAAACAAAAAAAATCGCATATTGTTGCCATTTTTAGATATCAATATTTTTGGGAAGGACTGCAAATCTATTAAAAACACTCAAAAACCAGCATCTCTACACTATAAAGACTCAACTTTGGTAAATAATAAATGCAAGTATAATATAATGCATTGGTTTTTATAAATAATTAAACATTTATGTCTAGTAAAATTAACCACATTTAATAAAACATTACTTGTAAATAAAACAAACTTATCAGCAATTAATTTCCTCTTCTAAACAGTAAAGAATTAAGTAAATATTGTATTATATATTTATTTATACATATTTATTATATACATACATTTATGCATATATAATATTAATTAAGTGTAAGTCAACAAGAATGGTTTTAACTTTAAAACATTAATTTTGGCCAGGATTTTGCCTCAAATACTCCACTGTGAGGCGCCACGTTACACAGTCTATCCTTACAAGGTATGTATATTATTGCGCTCTGCCTTTTTCAATCTGAAAGTGATCACTTTAACTCCACGTTAAATTCAAACAAGTGTACTCTATACTTCATATGCATAATGTTTGTGTGTAACTGAGCATTTTAAACTAATGCAGTAGAATGTTAAAGAAGAAAGTATTGTATTCCCCGCAGCATACGTCATTTTTCTTTGAATGCATAGAATATTCAATGCACATTTTTTGGATAAAATCTAAAATTATTCTCATCATTGATGCTTATAAATCAAAATTTTCAGATAAATTCAATTGCTATGTTTTAAAACGTTTTCAGTTTCTAACAATTCGTCTGTCGCATAAGATGAGATAACTTTTCCCCCTTTTACAACGAAAAAAAAAAATAATATTACCCGCGGAGCTTTCATATATATACATATATAAATAAAGTCAAGAAAAAGGAATGTTAGCCATTAAAAGAAGAAGAAACGTAATCCGTTCCCAGGTACTTTTGTTTTAGAATTTTTTAAACTGTAATTTTTGGGTTCATAAAATTAGACATTGTTTGACTTTATAAAACAGCCAATTCTTTTGATTTCCTGACGTTCATGTATGTAGCTTAGCGTACAAAGCACGGAAAATTTTTTGTATTCGTTAAACTATTGTTAACCCCATATCAAAGAAAAAAAAAAAAAGTTAAAATTTTGCATACGCGTATACTAAGCATCTATGAATCGAATGCAATAAAAACTTTTATAGTTTTTTATATATATAGGTCCATATTTCTTTTATAATATTAATTTAATAATTCATACTATTTCCTATCACAAAAGGGGGATAACTTCGTAAAACCGAGTCCGTCTTTTTAAATCCATCTGTACTAGTAAAATACCGGCTGCGCCAAAAGTTCGTTAAAAATTTAAAAAAATCATTAAAAAGAAACAAATTATGCTAAAAAATTGCGGTTTGCAGGAATGGCATTAGAGGGATATCGTTTTTTTTTTATAACAAAAAAAAAGTTATGGTTAAAAAAATACCAGTAGATAACGCTGGCATGCATTATTTGAAGCAGATGTATGCAAATTAGGCTTATAGTAAAATGCCCATTTCAGCAAAGCGTCTGACAAGCTTCAGTATCTCAGCACATGAAACAGGCCCTTTTCTCGTTTTCAGTGCTGTGCAGAATTTTCACAATGCGCCAATTGCTGATTCCCCGTTTTTGTAAAAGAATTTAACCAACAGCACTTGAACTGGTAACGATAGCATACTGCTGGCATCGAATGAAGAATCTGTGTGCATTGAGGGTTATATTGACAGCCTCATAAATCTGCTTCGTATTATGCCTGCAGCGCCATCTATCGGTAATTTTTTAACTTTTTTTGTGTTGTTATTTTAAAAAAGATCGATTTCCCTCTAATCCTATTCCTTCAAACCGCAATTTTTAGCACCCTTTGTTTCTTTTTAATGATTTTTTTTTTAAAGTTTTAACGAACTTTTGGAGCACCCGGTATTAGGCCGATACATTTCTGACTTAGCAGTCAAAATTATTGTGTAACTAAGAGCACGCATCAGAGGATTATTTCAGTAAGGCCAGATTCTTCGGGGAGATCGACAACACCAAGCAGGTAAAGAGTTTTTGTGCGGAAGTTCCAGATTTTTCAAAATTTGAAGGCTTTCATGGCTATCAATTAAGTCTGGATGCGACTGGATGAAACTGCAAAATTCCTTTGGACTTAGAGCTCTGAAACGAGCATGAGCCAAATAAGGCCGTAAAAACTGTTTCGGTGCTATTTTATTTTTATTTTTGCCCCACGCAACCAAACGATACAATAATTCCAATTCGGAGACAGCTAACTTCTCAGATGTCATGATTTTCAAAACGATGTCATCGCTCGTTGACAAAAAGGAACTTTCGTGCAGGCAATCGTAAGTGTTTTTTTCGATGTAACCCATGTATTTTCGTTGCAGTTTTCCCATTTTCAAAGACGTCGCTCTTTCGAGGCTTTTCCATACTGTCTGCGGTCGGAGATCTAGTTCTGACAGATATATTTCACATTCTAATTTAAGATCATCCATCTGAAATTTCGTAGCAGCTCCGTGCGTCTGGAACGCTTGATTTTCACTGCCAAATGTCACTTTGTCTGTGTACAAAAAGCTAGAAGAAAATGGGAAATAATTTAATTACACTCTTTTATTTTAACTCAACTTGTTTTTTTTTTGTATGTAAAGATAGGATTTTATAATTTATTTTTCACTCCCTTCCTGATAGGCTAGAATTATAAAAATTATGTTCACAGGTGTGTTTTCGATGACAATACAACATTTTAATATTTTTAGAACTTGATTATAAATAAATTAATTAATTTTAAGGCATTTTTTTTCCGTTAGACGGCCGCAAGTGATCTGTCGCACAATATTCTTTAGGGTTACAATTGTATATGATTTACAACAATAATGGATTTAATTATGCGTCAAATAGGATTTATTATAAATTTAAGCAGATTTGATAGTTTGTAACTTGACAAAGTTATGAAATTTTTTCTTCTAAAACCCCTATCCCCCCCCCCCTTGAGACCACTTTTAATGATATCAAATATCTGTCATACATAAATTTTCGGCACTTTTGCTAGAAGTAATATTAACTTTAAACGGATTCGATACGTATCATAATTAAGAAGTTATGGCTTTTTTTTCAGTTTACACAAAAAGCCCCCTCCCCCCCACCTTGGTTCAGTTTTGCCCATTAATGAACTTGACCGAGATTTTATGCCCCTTGATTTTATGTATCAATTTGGAAGAGATTTGTGCAGAATTATTGACGTTATCGTGTCTATAAAAGAGTGATATAGATAGATAGATAAAGTTTTGAACTGGGGGTGTCTTTGGGTTCTGGGAGTCATAATCGGCGTAGATCTGCAAAAATTTTTCAGAAATTCCAACATATGGGAGAATGTAATAGGTAGTATTTCTTACGAAATTTCTACATACGTAAAACGTTCCATTTTCAAAGGTTTTACTGTATTTCTAATTTTATTTACATAGCTGCCAACCTTACTTATTTTCCAAGTTAAATAATCATATTTTGAACCAGAAATTTCATTTAATAAATGTAATCAAATAAGAACCCTATAGAAACAAGACACATTTTATTAAATAAATTTTCTAGTTTGAAATATGCTTACTTGATCTCGAAAAAAAAAAAAATCCCTGACGGCTCGGCCTACAGGCACAAGTAGATTTCGAAGACGCAGACCGTGGGGCGCCTGTTTGTCGGGAATTGCGGAAGAAATGACCTTTTTACGATGATGCGGCAGTTGGAACCGCCTACTTCGAAACCTAACTTGTTTGCAGGCGGAATCGGCAGGGATTTTTTTTTTTATTTTTTTTTTTATTTTTTTTTTGCTATAACGGTTGGTCCTATAAAAAACTTGTCAATATAAAAGCTTTAAATAATATTAAGAGGATTAATAATAAATTTAAGCGGATTTGAAATCTTGAGAATTGGCGAAGTTATGATTTTTTTTTCTTCTAAACCCTCCTTCCCCCCCCCCCCCCCCCTTAAGGCAATTTTTAATTATATCAAAAATCAGTCATACATAAATTTTCGGCCCTTTTCCTAGAAGTAATAATAACTTCAAACGGATTCGATACGTATCATAAGTAAGAAATTATGAGTTTTTTTCTGTTTTCACAAAAAGCCCCCCCCCCACCCCCTTGGTTCGATTTTGTCCATTAACGAACTTGACCGAGACTGTATGCCCCTTGATTTTATGTATCAGTTTCGAAAATATGCGGGAGTTGGAACCGCCTACTTCGAAAAATAACTTGTTTGCAGGCGGAGCCGGCAGGGATTTTTTTTGTTTTTAATTTTTTTTTGCTATAACGGTTGGTCCTATAAAAAACTTGTCAATATAAAAGTTTTAGATAATATTAAGAGGATTAATAATAAATTTACGCGAATTTGATATCTTGTGAATTGACGAAGCTATGATTTTTTTCTTCTTACCCCCCCCCCCCCCCCCCCTTGGGGCCATTTTTAATTATATCAAAAATCTGTCATACATACATTTTCGGCCCTTCTCCTAGAAGTAATAATAACTTTAAACGAATTCGATATGTATCATAATTAAGAAATTATGGGGTTTTTTCTGTTTTCACAAAAAGCCCCCCCCCCCACCCTCCCCCCCTTGGTTCGATTTTGCCCATTAACGAACTTGACCGAGATTTTATGCCCCTTGATTTTATGTATCAGTTTGTAAAAGATTAATGCAGAATTTTTCCAGTTATCGTGGTCAGAAAAAAGTGACATAGATAGATAGATAGATAGATAGATAGATAGATAAAGTTTTGAACTGGGGGTGGTTTTGGGTTCTGGGAGTCATGATCGGCGTAGATCTGCAAAAATTTTTCAAAATTTCCAACTTAGGTGAGAATGTAATAGGTAGTATTTCTTACGAAATCTACCTAAAAACCCGGAAGATTGGCAACTATGCATTTATACTCGTTGCAAAACACAAACAAACAAACATTCCGGGGGTGGGAGGAGGGAACATAGGGCGAAGGGCGCCAACTGAAGTTTTGCACACAGGCGCCATAGTACTGCTGGCACGCCCCTGCATTCATTTTCCTTTGGTTGAGGGATTTTATGTCCGAATCAACTGCTGTGGGAACAGCTAACAACCGTTTTCGTGATTGATTAAATAAGATCAATTAAACGTTTGAAAATTAACTTGTGTAAAATGGCTAAGTAAACAATGTCGCTGCATTGGGGAATTTTATAAGGATGGTAAAAGAAAATTGTTTTCAGTAAGACGTTTTAAATGTATCGTTTCCAAAATGACGTAATTTTCGCCCAAAGTTTTCCTCCTATTAAACGTAAAAACATATTTTTTTAATTGAAGCGAAATATTATTTACGCTGCTTTAAAATTTGCAACAATTGGTAAAAGAGTTTCTTGAAATGTATGAATTCCTCGTGTAAATATATTTTTTAATTGAAACTGTTTATATTGTTATTTCAGAATTCTAAATTCCCCATTTAATACTTTGAATGCGTAATATTTTAATTACTATTTTCAAGTTTTATTTCGATTTTTTATATTCACTCGCAAGTACATTTTTTATGCCGTAATCACGTGATCATTTAATTATTATTTTAAAGTTTTATTTCTGTTTTTAATAGTCACGTGTAAATACATTTTTTAATTGAAAAGGAATATTATTATGTGCGCTATTTTACAAATTAGCAACGACTTATATAGATGGCTTTTTCAAAATATGAAATAAATCTCAGTTAAAATAATAAATTTAAAAAAAAATGGAAGAAAAACCCTTAAAAGATTAGTCAAATTAAAAGAAAAACAATTACACACTGCGCACTGCGCACTGCAAGCTTATCAACTATATCCTTTCAAAATATTATTAAATTCCTAAGCACAGTTTCTTTTCCTATACAACTATTTTGACAGACTTAATATTAAATATACCTTAAAATAATTCTTCGATTTAAAAACTTTCTGCTTCAGCGTGTTTATTGAACATTTCTCTATAAAACTACCAATTTTCGTATTTTGTGGGATAAGACAGGGTTGTGCATTGTGACGCCCTCTGAAGATTTTCTTGGTGCACTTTCGAATGTTTCCTGTAACTAGCTTCGTTTATCATTACAAATCCATTTTAAAGGCCTGCTCCACTATGTAGAAGAAGCTATGGAGTCGGACTTTTACAATAATGAGTCGGAAGCAGATACCGTTTTTGAGGAGTTTGAGTCTACGTGATTATATATATATATATATATATATATACAGTGAAACACGTTTAACACGAAAACGCTTAACATGAAAAATCGGTTAACACGAAAACGCTTAACATGAAAAATCGGTTAACACGAAACGATATGGCGGTTCGGGCAGTGTACTATGCAATTTAATGCATTTTTTTTCTTTTAACACGAAACAAAAATCGTTTAACACGAAAAGAATTCGCTTTCGAGCTTCAGTGGCATGTTTGCTACGTCTCTGTAGAATTTATTTATGCAATTGTTTAACTTCCGGGAATCGGTTCTTCTTCCTTCACGACATTTTCCCCTCTCTTTTTCTCCCAGTGGTCATCATCCATCATTGCTATTCCCCTCCCCCAATGAACAGTGTTTCTTTCAGACAATTTGCTTCGGGGGGAGGGGCATTTGAGGGGTTTGGATAGGGCACAGTAAATAAAATGTTAAAGAAAACTTAGGCTCCAATTTTCTGCAGTGGATTTGCTTCGGGGGTGCACTGCCCTCCCGGAGGGATGCCTGAAAGAAACACTGCCAATGAATAGAATCCTTATCTGTACCAAAGAATTGCCGATTGTGGGACCACAGTTTGGTTGTGCTTTTCTCGCCCGAAGAAAGAAATGTCGGGAGTTTGGTAATAAGAAATTCTCAGGCATTTCAGGATTAGTACTGCTTTTCAGTTCGTTTCCAAAGTCGGTTAGTTTGAGTTGAAATTCGTTAATTTTGTGTTAAAACCTTGAATTTTGCGTGAAAATCAGTGAATTTTGTGTGTTTTGTAAATGAAAAGGAGGGGTATCAGGTTTTACTCTCGCTTCGCTTCGGAGAGGAGGGATGAAGGGGGGAGGGAAAAGTACGTTGAGAGTGGTTTAGGTTTATGTTTCTCCTCACGTGGTGTATGCGGGTGGCGCATCTGTCAGGGAGGGGGGGGGGAGGAAAAATACGTTGCTCTCTGACGTCACGCTCCAGTTCTTGTTGGGGATTGAAAGGGTGTTGACTCGTGACGTAGCCAACGGTAAGATTTTATTATAGCTTATGTTTTATGAGCACAATGGCTGAGAAATCGGTACGAAAACAAACCGCTATTTCGCTTAAAATGAAGATGAAGCTGCTTAATGCAGTTGATGAAAAACGCAGGACGAAAACAGAAATGTGCATTGCCAATTCTACTGTATCAACGATAATAAAAAACAGAGATAACATTACGTTAATGTTTGAGCGCAGTATGTTTGAACCAGAGAGAAAACGCACGAGAACTGCTAAGCACGAAGATTTAGAGACAGCTTTGCTTATTTGGTTCAAACAAGCTAGATCTCAGAATGCTCCTATATCAGGTCTTTTATTGCTGGAAAAAGCAGATGAACTGGCAAAACAAATGCTTTCGGCAAATCCAGGCTGACTGGAACGTTTCAAAAAAAGGAACGGCATTGTGTTAAAAAATGTTTGTGGTGAAGCTAATAACGTTTTACCAACTATGACTATAGAATGGTTGCAATCTACGTTGCCTTCAATACTTGAAGAATATGACCCAAAAGATGTCTTCAACGCCGACGGAACTGGCTTATTTTACCGCTGCTTACCCAATAAAATTTTATCGTTTAAAGGACAGTCGTGTTCAGGAGGAAAAATCTCTAAAGAAAGAATTACAGTATTGGTTGGATGCAATTCGGATGGATTTGAAAAACTACCCTTATTTGTCATTGGTAAAAGTTTAAAGCCGCGATGTTTTAAAAATGTAAGAACATTACCAGTTGAATATACGGCAAACAAAAAAGAATGGATGGTGGCCACTATTTTCAATGATTGGCTTATCAAATTGGATAAGTGATTTTTAGGAGAAAAGCGTAAAGTCGCGCTTATCATTGATAACTGTCCAGCACACCTCTATATTGAATTAAAAGCTATAAAGCTTATATTTCTGCCTCCAAATACCACAAGGGTTTTACAACCATGTGATCAAGGCATTATACAAAATTTGAAATTAAATTATCGAAAGCAATTGCTTCGCAAATATTTAGTCGCGATCGAAGCAAAAGAAGATTTCTCCATTAATTTATTGGATGCATTACATATGTTGCGCTCAGCATGGAATTTAGTAAAGCCTACGACAATTGAAAATTGTTTTTGCCATGCGGGAGTCTCCGAAGTGTTAAATTCTTTGGCACCTCAAGAATCAGCCGATATTGAGACTGAGCCGACATTTAATGAAATGTTTGGAAAAGTCTCAACATTACTAGACTGTCCTACAATATCATTAAATGAATATGTTGCAGTCGACGATGATGTGTCTACAGCACCGATTCTGACAGACACAGACATTTTGGAGATCGTTCATAATCCAAATGATTCCACCTTTGTAGATTCCGACGATGAATCTGACAACGGAATCAATGATGCAGCTCCTGTCCCCTCTACTTCAGAAATGCAGAAAATGATTAAAAGTATGCGCAGTTATTTAGATGCGCATTCGAATGGAGAGATGAATAAAACAATGGATGATCTCGAACAATTTGTGGACAATATGGTTCTGAAAGAGACACTTCAAAAAAAGATATCTGATTGTTTCCCCAAAAAACAATAATATTTTTGCTTGTTTTTTATTCAAATGGATGTAACCTACTAGTATAGTTTAACTGGAAATCGAAATAAAATTTCGCGACATCGAAAATATTGGTGAGTTTTGTTCTATTTTTATGAATCTATTAACACGAAATTCTTTTAACACGAAAAAAAATTTCGGTCCCCTCAGTTTCGTGTTAAACGTATTTCACTGTATATATATATATATATATATATCCAGAGTTGCCAAGTCTCCGGCTTTTTGCACACCAGTAAATGTTTAGAGAAAAACGTTGTTCTTTCAAATTAAAGAATGCTGAAATTAAATAAAACAAAATTTTCTGTACTAAAATACTGGTATCCAAAAAGCCGGAGACTTGGCAAGTCTGATATATTTAATGATCTGTGGTTTAAATAAACCTGTTTTTGTGCTTCATTATGTGGACATTTCATACTTTTTTTTCTTTTTTTAAATCATCAATAGTTACTTTACAGCTTGAACAGATTTTAACTACAAAAATTTTCTTTGTATTTTTTAAACATCATTATGACTCCATTAAATGATTTTAATTACATATATCACCACATCACTTTTTTCACTAAACTGTGTTGTTTTATTAATCTAGTTCTTTTGGCAAGGTTTTAGGTAACTTTTTAATTATATTTGTATGTTCTTATCTGGAGGCACGGTAGTGCCTCCGCCAAGTCGAGAGAGGACAGCCGTAAGCATACTTTTCTGGAAGCAACTCAAGGCACATTTGACCCCCCCCCCCCCCCGCCATATCTCCGTGCTGGAGTATCCCAAAAATTTGAAACTTCGTTTTTCTAGAGTATTTGGCACACAGGACCAAAATTTTAAATTACAACTTTTCTAGTTCAGACGATATATGAACTCAAACATTCGATTTTTTGTCACTCACTCACTCACTCGTTCACGCGTCATCAAAAAGATTAGGTAGATCCCGTAGCCCTAGAAACTAGACATTTGGAAAAAAGGTAGTGTTTAGGATACAAAGAAAGGAAAAATTATAAAATCCGGAAAATTCGAAAAAAAAAAAACATTCGAAAATTCAACAAATTCCATCAAAATTGAAAATTGAAAATAATACGATCTTCTAGTCTTAGAAACTTAAGATTCGGTGTGAAGGTAGTGTTTAGTATCCAGAAAAAGAAAACATCAAAAACACTAAAAAAATCGATAGCAAAATTGAAAAAATCGAAAAATTTCAAATAATCCGATTTTGTTGCGCTAGAAACTTGGAATTCGGAATAAAGGTTGTATTTAGGATGCAAAATAAGGAAAAATTAAAAATTCCGGAAAATTCGAAAAAAAATTTCAAAAATTCGAAACAAAATTGAAAAAATTAAAATAATTTGATTTTTTAGCCTTAGAAACTTAAAATTCGCAGTAAAGATAGTGTTTAGGATTCAGAATAAGTTAAAATAAAAAACGCAATAAAATTCGAAAATAAAATAAAAAAATCGAAAACATCGAAAAATAAAGAAAATTTGAAAATAATTCGATTTCATAGCGCTAGAAACTTGAAATTATGAATAAAGGTAATATTTAAGTTACTAAATAAGGAAAAATTCAAAAATATGGATAATTCAAAAAATACCCATAAATTAGTGCAGACGATATATGAACTCAAAATTTCGATTTTTTGTCACTCACACACTCACTCACTCTCGCGTCATCAAAAAGATTGGGTAGATCCCGCAGCCACATAAACTTAAAATTTGGAATAAAGCTAGTGTTTCGGATACAAAGAAAGGAAAAATTATAAAATCCGGAAAATTTAAAAAAAAAAACAGTCGAAAATTCAAAAAAATCGAACAAAATTGAATCTTGTAGTCTTAAAAACTTAAAATTTGGTTTGAAGGTAGAGTTTAGAATTCAGAAAAAAGAAAACATCAAAAACACAAAAAAAAAAATTGAAAATAAAATCGAAAAAATGAAAAAAATCGAAAAATTTCAATTAATCCAAATTTGTTGCGCTAGAAACTTGGAATTCGGAATAAAGGTAGTATTTAGGATGCAAAATAAGGAAAAATGAAAAAATCCAGTAAATTCGAAAAAAAAAATCAAAAATTCGCGGTAAAGATAGTGTTTAGGATTCAGAATAAGTTAAAATAAAAACGCAATAAAATTCAAAAATAAAATTAAAAAATCGAAAGAAATCGAAAAATAAGGAAATTTTGAAAATAATTCGATTTCATAGCGCTAGAAACTTGAAATTTGGAATAAAGGTAATATTTAAGATACTAAATAAGGAAACATTAAAAAATATGGATAATTAAAAAAAAAATCGAAAATTTCAAGAAAAAAAAATAGAAAGAAAGAAAGAAAAAGAGAGAAATTGAAAATAATATGATCTCGTAGTCTTAGAAACTGAAAATTTGGTGTAAAGGTAGTGTTTAGGATTTTGAAAAAGAAAAAATTGAAAACACAACAAAACTTGAAAATAAAATAAAAAAAATCGAAAAAAAAAACGAAAATTTGAAAATAATTCGATTTTGTAAAGCTAGAAACTTAAAATTTGGAATAAAGGTAGTATTTAGAATACAAAAAAAGAAATAAATAAAAAATCTGTTAAATTCGAAAAAAAAAATTGAAAATTTTAAAAATATTTGATTTTGTAGCTTTAGAACTTAAAATTCGGCGTAAACTTATTGTTTAGGATACAGAAAAAGGAAAAATTAAAACACAATAAATTCGAAAATAGAATAAAAAACTCGAAAAAGATCGGAAATTTCAAAATAATTCGATTTTGTAGCGCTAAAAACTTGAAATTTGTAATAAAGGATACAAAATAAGAAAAAATTAAAAAATCCAGAAAATTATAAAAAAAATTCGAAAAACTCAAAAATTGAAAATAATTTTATCTTGTAGTCTTAGAAACTTAAAACTTGGTGTAAAGGTAGTATTTACTATTCAATAAAAGGAACAATTAAAATATTCGTTAAATTCGAAAATAAAATCGAAAAATCGAAATATCTTTAAGAAATCGAAAATTCGAAAACATTTTGATTTTGTACTGCTAGAAATATTAGTTTTAAGATAATTGTCCTATTAACTAGTACAACGCCCCTAATTGTTTTATGTTATTTCCCCCGGATTATGGTTTTTTTTATTTCGTTATAGAAAAGTTCCGCTATAGACTGGCTACGATATAGGCGATTTCTTTATAGACAGGTTTGTTTTCTTTCACAGGTTGTACTCTATATACTTCACATATGAAAGATGAATTGTTAAATGATGTTAGCCCCACAAAAATTTTCACAGCTCCCCCTACCCTCCCGACATTACTGGCTGGTTATGGCTTGATAGTCCTGACTCTAAGATTCACTTGATTTATCTCTAAATTGAACCTAAATGATCCTAAGAAGACGGATCAAATAATTACTACATTGGCATGACAATCAGGTAACTTAGAATTAAAATCAAAAAATCAATAAATTTAAAAAAAGTCGAAAATTTGAAAATAATTCGATTTTGTAGTCCTAGAAGCTTGACATTTGGCAGAAAGGCAGGGTTTAGTACACAAAGTAAGGAAAAATTAAAAAATCCGTAAATAATAATAAAAAAAAAGACAAACGAAAAAAATAAACATCGAAAAAAGGAATATAGTTTGATTTATTGGAAATTTCCGGAAATTTTAATTTTGGCTTTCTTTTTATACTAAAAAGTTCTTTTATGTTAAATATCAAGTATCTAGGGCTGCGAGTAATATCTCAGATGGATAGCACCTATCCTGGAAGCAATTGAGAGTACTTTTGACACTCCCCCTCCCATAACTTAGTGCTTGCCTAGGAACCTGAAAGCTCTTTTTAACTACAGTACTTTGCAAACGAAACTAAAGCTTCAAATTTTTTATACCTGTAAATAATAGGGACAGAGTGTGGGCTTAACGAAAATCAGTGGATGATCTCCAAAAAGAACCCAAAATCAAGAAAAGGAGGATTACTTACAAAAAGAAGTGAAATCTCATCAAAAAGTCACCTGTAAAAAATGCAGCCAAGTCTCGTAACTCATTTACCGTTAAAAGTACTGAGATCGTATAAAGCCAAGTTTAACTATCTTATTAACTCTGAAATTTTCATTCACAAATCACTCCTAGTCTCTACATCTTTAGTTAATTATTATTTTGTGACTTGGTAATTACGTAGCACGATAATGTGATGTATATAGTTAGTCTTAATCATATATACTACTATAACATATTAAAGTGTAATAACTTCCCTGTGCGTATATAATTTGCCTTAATTAAATTATCTCATCCCATCCCATAACATAGTAAGGTGTAATAACTTCCCTGTGCTGCGTAATTGCCAAGTCACAAAATAATAATTAACTAAAGATGTAGAGACTAGGAGTGATTTGTGAATGAAAATTTCAGAGTTAATAAGATAGTTAAACTTGGCTTTATACAATCTCAGTACTTTTTACGGTAAATGAGTTACGAGACTTGGCTGCATTTTTTACAGGTGACTTTTTGATGAGATTTCACTTTTCTTGGCGCAGCATGTCCCAGAAGGGATTTTGGCCATTAAACTCCATTAAACCAACCAACCAACTATTTTAAAGGATGCTTTCTTTAAAATAAATAGTATTTACATGTTTTTTCTTAAATTGTTCAAGAGCTATATAAGATTTCTGTCTCCGTCCCCTACAAAATTTTTGAGATCCCCCCCCCCCCCCCTCAGAAAAAACACTAATTCTAAATTTACTATGATTTATGCTAGCACTTCAAATTATTTTTAAATACAGTTCCTGAGTCTTTGAAGTCTTATGGTTACTACGGTGACATGTATGTGTATCATATAAGATGCATGTAATGTGTAAACCTACCACTACTCAGGGTCTGTTTTCCTCAGAGGAAAACTTTTGCCCGTATTTCCGAGGAATAATTTTCGGCTTTTTTATGGCTGAAATTGTGCATTTAAATAACCAACAATTACTATTAAAAATACTGATGGAAGTTAGCCGCTGCGGTAATAAGGCTGTGCCACTATTACAATGAGATAATATTGTTGCACGCTTTGAGTCATGTGAATAGTGGCACCTTTCATTGTTTGCAACCAGTTGAGGCGCGCCCTGCATCAGAGCCCTGCATCAGATCGGGTAACCGGGTTGACGCTAATATATTTCGTTGCGAGTCGGGTTGACTTCGAAGATAAAATAATTAATCATAATAATCACTCAAGCGTGCTGGTTGGGAGAGCATAATAATATATAGAAATCAACATTCTTGAATGAAATCTGGTAATTCATGATTTTTGAAGGAATTGGAGAAATGCAGTAAATATCATTTCTTGTTACGAGATTCTGGTGTATTTCAGGTAAAATAATACTAACGATTTGTCTTTTTCTTGGTTTAATATACGAACACATAACACGCAGACAGACACATCAAACACTAAAAAGATATTAAACAGTAAATAAACATATTCGAGAAAATTTTAAAATCTAATTCTGGAAGCCGCATTTTGCTTCCTTTAGATCCGAGCACCTCATGATACTGAAATTAATTCTATTGTCACAGAGGGGACTCCCCGGTAGACAGACAGTCGGCGCCAATCTCCGCCGCTCACGTGATTTGCAACACACTGCCCCACCATGAACATAGGGGTGTTCATCACTAAACATATATATATAACAATACAAATTAAATGAAATACAATCATTAAATAATAATACAAGTTATACAAATTAAATCAAATACAAACATAGAATAATAATAAAATTATACATACTTCAAGGCTAATTTAAAAAAAGAGAGAGTTCAACACTGATTCAACTAAATAAAGGAAGAAGAAAATTTATATTAAAGTCCAGTTATTAAAGTTCAAATTTTATCTCAGTCCATTATAGTTCAAGATTGAAAAGCAGTTGTACAGGTCTGTTCAATATGGACTTTTCAGTCTTAATTTTACAGGCTCTCACCTTGCCATCTCTTCCAGGAAATATTTCTATAATTTTACCTAAACTCCAGAAATTTCTGGGTAATTTATCATCTTTAATTAAAACAACATCATTTATTTTAAATTGGGGAAGATTGGTTTTATTTAAACTTTGGTGGGCTGACCTCAAATTTAATAAGTATTCATTCTTCCATCTAGACCAAAACAGCCGCATCAATTTTTCCCGATAGTTAAAGGCTTTAAGCAATTCTTTCCTAGAAGAGAAATTAGAGTCAAGGTGAAGCCGTACGGGGGGAAGAGAAGATATTCTTCTCCCTATTAAAAAATGGGCAGGAGTTAATGGTAGGGGGTCCTGCCTTTCATCACTTATGTATGTCATGGGTCTGGAGTTCACCATTCCTTCAACCTCAATAAGTACTGTATGCAACTCATTAAGGGTCAGAGAAGATCTGCCCAATGTCTTTCGCAGCGCAGTTTTTACAGACCTTACCATTCTTTCATAAAATCCGCCCCACCAGGCGGCCCTTTCCACTATATACTTCCATTTTATGTTATTGGAAGCAAAAAATTCTTTCACCTCTGGATGAGTCACTATAGTCCATAGTCTCTTAAGTTCTATTTCAGCGCGTTTAAATGTTCGTGCGTTATCGGAATAAATAACGGAGCATAATCCACGACGAGCGATGAACCGTCTAAAGGCAAGTAAGAATGTTTGTGTTGACAAATTGTCAACAAGTTCCAGGTGGATATTTCTTGTTACAGCACACGTTATTAGCAATATATACTGTTTGCTGTCAGAATCTTTGACAAATAAAGGTCCTGCAAAATCGACTCCTATTACGCTATATGGAGCTGACTGTTCGACACGATCAGGTGGCAATGGAGCTATCGTCTGGTCTCCTGGAATTGATGAAAACCTTTTGCAAATAATGCATTTTTTCAGTTGATTTTTTATTGTTTGTCTAGCCTTTAGTAACCAGAATTTTTCTCTCACTTGTACGAGGGTGTGAGAAACCGCTGAATGAAATACTCTAACATGAGCATCCCAAATTATCAATTCGGAAAACTTCGTTTTGGACGGAAGAATTATCGGGTGTTTTTTCATCCGTTGAAAAATCAGCTTTCCCAAGTCGACCAGAGACACGCAGGACGCCTTCGGAATCAAGGAATGGGTTCAAACAAAGCAAGTGCGAGTCTTTTGGAAGAGGTTTGGCATTTTTTAAACACTGTATTTCATTAGAAAAAAATTCACTTTGAACTAGCCTTATCCAATACAGCTCTGCTTCTCGAAGATTTTCTGGTGTAAGTGCACAGACTTTCTCGTGATTGCCCTTTAGCAATTTTATAAAATATATCACGTAAGCAGTGACTCTTAACAATTTTTTTAGGCTACTAAATTTTTCTATATCAATTATTTTTTCATTAACAATGATTGAATTAACTATTATTTCGCCTTTGCATTCATTTTTAATTTCTGGAATGAATGATTTGATTTTTAGCTTATTTTCTTTCGGCCAATCAATTTCGGGATTAATAAGCCACTCAGGACCATACCACCAGCGTCTTGAATTTATTAGCTCTTTGGAAGAGAGCCCCCTAGTAAGCATGTCTGCCGGGTTATCCTTGCTATTAACATGCCGCCAAGAACTAGGATCGGTCATTTCCTGAATTTCCGCTACGCGGTTTGCGACATACGGTTTCCACTTGGCGGCCGATCCCTTAATCCAGTGCAAAACTATAGTAGAATCGGACCACAAAATTATATTTTCAATATAACTGAAAAGATGTTTAATATGGTTGGCAATTCTGGCAGCTGTTAAAGCTCCTAAGAGCTCCAATCGCGGTAAACTAACTTTTTTTAAAGGAGCAACTCGCGATTTTGAAATTATATAGCAAGTATTAAAATAGCCTTCTGATGTCCTGTATCTAAAGTAGGCTACAGCTCCGTAGGATTTTAACGAGGCATCAGAAAACACATGAACTTGAACTTTGTTTACTGTTACATCTGAATCAAAATAATATCTAGGTATTTTCATATTTTCTAGTAGTTTTGTTTCTTTATACCACGTTTGATATTTATTTACAATTTCTTCGGAAAATGTGTCATCCCAGTCAAGACCAGATTCCCACAATTCCTGTAAGAGGAGCTTAATTCTAATCATAAAGGGATTGAGGAATCCGATAGGATCAAATATTTTAGCAGCAATGTGGAGAACGTGTCTTTTGGTGAATTTTAAATCACCGTTTGACGCTAAAGATGTCAAATCTATGGACAGAAAGTCCTCCTTATTGTTCCAATTTATTCCTAGTATTTTAAGGTTTGATTGTTTTTCTTCTGTTTCAATTACAGGGTCGGCATTCTTCCACTGTTCCTTTAATTCTACAGAATTGGAGTTAAATTTCCGTAACTTCATATTCGCGTCTTTAAAAATTGAAACTGCACAAGATGACAGCTTAAAAGCTTCTGGTACCGTAGATGCTCCGTGAATCAAGTCATCTACGTATAAATAATTATCTAACATGTGGTATGCGATGGGATTGGCCTCCTTATAATTTTTAATGTGTTTTTTTTAGAGTTGAAGCTAACACGTAGGGGGAGCTGGTGAGGCCAAAACAATGTCAATTAAAATGATATAAGGTTGGTGGTTTATTTATGTCGCAGTCATCAAAATATAAAAAACATAAATAATCTCTGTCACTCCTCGATACCTCTATTTGCAGGAAGGCTCGGGCCAAATCCCCACAAAAAGCAATTTTATGCCGCCTGAAATTCAGTATAACATCTACGAGATTAGGATTTAAATTTTCCCCTGAGAAAAGACATTCATTTAAACTTTTGTTACTACCCTGTCGACTGCTCGCATCATAAACAATTCTAGTTTTAGAGCTAGAAGATTTTTCCCTAAAAACCGCTCTATGAGGCATTACATAATTTACAGAACAATTATCATTACACTTTTGAATAATTCCCTCATTCAATTGTTCCTTCATAATTTCATTATATCTTAAAAATAAAGATTGATCATCTTTTAACCGTCTTTCCACAACTGCAAATCTTTTTTTCCGCGACTTGGTAATTGTTACATAAATTTTGTCTATCCGTATCGCATCGCCACAAAAGTGGTGCTACATACCTACCATTTTCGAAACATATTTCCTTCTCGAATTTATTTATGACCTCAAAATGTTCATCATCTTGTTTATCTTTTTGATTAAATAGAAACGATTCCATTTCCCATAAGTTTCTTAAGTCATTATCTATTGACGAGCATATTATTTTTAAACAGGAAGTACTCTGTAATTTAGCGCCATAAATTCTACCTACTAAAGTTTTTCCAAATATCGTTGGTTGAATAAACAACGATTGATTTATTTTTTTAACTTCTCCAATTATTGTTGAAAACATATAATCAGCACCTAAAAGAATTTGGATGGGTTTTGCATGAATAAATGTGTCAGCAAATTCATTTTCATTAAGACCGAGTTTATTTATTAACTGAGAATCAACTGAGGCGATAATTTTCGCTCCGCTGATGACCTCTGACACAAGCGCTTCAATTTGTATGTCAGCGTAGGGGGGAACGCGACTGCGTACTGTAATATTCACAACATCGAACTCTTGTTCTATGGCTTTGCGGTTTCCGAACGTATAAACTAGAAGCCTTTCCTTTTTCATAGGTTTTAATTTCAAAGCTGTCGCTAGACTTTTTGTAAGGAACGTTCTAGAAGAGGCCGAGTCATATAAAAGCCTCGTATATAAGGTTTTAGAGATACCTAGCACCTGTACACAAGCAGTTTGTAATAATGTTGAATATTTTTCGGAGGAATTTTGAGTCTTAATAACTGACGATAATACAGTTTGGTTTTCGAGAATTCGGGAAGATTCGGGTGTTTCCGCATTCTCAACGGAACGATTTTTATCTTTCTTAGTGGGGCAAAATAAATAATTATGCTGATAACTTTGGCATAATTCGCAAGGTTGAATTTTTACTTTACAAGAAGATAATAGATGATTTTTATTCGAACATCGATAACACCTCCCACTTTTTTTTAACTTATAACGTTTTTGTTCGTCCGAGATTTCCTTACATTTTAGACTATAATGATTTGAATTGCAAAATATGCAAACATTTTTTACAACCGTGTTAAGCGCGACTGAAGTGGGAACATTAGTTTTTAATCTAGTCGGATTTTTTCTTTCCCATCGAGATGTTTCATTATTTTTCAAGGAAATTCCTGACACCGCGTTAGCCGCTTCTCGTGATTCTATTTCAAACTTTATAAAATTCATTAATTCATTGACGTCACCAGATTTATCAACATTTTTTTTTCTTTGAAATTCTACAACCAAATTATGGGGTAATTGCCTTAAAATTATTGGAATAAGTAAATATCCGAAATTATCTGAAGCCACCCCCATCGCTTGTAAATTTCTAATGCTAACTTCACATTCATCGTACAATTCTCGTAACGATCTGGTATTTGAAGCAGACTTTACAGGCTCAATTTCTAATAGTTTATTTATAAACCCACTAATCAAATATTCTGTTTTTCCATATCTGTTTTCTAGTAAATCTAGAGACGATTTATAATTTTGTTCATTTAGAGCAAATCCTGAAATCGTTTTATAAGCTTCTCCTGACAGAAACGATTTCAAATATATGAATTTTTCAATGCTACTCAAGTTTTCATTAGAATCTATAGTACTTTTAAAACTATTCATAAACTCAAGAAATGTGTTAGGATCACCTTTAAATATTGGTATAGTTATCTTGGGTAAATTTATTGTAGGTGATCGTGTATTAGGATACGGAATTGTACTGGCATTTGTACTGGCATTTGATGCAGTACTTGTATTGCTCAGTTCAGCGTTAGCTTTAAACTTTTTTAATTTTCCTTTAATTTTAAATTTTGCTTCATTAATGATATCGTCATACTCAATACTGTTTTGAATTTCTGCCTCAAAAAGAGTAGTATCAGATATTAACTCTTCAATTTTAGGATTTATTAACTTTAATTCATCTTGTTTTTCAATTAAATTGTTCAAATATTCCGAGAGTATCTCAAAATCATTTTCACTTTCTAAATATACACTTTCCATAAATGTTTCAATTTTTGTAATAAATTTCGTACAGGCAGTTTTAATTACCTTGCGCTTTAATTTTAATTTTTCGAGATTCATTTTTAAAAACAACTAAAAGGTACAGTACCTGATTTTGCCGGGATATAATCTTAATCCAGTAAGTCGTCTTCGAAAATGTTGAACTTAATCTTTATCATGAACTTTAATATTAAAGCTCCCGGGTTTGTAGTCACCATATGAATAATTAATCATAATAATCACTCAAGCGTGCTGGTTGGGAGAGCATAATAATATATAGAAATCAACATTCTTGAATGAAATCTGGTAATTCATGATTTTTGAAGGAATTGGAGAAATGCAGTAAATATCATTTCTTGTTACGAGATTCTGGTGTATTTCAGGTAAAATAATACTAACGCAGGCTCGGACTGGCCCGCCGGCCCATCGGCCCGAGGGCCGGTGCGCCCTCAGCCAGGGAAAATTTTGCACCCCTAAGCCACTGCAATGTTTTCCCCTGGCTATAAGCATACATTCTGATTATTGTACTAAATTTGGATAATTTTCTTACGAATAATCATCAATTAAGACAAATGTCAAAAGAGAGAGATTTTTATTATCATGAAGAAATTGAAGATACATCGAAGGAATTTCCTGAATAGGAAACCAAAGCAGACGTGTTTGCATACTATTGAGGAATCTTCTTGCGTACTATTTAAGATCTTGTTCATAGGGAAAGTTTTAAAAGCCCTGACGCGCTGTGGATACTACGCCCAGGTATTACTCCCGCGCCCTGCGAGAAATTTTTTCATTGGTTCTTAAAATAATATGTTTTAGGTCTTACATTTAGGCTAAATATTTTGGAAATTTTCCGTCCCTTAGCTATTAGGCGGTCAACCCAGGGCGGTCACCCACAGTGTTGAATTCAGACACTTTTGTCCGGAAGGGACTTCTGTAGCTCCAGGGGGGGGGGGGGGAATTCCACTTTTTGCCCATTGAAAGCATAAAATCTCAAATCTTCCGGTGGGGGACATTTCCAGGCTCAGAGGGATGATGTCCCCCCCCGGGCCACCGCCTGAATTCAACATTGGTCACCGAACTTGCGCCCCTTTAAAGCCGGCCCTGAATGTCCCTATAATCGAAAGTATGCGTTTCGAAAAACAGTTTGATAAAAGAAAGAGATAAATATTAGAAAACCAAAACGTTTTGTGTGGATTTTGTTGTTTACTGGAAAACATACTCTTTCTTTTCGAGGAATACAACCTCGATCACATTTCTGGATTGCAATTCTACAAGCTGCCAGCGGTTTTTTTTTTTTTTTAATTAAAAAAACCTATTATATTTTTCGGATAGTAATCTTAGATATATTTAATAACAGCATTTCTGTAATTAAATAACTAATAGAAAATTCTGGTATGTATTTTCAATAAAAAATTACTTTATTTCATCATAGAAAAATCGATCATTTAATAAAGAGATGATTACTATTCAGAAACTATTGTAGGTTAAAAAAAAAAAAAAAAACACTGACTGCAAAATCCTGTAGCTTACAGGATTGCAATCCCCCGGGGGATTTATTTCAATTATGGAAACTTAAATATTTCCCTTGATCTCTAATTGTGATAAAAAATTTGCAAATCATGGTAAGAGTGTTCTGAAAAAAGTAAATTTACTCAATTATTTCAGCGATTTAAGACTACTAATAGCTATTTCCGATCTATCTTTTCAGTAGAAACTTTTTTATATTGCGATATCAATTCAGTATTTAACGGATGCATAAAGTAATTTTTAAAGCATATAAAATACCTCTTCCCCCTCCTGTCTCTCCTTAGGTCAAATGCTTCAAGTCTAATATTATTTTCACAAGTAAGTGTTCTTTCCACATTTACATACAAACAGTAATACATCATACATTCATCATATAGTTCAACATTCAAATACTGCTATAATGTGTGGTATTTTTCCAAAAATATATAAATAAATAAATAAATAAATGAAATAAAATAAAAATCAAGCATGAGTTTTAACTTCAGAATTTCTATTTCCATTTCCATACGGAAAGTACATTTTTGTTTTAGATATAAATATTTTTTGAACGAAGTTTGCATATTAAATCTTTTTCTGTGTGTGTGTGATGAGGTAGACACCTGCAGAGATCCCATTTAAATATACTACTTTGCTAAAGAAAAAACAAATATTTAGCAATTTTAATCAGTAATTCTAGAAGCATAATTAATTTTTGCCTAAAAAATCGACAAATTAGTTGAAGTTTCTAATTAAAATAAGGTCAATTATTATCATATTTTATTGTTATTATTAGCGCAGTTTTTTTCCAGTAAACATGACTGTTGGTCAAATGGCAACTCATATCTTTAGACCAAAGATCAGCCAAACGTTGACTCAGACGCAGTGTTAGCTGTTGGTCCAACTAATAGAAAAATCTTTGGCCAATGTCAATCGCCAAACTGCCAATCGCAAGACTGCCAAACTCAATCGTTGGCTAACGAAGCTAGAAAACAATGAACTAATGATATCCCAATAATTCTGTCTTGCTTGAGTAAAAAAAAATATATATATATAAAAAAGTGAAGAGTCGTAACTCACAGAAAGATGACGGTAATATACATATATATATATATCGTTAAGCTTGTAATAAAATCTGAAATTGCTAAAAAAGTAAAGCAATGTTATTTTTGTTGTTGTTAATGGACACGACTATGGATATACCAAGTTGGACTAATGTGTTAATTTACACTCCTGGACAAAAAAAAATCAAGCTAGACTAAAGTGTTAATTTAAAGTCCTGGACAAAAAAAAAAAAGCGATCCCCTCCTACTAATTCCTGTAAAAATATTTGTAAAAAAAAATTATAGGTATCAATCGATTGGAAATAATGTCTACTAATTAATGCTATGCATAAATAATGTTTCAGGAGTCGTCTACATATTAATATTATACCAACTTTGAATATAAAACCATAACACGCATTTTTTAACCCCATTTGAGTTCCTTGGATCGAGACAGCTGGCGGAAGTTTAAAGTTTGAGGATGCTAATGTTAAATACATTTGACAAACTTATAAAAATCATCCGATTGAATTTTCATTAATTTTTTAATGAAATACACTTAATTGACCTAAACATATTCCAGGCTTTTATTGTATTCAAAGACATTTTTTTTAAAGTTATTAATAAATTCACATTAAAAAATTATAAATCATGAATTGCATTAATTTTTGTATAAAAAAATCACTAGTGTGTAAGTTTACATCTCATTTGAATAATTAGTTTTCGAGATATAGAAAACCTTCTTCTGTTTTCAAAAGATCCACAAAAAATAAATCGTAATATATTACCTGAAACATTTTGCTGTATTTACTTTTATAGAAAGAAAGTTAATTATAAATTTAAAATTCCTGTATAATTTACTGGTGTCTAAATGAATGTTTTCATTACTTTTTCTTGTAGGATTTTAATTTTATTTTTCGAAATTTTTAGACAAACCCCTAACACATTTTCTTTTATAAGGCTATGGAGATTTAAGAGAAGTATATTCCCAAGTTACCTTGATCCAGGGAACTCAAAGAGAGTGTCAAAAGTAGGTTTTACCATTTGAAAAATCATGGTTCGTGCATTTTTTTTTAATATGTAGACAATCCCCGAAACAAAATTTATGAATAGAATTTAATAGTAGATATTATTCCCAATAAATTGGTACCTATGTTTTTTATATCTTATTTGCAGGATAATTAGTAAGGGTGATCACTTTTTTCCCATGACTTTGTAAGGCATCTTCTACTGGCAAAAAAGCTAGAGTAGGAAAGCCGTAACCTATAGTCAATCTACTACAATGTGTTCAACTACTATTTTCAACTTTCTAGCGTTTTTGAACATTACATAACATGTTTTGGAAAATTGTGTAGCATTGTAAAGATTTGATGGAACATCAAACATACACGAGGAATATAGCGAAGTCGTCTTTCTAGACTCAATAATATTATTGGGTTGTTTGGAAAGTTCGTGCCGGTTGGAAAAATCAAATAGTACCGGAAAATTCTACCATTTAAGTATTAGACATTAAATTCGATTCAAATGTATAATAATTAACGGGTTGAATTTTCCGGTACGAATTGATTTTCCCAACCGGCACGAACTTTCCGGACAACCCAATTATATTAAACAATTTTCTTACTTAGTGCTATGCGAATGTGTTATCTCTTGTCAAGTAAAACACAGAAAAAATAAGTAAGATTGACATGAGTTATTTAACATTTTCGCGCCCTCTGAAAATCCAAGGTCTGCGCCCTTTCCCCTGGCCCAGTCCGACCCTGTACTAACGATTTGTCTTTTTCTTGGTTTAATATACGAACACATAACACGCAGACAGACACATCAAACACTAAAAAGATATTAAACAGTAAATAAACATATTCGAGAAAATTTTAAAATCTAATTCTGGAAGCCGCATTTTGCTTCCTTTAGATCCGAGCACCTCATGATACTGAAATTAATTCTATTGTCACAGAGGGGACTCCCCGGTAGACAGACAGTCGGCGCCAATCTCCGCCGCTCACGTGATTTGCAACAATCGGGTTCGGGTCGATTTTGTGTTATGTTTTAACTCTTTCGGGATGGGTTCGGGTTGACCCGATTTTTTAAAAGAAAGTCTTGAATACTGTTCAAATGAAAAGAAAACTATATTATTTGAATATTAATGAGTGTATATGTGTCTATTTTTATACAAAAATGGATATAATTGATAGAGATATAATTGTAGACTATTTTGTTTATAATTGTACTAAAATATGGATTAATTTTCTTTCACTTCTTTTTCGGATTGAATTATATCGGGTTTGGTTCGGGTTTCAGGTTGACGAAATTTTTTTTGTCGGTTTCGTCCTGACTTTAATCTGAAATTTCGGGTTCGGGCCGGGAATAACCCAAACCGTTAAGGACTCTACTGTGTCCCTGTTTACAGAAAAGTTGGACAGGCCTGGGGTAGGGCGATAGGGGATAGAAAGTGCTTCTGCTATTCGAGAGTTCACAGGTCCGAATCTGGAGGCAGAAACGGAGATCAGAAACTCGTAACAGCTCAATGTCGTCGTACATTTCTTTGGTTGCAGTCTATTGTGCTTGATAATAACTACTAATATCTGTTAGAGGTCATCCATTAGTTACGTCACACTTCAAGAGGGGCGCAAGGTGTGACATGGGGGTTGGGATAGCACATTTTGACGTCTAAAATATAAAAAGAATTAGGTAGACTGTAACAATATTCTGGTAGTATTAAAACGTGTTCATAATCATATATATTTTTTGGTATTATTATTATTATTTTATTTATTTGCGTATATGTGTTCCGGCTGATATTAGGAAATCGTTGTCTTTTTTTTGACTTCCTGTGTTTGACACTGTCTCGCTTCCTATAAGCCTCCTCGGGCCCTTCTGAGGAGGCATTGCACGGAGATCCCAAGGATGCTTGAAAAGGAAGACTAATTAGATGCTTAAAAGCCGACAATAGACAACAAACATTTCTGACGTCATCCAACGTCACGATGACGTTTTTCTTTTATATAGCTAATCAGCGTCCCGATTTTTTCCACAAGCGTTTGCCCATCAACTACGCTTAATTCCTCACAAGCATTGCGAGCTCCGCCCAGTAAGTGAGGTCCATTGCGGTTCTTGAGAAGCTCCAGAGGAAGTCATTTTGCATCCCCCAAGAATACATGGGGAATGATAGTGTTTGATATTACAATCCTCCTCAGGATGTCCTACGGAGGAAAATGCGTTATATGGTCCAATAAGCAAAGTCTTTTGTTGACTCAAATTAAATTAAGATTACATAATATTTCTTACCTAAGAACACACTGGAACGCTTCCGGAGTGATGTCACTTAGAGTTATTGGAGGAAAATCTGTGTTTCGGAAAGTATGGTAAAATGTCCGTTCAAAGTAAGGACTTCCAAGAGCAAGAATCAGACGATGGCACTTGAATTCTTTACCTCGAACGATGATCATGACGTCCGTGAATATCTGCTGATGCAGAATCGTTTTAAGTCGGGCAGGAAGAGTTTTATTTTGCTTCCTCCAGTTTTCATCTGAAAGGGAGGAAACATATTCCAATATTAATAAACAACAATGAGTAAAAAAGAATTAAAATAAGGAAAAATAATTATCCTTTTTTTTTCATTTGGGCCGTGGCTTATCCGCTGGTTTTTACGTTAATTAGAATAGAGATAAAATAAAGATCAGAAAACTCGACAGATGATAATCGTACATAATGAAGAGAAGGACATTTTTTCAAATAGATAAATCATATTCAAGGTTTTATGATTGACTGAGAGGCAGTGTTGAATTCAGGGAGTGGCCCGGGGTGGACATCCCCCCCCCCCCCGGGAGCATTGAAATGTCCCCCCACCGGAAGATTTGAGATTGCATGATTTTAATGGTCAAAAAGTGCAAATACCCCCCAGAACTCAATAATGTCCCCCCCGGAGCCACAGAAATCCCTCCCGGAGAAAAGTGTCTGAATTCAACACTGCGTGAGAGGGACTGCTCAGACGAAGAAACCAGTTCTGTGGAGCATGGATGTCAAAGTGATCAATTGATATGATTTAATGCTGCAGTCAATGAATGTAATTCTAAAAGTTTTTACAAAGGGCATTTATTTATTTATTTGTTTATTTTAAGTATGGCACGACACGGACAAAACCATCAAAATACGATCTGTTCATATTAAATATGGACGTATAATAACACTATTAAAAAGGGAAGATGAAAATTCTAGAAAAGAAAAATAAACTTTTGTCAAAAATAAAAACTTTCTTTAAAGCAGAACTTAAACTCTCTTTTGAGCCCCTATTATCTTCGGCTGAGGAGAAAATGTGTGAGGAGTGCTGTCACGATTCCAACTTATTCCAACCAATTCCGACTTCTGTTATAAAAGAACTTTTAAAGAAGAGGCCACAAGACTTTTAAAGAAGCAACTTTTAAAGAAGAGTCAGGACCACGGTCTCAAAGTGGTACCCAAAACAGGCTGATGTTGATAGGCTTGGGGACCTTTACAGCAAAAATGCTGTTAATCACTTCAGAAACATCCTGAAGAAGAGAGAAAAGCAATCGATTTTGTACAGATACTTTTAATGCTCCACAAACTCAAAAAAGTATGACTAAAGGAAGGACAATAAGACTGTATGTATGTAATAAATGTTTTATTATTATTACATTTAAATAAATTTAGGGAAAATTTACATTAATTTATATATATTATTTAGCTTTTAAGAACGAATTAATTGAATTGCCATACAAATCTTATACTAAATCTACGATCCGTTAACGAACAATTCGGTTAGTGAACATTGTTTTCGAACGGATTAAGTTCCTTAATCGATCACCCACTGTATTTAGAAAATTAGCTATCTTCGCTGTTTACAAGTCATACGCTAAAACTTTTGATTTTTAGAAATCTTTTTTCATATGTTTTAAGGTGAACTGTGTTTCATAAAGGTTGTATCAGTAAATTACAATTTGATGTACAAAAAGATTTTAAGAAAAGCCGTCAAGGAATGTGTAAGTTCACATTTAAGTACATATTTCACGCAAAGAAGTTTGAAAATTCACCATATTCCATAGAAATATTTGAAAATTCACCATATTCCACAGAAATAATGAATGCTTCAAAAAATATGCATCGTAAACTTTACGAAATTACTAATGCTATCTGCTATTAAGTGTTTTTATTAAAACTAATGTAGTTTTAATATTTAATTATTTGACGGGATACATACATGCATGAAGGGCCATTCCATTGTGACGGGTGTGACATCCAGACAAAATTTTAAGCGTTTATATCTATAATTTGGGAAATAAATTAGCTAAGAAATCCCTGAAAAGTATTTTAATTATGTTTTTCCATGCATATGCTTGGATAATTGGGCAAATATATAACTTCAATAGCTTTCAATATTTAAAAAAAAAAAATTTAAACTTGTGACGGGTGTGACTCTCTCGGGACAAGAATTTTTACTTGCATACACATTTGTTAAAATTCCTGTGAATATTTAACTGTGTCATTATTAAAACATTTTTTTTCTAATGAAAGAGATTCAAATTAAACTTAATATGTAATTGTCATAATAAATTTTAATTATTTTAATGTATAAGAATTTTTTTCCCGCTGTGACGGGTGTGACATTGTGCAAAGTGTACAATTTGAAAGTGGTTTACCAAAAAAATGCAGTGATCAGTATAGACAGTAAACTCAACAATAGTAAATATACAAAAGAAATTTAATAAAACTAACATATTTATGCAGTTAGTTTAAAATTGGCAGTGCCCCCTACTCGTTATAAGTGATGAGGGGGGGGGGGGGGCTACTTTTTTTACAATAGCAGAAAATTTTTTAATTGAGATGTCATCTTCCTCTGGCCAAATCCAATGCGGCCCACTGGCTTGCATGTATTTTAAGCTTATTTCTTCCTTACGGAAGTTGATATTCAAGACATTAGCATAGTACAAGCTATTACGCTTTTTGCTACTGGACAGGGAAACCAAAAGATAATCACCAATATTTAAATCTGATATTTTCAAAATCTTTCTGGGGCTGAGGGGGGGAGAATCACAATTAGCAGTGACTGCCACTTCCCTCAATGTTGATTTGGCAGTCTTTCCCATCAAAAGGGTAGTACTATCACTACTTACTTTAAAGTGGTGATAAGACTTTATGCTTTCGATGGACTTGATGCCTTCCCATTTTCTGTCAGTATTTGTTTAGTTTCTAGTATTTTCACTGCTGAGACATACAATGCCTTTATTGCACCAATTTCCTGAGCACATTTAAAAAAATCCAAAGCAGAATTAACTTAAAAGTAAGTAAGTTGCTACTAACTCACAATTTGCTAAAGTAATTCAAATATATATTTCATGATTTATCTTCTCTTTTTTGGCAAATTGGATTTAATATGTTCAGAAACAAGAATGATTCAACCTTACACTTCATTTAAAAAATATTTAAATATATTTCAAAGCAATTTAAAAAGTTGTCATACCTGTCACAAGAATTTTGCCACTTCCGTCACAAGGATTCTGTCACACCCGTCACACTAAAATTTCACACAAAATAAAAATTTAATGAATTTTTAACGTTTTGTAGTTATTCAGACTTGCAATAGTTAGACTTTCCGAAAGTTTCATGTTTTTTCATGGAAAAATGCATTTTGTATAATAACTTAAGCATCTTTTTTGTGACGGGTGTGACAGAGAGACAGTGTAAATATATTTGTATTAAAAATCTGGTCTTTTAATTTTTTTTTTTTTTGAAAAATTAGTGTTTCAAAAGATACACAAAGGTCACAAATAGTAATATATGCACATATATGGAAAATGCTGCTGTTTTAAATATTGCTTCTGGCAGAATGAAAATACCCTATTTTACAGGCTGAAAGTTTTTAAAATTTTTCCAACTTTGATCCTAGATAAATTATAAAAAAAATATTTTTAGAGCTTAGTTCTCTCTAATTTCATATGCGCGTCATATTGTTACCTTTAATTTGATATATTATTTGTAGTAATAAAAGACATTTGAAATTTCAACCCTCATGTCCACTTTTTCATGGAAATGCCCTGAAGTTCATACAATTATATACCTCGTAACCCACATATTCCTCGTGAAATCCATGTTTAGTAAAATATTGATCGATAGCAATTTAGAAACATAACTTCCCATTCTGACTATTTGTTTATTTTCGAAGAAAACTAGAAAAGGAAGAATTCGACTCGAATTTTTACCAAGATTTCTGAAAAATTCGCCACAGTGCGTTGTCGACAACAGAACAAAGTTTTTTACAACATCGTTTTTAGCTCTTTGGTCACTATATAAATTGAAAAAAAAAAGTATAGCTTGTTAATTTGATCTGAACTGAAGAGTGTTATTAACCATTTTAAAATCGAGAAAGTAAGAAAACGAAAATTTTGATTATTTTACTTTACTAATGAACACAAGAAAAAGTATTGGATTCGTGAAAAATTTCGATTTATGGTTTTTGACGGATTTATACATTTTAGAAGGTTCTGAACACGATTTGACTGTTTTTAAGAATGTCTTTCCGTGAGTCTGTGTGTCTGTCTGCATATGACACAAACTTTGTGGGCGCTTTATCTCAAGAATTAATGCACGGAATTTAATCAAACTTCAGATTCAGTTCGACCTTGAAATAAATTGGTACTGATTAGGTTATGGTTTAAATTGCCCAACAGATGGCACTGCTATGCTCTGTTTTCCATGATTTCCGCGATAGCTATATCTCAAGAACAAAAGCACGGAATTGAAATTAAATTTCATGTTCTGTTAGACCTTGCTATAAATAGCTCCTTATTAGGTTTGGGTGTATACCGCCCAACAGGTGTCGCTGCTATGCTCTGTTTTTCACGATTTCCGCAATAGCTATATCTCAAGAACGAATAGATTGTCATTTAATTTTGGCTGCAGACGATTTGATTTATTTAAGAAGAAAGTTTTGTGACGGCCACAACATACTAGGATTACATACGACGGATTTATACGTTTTAGAAGGTCCTGAACACGATTTGACTATTTTTAGAAAATGTCTGTCTGTGACTCTGTCTGTCTGTCTGTACACTGAGAAAAAAAATATACCTCATTCAACTAGAATGAATAGTTAGGCTGTTTCTAAATCTCTGAACTAGAAATATAGAAGTCCGAACTATGCGAATAGGGTAAGCAACTAAGCTGAATAGACGAAGTGATCGAGAATTTCTAGTCTCTTGTTTTCTAGGTGACGAAATGATAATAAATCGTGCAAACTGCGAGAAATTATCATTTTATTTCTGGAATGGATTTATAAACTAGCATTATAGTTACTAAAACTAGCGTCTTGTGTTCGCATCTATTTGCAGACATTTTTAAATAAGTCTGACCACGAGAATATAGGAAAACACTCTTGAATTCTAATAGGAGACTCTAGAACTCTCTGGTAAAGGGGACTAGAATTTATAGGGATGACATGGAACTATTTTTTCTAGAGCCACAATTTAGATTCTAGTTGAGAAGGGCAGATTTTTTTCTCAGTGTATGTGACAAAAAATTTGTGGGCGCTCTATCTCAAGAACTAATGCTCGGAATCTAATAAAACTTTATATTCAGTTAGTCCCTGATATAAATTGGTGCTGATTAGTTTTTGGTAAAAATCGCCCAGCAGGTGGCGCTGCTATGCAGTATTTTGAAGGATTTACACGATTTTAGCTATAGTCATATCTCAAGAACTAATGCACGGAATTTAATAAAACTTGAGTTTCAGTTAGACCTTGATATAAATTGGTGCTGATTCTTTTTAGTGTATGCGAAACGAGATAAGAAGAAAGTTTTGGGATTGACACATCCAACTAGTTTTTAAATGTGAAAATTAAACACGCATTATTTTGACAATATAGTTCATAAATCAGGGTCAGATTTAAGTATATAACACACGGGCCCAGTGCGGAAAGTGAAATTTTGGCAGTATTCTTTTTTTATTTTGAAAATGTTGCAAATTTCACATTCAGAATTCACAATCCCTTTCTTTTACTATCATAAACAAATTAAAAGTTTTCCTTTTTAAATACCATTGTAATCAAGTAATTACCGTCAATGAAATCTCCAGCGTATAAAATGTTGGAAATTCCATGATATATTGCTTAGAGTCTAAAGTTTAAAGTAAGGAATACTGTGCCTATAGCAAAGGCGTGTCCAGAGGAGCGGGAGATCACAGGGATCCTGACCCCCTTCGAAATTATATCTATGTCCAGCTACAGTTTCGTCTGTTGATGAAGCACGTATTGCTAACTAATGGTTTTGCAAATTGAAAGAATACATTTTCGCATAGCAGTTTCATTTTCTGTTGAATATAAATCCATTTAAATTAGACTTGCTAACATTTGATTATATTCTTCATTTTTCTTTTAATTGAAACTATACTGCATACATACTTCAGGTAGTTTTTATGTTATGCTTAAAAACTACACGCATTGCAGTTTGTCTTACAACTATTAAAAATGAATTCAACATTAGAAGTTTAAAATTTTAAGTCAGCATAATTTCTAAACTACTTCACCGAATGACTTCTTGTTTTGTATCCTAGATTTTGTTTATTTATTTATTCATTCATTTATTTTTATTTATTATTATTATTTTTAAAAAATACAAATATGATATCAAAATAGGATGTTCGTATTGACAATGTCAGAGTTTGATACACTTTCTATATAAAAACGGTTTTTTAAGCTTTTTTTTTTTTTTTTTTTTTTTGCATAAATTGAAAGAAAACATTTTCGCATAGCATTTTCTGTTGATTATAAATTAATTTAAATTAGACTTGCTAACATTTAAAAAAAATCCCTGACGGCTCGGCCTACAAGTACAGGTAGATTTCGAAGACGCAGATCGTGGGGCGCCTGTTTATTGGGAATTGCAGAAGAAATGACCTTTTTGCCATGATGCGGCTGTTGGAACCGCTCACTTCGAAATCTACCTGTGTCTGTAGGCAGGGAAAGCAGTGATTTTTTTTGTTTTAATTATTTTTTTTTTAGACTGTAAGGGTTGGTCCAATAAAAAACTTGTCAATATAAAAGTTGTAGATATTATTAAAAGGATTTATAATTAATCTAAGCGGATTTGATATCTTGTGAATTGACAAAGTTATGAATTTCTTTCTTCTTAAACCCCTATTTTTCCTCCCCCTTGAGGCCATTTTTAATTATATCAAAAATCTGTCCTACATAAATTTTCGGCCCTTTTACTAGAAGTAATAATAACTTTAAACGGATTCTATACGTAGCATAATTAAGAAGTTATGGGTTTTTTTCTGTTTTTACAAAAGCCCCCTCCCCCCCCCCTCCCCCCCCACACATACACCCTGATTCAATTTTGCCCATTAACGAACTTGGCCGAGATTTTATGCCCCTTGATTTTATGTATCAGTTTGGAAGAGATTTATACAGAATTATTGAAGTTATCGTGTCCATAAAAAAGTGATATGGATAGATAGATAGATAAAGTTTTGAACTGGGTGTGTTTTTGGGTTCTGGGAGACATGATCAGCGTAGATCTGCAAAAATTTTCCAGAAATTCCAACATAGGGGAGAATATAGCAGGTAGTATTTCTTACAAAATCTACCTAAAAATGTAAACTGTACTGCATACACACTTCAAGTAGTTTTTAAGTTAAGCTTACAAAACTCCACGCATTGCAGTTTGTCTTACAACTATTAAAAATGAATTTAACGTTAGGCGTTTAAAACTTTTAAGTCAGCATAATTCTTAAACTACTTCACCGATTCACGTTCGCTAATTCGCAACCGGTGCATGTAAAATCCTTCGTGGGTGCAAAGTCCTCCAAGTTCCTTGTGAATTACACTTCTGGAGTCTGGAGGTGTCTAGTCAGGCGAAGGTCTCGTCCCCTGATGAAGGTTCTATAAATACGAGACCAACTCGAGTAGCGATGGCTATGACATGATGACGTACGGGTGTGCGATACAGCCTGGAATTAATAAATACTCAGCATGTCACATCCGTCCGGCATGACTTCGCTACACTGTGCAGTGCTGAACCGTTTCATCCAAACATCAATTAGCAACCGGCAAACTAAGGAAAAGCAACTTAGGCAACAAAATGTATAGTGAATCCGCATCGACCTGGAGATTTATCAAACAGATCTTCGTCATGTGGAGATCAGGCGAATCCTGGCCCCGTTGCCAGGCATCAAGCTGGGCAAAAGCCCAGCAGGTAGGGGCCTGGTCAGCGGTTTTAAAAAAAAAACTACTTTACCAAATGACTTCTTGTATCGCACATTGTATTTATTTATTTTTATTAACATGACATGATCAATTATAACATTAGCATTAAAATTTGTTATTTTGTTACTGTTACATATATAAATTAAAATGCGCAGCTGAAAATGTTGAAGAATGTTTGAATTATTGTAGAATGTTTGAGAATGATAACATCCTCAGAAGCGATATTCCTATTTAAGAAAATTGAGTATAGTACACTATACAAATTACTCGGAAACGTTTCCGAAAATCAGTGGAAGCAAAAGAAACTTTGTTTTTATAAATACGTCTTTAAATATCAAAAACATTTTCGGTTTCTGAGGTTCCAAGCATAAAGAACGCTTTATGTAATCATGGGTATAACGCAAAAGAGGTTATTGTATATTTTCGTAGATTAAGAAATATTTGTCTTTTCTTGCAGTGTATCCAACAGTGGGTGATTGGGGTGATTGTGTTCCGGTATTTTGAATATTATTGTATAGAAATCTTGGGCTTATTTAATCGAAGAAATTTGCGATTAAATAAGACGAAAATTTTATACGCAAATATAGTCGTATTAAAAATACCGGAACCCAATCAGACCTGCTGCATTTTGGATCATAATGAAAGATCCGACTATTCTGGCTGTGATATCTATCATCTTAAAATAGCTGAACAATAGCTTGATAAAATTTATCATATGCATATGTAGTTCTTATCATTTATAACTGAAGATAATACTTTCAGTCTAGGTGTTTCAAAAAGCATTTTCTTTTACTGTATCACTTTCTTTGCACTGTACGTGTACGGAAAGTAAAAATGCGATTAAACTACAGCTTATTGTTTCGGGAAGCACGGAAACAGAGCTATATACAGGGTGTTCTAAAATCAGGGTTGTAGTGGGTATCTGCCCGGGTACCCAATTAGCTACCCGCCCGGGCTGGGTATTTTTTTAAACGCGGGTTTTTTACAACACTGCCTAAAATGGACTGCCTCATTTTAAAATTCAATAACTTGCAAACGGTGACATACATAAAAAAAATTCTTGCAGGAGGGTTATGTCAGACGTCAGGAGTTATTTTTTTTAAAGTGTGATTCCTGATTTTAGTTCGAATTACCAGCAATAGATGGCGCTGCGAGCAATAGACGTCCAATCAAGGCAGAAGCAAAAATCACCCAGCATTGATGCGAAGGAAGGAGGTTAAATATATGGTGTGGAGTGGGTCACATACTACAGTGGTGAAAGGGAGGAACACGATTGTATTGGCTTCCATATATTTAACCTCTTTCCTTCGCATCAATGCTGGGTGATATCAGTTTTGGCCTCGATTGAGCGTCTGTTGCTTTCAGCGCCATCTATCGCTGTTATTTGAAACTAAAACCGGGAATCGTAGTAAGAAAAACTCCTGCCATCATACATTATTCTCCTGCAAGAATTTTTGTAATATCTGTCACCGTCTGCAAATTATTGAATTTTAAAATCAGTGAATCCATTTTCGGACACCCGGTGTATAAACCAGACATATAACGAGGATATAACGACTACTCTGGTATGTAACATATTTATGCACAATTATATACTGCATAAATTTTATTTACTATTCTTACAGTAATTATTGCATTAGGATATAAAATTACCATTGAAATGTTCTTATCAATAGATTTGTTTACTTAACTCTTGAACACACTCTTAATATGTTAATTGTATTGAATTCTGTTAATTATATTTGAATTGTCTAATTTCATAATCTAGAAAATTACAGAAAAACAACTTTGAATTCAAACACTAAATAAATCTGTAAATAAAGTAATTCCAAATACTAATAAGAAATCCGGCATTAAAACATCATAAAGATCGAATAACGAGTAAATAGACAAGTGTTGTCATCAAGAAATTAATTCCTCTGGTGTATCGTGTTGCATGTAATAATTGCTATTATTACGTATGCCACGTGTGGGTTAGCACGTGATTGTATCAGCAAGTGTCAATGGGGAAATTCTATTTCTTCATGCGATGCGTCAGCGTCACTATACCGTCAAGATTCGCAAATTGTTGAGCGGAACAATTTTTGCAGAAAACAAGCAAGTTACTGTTACATGATTTGTAGAATGGCACATTTTTTCCCCTGAAGCAGCGTTAACAATAGCGTCGGTTCTCGCAACAAACTACTCATTTTTTTTTTTATCGCACTATTTACTATAGTACATTGTTCAAAATGTAGCACGCTACACTAAAAACTATTGTAAAAAGTACAGACTACTGTAGTTTTTCCTACTTCTGACCACTGATACACAGTGTAATCTTTCTGTTGGGCAAAAGTTTAATCCTGTATAATAGTTTTCTTGTTTAGTCATTTTTTTTTTTTTTTACTTTGTTTTCCTCGTGGCATTCCAGCTAACCCTTTTACACATTAACAGGTTGCCGCATTACCTTTCGCGTTACACCGCTAGAGTCATGTGATACTCTTTTAAGTTTTACTAATTATTTACTCATATTTATTTACTTTCATTAATTCGATATACAGCATACAGCAGATTGTTCTTACCTTTCTGTATTTTCTCGTTACTAGCCATTTTCTTGATTTATTTGACTTTTATAGCTCTATTCTTATTTTTCGTTTTTCCGGTGGACGTTTCTCGCTAATTTGTTTTGATCGCCATTTTGGTTATAGTTATGTTCTGCTGTTTATTTCTGCTTGTGCCTGTTTGGTGGATTCACCGCTTAGCTTTGGGGCTGTTCAGAACAGAAGATCAGGCGGCGCGCGGGCGATGGAGATTAAAATATCGAGTGAGTCTATACTGTGAATGAAATTGAAAGGCCTGCGTTCGTTATCATTGATTTGGACATCCAAATCAATGATAATGATCACGGTCCTTCATTTGACTAATTAGCGTATTTTAATGATATTTTGTTAAATTAAGAAGTGAACTTGGTGGCCGAATGGTTAGAGCACTGCTCTTGATTCTAGAGGTTGCGGATTCGATCCCCCAAAATTTCTGTTTGATTTTTCTGTTTTTTTTTTTCTCATTTAAAAATGTTTAATCGGTTGCTTTGTATTTTTCATGATTAATGGAATATATTTTATAAAAGCAAAATTTGATATTATTAACAATTACTTATTTAATTAAATACGACAAATTCAGCTATTTTACGATTAAAATTTTACACTACAGTGTCTTTTAATATTTAAACATTATTATTATTATTTTCTTTTTAGCAAATGTAAAATAAGAAATGAAAATATAGTCAATTTGCACGAATTTCTCCATGTTTTTATAATGAGTACTTCAACAGTGAATTTTTAGTACGAATAGAATGCAAAGCATATTTTACAATGTAAAAAATATTATAAAAATAAAATGTAAAATATTACATTATTTAAACTAGAAATATCAGTACCTATTTTTGTAAAGAGGTAAAATACATGTGGTTTACCTTCTAGTTTCGTAATGAATATAAATAAAATATAGTTAGAATGTTTATAAATTTTCTACTGAATGTACAAGTATTTTAGCATTTGTTTCTCGTGTTTTATGATGTTTATTGCAATATAATAAATAATGCAATTTACATCGAAAAATGAATTTCAAGAAAAATAAATTTTTAGAAATTAATAATTATGTTTCAACAAGGTTGTTATCGAAAAATATATTTTAATAAAATGTTTAAAAGCTTTTTTATCAAATTTTAACAAAGATTTTATTTTACTATTATAAATAAAGAAAGAAATATTTTAACATATGTTAAAAGATTTATCGTAAATCAAGGTCGTGATACCAACATATGTTGGTATCACGACCTTGATTTATTAACATTCTATTTATCCCAAAAAATATAAAGCAACTGATAAATAATTTTTAAATTAATAAAAATAGGTGAAGAAAATCGGAAATAAACGGCGAGCATTCACTTTGTATCCATACTTTTCAGGTTCATCTGTGTAGGACAACCCAAACGTCAGTAAAGTACATAACAATTTTTGGTACTTTTCGGTTAGCCGGGCGCCAGTGAAAAAAAAATATAAATATATATCTACATATATGTTTGTGTATATATGTATGTATATATATATGTGTGTGTGTCTGTGTATATATTTATATTTGTTTCACTGGTGCCCGGTTAACCAAAAAGTACCTTTTTTTTTTAGAGTTTACATTAATTTTATTGAAACCACCAATACCGTGTTTCAGGAATTCGGTGATCCGAACGTCCTCTCCCTTGTTAGTTAAAGGTGCACTGGTTATAGAAAATTTAACTTTATAATATTATATGCATTGTTTTGTACAATATATATATATTTATGTAACTGCTATCAACTAAACTAATATATCAGTTTTAGTAGGTGCTGTAGTTTAAGAGACATATTAGTTGACAGCAGTTATGTAACTATATGATGTATATATATATATATATATATATATACAGTGGAACTCCAGTTATACGTTTTGCCCGGGACCGGACAAACGAAACGTACAACTCAGTAAAACGTACAACTCAATTAATGGTTTACCGGAACAATTTTTAAAATATATCGTGAAAACTTTGATCCGCTGAGGAGTTTACTACCTTTTATATTGAAAACAGAAGTTACCTAAGTAGTACTGCACCCATGACATAATTTTTTGGAAATGGAAATGAGAAGAAAAAAGTACATAAGAGAAGTACACATGAAGTTATTTTATCATAAAAGCTTTATTAAAATTATGTTTAATACACATAGAGTACTTAAATGAAATCGTTGGAATCGCCATGGAATATAAATCATTTATCAAAAGACATTTCAATAGTTTACTGAATCTTGTTTAAATAATCACTAATCTTCGGTTGTTTCTTTTCAGCAGAGCCGACACTGAACAGCAAACTTTGCATTTCTGTTAATAATGCGGCCGCCTTATGGTTATTGCTTTTACTACTGACGAACCGTTTTATTACGTCAGAAGCTTTCACATCAGCTCTGAAGTTTGAGTGGGATCTTTCAAATCTCCTCGGCCGCGTCGTCAGTGTTTCCGGTTTCAAAATGGATAAATGAAAAATAAATTCGTCCAGGGACGCAAAAGCATAACGTATAACTGAGGGAAATGTGTAATTCAAAACGTATAACTCAGCTAATTTTTAATGGTAAGTGGTCGGGACCGCTGAGTTGAAACGTATAAGTGAGGGAAACGTACAACTCAGGTAACGTATATCTGGAGTTCCACTGTATACACATCATACTTTCGTATTCTATTATTTTTATGTTGGATCAAAGGCTTAAAAAATCAGTTTAGAATGTTAAAAATTTTAAATTTTTCAGATATCCGATCATGTTGCTACAGCTGTATCAATCAACCTACCAAACCAAGTAAGACACAAAAAAGCCCAATCACGTGATCAAATCGCCCACAGAATTTTTGTGAGTCACCCGCGCGCAGCGCGCGCTAAAAATTTGCAGGTTATGAACGCGGATCGGGCTATCTGATCACGTGATGCTTTTCATGAATGTTTCAGGGGTTTATTATGATGAAATAAAAATAGATATTCCTATTATAAGATCCATTTTTTTTGGAGGATAAAGATGTGTAGTCGCTAGTTTCACCTAATCCGAGCCACAGAAGCTTAAAATAATTGAAATAATTAAATTATTTCAATATATTAAATTATTTAAATTTCCGATAAGACCTACTCCATAACCCTTCTCTCCATCGCGCGCGCGCCGCGCGATCTTCTTTCCTGAACACAACCTTTGTGTATTGCGATTGTTATTCGTTTTTGAATTTTTGCAATTTCCCCATTCGAGTACATTGTTTTGGAGTGGCCTGTGCTTTTGCTACAGCGCCTAGAATCAAGGCAACACTAGATACCGGGCTTGCTCATTCGTTCTCATGACGTCAAAAATAGTGGGTGGCCGCGACCAGCGATTGGTTCAAAGCGACGCGCCCATCATTTTGTGCCAATCGCTGTATGTATTTCGTCGCGGCCAGCCACCATTTGTGACGTCATGATAATGAATGAGCAAGCCCGGTATCTAGTGTAGGCTAGAACTCCTATACTACAGGCTGAATCATACCGCCATTTAATAACCCAACGGACCAAAAAACAAGCTGAAACTGGTTAGGGTACCGTGTGTACCGTAATTGTGGACGGCGAATGACAGTGACAGGGACGGCAAACACCTGCTTGGGCGGTTTCCTAAGCTGAGCTGGGTTACAATATTGTGGTTATTTTGGGCAACAGGGTGGATATGCGTCAGCTCCTCTTATAGGAATCTTAGTGTAGCCCTGCTAGAATACGCAGTGTGGAAACCGGCTATCCCAGTAATGCTACAGCGTCTCGAATACATAGTGTGGAAACCGGCTAAAAAGTGCTAAAAATTGTAACCGATAAATGTGCAACGATCCTGTACGATAATAGGACGATCGCGACATCTGCTAGCCCTTTTTAACGTAAACATTGTATTGAAAAAATTTAGTAAATATCACATGTATTTTGAACAGTTATAAGTTGATAATCAAGCAATGACATAAAATAAGATGCAGAATATCTTTTCAGGGGATAACTATATTTTATATCATCATTGTTAAGTCGCTTCAGTAATGAAACGAAAAAAAAAGAATTTGTTTTTGCAAAAATGTGAAAATAAATATCCAGACAACTTTAGCCTATTATTCAAAGAGAGAAGAAGAAGATAAAAATAAGAAATTTTTTTTCAAAGAAATTTCTGAATCACTAATGCACGTACACATATGAATTAGTTCCGCTGTATATGCATACATGATACTGCAAATTGATTATTATTATGGAACAGATGTGTTTACACGCACACACCGATGTTTGGCGACTTTTTGATTGGAGTGATTTCCAAGCCCGAGCCAAACCAATAACTTAATATATTAGCCAAGTTACCATTAAAAGAAAAAAAATCTCCAAAATTTTGCGACTTTTCTCCTTTTTACAACAGATTAAAAAAAAACTGTGCTTGAGTGCAAGACATTATAGCTTTAATCTTTTCCACTCTTCTAGCAGAAATTCATCCTTTGGTACGCTAAATAGAGATAGTTTGCTGTTCTTGTATCAAGTATTGTAACCAGGCACAAAACAATGCGTGTCACGTTTTTTAGCCATGATCACTATCCTAATAATATTATAAATCTCATTGTGTGCAAATGTTAGGCTGAAGCCAGCGTCAAAATGGAGCATTTAATGATCCTTTATTTTTGCATATAGGTTGATTAAAATCCTCTTTTGTTTATTTTATTCAAATATTTTCTTTAATAATTAAAAATTTCATTATTTTCATAGAGAATAAATGGACATTTTTCCATACAATTTAACCATTTTACTTTATCGTTGCCAGGTGCTTTGATCGTTGCCACAAAAATAAAAACACGGAAAAATAATTTTTCCCCAACAACTAATTTTCAATTGAACGATTTTCACGTGAAAACTGAAAATTAAAAAAATTCAAAAGAAGGTGAATTTCCGTGATATTTGAAACAAAAATATGGAGTATTTGTTATTATACATGAAGTATGAATATCGGTTAAAATAAAAAGATATTTTTCTGTCAAAAACTGCGTTATAATTAGAAGGAAAAGTGCAACAATAATTATATTATTAAAAAATAGATTTCGCTTGGACCATGGAACTATGAAAAGGATCCTCCTCGGCTTGGACAAATATGATGTCATAAATAAAACATGTATTTTCAAATATTCGTAATAATACAAGGAGCATGAATATCAATGTATAATGAAAGTAAATAGATAATGGACGTAAAATTTAAAATGAAAACTGAAATATTTTTTATCGATACTGATTAATAATTAGCTTGAATACCAGTTACACACAAATGTGAGTTTTCCGCTAAAATTTACGTCCTGATTGCCAGAAAAAGAAAATTAACAAGAATTGTGCCATTTAAAAGAGATTTCTCTGACGAAAAAGTGACGTCATATTTGAAATAAAATGGGAATTTTCAAATGTGTTTTAGAAGGAGCGTGAATCAATTCATTACATTAATAATACAAGAATCGGCAAGTTTAGAAAGTAGATGAGTTTCACGTCATATTTAAAACGAAAAATTTAAATATATTTTTTTAGCTAGCGATTATTATGCATGAATATCAGTTACATACAGATGAGAGTTTTTTGCCAAAAACTACACCATGATTATTAGGAAAATAATAATAATTACGAATCTATTATATTAAAATCTGACCGCCTGTTTGTATTTCGCAGAGGATGTCATAAACTCTCAGAATTTAAAAAAATGATTTAATCCGAGATATGATTATTATTATTTTTTATATAAATTTAACGAAGTTGCTCTAAAAATGGCAACTAAATTATTCCAATTTTGTGGATAAAAAAGAAGAAATGAAACGGAATAATATATTTTTTCTCATTAAAATTGAAAAAAAGAATTTATTTTCAATTTGAATAGATGGTGAAAGAAAAAAAAAAATCTTGATTACAGTAAATTTTTTAAAAAATAAAAACGTATTTTCACATATTCAAACTTCATGAGTCAATTTATTCTGGAGAACAAATATCGTCTGTCAACATACTTTCCTTTAGAAATAAAGAATTTTTTTTTCAGTTGTAGTGTTGTAGTACAGCGCCTACAATATAGGCGCTGTAGTTATAGATTAAATCAAGGAGGCAAATTTAAGCTCCATGCATTTAGGTCTACAATTATTGCTCCCTATTCACAAGAATTGAATTTAATGAAAAAGAATATACTATTCCCATTATCTTTGAAGGATGGCTATTAAAACGTTTCACAAAGGCGTTAAAAGTAAAATGGTTTACCAGGTAAACATGACATATGTTTTTACACAATTCGCCGATTTCCACGATTTTATTTGGCCCGCCTTTTTTGTTGGTTGGAGTTTCCTTTTCGTGATTATTTGTCACAAAATTTCACTTTTTTAAAACTTAGTTATGTCAAGGAATACATAACATAGAAATACTGTATTGTCTCCAATGGAATGTGATCAAGAGTTAGTTAATTATTTACGTTTCTAATTATCGGGAATGAAATATTTTGCTTAATTAATGAATTTATTCTTATTTTAATGATACGTGAACGAAGTCACGGGTAACAGCTAGTCTTTCATAATTTTAAAGCTTATGAAAATCACTATCTAAGTCAGAGGAAACAGGATCTAATTTAAGATTTAAAATGCTTACCACCGGCCGAAACGTTTTCCCAATTTGATTCTTATACAATGTTTACGTTGAAAAGAGCTAGCAGATGTCGCTGCGATCAACCTCTTATCGTACAGCATCGTTGTACATTTATCGGATTCAGTTTTTTCGTACCATTTTGTAACCGATTTCTACACTATTTATTCTAGGTGCTGTACTTTTGCTTATTGTGTCTCATAGTTGCTATATAATTTACCTGCATGGTTTCTATAGTAACATTGACTGTTGACTGCTGATTGTGCTTTTTGGTCGTCGCACATAGGAGTATTTTATGAAAAATGTGGACAAAAATATTTTATGAGCTATATCAAATTGAAATGTTGTGAAAAGCTATTTAGAGCCATTATATATAATTTTTTAACAAAACATACAACTTTTTTTTACGAATTTACAAAAAAAAGTATTTGCTTTTAAAAAAGTAAACTATATATTTAAAACAATTCAGAATAAACTTTTATGATATTTAATGAAATATTCAGTTTTTTTTTGCATATTTATAAAAAGTTTTTTCTTTAACTTATCAGATTCATCTTCATCTATGTCATCTTCATCCTCATCTTCCTCTTTTTTTGGATGTTGTTCGTATGGTGTTTCTGGGAGTAATAGTTCTATTGTTTCGCTAGAAAATGGCTTGCTTTTTTTTTCTTAGGCTTTGGTCTTGAACTACTTATAAAAGGATCAGAATTTAGTAAAAGTCTGTTCAAAACATCTTTATTATATTGCTCTCGAGAAAATCTTCAGGAAAAATTTTGCCTATATTGGCGGAAATGTTTGTTTCTAGCTTCAGCAGCCTCCTCCGAAAGTTGGCCGATAGGTAATATTGCATGTTTAATTACTGTGGACCCATGTACTAAAACTTTATGTACTGTTGGTGACATTGGGTGCCACCCATATAATTCGACATAAAGCTTTGCAGTTTCTTCGGTGTAATTTTCAAATTTCTTAACATCAATTCTATATCCACTTGACAGTGCCTCTAAAATTACTTTGAACCTTTTTATAAGGTCAAAATTTATTCCAATGACTCGGGAAGCAGTATTAGGGTCCACAAAAAATCTTCTTGATACATTTCCCTCTTGCGTTTTGCCAAAACCTGCCTTGGGAATATCTACTAGACCCATTTCTTCTTTGAAACTATTTTGAATTCGTTTTTTTTTTTTTTTTTATTTTTTTTTTTTTTTTGTTTCTGCCACAACATTTTTGTCTTCATTGATTCTTGCTTGCCACTTTTTAAGATGAATTTTATATGACAAATGCAAAAGTGATTTAAAAAATCGAATCCGTGCATGAAGAATTGATAAACCGAATCTTAAGGCATCAGGATTCTCAGGATTCTTCTTCTCCAACGTATTAAATTTTTTTGAAGTTTCTCCACTTATGTAGCATCTTATTGTTGATGAAGTACTTGTCGCAGCATTGCAAACCTTCGCATCAGGGTTGGGTTTTTGACGTCAAAAACTGGTTTTTGACATGACAGTGGTAAAAACCGTGTTTTTACCGGTTTATACCGTCAAAAACCTATCATTTTCGATTATCCTCCAATTTACGGTGTAAGTGTAGCATACAATACATTTCTAGATTGATTTTACCTTGTTGTTCTTGTTATTATTATTATTTACAATTACATTTGTTAAATTTATTTAAAAGAAGATCATTTCCTAATATGGGAAAGATTTAAAAATACAAGAGTAAAAGAAAAGAACAATATTTGTCATAATCTTCACTAATATAGATTCTACTAACTGCAATTAACATTAAATGATAATAAAAGGTTATAATTATTAAACAAGAATCAATATACGTTTTTAATAAAGTACATTAAAATTATTTTAGAGATGTAAAAATGCTGTTACATTGTATGACAATAAATGTTAAGCATAGACTGGCAGTGAATAAATTTGAATATTCTTCGATATAATACTTTAAAATGCATATTTTATGTATTTCATAAATGCAATTAAGGTGATTTTCATTTGCACTTCAATAAGTAGAATCTTAAAGTTTTGTTTTCAACAATGTAATAAATTGTACCGAAATTATACACATTGTTTAATCTAATACTTATAGGTTACAGGATTTCTTCAAAAAATCTAATTTGCCAAATAGCTTAAGATTATTGTAGAGATCTTCTAACAAAGATGTACATGTATTATTCTAATGCAATTCTTTTTTGTTTTTCTTGAATGGATAAATATACTTTAGAGTCTTTTTGATTCTGAATATTTTATGTAAAACAATTTAATATTAAAGATAGAATGAAAAAAAAATGTAAAAACAAACTACTAAAAAATGGGTTTTTGACAGTTTTCGACATTTTTGACAAGGAGGTTTTTGACATGACGGTAAAAACCATGGTTAAAACCGGTAAAAACCGTCATGCGTCAAAAACTTGCCAACCCTGCTTCGCATCTACCATAGTAGGTATCAGCGTGTGTTTTATATAATATAAACTACCATTAGTAGTAGGTATATCAGTTTCTTAAGATTTTTAACTTGATTTTCAATGTATTCAATTTTTTCATTATTAATATAGTTCGTTTCATGAACAAAACGAATGCGTATTGGCCTGCAGAACCCTGTAGTGGAAGGTAGAGGGTTCTGCCACAAAATCTTTTATTAGTCGTCAACTTCTTCAGCCAATTTTATGTTAAGCCAATGTTCATTTACCTTAAGAAAGCAACTTTTTTCCCTATTTGGCAGTCTCCCATGTTTCTTTAAAATCCGAATTGAAACGGCTTAACGAACGTTTTATTGATTCTTGTTCATCTACTGGGCATTTCGTCATTTCTATAACTTGCTTTCCATGAAACGTTATTTTTCATCTATTTTGTTATTAGAACAATCTTGCATCAAGTCGAACAGAAACTTTATTGAAACAGCTTTCACTGTCACTGAAGTTTCTAAAAGAAAAATGAAGTTTTTTCGTTTTCAAAATATCGTCATCTTCTGATACCATTTTTTTTTATAAAAAGGTAAAAAAAAAAAAAATGGGGCAAATTGGGACAAGATTTTATTTTATGAATATAACAAGGAATATCTAAATTTTATATTCCAACAAAAAGTTTTGCCGGGAAAAGGGCGGAACGTATTTATAAATCACTAATAATTTTAAAGAACTAGTAAAAATCACACTTATTTTTAAAGATAAAACGATGTAGTTTTATTCATAATTATATTCATTTATAACTAAAACTAAATACAGTAATTTAAGCTACATACCTTCCATTTATTTGTCCATAAAGGGTTTTTTCAGATCTTTACTGTATACAACGACAAATGCAATTAAATTATGCGCTTCTCACAACAGCGCTGTGAAAAGAGACATCTGCGATGCACGACAGCTGTGTTCAGACTGATAACGCGACGGGTAGTGTTACCGAACATTCCTAAGATAGTGTTTACGTGAAGCACCCACTACTAAGCTATACAAACAATTAAAGTATTGCGGTTTTTAACAAACTTCATTTTTCGACTTTTGTCCAGCTTTTTTTAGAAATACTCCTCTGTGCGTCGGATTGATATCAAAAGTGCTTGTCAGAGTGGAGACTTTTTGGATTTGACAGAGTTTCTTTGTGATAGTATTGTTAGAGCGCCTTGGTAAAGGGGTGTGTCCCGTTGGTGATTGTTTCTCTAGTAGATAGAGTTGAAAAGAACCGGTTTAATCCCAGGTTTATTTCTAATAGACCCGATTTATTCCCAGGTTTATTCCCAAAAGACCTAGTTTATTTCCAAAAAACCCTGTTAATTCCCAGGTTTAAACCGGGTTTTTTCCAGTCTTTGCAACTCTACTAGTAGAGTACCTTTGTGTATACTATTTTGCTCTAGTAAGGTGTCCATACACTTTTTGTCAACAATTATATCTCGGTATTCATTTTTGTTACTGCGCGACCTACGTTATACACAGCCGACTCATGACTTTCAAATGTCGCACGAAGTGGATAATCTTTACACGGCGATTAGCACAAAACGAAGGGCGCGACCTTTGTACCAATCACCGTGTAAAGATGATCCACTCCTTGTGACGTTTTAAACGTCGTGAACCGGCCGTGTATAACGTAGGTCGCGGTTAAGCTCTGTATTTGAATTTTTCCTACATCAAGCTGAGGTAGGATCTTATTTATACTGAAAGAAAGTGCTGTTTTATATGACTTCTTTGGAATTCATTTAGTTGTATATCGCCTCCTTGAGATTTGGCGCCAGGGTTGTGCAAGTCACTGGTTTTACAAGGTTTATTTAGAAATTTTAGGTCAATGTTTGATGTATAGGTAGTCGAGGCTAACGAAAAAGACAGGCTACCGCGGTGCATTCCACTTATCTTTTTTACAGACCGCTAGAGTGACGTATTGCTCTTTTCGTACATCTGTATTGGTGCATTCGAGCATCACTAGACTCCCGCGGTCTGTAAAAAAAGATTTGCGTAAAGCACCGCGGTAGCCTTTCTTTTTCGTTAGCCTCGATAGGTAGTTTGATGACGTTCTGTTGTATATCACCACTGGAGGCAAGTTCTATTGATTATCGTCTCTTAAGAGTTTTTGTCAATCTCTTCTATTTAAGATTTCTTGTGTGACTGCAGTATGTTTATATATTTTCTTTTTATTGATTCGGATAGTAGTCCATTTGTAATGGAGGAAATAGATGAATTATTGAACGATGTCAAGGGAATGTGTTTTTCCACTTCAGTACATACAGAGGTGTAGCTACCGTAAAGAGGCAAACTGCTCCAGGCGCAGGAATCATAAGGGAGCAAAAATTGAAAGAGCGAAATAAAGATTTGTAAAAATATTTGTATATTATTTTTAAAATGATGATTACAAAGTTATTATGGATCGATCATACTTGTTACAATCAGCAAATTCCTATGACATTTTATCTTGTTTTGGATCTCAAACAAAGAGCTTAGATATAAGAGAGGCGACACACATATTTATACATTTGATTCGTTGAGACGATTCTGGATAAAAGCGAATCGTCAAGCATCTTGGCGAAGATGTTATTATCGCCAAGCTAATGCTTGTTAATTTGTCTCATTCGTATAATCGAACTCGTCCAGGTGAGTATCGCCAAGTTCTGGAACAGAAAATGCCTAGGCTTGCCATAGTTTGGACAAACGGGTCTGTCGAAGTACAGTCTGAGCATCGTATGTCGCCAATCTAATATAGAGGCATTCTAATATCAACGTATTAAAACGCATTTTTATACTCGTTTAAAGAAATTACTTCTATTCGCTAAGTTTCAGTTGAAATCACCGCCTTAAGTAACTTCTGCAACATTGTTTCAGTATGCCTGATATATATATATATATATATATATATATATATATATATATATATATATATATATATATATATATATATATATATATATATATATTGTTACCGGTAGCAGCAACGACATCAGAACAAATACTTAACCGATTGAGAACTCACCATGCACTTTCTTTGCCCAAATACAAGATACGTAATCTCAGTCGTATTTCGAGCTAACACTAGAACCATAGAGACGAGATAGGGGTGGAGTGCGTTTTCCGTAGAGAATTCCCTTGAAAAGTGGCATCAATATGACCGGTCTTACAGCATGTAAAGGTTTCTAATTTTGGTGCGTTATCGCTTGCTTGGCAATTTAAAAAATGTGCCGGAATGAAAAAAAATTATAAAAATAGTCAATATCCGGATTACGCATGTGAAGTGTAAAAAAATTACAAAAATGATGTAATAACTTGTTGAAAACAAATTTTCGTTAAAATACAGATAAAATATGCTTAAGTGATACAAAGAGGAACACAAAAGGCTTATTCCATTTTCAAGATATATATAACGATAAACAAAAATATTCTCGAAAATTTTTGAAAATAAACTTGAAAACATAAATCACGAGATCATATATGTAAAAAAGCAGATGCTTGAAATAGTCAACTGCAAACGTGAAAATTAATATTTTCTTATTGCTTTTTTTAACCTGAAAAGTACATTGTGCCAAATTTTAGGTAATTGAAATGAGGCGGATTCATTGCAAATGTTCATGTTACGTATATAAATTTCAATTGATTCACGGATAAGAGATGGGAAATAAAGCTGTGATGGAAAAATTATTTTACTATTTTTAAAATTAATTTTTAAAGTCTCAGTTCTATGTAGTGCTGTAGTATTTCTGTCATGTTTGATATCTGGCATATGCTTTTTTAATCTTGTTTTAAAGTTTCTAGTGGTCATTCCTATATAATATTGTAATGTTCCATCTGCTCTGGTGAACGGTATTTCATAAACACCTGATAGTTGATATGGCTTTATTTTTATTGGGTCTATTTTCTTACAAACTACGCTTTTTAATTTTATTTATGATTTTGGAATAAGACATATATTAAATTTGCTAAGTTTATATTTCAATATTTCAAAGAACCCAGGGAAATATTGTAAAGGAGATAACTTTGAATTTTGTTTATTGAAGTTTTCCTTCACCTTCTTCATGCTCGTAATTACTTTATTAATAGTGCTTTCTTTATATCCGTTGTCTCTTGCTATTTCATGTATTTTATTTATTTCACTGGTTAACTGATCTGGAGTGTTATTATGTGATTATGCAAATGTTCGTTCTTAACTAATACACATACTCCTGTCAATATAGCCTTATTTAAATATGTGAGCTATATAAATACAATTTTGTTTTCTAGTCAGCGTTGGGCACTAAATAAATTTTCAATCAATTAAAAAACTAACTGTTAGATTCATTTATTTAATAATTTTTTACAATATTATTTTCCAAGTTATATTAGTAAATATATATGTTGAGAACTGCACTAGCTGTAATAGATGCAATCTTTAACACATAAAAGTTAAAAAGGCCCTTTTTTGTACAATTCAGGGGAAAAAGGGAATTATACAACATATAAGTTGCCCTGGGCCCCCCCCCCATTTGAGGGGGGGGGGGGGGCATAGTAGTAATCAGGAATGGATTAATTTTCTTTCACTTCGTGCTTGGGTTTGAATATTTCGAGATCGGGTCCGGTTTCGGGTTAACGAAAAATTTTTTTCGGGTTTGAGTCGGGTTGATTTTAAGCACACACTTTGAGTTTGGGTCGGGTACAACACCTGAACCGTGCAGTACTCTGATTCGGAGGAACGCGGAAATTTAATAATCATCATCGTAATTTAATAATCATTTACTTTTTAAATCATAATAATTTAATGTATTTAAAAAAATTCCTCAACTTTTGCCAGAAAAGGCATCTTTTGCTAATGGTGATAGAATGTACTCATCATTTGGGCTTTAAATTGAGAAATATAATGGAATTAAACAAATCAACAAAGTTGTTTGCAACAACTGAATGAATTATTACTTACCATCATACGTAGTATAGGGTAAGTCTTGTAATCGTTTTGAAAATCGAAAAAAAAATTTGACGGATTTACACGTTTCAGACACTGGAGATTCCGAAAAACATATTTTTAGAAAAAAAAAAAAAATTGCCGTCCGTCTGTGTGTGCGTCTGTAAACGCTCTATCTCCCGAAAAAATTGAGATAGAGACTTGCAAGTTGGTATGTACTTAGTATGTAATAATGGGAAGAAGCCTATTTAATTTCAATAACCTCGATTAACCGGAACTATTTTTTTCGGACTCTCGAAATATTCGTTCTGATAAAAGGTATATAAAAATTTTCGAAATTGTTTATTTTAAGAAATTAATATAAAAGACAATAAAAAAACATAAATTTTGCGTAAAGCTTGAAGTCGATCGGATAATGAGTTGCCGAGATATTTGGAATCCTATTTTCCACACTCTTCGATTTTTCATGACCCTGTATTTCATCCATATTTCACTTCAAAAATATATTTTAATTGGAAATTTGACGCTTAATCAGATGCAATAAACCGCTAGTTAATAGGATTATTATTTTTGGAGTTATAAGGAGGTTTCTTTCAAGCAATTCAGTAATCGAGCCTTTAAAGTTTATGACGTCATCAAACCACGATTTTATTTGAATTACAATGCATTTTATAAGTAGTTTACACATTCTTATTTTAATATTTTACATTATGCATATCAATGATGGGTAAGTATTACGGTGGCCCCCAACGACTAGTTTTTATTTCATAACAGTAATAATAAAAACAAATTTAACATATGTTTTAACAAAATAAGGAGATTTTTAATATTGAAATTTATCTGTTCAATTTCTTTTTTTTTTCTTGTTTTTTTTTTTTTTTTTTAAATACAACCTATACTGTTTACAAAAGTGTGTAAATGCGGTAATATTTAATTTTTTTACAAAACAAAATAATTAGCTGTATTTATAAATAATAAAAAATTACATTAATTATTCATAAATTATAAAGTAACACTAATTTGTTTTTTGTTTGTTTGTTTTATTAAAAATAAAGAAAACCTGGTTTTTATGCAACCCTTGATACAACTATGATGTTCCTCATAAAAAAAAAAAGTAGTATTACAGCTCCCTATCTTGAGTGATTGAAAACAAAATTGAACCAGCATAGTTTTGCATAATAATTATTTTGAACATCATAATCATAAATTGAACAAATAAATTTCAATATTAAATATCTCTTTATTTTTTTTAAACATATGTTCATTTTTTAAAATTATTACCGTTATGAAATAAATTAAATTCGGTGCAAGATCTCATAGACGCCGAGTTACAGCTTTCACGGAAATCGAGAAAAATACAACACAACAGCGTCACCTACAGAGTCACCAAATATCAGGGTTGTTAAAAATCGTGATTTTTTTAAAAAAATCAAAAAAATCGGATTTTTTTTATTTAAATCAGATTTTTTTTATTTAAATCGGATTTTTTTGATTTTTTTAAATATTCTTATAGTATAATATTATTTGTGTACTCTGCACATATTTATTTATATTTTCTGCATAGATTTACATATTTCTATTAATTTCATTACAATTTCTAGATATGAATTCAAAATAATTTAAATTTAAAATTGTTGCAAACAAATTTAGATGATTCATTTAAAATTTAAAACATTCTAATATTAAATTGTTATACATATAAATATGTGTGTTATATGTATAAATTTCTATTTAATTTAAAAGTAATTAAAATTTTCTTTCGTGTATTACTCCAAATAACACATATTCTATATAACAACGTGTAATAAATACAAAAAGAATGCTAAATGCATATGGGTATATATTTATTATGCATCATGCAAGAACAATTCTATAATTTTTAAGTTATGACAAAATATTAGTGTGACAAATTATCAGTGTTATTGCCCCCCCTCCCCCTCTTACTCAGCCATGATCAATTTTAGAAAACAATCTTGCTTATTTGACAATACAAATATGACTGCTTAGTGCTTATCATAGTACAATAACATTTCTTATTTTTTTCAATTGCAATAAGCAATGAATTCTAGGAAAAGAAAGAGGAAAGGGATCAGTTACAGGGATTAAAGTATTTTCAATTATAGAAGAAACATGAAACTGGAATTAATTCTATGTTAGACAAACAGTCCAAATATTTATGTTATAATTAGTTCATGTATTGATCACATTATATGATCAATACATCAACATACAGGATATTGTAATTTGCAGGTAAATGTAAAACAAACTTATGAATTATGTATAATTTGCTTTAGAGAAAGTGACTCTCCACTGAAAATACTATTATATTAAATAGATTTAACTTTAGCTTCAGCATTTTGAAAATGGAAGTGACTAAGAAAAAAAAAACTTTAAAAATTAGTAAGTATTTATCAGTAGTTTTGGAGAATGTACTATGGATAGATAATATTTTTAATGCAGTGTTGCATTTACTTTCATAATATAATAGTATTTTTAATCTATAAAAGTTTTATTTAATGTTATTAAAAGGTAATTTTTAATCTGAAATGAATGATTTTAACTTTTATTTTAAAATGAATGAGGAATTTGATCCTTATTCAGCCGTAAATATGAATGTTAAAAAAACTGATTTAAATCAAAGATTTTAAAAAAAAAATCATTTGATTTAAATCATGATTTAAATCACGATTTAAATCAAGCTGATTTAAATCAAACAACCCTGCCAAATATTAATGAGCGCCATTTTATATCAAGGTCTAATTAAATGTGGAGTTTGCTGAAATTTCGCGCATTAGTTGTTGAGTTAGAGGAGCCCCTAAAATTTATGCATTAAACAGGCAGACATTTACCAAAAACAGTCAAATCGTATTCAGGACAGCTAGTGATGGGCATAACGATTCTTTTGATTATTCGAATGAATCATTCGGGCATTACGCAGAAGCATATCTGTCAAACTTCAAATTTTTTACTTTCTTCTATCTTTACAAGAAGAAAGTATTGGATTCATGAAAATTTTCGACTTCCGGTTTCCGACGGATTTATACGTTTTAGAAGGTCCTGAACACGATTTGACTCTTTTTAGAAAATGTCTGTCTGTGAGTCTGTCTGTCTGTATGTGACTCAAATTTTGTGGGCGCTCTATCTCAAGAACTAATGCTCGGAATTTAATAAAACTTTAGATTCAGTTAGTCCCTGATATAAATTGGTGCTGATTAGTTTTTGGTAAAAATCGCCCGACAGGTGGCGCTGCTATGCATCATTTTTTGCGATTTCCGCAATAGCTCTATCTCAGGAACTAATGCTCGGAATTTCATAAAACTTTAGATTCAGTTAGTCCCTGATATAAATTGGTGCTGATTAGTTTTTGGTAAAAATCGCACAGCAGGTGGCGCTGCTATGCGCATTTTTCGCGATTTCCGCAATAACTCTATCTCAAGAACTAATGCTCGGAATTTCATAAAACTTTAGTTTCAGTTAGTCCTGATATAAATTGGTGCTGATTAGTTTTTGGTAAAAATCGCCCGGCAGGTGGCGCTGCTATGCAGCATTTTTTGCGGTTTCCGCAATAGCTCTATCTCAAGAACTAATGCTCGGAATTTCATAAAACTTTAGATTCAGTTAGTCCCTGATATAAATTGGTGCTGATTAGTTTTTGGTAAAAATCGCCCGACAGGTGGCGCTGCTATGCAGCATTTTTTGCGATTTCCGCAATAGCTCTATCTCAAGAACTAATGCTCGGAATTTCATAAAACTTTAGATTCAGTTAGTCCCTGATATAAATTGGTGCTGATTAGTTTTTGGTAAAAATCGCACAGCAGGTGGCGCTGCTATGCGCATTTTTCGCGATTTCCGCAATAACTCTATCTCAAGAACTAATGCTCGGAATTTCATAAAATTTTAGATTCAGTTAGTCCCTGATATAAATTGGTGCTGATTAGTTTTTGGTAAAAATCGCCCGGCAGGTGGCGCTGCTATGCAGCATTTTTTGCGGTTTCCGCAATAGCTCTATCTCAAGAACTAATGCTCGGAATTTCATAAAACTTTAGATTCAGTTAGTCTCTGATATAAATTGGTGCTGATTAGTTTTTGGTAAAAATCGCCCGACAGGTGGCGCTGCTATGCAGCATTTTTTGCGATTTCCGCAATAGATCTATCTCAAGAACTAATGCTCGGAATTTCATAAAACTTTAGATTCAGTTAGTCCCTGATATAAATTGGTGCTGATTAGTTTTTGGTAAAAATCGCACAGCAGGTGGCGCTGCTATGCGCATTTTTCGCGATTTCCGCAATAACTCTATCTCAAGAACTAATGCTCGGAATTTCATAAAATTTTAGATTCAGTTAGTCCCTGATATAAATTGGTGCTGATTAGTTTTTGGTAAAAATCGTCCGGCAGGTGGCGCTGCTATGCAGCATTTTTTGCGGTTTCCGCAATAGCTCTATCTCAAGAACTAATGCTCGGAATTTCATAAAACTTTAGATTCAGTTAGTCTCTGATATAAATTGGTGCTGATTAGTTTTTGGTAAAAATCGCCCGACAGGTGGCGCTGCTATGCAGCATTTTTTGCGATTTCCGCAATAGATCTATCTCAAGAACTAATGCTCGGAATTTCATAAAACTTTAGATTCAGTTAGTCCCTGATATAAATTGGTGCTGATTAGTTTTTGGTAAAAATCGCACAGCAGGTGGCGCTGCTATGCGCATTTTTCGCGATTTCCGCAATAGCTCTATCTCAAGAACTAATGCTCGGAATTTAATAAAACTTTATATTCAGTTAGTCTCTGTTATAAATTGGTGCTGATTAGTTTTTGGTAAAAATCACCCAGCAGGTGGCGCTGCCAGGGGCGCCATTTCAGAAATTTCTTGGGGGGGACAAAGTTTTTTTTAAGGTAGTGGCATAGCCGAGGGTGGAGTTCGGGGGGCTGCACCCCCCCCCCCCCGGCAACCTCTCCGAACGAGAAACGTTTACTGAATCATATATACAGAGACAGCAATACTTCTAATAGGGAATCTCACGTGACCTCTGAAAAATTCCGTTTTAGACAGGTTTTCGTCTTAGCAAGTAGAATTTTAAAACATTATGAAAGTTTTCAGTTATAGACAGGTACCGTTTTTTTTTTCAGGTATTCCTTAAGACTGTTAAAACCTCCTTTCTATAAAGCACTTCTGAAGAGCATACGTGTATTACACTGAAACGTGTCTAAGTGAAATCTGTCTATAACATAATTCTTTCTCAAATGGACAGAAAAAATCAAGTTTCATAGAAAAAAAACACTATACAATTATACTTGCTAAGATGGAGACCTGTTTAAAATGGAGCTTTTTTACAGTCCTTTTCAACTCCTTCTTTGCAGGTTTTACTGCAGGGGCGCCATTTCAAGAGTTTCTTGGGGGAAGGGGGGGGGGGGGACAAAGTGTTTTTTTTTTTTTTTTTTTTTTTTTTTGTTAGAGACAGGGGTTGAAATATCGTGCAGGATTGCCCAAATCGTGCACAAAATAGAAATAATCCCCAACAATAAAAAATGCAGTGTGAGATTTTGCCTTATTATCTTAACTTCTTTCACAAACATGTGATTCTTCAGTGAATATACTTTCAATTTTAGTGGTAGTCCGCGAATTTTTCTTCTTTTTTTTACGCAAAGCAATTCGTCAACCGATCGGGGTAAACATCGCGAATTTTACGAATTGGAATTAGAAAAAATAGTTAACTTGGCAAAATTGGTCGCGGAAAAAATCGTTAATTTTTTCAAACGACCGTGGAAAAATATTACGAATTTCGCCAAAGATCACTGAAGGCAATAGAGATTTTCGTCAATCGGACGCTGAAAAGAATCGCGAATTTAGAATAACTGTTGCAGAAAAATTTCGCGAAATTCGTCAAACGATTGAACAAAAAAAAAAAATCCCGAATTTAGTCAAACAATCGATCAAAAAAAAGGGGAATTTCGTCAAAGATCGCGCAAAAAAATATCTACTTTTGTCAGTCGGTTGCGGAAAATGACTTCCGAATTTCAACAAACGATCGTAGAAAAGAGTCGCGAATTGCGTCAAAAGATTGCGAAAACAAATAGCGAATTTCGTCAATCAGTTGCCAAAAAAAAAGTGAATTTCAACAAATGGTGGAAAAAAATTCGCCAACGACTGGAATTTCGTCAAAGATTGTGCAAAAGAATAGCAATTTTTGTCAGTCGGTTGCGGAAAAAGACTCCCGAATTTCAACAAACGATCGTATAGAAATGAGTCGCAAATTTCGTCAAATGGTCGAAAAAATCAATTCCGTCAATGATTCACTTAAAAATAGGGAATTTTGGAAAATTATCACAAAAAAAAAATGAAACAATTACGAAAAAAAGTCGTAAAATTCAATCGGTCACAAAATAATCAGCACACGAACACCCTCAAGAAGTTACGAAATTTGCAAATGTTGTAATCCATAGGTATAAGAAAATTTTCATTAATAAGAAAATATATAAGAAGTATAAGAAAATTTTCTGTCAGTAAAAATTTTCCGCAATAATTTTCTGCCTTCCTCTTCAGATTCTCATCTAAATTCCATACAATTCAGAAATCTGCAAAAGCCTTGGTCTCAGGTACCTTGCTCCTGCATTGGGTGGGACAACACGACCCAATCTGCAGTACGGATCGAGCCGGGTTGACGCGGCTTATTTTCGTTGCGGGTCAGGTTGACTTGGAACATTTGACTACGGTTGGGATATATATGGCCTAGTGGACTATTTTTTATTCTATTAGTACGGCATTTTGAAATCTGCCATCACTTATATTAAGATATTTTCAAGAGAAATCTGTCACAAGGAATTTTTTTGGAAATTGTAGAACGAATGAATGCAAAATTAGTAGTCAATCCTGGCCCGTTAACAAAGGGTTAATTGTTTCGGGTTCAACTTGGGTTTTCACTATTTTGAGTCGGGTTCGTGTTTCCCGTGTTTTCAAAGAAATTCTAAATATTTTCAGATGAAAAAAAAAATAATTTTTCTACATAAAAGATAAAATTGTTATTAGAGATACAATTGTAGTCTACTTTTCCAAATCATATTAAAATATGGATTAATTTTATTTCATTTCAGGTGGGGTTGCGATCAATGAAAAATTTTTGGACGTTTCCGGGTTTACTGGAAATTACAGTCCTGCATCGGCTATCCGAAATGCATTTCGTTTTGCGTTTGTTTGATTCAATTTTTTTGTTGTTGTTGAGGGTCGAATAAACTTTATACGCTTCGGGTTATGCTTTGACTCTTTCGAATGGGATTCGAGATGAACCGATTATATAAAAGGAGGTTCTGAATAATTTTCAAATGAAAAAACTATAGTATATTTGAATATTAATGGGTGTATATATGTGTTATTTTTTGTACATAAGCAGTAAATTTGTAGATTACTTTTCCATAAATGTATTAAAATATACATTCATTTTCTTTCACTTCGGTTTCAGGTATGAATATTTCGGTTTCGGCTTGAAGTCTGTCCGGTTAAAATCAGGATTCAGGTCGGTTACAACCAAATCTGGACAGGACTCTTAGTGTCAGGCTGTGGAGATTTTTAAGAGTATACTCTATGTATAATATCCTTAAATAAAGCAAATGATTTAATAGCATTATGACGATTGGAGTAAATATAATATGACACTAATAAAACAAAATTAACAAATCATACAATTAGGAAATTGAATACACCTCCCTCATCTCCCCACCCCCGAAAAAAAATTCCTTTTAAATTTTAGGCTAAAGAGAGAATTTATCACTAAAAATCTAGCCTTGGGGGTGACGAGTTTTCTTTTAATCATGATGCTGTACACAGCTCAAAAGAAATTCATAGTTTTTTCTCACATATATTTCTAAAACTAGCCAAAATACTCATTAATGATAAATGTCTCACTTATGGAATGTTGCAATAGCAAGGCTTTAGAAAACATTTCAATTTTTAAAGTGTTTATTAAATGTTTATTACTTTCTTCTATCTTTACAAGAAAAAGGTATTGAAATATGAAAATTTACCACTTCCGGTTTTCGACGGATTTATATGTTTTAGAAGGTCCTGAAACCAATTGGACACTATTTTTAGAAAATGTCTGTCTGCGAGTCTTGTCTGAGTGTCTCAGTGTCTGTATGTGACAAAAATTTTGTGGGCGCTGTATCTCAAGAACTAATGTACGGAATTTGATAAAACTTTATATTCAGTTAGACATTGATATAAGTGGGTAGTGATTAGTTTTTGGTGCAAATCGCCCAACAGATGCCGCTACTATGCTAGATTTTTCATGATTTTTACGATGGCTATATCTCAAGAACTAATGCACAGAATTTCGCCAAACTTCAGACTCGGTTAGACCGTGACAAAAATAGACGTTGATTACGATTTGGTATAAATAGCCCCACAGGTGGCGCTGCTATGCCACATTTTGCACGATTTTCACGATAGCTATATCTACAGAAGTAACGCACATAATTTAATAAAACTTTAGATTCAGTTAGACCTTAATATAAATTGGTGCTGATTAGTTTTTGGTGTATGTGAAACCTGTATGAGATAGAAGAAAGTTCTGGGATTGGCATATCAGACTAGTTTTTTTTTTTTGTTGTTGTAATAAAATCTGTGAAATCTGACGTTATTTTAGCTTTTGATCATATTTTGATTTTTTTTTTTTTTTTTTTGCCTAACTTGTGGTAACTGAAAAATTTTCTGAAATTTCAAATTCCTTGGGGGGGGGGGCGGTTGCCCCCCCCCCCAGACCCCCCGAAATGGCGCCCCTGGGCGCTGCTATGCAGCATTTTGCAGGATTTACACGATTTTAGCGATAGTGATATCTCAAGAAATATTGCACGGAATTTAATAAAACTTGAGTTTCAGTTAGACCTTGATATAAATTGGTGCTGATTCTTTTTAGTGTATGCGAAACCTGTGTGAGATAGAAGAAAGTTTTGGGATTGACACATCCGACTAGTTTATTTTTTATTCAATTACTACCAGAAAATTTGAAAAAAAAAATCTGCAGAAACTTTTTTCTTTTTTTTCAAAATTTCTGGTAGTAATTGAATTAAAAAAAAATTGAAGTTTGACAGATATGCTTCTGCGCATTCTGATTCATTTGAATAATCAAAATAATCGTTATGCCCATCATCACTACAGGACACATACCAAAATGTGTAAATCCATCACAAAAAGGAAGTCGAGAATTTTCATGAATTCAATTTATTCTTCTAATGTTTGTAATAAAATGAAAGTAATAAAATACCTAATATTACTTATTTCAGTTTATTGATGCGTAAACAGTGTAACGAGAGAAAGCATTCAGTTTCCTGTTTCTTTCAGTGAGTGAATGGCCATCTACTATCCTATATATTGTTGTCAACATCCCTTTTTCTAAGCAAATAAAAAACGCAGAACGATAAATGAGATACCATTATGAAAGGATTTTGAAGCGGCTTCTGACATAGTGCACTCACATTTCGTTAAAACCTGTATTTTGATTAAAAATTGAAATTAATTAAAAATTAAATCGGCATTGTTTTCATAAATATGAACTGAAAGGTTTTCCTCAAATTAGTGTTGCCACAAAAATAAAATATCGAAACAATGATTATAAAAATAAAAAAAAAGTCGTAATAAATATAAAGTGGGACATAGTTGCTGCACGTGTTTATTTTATATTTGTGATTAAAAAAGCAAAATTTAAATTCAAATGCTCAATTTATTTTTCTTTATCACACGTTTTCCTCCGAAACTGATGATGTCACCCTGTAATATGCAGTTAAAATACGATTGATATATATATTATTTTCTTTTTTTGCGTTTGCTATCTTCGGTCAGTTTTTACAGCAACTTTGATGGACTAAATGAGATGATATTCTGATTTGACTAATGTTGTTTGCAGATATTTATACTGCTTAATTTTTCTTTAGAAGCTTAAACCTGCATCTAAAAAATATTAGACTGCAGTGCGAAATCTTCGCACGGGTCCACAGATACACATATATCGTAAATGGGTATTTCATTCCGGACGCTTATATATTACTCACGATCTGCGAAACGGGTTTTTATGGAACTTGCCAATTAGGTAATTTGGGGGGGAATGCTTTAGTGCATAACAGATCGTTCTACGTTGTTTAATTATAGAGCTTTGGGAGAAAATTCTGTAATTAGGTTAACCCGATTATGAAAGATTAGCTTTTTAAAAATCTTCTGTATAGACAATTTCCGAGGCTAACGAAAAAGACAGGCTACCGCGGTGCATTCCACTTATCTTGACGTGATGCTCTTTTCGTACACCTGCATTGGTGCATTCGAGCAATACGTCTCTCTAGCGGTCTGTAAAAAAAGATAAGTGGAATGCACCGCGGTAGCCTCGACTAAGACTCCTATAATAGGAGCTGACGCATATCCATTTTGTTTCGGATTATTCGTGCTCAGTTCAGCATCAATCTACCGCAGCCGGAGTTGGGGTTGCCTAAGACTCGGTTCTGATTGGCTGAACCGGTTCTGATTAGCTTGGTTTTTCGACTGAACTTCAATTTGAGACCCAAATCTGAGAGGATGCGTCAGCCTGTATTATAGAAGCTCTAACCTCGACCATTTCGATATGACGTGAAAAACATGGAACCTGGAATCTTCTGTCTGCGCAATCTACTGCACATATTCTCCACACGCTTAGAGCGAATCAATGGTTACCACATTGGCTTCTTTATCTCACTTTATTTGATTGCCAAGTACTTCTTTTGTGTTATATTTTAAAATTTGTTTTTATTTTGATGAAAATCAAGACATGTGTTGTGTTTAGCATCTAGCGTGCAGAAAAAATGAATGTAAACGGGTAAAGATATATCAGGTAAGTGTTTTCTGTCTTTTTTTAGGTGCGTTCGTAATTATATAAATACGTATCACCTATTGTTGTCGTCTGGTCCGTCCGTCCGCATATAACAACACAGAAACTACCCAGCCGAATGGTTTGAAATTTAAGATATATTATCTTTGCAGAATTTTGTCGAGACATTTCAATTTTTTAAAAAATCGAATCAAAACTTTAGAAAATATTAATAAAAACATTTATGAAGAAATTTGATTTTTTTTTTTTTAATCTGTGCTTTCTTTTTATAGGAGCTTTCGAAGTTGAATCGTCAAGCGACCGAGATACTTATTTTATGACAGAAATGAATCTGCAGACGATCTAATTCATTTCACAGAATTAAAAATCATCAAGATTTGAATATTTATATAACTAGCTATAGTACGAACGCACCTCGTTTGTCACGTTTGACGTACAACTTCCAACTTGTTTTATATGTCAGTGTTACAATTTCTTTAGTGTTAGGATCTGATCATGTTATTTCAACTGCTTTTGACCGGTGTTATTTTACGAATTTAATATAATAATTAAGAGGGTGGGGATGAAAAGTTCTTACCTTTGGCACAAAAAAAAAAAAAAAAAAAAAAAAATCTGTAAAAATAAGACTTGACTAATTTTATAGATTTCGTAAGCACAACTGAGAAAATATGTATTCCGTGCACTTTTATTTATAGTCATTGTAACTGAGCAGTTATATCTCTTAACAATCACTATTTTAAGAATTAATACAATCTGTTTCCTTTATTATCATTATTATTTTTGTTTTGCAATTAAATGCTATTGTATAAGTTATACGCGTTCTATTCAAAATCGATATTTTTTATTTATTAATCTTTGTCCACTCAGTCGTACAGTTTATATGCTTTTATTAATTTTAATATTTTCCTGTAATAAATATTTTTCAGGGCACTACCATAAAGGGATTATTTATTTTCTCATTAATGATTTTATTGTTTGGTTTGCAGTGTAGGATTCTTATATTATTTTCTATTTTAATTTCATTTTAAAGCTTGATGTAACTAAATTGTTGTTCAGATTGCTTGTCTTTAGAGTAACAAGCGAGATTTGTTTTTTTTAATAAAATGCATGATCTTTATGAATACTTGATCTAAAGTAGGGCCTGACTAACCTTACATGAGGCCGTAGTTTACAAAGATCCAGTTTGGGGCCCTTGTAGGGTAGACCGGGGGAATGCCGCCACCTTAAGGAACTTCAATTTTTATCACCATCAAAAATCGTATTTATGAGCTAGATCAATTTTTGGAACATAGTGCGCAATCTTAAGAATGTATACAAAATTTGTTATCAATAAATCTTTAAAGGAAATAGTCACAAAAAATTAACTTATTAACCTCTACACTGTGGCGGTATTACCCAGGGAGCTGGGGTAATCCCACCACCAGCCAATACGACTAAGAAGGAAAATTTATTGAAAATCTTATATGCAATTAGCATTACAATATAGTAATTGGAAAGCAAAAGAAATGACATTTTTAGTTTATACGAGTGAAAAAACAGTGTATTTTTAATTTATCTGATTTCTTAAAATTTACAAAAATCACAAATGTAGTTTTCAGCTGTTTCAGCATCGCTACACTCTGAATGCACCCACTTGTCACAACAAGTGCATCTGTACCACAGTTCGTTGGTTCCATATTCATTGCATATGGCACAAAGTTGAACATTTGGATCGCTTGGATCAGAAAGGTCATCATTATCGTTGTCGTCACACAACTTTTTGACGTCGATGTCCTCCTCATCTGAAGATTTTTCAAAACTAAAAAGTCGCTTGCCCGTTTTCTTAACAGATTTATTCATTTTCTTTTGCCGTGTTGTCACTGCTTTTTCTTTCCTTGCCTTGGATTCAGTTTTGATGGACATTCCCACAACCTTAGCTGCAGATTTTCTTTCGGCTTGTTCCTTTTTCAATGTCTTTTCCTTGCTTTTAGATACTGTAACTGCCTTCATTGGGGTTTGCGTTAGAATTGACGAGTGATCTTTTCTTTCAGAACATTCCGCTACCCTTTCTACTGCCAATTTTGGAATTGGTGAAAACTTTTCTAGCGATTGATGAAACGTTTTTTGAGGCACTTCCTGAACGGTCTTTGATGAGCAAGGTTCTACATCCAGTAACTCAACTTCAGAGGTGTTGCTCGCATTTACAAGATTATTTTCTTCACCAGTTTCTTCTAAGATCATCTTTTCTGCCTGTTCTTGATTTTCAGATTCTGTGTCATCTGGATCATCGATGCACATTGGCTCCAGATTTTGAACACTGAAGAAATCTTCCTTGAAGGTGTTTGAGCTTACTGAAAAGATCCCAGTTTACTTTTGCGCATTTTCGCTCCTTTAAAAAATTGTTTTTGACCAATACAGTGGAAAGACGCGTCTGGGGGTAATGCCGCCACCATGGCGGCATCACCCCCGGAGAGGTGGCGTCATAACCCCGTTCCGACAAGATGAAAGAAACGTAGATTTAAAGACATCAAAACAAATGGAAGTGATCAATATTGTTGATTAAAATGTAGGCTAAAATATCTAGTTAAAGGTTATTCATAGTAAATGCAGGCATTGTAACATCTAAAGGTACATACCTCAGCTTAATCAAAATAGAAAAATAAGATCAAACTTCTTCAAAACAACGTTCGTCACTGTAAAAACAAAACAACGCACGCAATGGCTGCCATCCACTCGGGGCATTAGTTGTAGCATCGTTCCCTAGAAGTCAGGAGCTGTCAGGCTGGCTAACCGGTGTCCTTGACTAGCATACCGGGAGTGGCGGCAATGCCCCGGGTGGCGGCAATCCCCCGGTCTACCCTAACATGTTTTTAACTACTATTTGTACTCACTTTAAGAAAAATACAAGGCTGCCCTGTTACCCCTTGTGGTAATCAGACCCTCCAGTAAAGACTAACACTAATCTCTTATTTTATACCAGAGCCGAAACTAAGGAGAGGTGGGCAGAGGGGGCATGTGCCGAGGGCGCCAAATGAACATTTAGTTTGTTGTTTGATATAAAAATAAATGAAATTTGGATAAAAATGTTTTTCAGTTGGAAAATTCAAAAGAAGAACTCAGATGATTGGGAAACTAAACACTATGTGGTAGAAAATTCACAGAATATAATACTTAGTTTTTGTTTTGTTCTAGGTCACTATTATAATTTTGATAATTAACATTAGGTTTAGGAAAGAATCTAGACATATCAGTCTATTACTAGGAAGAGATAGTTCGATGAAATTGGCTGTGTATAGCACACATATATTTTACGGTATTGGAATGGAATTCATTGTTATACCTACAGAAAATCCTGGCTTTTCAGTTTTTATGACATTGTGACTCACATGACTTTAAACACTCACATGACTTTAAACGCCTGCTTAATTGCAATGTAATGCAACTACAGTAAAAACTGTTGTACAACAGAATCTTGTCCTAAATGAAAAAATTACATGATTTCAACAGAAAGAATACCAGCAATTCTATTTGCTGAGATGAAAACCTGTATGAAGCAGAATTTTTTCCAGTTAATTTTGATTCCAGTTTCACAGGTTTTATAAATATTGAACAAAACTTATTACATAGTTCACTATTATGTATTTTATGAAATTGCATATTTTTAATTTTAAAATAAATCAGTTATTATTAACTTCGTAAAATTCTCTTTGTAAATTTACTTTGCAAAGGTGGGTGGTGGGGGGGGGGGGGGGTGTAGACGCCAAAATCCATGTTTACCCTCCCCCCTCCTCCTGTGAAAAAAAGCTAGTTTCGGCGCTGTTTCATACATATGGATATGTTAATACATTTCTGTTGACCTTTAAGTACATAACATGTATTTTCTTTTCAGAATCTTAAGATTTTCCTGGAATGAATGGAACTCGATAACACAAGATGAAGACGCACAGGCTGTAACGGTGTTACCAAGTGGATGTGCGTGTTTTTCACATCATATTCCTTGGTAACATTGCTCCAGCTAAATTCCCTTTAAATAGGGCCCTCAAAATCAAAGCTGTTTGTTGCAGGAGACAAAAATGTAAGTGGAGGTGGAAGTGACTGAGTATATACATTTGAAGGAAAACCACACTGTTCAATTGAGGTATGTTAATAAGAATTTATGCTGTCTTCAGTACTCTAATTATGGTTCTATGTAATGATTCTGTTCTACATTTATTATTTGATTTTTAAGGTTAGCTTTTTACACTAGTTTTTAGCAATATTTATAAATGTGTCTTATACATTTTTCACAGAAATCCTTGTGCATTTTTTTGCATTTAATTATAAATAGTAAGAAGTTTGTCTCAAATATTTTCTTGTGCCTGTGTTTGTTTTTCCAAAATTGTTTTATAAACCTGACCCATTGGTTAGATCGGGTTCGAGTGAAATTGGATATTCTGATAGCATTGATATCATTTGAGCAAATTCCAGGAGGAGGGGGGGGGGGGCAATAAACTAATGATGATTATTATAATAAATTAAAAACACTTTTACATTCAAATATAACTGTTCTCTCTAAGTGTTTAACTATTTTAAGTCATATGAGTTAAATAAATTTTAACATTTTTGTTTAGATGTCAAAGTTAAAAAAACAAATATTTAAAACTTCAAAATTCAGGGGGTTGGAATTCATTCTCTCCTGCTTATGTCTTTATGCAAAGGGCTACTAGTAATTAAATTTTTATATGCTGCATATTTGTTAAACATAATACTTGTTTCAAGAAATACATGTTACTAAAATGGGATTTTATTTAGTTAACATATAACCTTAGCTGAAAATTTTCTCCACTGCTGCATCTTTTTTCATTGAAGTAATAATATAATTTTTGAAACTATATAAATGTGTATTATCTACTAGAAAAAAATTATATATACAGTTACTTTCTTGTATTTTTGAAAAATGTTGAAGAATAAAATATTTTTATTTAATTTCATTTTATTTATGTATTATTATTCCAATTGTTTATTCATTAATTACACTTTTTAACTTGAATAGCCAGAAACCCAGTCGAAAAGAAGATTTGAAATTTAATTACTGATTAATAATGCATTAATTTTAATTTAATAGGTAAGGTATATAAACAAGCCTGCCACTGGTGGATTTTATTATTTTCTCTACAACTATTTCTAAATCAATCTACCCCAAAAATTTGTAAGAATCTGCAATGAAGGTCATTGTTTTGAAATAGTGGTGGACAAAATATTAATAATAATTGCCAGTGGATTTATAAATAATGATAGAGATTTTTCTTTTCTTTTTAAATCCTTATGCATATATTGCTGTTATTACCTTACACAACTCCTGCTTTTTAAAAAATGTTAACTTTTAAATAATTATGCATATATTAAAAAATTTGGAAACAATAGTCAAATTTAATTTTTTTTATTGGACCTTTTTTTAAAAAAATGTGTACCAATTACGTAAAAAAGAAAAAAAAAGGTCACAGTTCCAGGACCATTAACATTACATTATTTCTTTTATAATCTACTTCGAATCTTATTAGGAGAATAAGCAATCAATATGTCAGAATTATATTCAAATACATATGAAAAGCAAAAAGTTTCTTGAAATCATCTTTTCAAATATAGAAGTAATTTTCTATTGTTACTAAATCTGAATGTCTTTGTTATTAAATATTTATGCATTTGCAATATTTTTAAAATAACATGCAAAAAATAGAATAAAAATACATGGTAAAATTTAGTTATTGAAGTGTTTTTTTTTTTTTTTTTTTTTTTTTTTTTTTTTTTTAATATTGCATATTGTACAATAATCTAAAAATTAAAATACCAATGGAAAGATACTCAAAAACATAATTTTAGTTACAATCTTTTTTCTACAGTTATAAAATTTTCAGAGTAAATATATATATATATATATATACATGTTATTTATTCATTTCAAAAATATATATACATGTTATTTATTCATTTCAAAAATATATATACATGTTATTTATTCATGTTATTTATTCATTTAAAGTTATTTCATTTTTGGGGGTTTATATTCTCTAAGAATTGTTTTTATGAAAGTTTCTTTTCTTTTTTTTTTTTTTCTTTTTTTTTTTTTTTTTTTTTTTGACAGAAAAAAAATTCATGTATTAGGAATGTGAAACTTTTATCCATGTGTTTTATAACTTTAATCACTTATACAATATAGCAGAAATTTTATGATTGTCATTAAAAAATAAGATTTGAACTTGAAAATAGTGTTAAGAAAATAATAATTCTTCAGTTTATAGAAATAGTTAAAGTAATATCAAAAGAAGAAAAATCACCTACTTGCATATATTTATAAACTGCATGTTAAGTGTAAAACAGATAATGAGTAAAATTAATTTTTTGGGATGTTAATTAACTCACCCTTTTTACTTTATTTACAGTTAAAAATGTCTTTTATTTTAGATTCATGTTTAAAAAAAAAAAAAAAAGTGTATTAATTAATCTTTGAGAAAAATGTTTGATTTTTTCTTTCTTTTTTTTTTTTTTTTTTTCTTTTTTTTTTTTTTTTTTTTTTTTTTTTTAATCATTATTTTAATAAGATGCATGATGAATACATATTAGTTGATATTTATGTAGAAATATACTAAGAAAATAAAAGAGGGGGGGGGGATCATGGTATGTTGCTATATACTGAAACATAGTGATTGAAAGCTTTTAAACATTTAACTTGTAAGTAATTTATTTCATAAGATGTATTAATACACTTTACACTTGATTTTTCATAGAAATCTGAAATTAACATAAAGGTCAAAGAATAATTAATAATTTTCATCAGTGTTGGGGGCGGGTGATTTTTTTAACTTATGAAAAATAATTTTTAGAAATGAAATATATTTCTTTATTATCTATATTTAAAATTAAATTCAAAGAGTGAAATAGAAAAAAACAAACTAGTTTATGTGACCAAATTTTACAAAGAATAGATTTCAAATGCTTTTTATTTGCGGGGAGGGAGGGGGAGGAGCAGCATAAAATTTACTTTTTTTACTTACTGTGTTTGAAATTATGTAGATGACTAGCACGATTTACTAGTTAAGAGTATGATATTTTTTTGTCTGCATTTTTTATTTTATTTAAACATTGTTCAATCGGCTGTTTATATTGACATAACACTTACCTTAATGACTATGAATGATTTAAAAAATGTATTTTTTAAAATATTTAAATATATCAATTGCTCAATTAAATTGGTACTTCTTTATCTTCCTGTAGCCCATTTACAATAAACAAAATGTATCACCAAACAATGCGATTTAATGCCAATAATTTATAAGCATAACGCCATATTCAGTCAAGTGTAGCGGTATAATTACATTGTATAATTACAATTATACAATGTACATAACTTCATTATCTTATGGATAAGTCAGTTTAGTTTTCATAATGAAGCATATAAGTTAAATGCTATAGTAATGAATCATGTAATATTAAAGATGAAAAATTAGAAGATAAAATAAAAAATGCTTTTATTAGAGTTTTATAAAGAAAAAAAAATTGTCAAAACATGAGAGGCTGAAAACAAAATAAGCAAATAGAGTTAAGCCATAAGAAAAAAATCCTAAACATTAATTTAAAAATATTATTAATATGATTAAAATAAAATCCAAAATTAATAGAGTATGTCATCGTACTTTTATGATTTTTAATTTAAAAAAAAAAAATTATACCTTTAAATACACTAATAAAAACAAGTTTAAAAAAAAAAAAAGCTTGGTGCAATTTAGGCCTAAGAATATGTAATTTATCGTCAAATGATATAAACAACTGTGAAAACAAAACCAATGAACTAGTATGTTTGTTTATGATATGTATTAAAAAATTGCTTCTGATTCATATTAGGTAAATTACTTCTGTTTGTATATAATAACAGATAAGACTTCTGTATAAATAAATAAATTGTATAAATATTAAAAAAATTGTTTGTGTGTGCCTTTATAACAAAGAAGTATCAAAAATTCTTTATTTCAGATATATAATTTCCTACTCCTGCTAAATCAAACTGGTTTTGTTAATAAATATTGCTGTATTTCTAGTAATCATTAAGGTGGTATTTAAATTATCTGCTCAATAACACGAAACTTTCCGACACATTTTTAAATGCAAAGACATAAAATTGGCACGCCTGACCATGGAAGCAATTTGGAATTGAAATGAGTTTTCCATTTTTTGATAAATAAATTACTTATCGAGTTACAAGTGATTCTGAGAGTTACAAGAGAAAAACATGATGACATGTTTTTCTCTTTTATCTGTCTGTCACGTACAGAAATTCGGTTCAAAACGCCAACTTAGACAGTATTTCCTGAAAAATCTTTTGCATTAACCAAAAAAAATGGAAAACGTGTTTCAATTAAATAGTTTCTGAATAACAATAATTGCCAATTTCATGCCTTTCCAAACAAAAATTAATTCAAAAATATGTCATAAAGAAGCCGGTTTGGATTTAAGAAGAAACAGCCTTAATATAACAATAACAAAAGAGAGAGAGAGAGATAATAACAAATATTGAAATAAGATTTAACTGTTGAGAATTTTTGGTAGATTTCGTAAGAAATACTACCTATTACATTCTCACCTAAGTTGAAAATTTTGAAAAATTTTTGCAGATCTACGCCGATTATGACTTCCAGAACCCAAAACCACCCCCAGTTCAAAACTTTATCTATCTATCTATCTATGTCACTTTTTTATGACCACGATAACTGGAAAAATTCTGCATAAATCTCTTCCAAACTGATACATAAAATCTCGGTCAAGTTCGTTAATGAGCAAAATCGAACCAAAGGGGGGGGGAAATGGGGGGCTTTTTGTGAAAACAGAAAATCCCCCATAATTTCTTAATTATTATACGTATCGAATCCGTTTAAAGTTATTATTACTTCTAGGAAAAGGGCCGAAAATTTATGTATGACAGATTTTTGATATAATTAAAAATGGCCCCAAGGGAGGGGGGGAAGAGGGGGTTTTAGAAGAAAAAAAATCATAGCTTCGTCAATTCACAAGATATCAAATCCGCGTAAATTTATTATTAATCCTCTTAATATTATCTAAAACTTTTATACTGACAAGTTTTTTATAGGGCCAACTCTTATAGCAAAAAAAAAATTCCTGCTGGCTTCGCCTGCAAACAAGTTAGGTTTCGAAGTAGGCGGTTCCAACTGCCGCATCATCGCAAAAAGGTCATTTCTTCCGCAATTCCCGACAAACAGGCGCCCCACGGTCTGCGTCTTTGATATCTACCTGTGCCTGTAGGCCGAGCCGTCAGGGAATTTTTTTAAATAGAGCATTTTGCATATGAAAGATAATATAAATGTTAAAATACCAATGAAAACAAATAACATTTTGAAAGCTTCTGCTGATTATCTCTGTGTAAACAGCTCTGGCACTTCGATATAAAGTTGAGTTTCTTGCAGGTTGTATTAAGGCCATTCTTTCTATTTTGTTTACAGTTGAAAACATGCCTTTTTATTAGAGTTATATATATATATATAAATTAAAAATAAGTTGTATTAATGAGTCTTTTGACTTTTAGAACTTTCAATCCTTATTTTAATAAAATGCAAGGAATAAATAAGCATTAATTGTTTACATATAAATATTAGGGTGGGAGGGGAATATTGAAATGGTGATCAAAAGCTTTCTACAAGTTTAACTTTCAAGCATTTTATTCCTTACAGATATATTAATGCACTTTATTCCTTGATTTTTCACAAAAATCTTAAATTAACATAATAATTTAAATTTTTATCACAATGTTAGACAAAAGAAAAAAAAAACAAAAAACAAAAAAAACAGAATTTAACTTATTTTGTTTGATTTACGAAAATAAGTATTAGAAATGAAATGAATTTCTTTATTATATGTTTTAAAATTACAAATTCAAGAAATGAAAAAAAAAAAAAAAGCCAGGATCATGCAATTCATTTTTACAAAGAATAGCTTTGAAAAGCTTATTTTTTAGAGTGAGGGGGGGGTTCAATAGTGACAATAATGCTTAAAAAATGAAATTACTCAGTACAGCTCTAGTTTGTTGGCATATCTTGTTGATGGCTAAAATGTTAGGATACCTTGATTTATGAATATTGCTAGTGAATTTAAAGTATCCTGAATTTGTTAAACTATATCATACGTTTAAAGCACAGATTTAATAATTTGACAAATTATAGTTCGGAAAAATAAAGAAATAATATGAAATTTAAATATTAACAGTGAATAAAACAATTTCTGTACAAAAGCAGAAATTACAAAGGAAGCAAAATTTACAAATAAATAATAATCTTTAAAAAGATCTCTTCACGCTTTTATTCACTACTACAACTACTCAAATGTGTTTGATTCTTAAAATGCATTTATATTAAATACGATTGTGTAAATGTAATGCAACTTTTCGTTCGCAAAATGAAAATCAATCGTGAATTTTTTTGTAACTACAAATTTTCATTTTCTTTATAAATATTCTTGAGTGAAAAATCATTTACATTATATCTATATATATATATGGATTATAGCTGCACAGAAAAACTTTTTATTCATTATAATATTTAATACATATTTCGGTAATTACTTGTAATGCTCATTTTATTAATATTCTTAAATATATTATCTTATATAATGTTTCTTATAAGTTGTAAAACTGGTGTTATTATTTTTATGTTTCCTAATGTCTATCTCAATAAAAATAAACATTGCTAACTTCCGTTATATGGGATTACCAGAAGATCGCCAAGAAAAACACCAAATCGACAGCTCCATTTGCGGATATGACGTCAAAAACATGGATTCACGTGACTCGTTGCCATCTATCGAAATGGTCTATAGTCTTAGTCTATACCAGCCATACTCAATCTGCGGCCTGTGGGCCGCATGTGGCCCGGAGATCTTTTATGTGCGGCCCGAGATACATAATCAATAACCTCTATTTATTACATTATTTGAGATGTGTATAAAGGTTTTTAAGACCTTCACTGTTCTTTTATATATTTTCATGGGAAGACAAAAACTGTCCTGTTATTTAAAATTACTAATTTAAAATTATCTTAAATACCGTTTCCTTAGTCAAAAGTTCTTTTTATATGTAGTTCTATTTGTGCTAGAGTGGTGTTATACATTTCTTAATCTTCAACACTAAACCAATATTATTCCAAATTTATTACATTTGCACTATACATTTCTAAACTTAAAAAAAAGTTTTTGTATTGAGAAAACGATTAATTTATTAAAGCAAATCACCCTTTTTTTCCCCTTTAGAACTTGGAAAGGCTACATTGTTATATCATTACGTTTAACTAATAATGTTTATTACGGTTGAACGTTTACCATGGAAAAAATTGGCAGCAAAATGTTTTATACCACTATTTGTACATCATTTGCAATTGAAATCTATCACAAAGTTTATTGTTTGGAAGTAGTGATGTAAAAAGTTTTGGTAATATTTCCTTTTCCACAAACGTTCAATCCTACTGATTATATTTACTTTATTATATAGATTTGTTATACTACTTTTTTTTTTTTTTTTTTAATCTTACTATTTAAATTACACCTTTTTTACATTATAATATAATTAATTGTGTTGCGGCCCGCCGAACGTTCCAAACATATGTTTGCGGCCCGCGAGAAAAAAAGGTTGAGTATGGCTGGTCTATACAATATACATAGACGCCAACATCTCTTAATTATTCCGGAATCTGAACCACGACAAATATGTTTAAAACCGGAAAGTGTATATAAAGACATGTGTCTTCTTTCCATTTAAATTTTTATTAAATAAAATTTCTGGGTGAAAACATGTTTGTCTTGGATCAGACTCCGTAATAATTAAGAGATCTTGGCATGCAAATTCGTATTTTCAAAAATTTCTCAAAATTTTAAATTTTGCTTATCAAATCTTTCCCGAGTTCGCGAACAAACAAATGAGAATGAATCACATTCAAGACGATCTCTGGCATTGCATTTGGAAAAATTGACCAGTGAGCTCAGCGGGCGAAGCTTATCAGCTTATTGATTAAAAATATATATACTAACATCAAAGTGGAAGCAAAAATGACCATGCGAAGCAATTAAAAAAAACGAAAGCTCACCTGTCATTGAAAACATTATTGGTCCTGGTATTTCAAACAGTAACAAACAGAACACTGTTTTTATTTCTTCATTTAAACGGCCTAACACGCCACTTTGACTAATACATAGAAACGAAACAAGGAAGTAGATGCATTAAAAATGGCAGCTTGTGATAAAACAACACAGCGAGCGAGCGAGCACGCGATCTTTTGCTGATATATCCTCGCGGACGACGAGCAGTGGCAACTATTCACAATGTTATTATTTTATTTTTTTTAAGTTTGACGTTATTTAATATGCAGCGTTTTCGCTGCACTCTGGGAGAAAAGGGGATTACCCGCTTTTCACACTCAAGTGAACAGGTGTCTAGTGAAAACCTGAAATGAAACCATGTGCTAGGCATTGGTCAGTGAGAACTCAAATCTCTCTCTCTAATATTAAAGACTACTAGCTGACGCGCCCGGCGTTGCCCGGGCTCGTGATAATAATTTTTTTTAAAAATCAAGTTTTTATTATTTTATATCTTTAACTCGATTTTGTATGAAACTATATTTTAAAATGAAAAATTCGCTTCTTTTTCTTGTTCTTTTTGTCCGAACTCTGAATTTTTTATTGGTTATAAATAAAACAGTTTTACAACCCGTGTAAAAAATTCGTGAAAAAATATTGTTATCTAGTTGTAAAAGAAATGGTTTCTTCTGGAATTTTTTTGTTTGTTTGTTTGTTTTCGCGTCGGCTCCTTTAAGGCTGCTCGTCAGTAAACTTCCCGATTCCCCTCGCTGATGTTAATCCAATGGGCGTAGGATGCATTCGTATTTTTAAAATATCTCCTCAGGAAATTAATATTTTTAATTTCTGTTTCCTGTGTACTGTTCTTAAAGAATGTCTTTTTTTTTTCTTAGTTATCAAAATATTTCTAAACTATATGCTTAATTTATATTTTTATGTGTTAAAATCTTAGCGAAACTGAATAAGATTTTAACACTTCATATAAAATTAAGTAGTATATATTTTAGAAAAAAATTGACAACTAAGAAAAAGAGAGACATTCTTTAAGAACAATACAAAGAAAATAGAAGTTAAAAATATTAATTTTCCAAGGAGATATTTTAAAAATAAGAATGCATCCTACGCCCATAGGAATAACATTAGCGAGGGGAATCGGGAACTTTACTCACGAGCAGCCTTAACATAGCAATTACAAAATAGTTCTCATCTTCCGAACTCTTTGAAAATTCCATCGGTTATAAATATAACTGTATCCAAGCTCTCTAAAATTTTACGAAAAAATATGCATATTTAGTAGTGAAAACATGAGTTCATTAAAAAAGAAAGTTTTCAATGGAATGGCCATATTACGCCGTCCGTTTTCAATCAACCCTTAACAATCCACCTACGCTAAACAGGTTTCCCGTTTCTGAGGGTAGAAGCCTTCAAAGAAACGTTGAAGCATGCGCAAAGAAACTATTTTCGTGTGGAAAAGAGAGTGTGAATGTGACAGAATGCGCTTTTCGCTTTAAATATATAGACAGGCGTGGAGTGCATTCCTATATTTAAAATATCTGTTTCCTCAGGAAATTAATATTTTTAACTTCCATTTTCTGTGTACTCTTCTTAAGGGGTTAGGTACCCTTTAAAGCAGGGCTGTCCAAATGCGGCGCCCGCGGGCGCCATGACGCCCTTTGAAGATTTTCTTGGCGCCCCTTCAAATGTTTAATTTTTCTAGATTTCTTTAAACAAAATTCCATCTCCAAAGTTAATTTGCCTTAAAATAATTAATATTTGCATAATTTTTTTATTACAGGTGTTATTAAGGTTTTTGCCTCCTTTACATGCAAAAGTCCTTAAAATCCCCCCCCCCCCCCCCACCTTTTTCATCCCCAAACCTCAGAAAAATGTAACGTTAAATTTAGTATGATATGTTTTTTGTTCAATTTTTTAGATGAGCCACCTCCAACTTAGGACGCCAATGATTAACCACTGTACATACCATTTTAATAACGCATACCACTTTGTCTGTGTATCCTGTAGTCATGTGAGTATCGCTATCACTGCTAAAGGAAAATAATATTCTTGCATTTTTCGAATCATATGAATAATAGCGCCCTTGATTTGATTGTGTGCCACAAGCTAAGGTGCGCCCTGGCTTACTGAAAGGTTGGGCAGGCCTGCTTTAAAGTGTCAAAAATTCGAATTTTTTTTATTATTATTATTATCTTAAAATTAAATATGTTTCTTTAGGAACATTTTAAAATAAACGCCATGAAAAAATTCACTTTAGTCTAAAATAGTCTGAGCTCTTTTTACAGGATCAAAGGGTTGGTTGTTTGATCTTTAAAGTAAATTTTCCTCAAAACGACGATTTTGGTCTGGTCATTGCGCGCACGATTTCTGAAAAAATGGTTGGTTAGAATTTCATGAAATTTTTATTGAATGCATTCATCACACAGATGCATAAAATGACCTATTATTATGTTTCTCAAGAAACAAGTTTAGAATTCACGACTACTTTTGCATTGAAAAAAACCTCGATATTTCGAATTTCTCTAAAAAAAATGTTTTTCTCAGGATGTACACATTTTATTTTTTTCATCGTATGTGATTTTGAGAACACATTATATTCGTACTTATTAAAAAAATTTTTGGCTGTTTTTAGCAATTCAAATGTGAAAAATCATGCGCGCAATGCATGTGAGAATAATTCTTTCGTGAAAAGTGTATTATATTTTAAAATAAATTAAAAGACTATATGAGTGTATACATTTTTTCAGAATTTTAATTGATAAAAAAAAAGAAACATTATTAATATGTGTTCCCCTTTTCCTGTATTTTGTGAGTCCTGCCTGACCCCTTAAAGAATGTATCTTTCAACACTTTCCAAGAAAGTTGGAAAGTGTTTATGAACTCTATTTGTCTGTCTGCCATCTGTCCGTGCTCTAACTCGCTTAATTATACTCGGATTTCCATGCAAATGATACATGTTATTGAGGTTTACTGTGTCATGTTGATAATGAAAATGAAGCGTGTGCCGTTTATAGTTTGTTTACAGGAACACTCAAAAGAATTCCGTTACATTACGGTCTATAGAGAAACACCATTTGCAGTGTATTTTAATGAGGTTACACTATTTCAAACGCACTGGAATTGATGTACATCACTGATGTGCACTACAAGATGCTTACTTAGAATAAGGTGCGCATAGCACTTATCGTTCATTTACAGGACACGCAAAAGAATTCGGTTACAGTACTGTACATGAACAATAATTGCTGGCACTGTGTTTATTGTTGTGGTACACGTTTTAAAATGTAACTCATTTTTTCAATATTGTTTAGTGTGTATAAATTCTATAAATAATATACAGAGCTGCACAAAATATATCGAGTATATTTCCGTTTATTGACGGGAACTGTTGAAAGGGAATTGTTAACTGTGCTATGCATTTCCCAACTGAACTAAAGTTCAACATACTATATAAGTATACATACAAATCTATAGATCTTATACAGGGCAACACAAAATAATTAGGATATTTTTTCTACTCTAGATGGTATTTAATAAAATTGTGTTTTCAAACGTGTTATGCTTTTTCCAAATTATATACTTAGACATGCGCGGGGCTAGTTGAGTTTAAGGCGAAAGGTAGGCCTCCCCGACCAGTTTGATCTTGACCATGACCTTATTTACTTAGACATCCTCTTTCACCATATTAAACAGTGAAGTATTGTTGCAGCATTCTATGGAAGTGTTGGACAATGTTTTGTAATATATGCTTGACACATGATTTTTCGTTCTTGTTAAGCTTGTAGTTATTAATGCGCAGCGGAAACGCTGCACTCTGGGGAAAAGGGGATTACCATCTTTTCACACTGAAGTGAACTGACGCATATCCATTATGTACGGTAAGCAAACCGGTTTTAGCTTGGTTTTTGGTCCGCTGGGTCATTAAATGGCGATATGATTCAGCTTGTATTATAGGAGCTCTAAAGTGAACAGCTGTCTGCTGAAAACGTGACATCATGTGATGGGTATTGGTGACTGAGATCTAAAATTCTCCTCGCTAATGTTAAACCTATGGGCGAAGAGTGCATTCTTATATTTAAAAAATCCCTGACGGTTCGGCCTATTGGCACTTGTAGATTTCGAAGATGCAGACCGAGGGGCGCCTGTTTATTGGGAATTGTAGAAGAAATGGCCTAGTTGGGACCGCCCACTTCGAACTCTACCTGTGTTTGTATAGGCGAAACCAGCAAGGATTTTTTTTTTTTCCTGTAAGACCAAGTAAGACTAAGTAAATAAGTAGGTCTTATAAAAATCTTGTCAATATAAAAGTTGTAGATAATATTAAGACGATTTATAATAAATTTAAGCGGATTTGATATCTTGTGAACTGACGAAGTTATGATTTTTTTTCTTCCTAAACCCCTATCCCCCCCCCCCTTGAGGCCATTTTCAATTATATCAAAAAATGTCATACATAAATTTTCGGCCTTTTTTCTAGAAGTAATAATAACTTTAAACGGACTCGATATGCATCATAATTAAGCAGTTATGGGTTTTTTTCTGTTTTCACAACCCCCCGATTTTGTATGAAACTATATTTTAAAATGAAAAATTCGCTTCTTTTTCTTGTTCTTTTTGTCCGAACTCTGAATTTTTTATTGGTTATAAATAAAACAGTTTTACAACCCGTGTAAAAAATTCGTGAAAAAATATTGTTATCTAGTTGTAAAAGAAATGGTTTCTTCTGGAATTTTTTTGTTTGTTTGTTTGTTTTCGCGTCGGCTCCTTTAAGGCTGCTCGTCAGTAAACTTCCCGATTCCCCTCGCTGATGTTAATCCAATGGGCGTAGGATGCATTCGTATTTTTAAAATATCTCCTCAGGAAATTAATATTTTTAATTTCTGTTTCCTGTGTACTGTTCTTAAAGAATGTCTTTTTTTTTCTTAGTTATCAAAATATTTCTAAACTATATGCTTAATTTATATTTTTATGTGTTAAAATCTTAGCGAAACTGAATAAGATTTTAACACTTCATATAAAATTAAGTAGTATATATTTTAGAAAAAAATTGACAACTAAGAAAAAGAGAGACATTCTTTAAGAACAATACAAAGAAAATAGAAGTTAAAAATATTAATTTTCCAAGGAGATATTTTAAAAATAAGAATGCATCCTACGCCCATAGGAATAACATTAGCGAGGGGAATCGGGAACTTTACTCACGAGCAGCCTTAACATAGCAATTACAAAATAGTTCTCATCTTCCGAACTCTTTGAAAATTCCATCGGTTATAAATATAACTGTATCCAAGCTCTCTAAAATTTTACGAAAAAATATGCATATTTAGTAGTGAAAACATGAGTTCATTAAAAAAGAAAGTTTTCAATGGAATGGCCATATTACGCCGTCCGTTTTCAATCAACCCTTAACAATCCACCTACGCTAAACAGGTTTCCCGTTTCTGAGGGTAGAAGCCTTCAAAGAAACGTTGAAGCATGCGCAAAGAAACTATTTTCGTGTGGAAAAGAGAGTGTGAATGTGACAGAATGCGCTTTTCGCTTTAAATATATAGACAGGCGTGGAGTGCATTCCTATATTTAAAATATCTGTTTCCTCAGGAAATTAATATTTTTAACTTCCATTTTCTGTGTACTCTTCTTAAGGGGTTAGGTACCCTTTAAAGCAGGGCTGTCCAAATGCGGCGCCCGCGGGCGCCATGACGCCCTTTGAAGATTTTCTTGGCGCCCCTTCAAATGTTTAATTTTTCTAGATTTCTTTAAACAAAATTCCATCTCCAAAGTTAATTTGCCTTAAAATAATTAATATTTGCATAATTTTTTTATTACAGGTGTTATTAAGGTTTTTGCCTCCTTTACATGCAAAAGTCCTTAAAATCCCCCCCCCCCCCCCACCTTTTTCATCCCCAAACCTCAGAAAAATGTAACGTTAAATTTAGTATGATATGTTTTTTGTTCAATTTTTTAGATGAGCCACCTCCAACTTAGGACGCCAATGATTAACCACTGTACATACCATTTTAATAACGCATACCACTTTGTCTGTGTATCCTGTAGTCATGTGAGTATCGCTATCACTGCTAAAGGAAAATAATATTCTTGCATTTTTCGAATCATATGAATAATAGCGCCCTTGATTTGATTGTGTGCCACAAGCTAAGGTGCGCCCTGGCTTACTGAAAGGTTGGGCAGGCCTGCTTTAAAGTGTCAAAAATTCGAATTTTTTTTATTATTATTATTATCTTAAAATTAAATATGTTTCTTTAGGAACATTTTAAAATAAACGCCATGAAAAAATTCACTTTAGTCTAAAATAGTCTGAGCTCTTTTTACAGGATCAAAGGGTTGGTTGTTTGATCTTTAAAGTAAATTTTCCTCAAAACGACGATTTTGGTCTGGTCATTGCGCGCACGATTTCTGAAAAAATGGTTGGTTAGAATTTCATGAAATTTTTATTGAATGCATTCATCACACAGATGCATAAAATGACCTATTATTATGTTTCTCAAGAAACAAGTTTAGAATTCACGACTACTTTTGCATTGAAAAAAACCTCGATATTTCGAATTTCTCTAAAAAAAATGTTTTTCTCAGGATGTACACATTTTATTTTTTTCATCGTATGTGATTTTGAGAACACATTATATTCGTACTTATTAAAAAAATTTTTGGCTGTTTTTAGCAATTCAAATGTGAAAAATCATGCGCGCAATGCATGTGAGAATAATTCTTTCGTGAAAAGTGTATTATATTTTAAAATAAATTAAAAGACTATATGAGTGTATACATTTTTTCAGAATTTTAATTGATAAAAAAAAAGAAACATTATTAATATGTGTTCCCCTTTTCCTGTATTTTGTGAGTCCTGCCTGACCCCTTAAAGAATGTATCTTTCAACACTTTCCAAGAAAGTTGGAAAGTGTTTATGAACTCTATTTGTCTGTCTGCCATCTGTCCGTGCTCTAACTCGCTTAATTATACTCGGATTTCCATGCAAATGATACATGTTATTGAGGTTTACTGTGTCATGTTGATAATGAAAATGAAGCGTGTGCCGTTTATAGTTTGTTTACAGGAACACTCAAAAGAATTCCGTTACATTACGGTCTATAGAGAAACACCATTTGCAGTGTATTTTAATGAGGTTACACTATTTCAAACGCACTGGAATTGATGTACATCACTGATGTGCACTACAAGATGCTTACTTAGAATAAGGTGCGCATAGCACTTATCGTTCATTTACAGGACACGCAAAAGAATTCGGTTACAGTACTGTACATGAACAATAATTGCTGGCACTGTGTTTATTGTTGTGGTACACGTTTTAAAATGTAACTCATTTTTTCAATATTGTTTAGTGTGTATAAATTCTATAAATAATATACAGAGCTGCACAAAATATATCGAGTATATTTCCGTTTATTGACGGGAACTGTTGAAAGGGAATTGTTAACTGTGCTATGCATTTCCCAACTGAACTAAAGTTCAACATACTATATAAGTATACATACAAATCTATAGATCTTATACAGGGCAACACAAAATAATTAGGATATTTTTTCTACTCTAGATGGTATTTAATAAAATTGTGTTTTCAAACGTGTTATGCTTTTTCCAAATTATATACTTAGACATGCGCGGGGCTAGTTGAGTTTAAGGCGAAAGGTAGGCCTCCCCGACCAGTTTGATCTTGACCATGACCTTATTTACTTAGACATCCTCTTTCACCATATTAAACAGTGAAGTATTGTTGCAGCATTCTATGGAAGTGTTGGACAATGTTTTGTAATATATGCTTGACACATGATTTTTCGTTCTTGTTAAGCTTGTAGTTATTAATGCGCAGCGGAAACGCTGCACTCTGGGGAAAAGGGGATTACCATCTTTTCACACTGAAGTGAACTGACGCATATCCATTATGTACGGTAAGCAAACCGGTTTTAGCTTGGTTTTTGGTCCGCTGGGTCATTAAATGGCGATATGATTCAGCTTGTATTATAGGAGCTCTAAAGTGAACAGCTGTCTGCTGAAAACGTGACATCATGTGATGGGTATTGGTGACTGAGATCTAAAATTCTCCTCGCTAATGTTAAACCTATGGGCGAAGAGTGCATTCTTATATTTAAAAAATCCCTGACGGTTCGGCCTATTGGCACTTGTAGATTTCGAAGATGCAGACCGAGGGGCGCCTGTTTATTGGGAATTGTAGAAGAAATGGCCTAGTTGGGACCGCCCACTTCGAACTCTACCTGTGTTTGTATAGGCGAAACCAGCAAGGATTTTTTTTTTTTCCTGTAAGACCAAGTAAGACTAAGTAAATAAGTAGGTCTTATAAAAATCTTGTCAATATAAAAGTTGTAGATAATATTAAGACGATTTATAATAAATTTAAGCGGATTTGATATCTTGTGAACTGACGAAGTTATGATTTTTTTTCTTCCTAAACCCCTATCCCCCCCCCCCCTTGAGGCCATTTTCAATTATATCAAAAAATGTCATACATAAATTTTCGGCCTTTTTTCTAGAAGTAATAATAACTTTAAACGGACTCGATATGCATCATAATTAAGCAGTTATGGGTTTTTTTCTGTTTTCACAACCCCCCGATTTTGTATGAAACTATATTTTAAAATGAAAAATTCGCTTCTTTTTCTTGTTCTTTTTGTCCGAACTCTGAATTTTTTATTGGTTATAAATAAAACAGTTTTACAACCCGTGTAAAAAATTCGTGAAAAAATATTGTTATCTAGTTGTAAAAGAAATGGTTTCTTCTGGAATTTTTTTGTTTGTTTGTTTGTTTTCGCGTCGGCTCCTTTAAGGCTGCTCGTCAGTAAACTTCCCGATTCCCCTCGCTGATGTTAATCCAATGGGCGTAGGATGCATTCGTATTTTTAAAATATCTCCTCAGGAAATTAATATTTTTAATTTCTGTTTCCTGTGTACTGTTCTTAAAGAATGTCTTTTTTTTTCTTAGTTATCAAAATATTTCTAAACTATATGCTTAATTTATATTTTTATGTGTTAAAATCTTAGCGAAACTGAATAAGATTTTAACACTTCATATAAAATTAAGTAGTATATATTTTAGAAAAAAATTGACAACTAAGAAAAAGAGAGACATTCTTTAAGAACAATACAAAGAAAATAGAAGTTAAAAATATTAATTTTCCAAGGAGATATTTTAAAAATAAGAATGCATCCTACGCCCATAGGAATAACATTAGCGAGGGGAATCGGGAACTTTACTCACGAGCAGCCTTAACATAGCAATTACAAAATAGTTCTCATCTTCCGAACTCTTTGAAAATTCCATCGGTTATAAATATAACTGTATCCAAGCTCTCTAAAATTTTACGAAAAAATATGCATATTTAGTAGTGAAAACATGAGTTCATTAAAAAAGAAAGTTTTCAATGGAATGGCCATATTACGCCGTCCGTTTTCAATCAACCCTTAACAATCCACCTACGCTAAACAGGTTTCCCGTTTCTGAGGGTAGAAGCCTTCAAAGAAACGTTGAAGCATGCGCAAAGAAACTATTTTCGTGTGGAAAAGAGAGTGTGAATGTGACAGAATGCGCTTTTCGCTTTAAATATATAGACAGGCGTGGAGTGCATTCCTATATTTAAAATATCTGTTTCCTCAGGAAATTAATATTTTTAACTTCCATTTTCTGTGTACTCTTCTTAAGGGGTTAGGTACCCTTTAAAGCAGGGCTGTCCAAATGCGGCGCCCGCGGGCGCCATGACGCCCTTTGAAGATTTTCTTGGCGCCCCTTCAAATGTTTAATTTTTCTAGATTTCTTTAAACAAAATTCCATCTCCAAAGTTAATTTGCCTTAAAATAATTAATATTTGCATAATTTTTTTATTACAGGTGTTATTAAGGTTTTTGCCTCCTTTACATGCAAAAGTCCTTAAAATCCCCCCCCCCCCCACCTTTTTCATCCCCAAACCTCAGAAAAATGTAACGTTAAATTTAGTATGATATGTTTTTTGTTCAATTTTTTAGATGAGCCACCTCCAACTTAGGACGCCAATGATTAACCACTGTACATACCATTTTAATAACGCATACCACTTTGTCTGTGTATCCTGTAGTCATGTGAGTATCGCTATCACTGCTAAAGGAAAATAATATTCTTGCATTTTTCGAATCATATGAATAATAGCGCCCTTGATTTGATTGTGTGCCACAAGCTAAGGTGCGCCCTGGCTTACTGAAAGGTTGGGCAGGCCTGCTTTAAAGTGTCAAAAATTCGAATTTTTTTTATTATTATTATTATCTTAAAATTAAATATGTTTCTTTAGGAACATTTTAAAATAAACGCCATGAAAAAATTCACTTTAGTCTAAAATAGTCTGAGCTCTTTTTACAGGATCAAAGGGTTGGTTGTTTGATCTTTAAAGTAAATTTTCCTCAAAACGACGATTTTGGTCTGGTCATTGCGCGCACGATTTCTGAAAAAATGGTTGGTTAGAATTTCATGAAATTTTTATTGAATGCATTCATCACACAGATGCATAAAATGACCTATTATTATGTTTCTCAAGAAACAAGTTTAGAATTCACGACTACTTTTGCATTGAAAAAAACCTCGATATTTCGAATTTCTCTAAAAAAAATGTTTTTCTCAGGATGTACACATTTTATTTTTTTCATCGTATGTGATTTTGAGAACACATTATATTCGTACTTATTAAAAAAATTTTTGGCTGTTTTTAGCAATTCAAATGTGAAAAATCATGCGCGCAATGCATGTGAGAATAATTCTTTCGTGAAAAGTGTATTATATTTTAAAATAAATTAAAAGACTATATGAGTGTATACATTTTTTCAGAATTTTAATTGATAAAAAAAAAGAAACATTATTAATATGTGTTCCCCTTTTCCTGTATTTTGTGAGTCCTGCCTGACCCCTTAAAGAATGTATCTTTCAACACTTTCCAAGAAAGTTGGAAAGTGTTTATGAACTCTATTTGTCTGTCTGCCATCTGTCCGTGCTCTAACTCGCTTAATTATACTCGGATTTCCATGCAAATGATACATGTTATTGAGGTTTACTGTGTCATGTTGATAATGAAAATGAAGCGTGTGCCGTTTATAGTTTGTTTACAGGAACACTCAAAAGAATTCCGTTACATTACGGTCTATAGAGAAACACCATTTGCAGTGTATTTTAATGAGGTTACACTATTTCAAACGCACTGGAATTGATGTACATCACTGATGTGCACTACAAGATGCTTACTTAGAATAAGGTGCGCATAGCACTTATCGTTCATTTACAGGACACGCAAAAGAATTCGGTTACAGTACTGTACATGAACAATAATTGCTGGCACTGTGTTTATTGTTGTGGTACACGTTTTAAAATGTAACTCATTTTTTCAATATTGTTTAGTGTGTATAAATTCTATAAATAATATACAGAGCTGCACAAAATATATCGAGTATATTTCCGTTTATTGACGGGAACTGTTGAAAGGGAATTGTTAACTGTGCTATGCATTTCCCAACTGAACTAAAGTTCAACATACTATATAAGTATACATACAAATCTATAGATCTTATACAGGGCAACACAAAATAATTAGGATATTTTTTCTACTCTAGATGGTATTTAATAAAATTGTGTTTTCAAACGTGTTATGCTTTTTCCAAATTATATACTTAGACATGCGCGGGGCTAGTTGAGTTTAAGGCGAAAGGTAGGCCTCCCCGACCAGTTTGATCTTGACCATGACCTTATTTACTTAGACATCCTCTTTCACCATATTAAACAGTGAAGTATTGTTGCAGCATTCTATGGAAGTGTTGGACAATGTTTTGTAATATATGCTTGACACATGATTTTTCGTTCTTGTTAAGCTTGTAGTTATTAATGCGCAGCGGAAACGCTGCACTCTGGGGAAAAGGGGATTACCATCTTTTCACACTGAAGTGAACTGACGCATATCCATTATGTACGGTAAGCAAACCGGTTTTAGCTTGGTTTTTGGTCCGCTGGGTCATTAAATGGCGATATGATTCAGCTTGTATTATAGGAGCTCTAAAGTGAACAGCTGTCTGCTGAAAACGTGACATCATGTGATGGGTATTGGTGACTGAGATCTAAAATTCTCCTCGCTAATGTTAAACCTATGGGCGAAGAGTGCATTCTTATATTTAAAAAATCCCTGACGGTTCGGCCTATTGGCACTTGTAGATTTCGAAGATGCAGACCGAGGGGCGCCTGTTTATTGGGAATTGTAGAAGAAATGGCCTAGTTGGGACCGCCCACTTCGAACTCTACCTGTGTTTGTATAGGCGAAACCAGCAAGGATTTTTTTTTTTTCCTGTAAGACCAAGTAAGACTAAGTAAATAAGTAGGTCTTATAAAAATCTTGTCAATATAAAAGTTGTAGATAATATTAAGACGATTTATAATAAATTTAAGCGGATTTGATATCTTGTGAACTGACGAAGTTATGATTTTTTTTCTTCCTAAACCCCTATCCCCCCCCCCTTGAGGCCATTTTCAATTATATCAAAAAATGTCATACATAAATTTTCGGCCTTTTTTCTAGAAGTAATAATAACTTTAAACGGACTCGATATGCATCATAATTAAGCAGTTATGGGTTTTTTTCTGTTTTCACAACCCCCCCCCCCCCTTCTCTATTTGTCCCGATTTTGCCCATTAACGAACTTGACCGAAATTTTATGTATCAGTTTGGAAGAGATTTGTGCATCCTTATGGAAGTTATCGTGTCCATAAAAAAGTGATATAGATAGATAGATAGATAAGATAAAGTTTTGAACTGGGGGTGGTTTTGGGTTCTAGGAGTCATGATCGGCGTAGATGTAGATCTGCAAAAAAATTTCAGAAATTCTAACCTAGGGGAGAATGTAATCTTCTCAAGAAATTAATATTTTAAACTTTTGTTTTATATGTACTTTTCTTAAAGGATGTCGTTTTAATTATTAAAATATTTCAAAAATATATATTTAATTTTATTTGAAGTGGTTGAAAACTTACTCACAGCTCGTCGATTTTTTATTGAATAAAGTATTAAATTAAACATAGATTTTAGAAATATTTTGACAACTAAAAAATAGAGACATTCTTTGAAAAGAATATATGGAAAAAAAGAAGCTAAAAATGTTAATTTTCTGAAAATTACATTAATATTTTAAAAATAACAACGCATTCCACGCCCAGAGGTTTAACATTAGCGAAGGGAATTTGAAGTCTTACTCACAGCTCATCATCTTTAAACACATAAAATATAAATATAAATATAAATTATAAATGTAATATATATGTAATACCAGTGGACCCGTGCGAAGATTCCGACTGCAGTCTAATATTTTTTAGCAACATCTAATATTTTTTAGATGCAGTTGTAAACTTCTAACGAAAAATTAATGACGAAAAATATCTGCAAACAATATGAGTCAAGACAGGATATCATCACATTTATATCAAAGTTACAGTAAAAACTGACAAAAATAGTAAACGCAAATATATATATATATATATATATATATATATATATATATCAATCGTATTTTAACTGCATTAGAGGATGACATCATCTGTTTGGGAAAAAAACAATAATTCTTATTTAACAAATTACAACAACCATTGGGAAAATGCAGAGGGATAGCGGGACAGTGTTCGGACTCTACCATAACCGTTACCTCGTACTATAAGACATTTAAAAATTTTATTAATTTAGCCCCCCCTACCTAAAATGCCCCCTCTTATAGCAGACCTATTCGCCCCACCCTACTATAACATAGCTTCCCCACGCTAGCTATTCCACCCACCTACTATAGTATGATCTCGGCAGCAGGCGGTGTTACCACCGCACCGCCGCTACCGCCTGCTACTGACGCAGAAGTCCCATTCCCTATCTACTGACTTCCCGTTTGGTATCCGAAGGTAGAATAAACGAAATATTCAAATATCATGCAAACTTTAGGTGTTAGCATTTAAATTTTTAAAGTTTGGTACAATTTCTATTTGTAGACCGTTCCCTAAGCAAAATTTAAGTATTGCTTTAACTCTTGTTTAGATTGATGTATGAGCTAAAGGTATTTTGATGAAATTAAAGTTGAAGACCTCGTTTTTTGCTTTATAAGACGATTTCTCATCCGACGTCCATTTTTGAATTCAGCTTTTTTTTTTTTTTTTTTTTTTTTTCATATCTGATAGCTTGCATCTGTCCTTTTTGTAACTTTAACATTTTTGTAACGATTTTATGCATTTCTATTGCCTATTCAAAGAAAAATTCTTCTAAAGTTACAGAATTTCGTTAAAAGCGGTTAAAAGAGTAAAGAGCGTACATCATTTGGTCCATTCTCGACCGAAAGCAACAACCATTTTCTCAATGGTTTAAAAAAAAAAAAAAAAAAAAAAAAAAAAACATGGGATAAAGAAAAATAAATTGAGCATTGGAATTTAAATTTTGCTCTTTAATCATAAATATGAAATAAACCCGTGCAGCAGTAACTATATCCGACTTTATTGAATTTTTTTTTATAATCATTGTTGCAGTATTTTACTTTTGTGGCAACACTGATTTGAGTTAAATCTTTCATATCATATTTATGAAAACAATGCCGATTTAATTTTTAATGAATTCCAATTTTTAATCAAAATACAGATTTTAACGAAATGTGAGTGTACTATGTCAGAAGCCGATTCAAAATCCTTTCATAATGGTATCTCATTTATCGTTCTGCGTTTTTTATTTGCTTAGAAAAAGGGATGTTAACAGGAGAAATAATATATAGGATAAAATGATGCGATGAGAAATTGAGATATCACTGACCACCAGCCTTAAACTGAAAATAACAAATGAAACAAAACAGTGGTCTGTGAGACCGCTAAAAACAGTTAAGGGTTAACATGGGAATTGTCAAACGTCGAGGAACGGTGAAGCATCATTAACTTCCAGCTTGACTTTAATTATTTAACTGATGAGCTTAATAAACAACAACAACCGAAAAAAACAAGTGGGTAAGTGTGAACGAAGATCGCTCAAAGGGTTTCGTTTAATATTCCTTTCAAAACACTTTATCCTTTCTTTAATAAATCCGAATAAATTTCATTTAGCAAAAAAAAAAAAAAAAAAAGTCGTTTTTTATAAAGTAAACATTTACCGGTCTATTTTTTCTTTTTTTCGAATATCTAAACCATTCCGATAGCGGTCTAAGCCCGCTATTATATTCTCTCACTGTAATATCTGTCATGCGGACTAAATGCGATATTTAAAAAAAAATAATTTCAAAATTAAACATGTTGTACACCTTCAAAATGTTAAAATATGCAAATATTTCCATAATCGGATTTTTATCATGATTCAATATGTTTATCAAACTCATATACACTGCTCAAAACAATTAAAGGATATTGCAGTTTTAGGTGGATTTTGTATCTGGGAAACTTTTTAGCTGATTGATACATGGTCGACAGACATAGTAGGTTATATGAGAATAAATTACACATGTTTGGCAGAAAAAAATGCATTTTATTGCGCATTTGTGTACAAAAGGAAAAAACACAATTTGTGCATATGAGAAAAAAAGAATAAGAAAAGGTGTTTTCTTCAAAGAAAATCATTTTCAGTAGGGGGTATGGTTTCCACGGGCGGCCAGCAACGTTGAACACCTTTGAGGCATGGACTCAATGAGGCTATTAATGACGAGTTGGGGTATTCTGCCCCACTCTTCCAGAAGAGCTCTTTCCAGTTCTTGGAGAGTTTGTGGGGGTTGTTGGCGGCCAGAAACTCGTCTTCCTAGAGCGTCCCAAACGTGCTCGATTGGATTCATGTCTGGAGAACACGCTGGCCATTCCATTCGAACGATTCCTTCCTCGGAAAGGAAATCCTCCACCAGGTTTGCACGATGTGGCCTGCAGTTATCGTCCATTAAAATGAAGTTATCTCCGATTGCTGCAGCGTAAGGGACTACAATAGGTCTGAGGATCTCATCCCTATATCGGCGACCAGTCAGAGCTCCATCTCGAATGATGTAGAGGTCAGTGCGCCCGTCAATGGAGATGCCACCATAGACCAACACTCCTCCACCGCCAAATCTGACACTTTCGTGCACGAACGCAGGATTATTCCTACTGCCACGGTCCCTCCAGATGAAAATACGCCTATTATCCGGATGCACAGAAAAACGGGACTCGTCAGAAAACAGAATATTGCTTCATTCATTTCTCCTCCAGTTGACATGCTCGGTTGCCCACTCCCTGCGGTCGCGACGATGCCTTGATGTTAATCTAACACATACCATCGGTCGGCGAGCATACAGACCTACAGCATGGAGCCGGTTTCGGACAGTCTGAGTTGAAATCGTGGTGCCTGTAGCCGAGCGAAGGTGTTGTTGGAGAAGAGTAGCGTTCATGTTTCGGTGTCTCCGAGCTGTTAACGCTAAATACCGATCTTCATTGGGCGTTGTTGCCCGTCTACGACCTTGCCCTGGTCTTCGGCCTGCACATCCACTCTCCAAAAAACGGTTCCAGATCCTGGAAATGACACTTTGTGACACTCCAATGGCTTGCGCTACTTCGGCTTGAGTTTGGCCCCCTTCTAACCTACAACCAATTCTCCAAGCTTCTGAATCTGTCAAATGACTTCGCTGAGACATCGTACTCATCGAAACAAAGCAATCACTGAATGCCGATCATCCTTGTCTTCATTCTCTTTTATCCAGTTGAAAGTCAAATTTCATTCGCTGCCGCTGAAGCGACGTTTTTGACGTCGAACTCAAAATTTGCATACTCCACAGTTTGAAAACCAGAAAAATTTGCATTTGTGATTCTCTTCTTCTATTTTCGGCAAAAAAAATTTCGTTTATATCTTTATTTTATATAAAACTTCAAATATCCTTTAATTGTTTTGAGCAGTGTATTTACTATTCGCTATTATTTATATTGATACTCGCTTTGTATTATTCTCAAACATTTGAAAAATTCGTTAAACTTCCCATATGACGTCAGATTTTCTTTTTAATTCTCTAATGACGTGATTTTAATCTGTTTTGTGCACATACACAAACTCATACTCCTTGTATTATTGAGAAATCTTTCCGTTTCATGTTTTATTACCACTATGACGTCAATCAATTTTATTTCATATTAATCTTTTTAACACTTTCCAACCTAGTTGAAAAGTGTTTATGACTTCGGTTTGTCTGGCCGTATGGCCGTCTGGCCGTCTGCCGTCTGTCCGTGCTCTAACTCCCGTAAATATGCTCGGATTGCTCTGCAATTTTTATATGTTATAGTCGTTATCTATAGCATGTTCCCTATTTCAACGGAAGTGTGTAGCACTGATAGTTTTTTTACAGGGAGACTCAAAAGAATTCCGTTACATTGCGGTCTATGGGGAAAAATCATTGACGGTTTATTTAAATAATGTTTCACTATTTTAAACGCATTGAAATTTATATATATCACTAAGGTGCATTAGAAGAAGCTTAATATGGAATAGGGTGTGCATAGCACTTATAGTTACTTTACAGGGACAGTCAAAAGAATTCCGTTACATTACGTCTATGGAGAAAAATCGTCTGCGGTTTATTTAAATAATGTTTCCCTATTTTAAACGCATTGAAATTTATATATATCACTAAGGTGTATTTCAAGAGGCTTACTACAGAATAGTGTGTGTACAGCAGTCATCGTTCATTTACAGGGACGCACAAAAGTTCGCGAACACATTTCCGTATTATTTAACTCCAGACGGAGAATTTTAAACTGTGCTACGCGTTTCCTAACTGAACTAAAATTTAACATCCTATGTAGTATATATACAAATCTATAGATCCTATACAGGGCTGAATAAAAGTATTCGGATTACTTAGATATTATCTTTTAGCTTATTAAACGGTATGATTTGTAAAATTATTTTGGAAGCGTTGGAAAGTGTTACATAATCTATGCTTGACGCATGATTTTTCGTTCTTGTTTTCAATTGGTGAAACTTTTTATTTCATTTTTCACGTGGAAATCGTCTGATAGAAAAATAATTATTATAGAAAGATTTTCATCGTTGATTTTTAATTTTTGGCATCGGCTATAACGGAAAATGTTTAAATTTAATAGGAAAAGGCTGTTAGAATTTTGGTATTTTATCTCTATTTATTAAAATAATACGAATTTTTCAAATTTTAATATTTTCAGCTCTTTACAGCTGATATTCTGATTTATACACAAAGTTTCAACTCTGTAAGTTATATACTTTTCGAGAATGGCTCTGTGACAGACAGACAACGGAACGGGAGCAATAGGGTTTCGTGAGATGAACGAAACCCTAAAAAACAGACTTTATTCTATTAAAATCTAACATAGATATTATTAAAATTATATAAGATTCAGAAAATATTGCTCCGTGGTTTCATAAATTTAAATACAAAAGTCCTTCCGGCCTGTACCGGGAGGAAAAGGTAGCTTTCCTATATCTTCGTTTTAAAATTTGAACTAATGTTACACGAACACAGCAAATTAAAATGCAAAGAAAATGTTTACAAAAGATTCGTTAATACTGAATTTGAATAAGAAATTCGCCAAATTATTGAGCAATAGCCAAATTGGCTTCATTTCTGAAGACTTATTCTGGTAGCCAAATTTGGCGATATTTCGCCAAATATCGCCGAGTTTGGCGAGAATTTGGCGCTAACGGATATGAATATATAGTTTTATGCGTATGATTGGGAAAATGATTACAACAATGAAATTTTTTGTAATGTGCTGTCTTGTTTCAAAATGTCAGCCACCCTAGAATTTCAAACTGCTCTATCTCAGCCATGTTTTAAGATAGAGGTAAACCAAAAAATGCTCTGGAATCCTCGTATCAAGGCCTAACACTTAATTAAAAATTAAATTTGAATTTTTTATTTTTATGTATATTTATTTTAGTTTTAAATTTTTAAATGGCCGCCATCTTGAAACAAAATGGCGGACCAAGCTGGCCAACGAACTCGGTCGAGACATGGGTGAGCTTAATACACACAATTAGTTTCATCAAAATTGATTTATAAATACGAGCGTTATCGTATGACATAGGTCAGATATATATATATATACAGGGTGTAACTGAAATGCTTCAACAAACTTTGAGGGATGATAGTACTCATGAAGACGAACAAAAAATGCAATGGAACATGGGGTCGCAAATGACGTTTAACCCCTTCAGGGACAGTGGTATGTTTATGAAAGCGTTTAATTTTAACTCCAAAACGCCATAATGGCACCAGAATTTTGCTAAAATCTTTTCCATTTAATATGTATGTGAAATATAGCCTTTATCTTATTTACAAACAATTTTTTTTTTATAAATTCCGGTGCCAGTCATTTATTTCAACATTTTAGTACTAAAAGTAGTTTGCCCCTAAAAGGCTTAAAGGTTAAAATAGAGAAAATGCGTCTGAAAATGGACTGGCACCGGAATTTACAAAAAAAATTGTTTGTAAATAAGAAAAAGGCTATATTTCACATAAATATTAAATGGAAAAGATTTTAGCAAAATTCTGGTGCCATTGTGGCGTTTTGGAATTAAAATTAAGTGGTTTTTTAGACATACCACTGTCCCAGAAAGGTTTAAATGTCATTTGCGACCCCGTGTTCTATTGCATTTTTTGTTCTTCATGAGTACTATCATCCCTCAAAGTTTGTTGAAGCATTTCAGTTACACCCTGTATATATATATATATATATATATATATATATATATATATATATATAATGGGAGACTGGAATGCTAGAATTGGGGAAAAAAAGAAAGGTGAATTCTCAGTAGGAAATCATGGATATGGGGTGCGTAATGAAAGAGGAAACAGATTGATTGAATTTGCAGAATGTGAACAGATGTATATCATGAATTCATTTTTCAAGAAAAAGCCACAAAGAAAATGGACATGGCGTAGTGCAAATGGCTCAACAAGTGAAATCGACTACATCTTGACAAACAAAAAGCATCTTATTCAGGATTGCAGCGTTCTCAATAACTTCAATACAGGAAGCGATCACAGGTTAGTTAGATGCAAACTGCTTTTAAATACTAAAGTGGAAAGAATGAAGCTTTTGCAATGCTCAAAGAAATCAGTCGATATTATAAATCTCCAGAAACATAAAGAAGAATTTAATTTAGAACTTAAAAATCGTTTTCAAGTACTTCAATCAATCTTAGAAGAAGAACAAGATGTTACAGTAGTGAACAAGAAAATAACAAATACTCTACAAGAAATTGCAAGGACGATAGCTGGTGAAGTACAAGTAAAGCAAACAAAGAAAATAACAGAAGAAACAAGAAGATTGATGAAGAAACGCAGAGAATTTAAAATGAAGAAAAACTATCCTAAATCAAGAGTTGAATATGCAGAATTATGTAAAACGGTAAGAAAATGTGTTACAGAAGATATCAGAAAATTTAACTGTGATCTTGTCAAAAAAGTTCTAGAAGATAACAAAAGTTTAAAATCAGCTAAGCGCAAACTGTGTGTTGGAAGAAAAGGTATTTTTGCACTGAAGAGAGCAGATGGAACAATCACCAAAATCAATAATGAAATAGTACACATTGTCGAAAAATTCTATAACGATCTATATAAATGTGAAGATCAAAGGGAAATCAACCTACGTGATCCACTAGTAAACATAACAGAAACTGAAGAGATAATCCCAGTGATGACAGATGAAGTTGTACAAGCCATTAGAGGCATGAAAAAAGGTAAATGCCCTGGCGAAGATGGAATTACAATTGACCTTATCAAAGAAGCAGGAGAAGAATTTGCAAAAATGCTAGCCATACTGTTTTCCAAATGTCTCGAGAAATCAGATGTACCAGAAGATTGGAATAATGCTGTGATGGTGTTACTTTATAAGAAAGGAGAAAAGGAAAACATTAAAAACTACCGTCCAATCAGCTTACTGTCAGTGATTTATAAAATTTTCACCAAAGTTTTAACGACAAGACTTGAATCAGCTCTGGACTCAGCTCAACCTAGAGAACAAGCAGGATTTCGAAGTGGATTTAGCACAATGGATCATATTCAAACAGTAAGGGAAGTTATAGAAAAACATAAAGAATATAATTTACCTCTCTGCCTTGCCTTTATTGATTATGAAAAAGCATTTGATTCGGTCTACACATCTGCAGTAATTACTTCTCTGGAGGACATTGGTATAGACAAACCTTATATCAATATCATAAAGAAGATCTACAAGAAAGCAACAGCCACCATCCGTTTGGACAAAGGAAAAGCGAAGATCAAGCTTGGAAGAGGAGTAAGACAGGGAGACACCATTTCGCCTAACTTTTACTGCTGTCTTAGAAAGTATTTTCAAGAAGCTGGATTGGGAAAACAAAGGGATTAGAATAAATGGGGAATATTTAAGCCATCTCCGGTTTGCTGATGACATTTTAATTTTCAGTAATAGCCCTGAAGAATTGCAAAATATGCTAAAAGATTTGGCAGAAGCTAGCATTAATGTGGGATTAAAAATAAATTTGGAAAAGACTAAGGTGATGTTCAATTCATCTGCATCAAAAAAGAAAATCGTCTACAACAACACTGAGATTAAAGATGTTGAAAGTTATGTGTACCTTGGACAAGAAATATCATCAGACAACAGTATCATGAATGAAATCAATAGAAGAATAAGAAATGGATGGAGTGCTTTTGGGAAGAACAATATTATTCTGAAGAGTAACATGCCTCTTTGTTTGAAAAGAAAGGTGTTTAACCAATGTGTTTTGCCTGCACTAACTTATGGAGCAGAAACTTGGACACTAACAAAACGGATGGTACAAAGATTACAAACAACACAGCGAAGTATGGAAAGATGTATGCTAGGCATAACCAGAAGAGACCGAAAGAGAATAACGTGGATAAGAAGTCAGACGAAAGTTTTTGACATCATCGAGAGAATTAAACGGCTAAAATGGAAATGGGCTGGGCACATTGCAAGAAGACAAGACAATAGATGGAGCACAAACACCCTACAGTGGTATCCCAGAGATGTAAAACGACCAAGAAGACGACCTCAAGTAAGATGGAGTGACGAAATCAGAAAAGTGGCCGGTGTTAATTGGATGACTAAAGCACTAGACAGGCAACAATGGAAAAATCTGGGGAGACCTACATCCAGCAGTGGATTGAAAACGGTTGATGATGATGATGATGATGATGATATATATATATGGAGATATATATATATATAAATCAACATTTGAACGGAGGGTGGTTTTGGGGTCTGGGGGTCGTGATCGGTGAAAATATATCGAAATTTTCCGGAACTGCTTTCCTCCGAACGGCTCCAATAGGTAGCTTTATACTTTTTTGTATTGAAAGCTACCTAAAAATGCTGTCCAGTGGTTTCATGCTGTGACCAATGGTCAGTGTAGGTAGTATCAAATCCGAAATACTCATATGTAATCACTCTCACTTCAATTTTTAAAAATAAATTTTTAGAACAAACAAGTGCGGACATAACACGAAATATACGGTAATTGAAAATGAATGTTAAATGCAGCATACGCACTATATTTTACTACAATTTTTACAAGAATTTTTCGACTTAGTGATTCGTAAAAAAATCACAAATTCTGCGACTAAAGGAGGCGAGTACAACTTCTGCTACTTTAAATCTTAAACTAGTGGTTGGGGGCCACTGTAATACTTACCCATCATGGATACGCATAATATAAAATATGAAAATAAAACATATGTAAACTATTTATAAAATGCATTGCAATTCGAATAAAATCGTGACTTGATGACGTCATAAACTTTAAAGGCTCTATTACTGAATTGCGTAAAAGAAACATCCTGATAACTCCAAAATTGATAATCATATTAACTAACGGTTTACTGCGTCGGATTAAGCGTCTCATTTCCAATTAAAATATATCTTTGAATTGAAATTGGAATGAAATACAGGGTCATGAAAAATCGAAGAGTGTGGAAAAATAGGATTCCAAATATCTCGGCAATTCGTTATCCGATCGACTTCATTCTTTATGCAAAATTTATGTTTTTTTTTTAATTGTTTTTTATATTTACTCCTTAAAATAAACAGTTTCGAAAATTTTTATATACCTTTTATCAGAACGAATATTTCGAGAGTCCGAAAAAAATAGTTCCGGAGAATCGAGGTTAGTTAAATTCAATAAGCTTATTCCCACTATTACATATTAAGTACATACCAAATTTCAAGTCTCTATCTCAATTTGTTCGGGAGAAAGAGCGTTTACAGATAGACGGACGGCAAAATTGTTTTTTCTAAAAATATGTTTTTCGGAATCTCCAGTGTCTGAAACGTGTAAATCCGTCAAAAAAAATTTTGTTTTCGATTTTCAAAACGATTGCAAGACTTGCGTATGATGGGTAAGTAATAATTATTGGAGAGTATATTTTTATGGAATGGAATTTTGTAAAAGGGTCTGTTTTAATATAAAGAATATTTTGAAGAAGCCTGTTTTATTAAGATGGATTTTCTTTAGAGATCTGTTTTATTAAAAGAATGTTGTGAAAAGGTCTGTTTTAATATAAGTAATTTTGTGAAGGGCCCTGTTTTATTAAGATGAATTTTATGAAGGGACCCGTTTTAATGTAAGGAATTTTGTGAAAGGTCCTGTTTCATTAAATAATTTTGCGAAGGCCCTGTTTTATTAAAATGAATTTTGTGAAGGGATCTGTTTTAATATAAAGATTTTTGTGAACAGCCCTGTTTTATTCAGATGAATTTTGTGAAGAGGTCTGTTTTATTAAAAGGAATTTTATGAAAGTGTCTGTTTTATTAAAAGAAATTTTGTAAAAGGGTCTGTTTCAATATAAGAAATTTTGTGAAAGGGTCTATTTTAATATGAGGAATTTTGTAAAGAGCCCTGTTTTATTATGAGTTTTGTGAAGGTGCCTAAATAGTCTCCAAATTGTGCTTGGATCGAAAATCGACCCCTCACCTTGTAAATAAATGTCTTCCTGCTTCCTCGAGCTTGCCAGTCAGAGTGACTTGTTCTTTTTCGCCTGTTCTCTCAAAAACTGGAACTTCTTTACATGGCAAAGGAACCATGAAGTTTTAATTGGAAAACTAAATGTGGAGCTGCCAAAAGGCGAACGCTTACTAAGAAATTTATGATGAAAAGGAACGTGACAGAAATAATTATCCACATACACGAAACTTTAGTTGGCACCGTTTAATCGCTGTTTGTTGCTTTCTTTCGGAAAATATTTTCCCCGGTGTCAGTTCAGTCGTAATTTAAAAGACTGTATTATCAATGAAATCAAATAGCAAGAAAGAAAAATCATTCGACCAGCATAGATTATGAAACACTTTCTAACACATCCAGAATACTATTAACATAAAATAAACTTTTACAAAAAAAACATTAACCGACTTAAAAAAAAGCACTAAAAAGTATTAAATAATTCTTTAAAATTCTCTAATGACAAAATGTTATCCATTAACCACAAATCTGATATCATGTGTCGGAATAAAAATGATAAATTTAATATGTACAGTTTAATACCCACCAAACGTGGATTTTCGAGAGAATATATTTTACAAGAGATGAATATACAGACTTATGATTCAGTTTACGAATATATACATATGAAAAGCAATGAATTACTTTTTGAAGTCGGTGCCAAACTACCTTAAGTTTAGTAAAAATTGTGAATATATTGTAACTAGTATCTACTAATTTATCGATTGGGGTTGTTTGGCACCGACTTCAAAAAGTAATTGATTGCTTTTCATATGTATATATTCGTAAACTGAATCATAAGTCTGTATATTCATCTCTTGTAAAATATATTCTCTCGAAAATCCATGTTTGGTGGGTATTAAACTGTACATATTAAATTTATCATTTTTATTCCGACACATGATATCAGATTTGTGGTTAATGGATAACATTTTGTCATTAGAGAATTTTAAAGAATTATTTAATACTTTTTAGTGCTTTTTTTTTTAAGTCGGTTAATGTTTTTTTTGTAAAAGTTTATTTTATTTCCTACTTTTTAGTTATTAATACAGTAATAGACAATTATCTTGATTTCAACATCTGCTGAATAAATAAGTAATTTGTAATAGAAATTATAATTTACCAAAATTATCCATTAAATAAATATTTTTTAATAAAATCTTTGACAGAATCAAATTCTTGTCAATCTTGACGACAACTGGAAAAATATCGCCAAATTTGGCGATCAAAATATGTTGCCATAAATGAAGCCAACATGGTTATAGTTGACTAATTTGACGAAATTCTCTTTCAGATTTACGAGAAGTGGGAATGAATCTTCTGTAATCGGGTTCCACGCATTTTTTAATTTTGAAAAATTTTTAACAACAAAATTGTTCTAATCATCAGAATTTGACGAAATTTAAATGGGACCACCAGGGTGTATTACACTTTTAAACAAAAAAATATATATATCAAAATCCGTGCACATTTACGAAAATTATGCGTGAACAGGACTAAAACATACATACATACATACATTGGGTCAAATTATTAACATCCTCCTTTTCTCACCTTCTTCTATCGAAATAGAAGAAAGTATTGTGATCAAAATTTTTTCAACTTCCGGTTTTCGACGGATTTATATGTTTTAGGAGTCAAAGATTCCGAAAAACATGTTTTTACAAAATATTTGTCTGTCCGTGTGTGCCTTCTTTGTATCATTGAAAAGTGTGTCAAGTTATGAAGCAACCTAGAATTGAACGAAATTTCATTTATAGGTTTTTGGCTGTGACCAGTAGGTCCCACTTGAATTTGCGAATATTCTGCCGAAAGCGGGCGCTGTGATAGCGATTTTCGTTCCATTTAAATTATTGTATCATCGAAAAGTGTATTAGGTTATCCACAGTACTGAACCAATTTTTTTGTATGTGTTTTTTACTATGACCTGCAGGTCCCAGTTGAATTTAGGGATATTCAGCAAGAAGGAGGCGCTATGATAGACACTTAAAGATTTCAAATTCAAAAAGATGTACAAAGTCGTTAAAAATATTAGAAATCCTAAAGGTTTTTTTCAATTGAATGTTCAGCCTTGATCCAAGGATACCGGAACAATTTTTGTTTTGCCTCTACCTTAAAAAATGCCTGAGATATAGCATTTTGAAATTTTAGAGTGGCTGACATTTTGAAACAAGACAGAAGGATACCTCCATAAACGGTTTTAATTTAAGAGTTTTAGTGAATATGCTATCTCGCAAGTTTTATTTCATTGTTGTAACCATCGTTCTAACTCTCACATTCTCAACACTATATATTCATGTTCGCCAGCGTTAAATTCTCTCCAAGCTAGGCAATATTTGGCGAAATATCAACAAATTTGGCGACAAAAACAAGTTGCCATAAATGAAGCCAACTTGGCTATAGCTAGCATATTTGGCGAAATTCTGATTCAAATTGAATATTGACGAGAACTGCGACTGAATCTTCTATAATCGAGTTCCATCCATTTTTATAGCTTGGTGTTTTGCAGTAAAATTAGCTAAAATCTTAAAACCAAGGAATAGGTAGGCTGTCTTTTCCTTCCGGTATAGACTAGAAGGACTTTTCGTAGTTTAGTATACATAATATATCAGCTACAAATAAATAAATCTCTCGTATAAATATGTTTTTAAATTGAAACTGTTTGGAAGTAATGTTATTTGAGCATTTTAAATATGACGTAAGTTTTCCCATTTAATATTTTGAACGTGTATTAATATTCACGCGCAAGTATATTTTTTATAACGTATTTTTCTACATTTACTGCTTTTAACACGTGATCATTTAATTATTATTTTAAAGTTTTATTTCTGTTTTTGATAGTCACGTGTAAATACGTTTTTTAATTGAAAGGGAATATTATTATGTGCGCTATCTTACAAATTGGCAACAATTCAAATAATGGACTTTTTGAAATATAAATTAAATTATCAAAATAATGGAAATTTGAATAAAATAATTTGTTCTAATGATTAGATTTTGACGAAATTGAAATGGGACCACCTTGGTACAGCGCCTAGAATACATAGTGTGGAAATCTGCTACAAAATAGTACTAAAAAATTGTATCCAATAAATGTACAACGTTGCTGAAAAGATTAGGATGGGATCGCAGCGCCATTTGCTAGCTCTTGACATTGTATTAGAATATTTTGGCTGGTGGTAAGTATTTTAAATACTTAAATTATATATTTTTTTCTCCTCTGACTCAGTGATTTTTATAAGCTTTTTTAAAATTATGAAAGCATAGCTAAAAAACGTGATACGCATTTTTTTGTCTCTAGTTGCAACATTATCGTAGGAGCACCGTTGCACATTTATAGGCTACAACTTTTTAGCACTTTTTAAAGCATTACAAGGATAGCCGGTTTCCACACAATGTATTCTAGGCGCTGTAACCTTGGACCCTTGCTCTTTCAAACAAAATAAAAATTATCAAAATCGATGCACATTTACAAGAGTTATGCATGAACAACAAAATACATACATACGGGTCGAATTGATAACCTCCTCCTTTTTTTAAGTCGGTTAAAAACTACACCGTTTATTAAGATGAAAGATGATATCGGCACAAACAATTTGGAAAACGCATGAAACATTTGAAAACACAATTTAGGCAATTACTGTCTATAGTCGGAAAATAATTCAAATTCTTTTATGAATCATTGTATATTATCTATAGATTTCTATATATACTGCATAGTATATGCTAAATTTCAGTTTAGCATTACTATGCAGTTAGGCATAATACAGTTCAAAATTATCTTTCAGCAATTTCCGCCAATAAACAGAAATGTGCTCGAATTCTTTTGTACAACCCTGTACATGATCTATAGAATTTATAAACACCAAGTAATATCCAAAACTTTTATTAGTTAAATTTAAAAGCGCGTACCACACTTGAAAACGCACTTCCAGTATTTACCTCTCATAGACAGTACTGTAAAGGAGAACTTTTGTGTGTCCCTGTAAATGAACGATGAATGCTGTTGCGTTTATCGCTACTTCCATGGTTTTAATTTAATCGTTTCTATTTTGCGCCTCGCGCAGACGATGTTTTTCTGTTGATAAAAAATGGATCTGTCTTAGAAGTTTTATGAAATGAACTAGAAAATGTAATACGGAATATAAGATGTAATATTTATGATGTGCGCGAAAAATGTTGTGTATATTGTGTTCGTGATCGTCAATATATTTGTTTGTGTGTCTACATTGTATAGATTCAATTATTTTTTGAACAACATGAACATTTATTCTCGAAAAGTCAGAATAATTTAAGATATCTTATCTCCCGAAAGAGGACCGTTTAGGTAAGCCTAACCTATTCTTGTGTTCTAGTTTTATGATTATTTAATTTTGAAATGAATATTGATACTTTAATATCAATATAAATAATATTGAAGATAGAATTTTACAGACAGGGACAGATTCAATATTATTTTGGCATCTCTCTACCGGGATATTATATTATTTAAGAAAATAAAATACGATAATGGAACAGATTAAAAAATTGCGTACTCCATTAAGAAGACCTTTTACTGCATATTTTACTGAATACTGAGCGCTTTTACCGCTTTATATTGAAGAAATTGAGATTTTATATGCTCAATTAGGTGAAAAATGGACAGATCTACAACCAAAAGAAAAAGAAATGTTAGATCTTCTTTTAAACGATAAAACATGTTCTCAAGAAAATTATGATAAAGAATACGAAGGTTTTAGCGTGTATGAAGAGAAATTTATTAAGTTAAAAACGAAAGTTCAAAAGATTTTAAAAGTTTTCGGAACTGAAAATATCACGAAACGGAAGTTTAAACTTCCTAAGATAGAATTTAAATTATTTGGGGGAGATATTAAGGAGTGGTTAGCCTTTTGGGCTCAGTTTGAAAAAATACATAACGATTCTGAAATCGCGAAAGAAGATAAATATCAGTACTTGTTACAAGCAACGTTAAAGAGTTCTAGGGCAAGAGAAATAGTCGAGTCGTACCCCGCTACTGGTGATAGTTATGAAAATGTTATTGAATGTTTAAAGGCTCGATTTGGTCGTACTGATATGTTAATAGAAGTATATATAAGAGAAGTGCTCGCTTTAATGATGAATAATGCTACAGGAAAAGGTCCAAGAATTCCTCTTTTTAAATTATACGACAAAATTGAAACCTATTTAAGATCATTAAAAATGTTAGGTGTTTCAAGCGAACATTATTCTGCAATTCTTTATCCATTGATTGAATCGTGCTTACCAGTTGAAATATTGAGAATTTGGGAAAGAAACTTAAATTCTATTACTTTAAATTCAAAAGACGAAAGTAATAATAAGTTAGATTCTTTGATGAAATTTTTGCAGCACGAAATCGAAAGCGAAGAAAAAGTCCGTTTGGCTAGAAGTGGGTTTAATTTAGAAAATGTGAACAAAAATATTTATACAGTGTCAAATAGGCGAGAAAGAGATATTCCAACGGCTACGGAATTACATAATTCATCAAAAATGAAAAGGGAAACGTGTATTTTTTGTAACAAGTCACATTTAAGTAACGAATGTAGACATGCTAATAGTTTATCTCATGAAGAGAAAAAACAAATATTAATGAAAAAAGGGGCTTGTTTTAAATGTTTAGAGATAAGAAAACACATATCACGTTTTTGTAGAACGAAAATACCACCCTGTGATTGCGGTAAATTACATTTCAAAATAATGTGTCCAGCAAAAAATGATAATGAAAACCCGATTATGGAAAAGTCAGATATCGAAAGTAAAAAAGACACTGCTTTATCCAATAAAACAGGTACTCGTCGCGTACTTTTACAAGCGCTTATTGTCCGTCTTAGATGTAATAATAAGATGAAATACATAAGAATATTAATTGATTCAGGTAGCAGTAAATCTTATTTATCATCTTTTGCATTGGCCGAGATGGGATATGAATGCATAGGGGAAGATAATTTGACACATAGTTTATTCGGTGGCACGGAGACTGTATTATCACATAAGAAATATTTGATCAGTCTGAGCGACTTCTTTGATAATTATCGCTGTTGTGTCGAAGTATTAGATCAAGAAAAAATTTGTTCAGACATTCCTAAAATACCTCTTGGCTCATTTATGAGTGAAATTAAGAAACAAAAAATCTTTCTCTCTGATTTGAATAACCAGGTTGAATTGCTATATGAGTTTTCACCTAACGAAATTCATGGGCTTATAGGAGCTGATGTAGCAGGTAAATTGTACACCGGAAAAATCAAACAATTGATTTCTGGCTTAGTATTGATGGAAACACGTCTTGGTTGGACTTTCATGGGAAAAACTGACCTATGTAACATATCCGATAGCACAAACAGCGTCATGTCACTTCATGTAAATGATGCAAAAATTTCAGATTTATGGCGGCTAGACACACTTGGAATTCTCGATCCTGGCAAAAGCGGAAGCAGACAAGAAATAGAAAAAGCAACTGAAGAACATTTTAATAAAAATATAAAAATAGATGCAGAAGGAAGGTATGAAGTAAGCCTCCCATGGATTGAAAACCATCCTCCCTTACCAACTGGTCGAAAAATCGCTGAACGACGATTAAGAAATTGTGTTGAATCACTAAAGAAAACCGAAACATTACAAGAGTATGAAGATGTATTAAAAGAATGGATACAAGAAGGCGTTATTGAAGAAGTTAAAAACTCCTGTAATGACGAAAGTGAACACTACTTGCCACACAGAGCTGTGATCAAAGAAAATTCTACCACCAGAGTTAGACCAGTCTTTGATGGCTCAGCTAGACAAAAAGATTCACCTTCGATCAATGACTGTTTAGAGAAAGGTCCTAATATCGTAGAGCTCATTCCGACTATATTAAATAAATTTCGACTGAAGAAAATAGGCGTGATTGCAGATATTCGAAGAGCCTTTCTACAAATTGGTTTAAATGAGCAAGATAGACCATTTCTGAAGTTTTTATGGTGTGAGGAAGGTGACCCCGAAAAGTTCAAAATTTTCCAGCATAAAAGGGTTGTTTTCGGTCTTACATGTTCGCCTTATTTACTTGGTGCAACTATCCGATATCATCTGAAGAATGTGCCTTCTAGATTTAAAAGAAACAGCAGACAAGTTGTTAAAGTTTTTTACGTAGATAACTGCGTCACTAGTGTTGAAAACTATGAGGAGCTTGAAAGATTTATTGAAGAATCCACAATTATTCTCCAAAATGCTAAATTTGATCTTCGAGGGTGGGAGTATAATCTCAACAAAACAGAAGCAGAAAACTTCCCGTTATTAGAAGAAAAGAATATTCCAGTTTTGGGACTGATGTGGAATGTAAAATCTGATACTCTGAAAATAGATTTACGAAAATGTTTTGAAGATTCTACTATTGTAACGAAAAGAGCAATCCTGAGTGCTGTTCATAGAATTTTCGACCCCATTGGCTTCACGTGTCCTGTCGCCTTGTGGCCAAAGATTCTCCTTCAAGAATGTTGGAAATTGAAAGTTTCGTGGGATGCTGAATTGCCTGAATCTATTACCAAGAAATTTGAAAAATGGCGGAAGGATGTCTCTAAATTAAAGGAAATAGAAATCCCTCGATGTATTATTTCCAATTACGAAGCGCCAGAAAATCTTTCTTTGCACATATTCTGCGATGCAAGCAAGAATGCATATTCTACATGTATATTTTTAAGAAGTGCGACTGAAAATACAATATCTTGTCAGCTTGTACAGGCTAGGTGCAGGGTTGCTCCAATGAAAATCATTTCTATTCCTCGATTGGAACCAGGAGCGTGCCGAAGGCTGATTTAGATGGGGGGGGGGGGGGTGTAAACTGATTTTTGCCGAGTACGAGATCGGGGGTGAGAAAGGCTTTGTGATAGCCCCCCCCCCTTAGCGACGGAGTCAACTGTTCTACAATACTGTTAATTTAAAAAATCACTAAAAGTCCAAAGTGCTCACCTGCGTTCGGTCAAACCACACTCTGTTGACACAGTAAAAATTAAATGCTGTTATTCAGTATGTTAAAAATTTTTTTATTCTTTTACTGTATAAGTAGTGTTGAGAATCCTGTTTTTAATTAGGATTCTGCTTACGATTTAAAAGAAAATGTGTACGGATGTACCGTACATTAACTAGTTCTCAAAAGTAACAATTTAAGAACATTGAAGTACTTCGGAATTTTATGTTTCTATAAATAAAATCGCATGCTGTTATCTAATGTAAGTGTATACATTTTAAAATAGTACATAAAAAATAAAAATTTTGTTTATTAAAAATAGAGACTAAAAATTATCCTAATTTCATCCTGTAAAATTGCTTTACTGCCATATGCCATGATGTCGGAAGGGAGGAGGAGAGAGGGGCAATCGGAGGGAATGCGTTTTACCATTGCGAGATTTTCTCTGACACGACGGGGACAGGTAAGCTGACGAATCGCCACCTCAGCGTGGTGATCGGGTGGTAAAGTGGTGTCTAGCCGACGGCACCGAATGTGGGGTGCTACTACCACGGGGGTCTGGGCCGCCCCCTCCTTTGGGCCGGTTTTCGGCTGCAAGAGGCTTGCGACTTCAGGTTGTCCTTTGAGGTCTCACGTGCAGAGCTCTAGTTCCTTGCCGGTAACGCCCACCGATGTGGGACTTTGGCTCCGCGGGATCTTGGGACAGCCGGGTGGTAAAAGGACACTGCATAGGCCAATCCCTCTCGCCTGGTGGTCGTGCTTTGGTGGACGGCATACCCGGAAAAGTGACGTGAGGGCAACGGCTAGCTAACGGGGATAGGACAGCTTCCACATTTATCTAAGGCGAGGGCAGAATTTGTATGACAAGGACTGCTCGGGTTCTATTGTGACGCTTGTCGGTGAGTGAGGCGGCGGCGTGCAGCAACCCTCGGCACCGTGCAGGCGGTAGAACGTGTATGTGACGGAAGGTGTGGGTGAAGGGCAACGCACCCAATGATGACCTCCTTCGCGATCGTCCCTTGCGACTCCCTCTGCAGCTGGAGTAGTTGTGAGTTGTCCTCAAATTTCGGTTGGAAAGGAAAGATGCCCGTTTGTACCAAGAGCAGTTCATGTCACGGAGGGCCACTCAGGTCTGAGATCTGTGGCTCGTATTACCTTCTCTGGAGGAGGGGGGGGGGGGGGTCCAAACCTCTTCCCCGACCGGCTGACTACGAGGAAAACGGGCAGGAGGCTCGTCAGTCAAGTGTCCAGACCTAAGTCGGACCTTGGGCCGAAATCAGTTCAGCACATCTATGCGTAGCTAGAGTTTTCTGTGCCTGGCGATAGGGGCTAGCCGGCAAACTTCACCAAATTTTCACGCTACTAATCTCGGTTGAGAACGCCTCTTTGGCGCTTTTGAAGGGAGTTTTCACGTCCGATAGTGGTTCTAAAACTAATTTTCCGTGTTATCTAACAATTTTGTGATATGTTTTGTTTTTTGTTTGTTTGTGTTGTTTTATATGTGAATGGTCCTCTTAATGGAGTCAATCGGGGACCTTCTGTATATCGCTGCGGGCTCACCGAAAGCAAAGCCATTGGGAGGCGACAACCCTAGCCAAGCCGTGTCTATGTGTCAGGGACTTGTTTTCTTCGAAGTCGCGGGTTGTCGAGAAGCTCCCGTTGCAACCCATGAACTAATCGTTTTCTCCCTCTTTAGGACTAAATAATCGGAAGTTTCAGTTACAGTAATGGGTTGTGGGTGTGGGTTCGGCATTGACCTAGGACCCGGTTCCTTTTATGGGGTTCCGGCAAGAAAGCCGTCGGATCACTTCTACGTCCGCCCAAGTGTTGTGTGGTGGTCTGAGTTGGGGCTCCACCGCATGTCGAGAGACGCAGGAGGCTTACGTCCCTGTCTCTTCCCCAGCCGAAGAGCGCGCCACCTGTGAAGGTGCACCGCGTAAACCGGCCCTCTATTGGTCGCGTCCTCATATGAATTCACGAGAATCTGGATTCGTCGGTGGAGTACAACTGCCTTCTGCCGCCGTAGCTTGTCATTACCAATACAGCCTATGGAGCTTTCCGTTCTTCTTCAGTATTTATCTTATTTGGCTGCACTGAAAAATTTACTTACCAGGTTGTCAGGTTCCCAAATTCTAAGAATCAGTCCATAGCAGAAGGGAGCAATTAAAGATGCTAGGTGGAGAAACTCACAATAGACATTGAAACACCTCCCCTCTTCATTTCACCAAAATCTCAAATTCTCACAAAAGCGATTCTCTCTCTCTATCTTAGCTCTGGAAATCCCCCCCCGCTCATTGACACCCCCTCTCTCCCACACAGAATCATATACAATCTTCCGTTCTGTGTGAGAAGCTCTTTCTTTTTCCCTTAAAGATGGACAACAGAGAATTGAAATGAAACTGAGGACGGCACGCGGAGGGGACATTCTTGCAGGAAGTATTCTGAACTTTCTGACTTACCGACTATTCTAAATTTTACCAACTCTTGCAAATAAGTGAGGGGGTGTTACACCCCCAACACCCCCGCCCCCGCTAGGCACGCCCCTGATTGGAACTACTTTCCTGTAATATAGGAGCTAGACTGGCACAAAGTGTTATACACGATCTTCAGTTGAAAGATATCCCGAAATTTTTCTGGTCTGATTCAGCAAATGCTATATATTGGACCAAGGGAACTGAAAATTGGTCTCCTTTTGTTTTCAATAGAGTTAAAGAAATCCGATCTTTGACAGAACCTGATAATTGGTATCACATCCCTGGATCATTAAATGCAGCAGACCTTCCTTCTCGTGGTTGTAATGCAGAAACTTTAGCGAAATCGAAATGGTGGGAGGGCCCGGAATGGTTGCGAAGACTAGAAAAAGAATGGCCAAAATCCAACGTTGTTCCTGATTTCAACATAGTATATTCCGAAAAGAGAAAAACTGTTGTTAGCACTACAAATCATGAAGAATCAACTGAAAAAATTTATAACAGAATTTCGTCGTACGACAAACTGATCAGAACTATTGCTTGGATATATAGATTTTTTACTAACTGTAAAGTGGAACGTGCCAACCGGATTTCTGGACTCTTAACTCTAGAAGAAATAAATAGAGCTGAAATATCTTTGTTAAAAATAGTACAAAAGGAATCCTTTTTAGGAACTGAAGATAAACGCTTAAAATCACTTCAGTGTTATGTAGAATCGAATGGACTACTTAAAGTAAAGACACGTATTCTGATGAGAGAAGATAAAAGAAATTTCCGATTTCCGATACTGTTACCCTGTAGCCATCCAGTTGTGGAAATACTTATTCGGACAAGACATCTTAGTTTAAATCATGTTGGAACCCAGATATTTATGAGTAATTTAAGAGAAGACTTTTGGATTTTGAAATGCAGGAAGACTGTTAGAAAGGTAATTAGAAACTGTGTACGTTGTAAAAGATTTAATTCAAGACCTAAACCGATTATAGAAGCACCTCTTCCGGAAGATCGTATAAAAGAAGCTGCAGTATTTGAGGTTGTAGGGACTGACTACGCCGGTCCTTTACTTCTTCGAGGTGATCAGAAAGCTTGGATAGTTATTTTCACATGTGATGTCTACAGAGCCATACATTTAGAGATAGCCACATCCTTATCGACTGACAACTTTTTGCAAGCTTTTAGAAGATTTATAGCACGAAGAGGTAGACCTGCGATAGTATATTCTGACAACGGTAAAAATTTCCCGGGTGCTGAAAATTTACTTAAGCAAATTGATTGGGATGTTATTTCTCAGTACAGCACAGCTCGGAAGATCACTTGGAAATTTAACCCTCCATCTGCGCCGTGGTGGGGTGGATGGTGGGAACGTTTGATAGGCGTAATAAAAGGGATCCTTCGAAAAGTCTTAGGATGAAGCTCTTTGGACTTAGAAGAAATGCAAACTGTTATTTGCGATACTGAAAACATTGTTAATCAGCGGCCTTTGACCTATGTTTCAGAGGAAATTGATGATTTAATACCACTTACTCCTTCTATGTTTTTACATTAGAGAATCAGGTATTCCTGATCTTGACATTTTGGATTCATCGTCTATTAATAAGAGACATGCTTATAGACAGCGACTAAAACAAGATTTACGAAAAAGATTCCGCACTGAATATTTGGGATATTTAAAACAATCCTCGAAATTTGACAAAAATCAGAGACCCGTCCAGATTGGTGACGTTGTTCTTGTGACTAGTGAGAATGTTAAAAAACTTGAATGGCCACTTGCCAAAGTTATTGAACTTTATCCTTCAAAAGATGGAAATGTACGATTGGTAAAGGTAAAGATGAAAGGCGGTGAATTTCTACGTCCTGTTCTCAGATTGATTCCTCTAGAAGTAACCCATGAAAGAGGTACTTAACTCCATTCTACAGTTCAGTCGAATGATAAAGAATGTCCTTTAGATCCTGCTCCTACCAAACCGACGATAAAATTGACTGGTAAAAACTGTTATTTAGACCCTGCTACGAGAAAGCCGATGATCCAACATTCTGTTAAAGACTGCTTTTTAGATACTGAATCTACTGAACCTATTTTCCATAAAGGTGCTAGTGACTCTCCTGTGGTGACTGTACCTGAAAAACGATCCCGATATGGTCGGTTATATAAACCCAAAGTAAAGTTTGAGTTTCATTGAATTCGAAACTCAAAGGAGGGAGTGTGTTGCGTTTATCGCTACTTCCATGGTTTTAATTTAATCGTTTCTATTTTGCGCCTCGCGCAGACGATGTTTTTCTGTTGATAAAAAATGGATCTGTCTTAGAAGTTTTATGAAATGAACTAGAAAATGTAATACGGAATATAAGATGTAATATTTATGATGTGCGCGAAAAATGTTGTGTATATTGTGTTCATGATCGTCAATATATTTGTTTGTGTGTCTACATTGTATGGATTCAATTATTTTTTGAACAACATGAACATTTATTCTCGAAAAGTCAGAATAATTTAAGATATCTTATCTCCCGAAAGATGATCGTTTAGGTAAGCCTAACCTATTCTTGTGTTCTAGTTTTATGATTATTTAATTTTGAAATGAATATTGATACTTTAATATCAATAGAAATAATATTGAAGATAGAATTTTACAGACAGGGACAGATTCAATATGCACACCCTTTTCTACAGTTAGCATCTTGTAATGCACCTCAGTGACGCATTTCAATTTCAAGATGTTTGAAATAGTGTGACATCATTAAAATACAATACAAACAATTTTTCCTCATAGACCGTAATGTAACAGAATTATTTTGTGTGTACTTGTAAACGAGCTGTAAACACTTCATTTTCAATACCGAACATACTCTCAATAACGTATATCTGTTACGGTCAATATGATTAATCCGGTCATTATTAATATAATAACCAGTTATTATTAATAATGACCGGATTAATCATATTGACCATAACATATCGATTACATGGCAATCCGACTGTATTTAGGCGAGTTAGAGCTCAGACAGGCAGACGACCAGACAAACAGAATTCATAAACACACTTTTCAACTATGTTGGAAAGTGTTAAAAACAAGAATGAAAAGTGTAGTATTATGTGGCCATCACATAATCACCTAATCGATGTACGCATGAACATAGAAATAGATATTTTTGTGTTCATAGATGTATGGAAGCTCTTCATGAGCTGCAATGTTGTCTATTGAGCTTTAAACACATGCTAAAATGACATTATCTGGAGGCACGACAGTGCCTCCGCTAAGTCAAGAAAGCACAGCCGTAAGCATTTTTTTCAGGAGCAACTCAGGGCACTTTTGACCCCCCCCCCCCCTCATATCTCTGTGCTGGAGTTTCCCAGAAACCTGGAACTTCGTTTTTCTAGAGTATTTGGTACACAGGACCAAAATTTAAAATTACAAGTTTCTGTTTTTAGGTAGATTTCGTAAGAAATACTACCTATTACATTCTCACCTAAGTTGGAAATTTTGAAAAATTTTTGCAGATCTGCGCCGATCATGACTCCCAGAACCCAAAAACACCCCCAGTTCAAAACTTTATATATATATATATATATATATATATATATATATATATATATATATATATATATATATATATATATATATATATATATATATATATATATATATAAATTCATAGATATTATAATTATATATATATATATATATATATATATATGTGTGTCACTTTTTTATGACCACGATAACTGGAAAAATTCTGCATAAATCTCTTCCAAACTAATACATAAAATCAAGGGGCATAAAATCTCGGTCAAGTTCGTTAATGGGCAAAATCGAACCAAGGGGGGGGGGGGCAAATGGAGGGGCTTTTTGTGAAAACAGAAAAAACCCCATAATTTCTTAATTATTATACGTATCGAATCCGTTTAAAGTTATTACTTCTAGGAAAAGGGCCGAAAATTTATGTATGACAGATTTTTGATATCATTAAAAATGGCCCCAAGGTGGGGGTGGGGAAGGGGGGTTTTAGAAGAAAAAAAATCATAGCTTCGTCAATTCACAAGATATCAAATCCGCGATAATTTATTATTAATCCTCTTATCATTATCTAAAACTTTTATATTGACAAGTTTTTTATAGGACCAACCATTATAGCAAAATAAAATTAAAAACAAAAAAATCCCTGCCGGCTCCGCCTGCAAACAAGTTATTTTTCGAAGTAGGCGGTTCCAACTCCCGCATCTTTTCGAAACTGATACATAAAATCAAAGGGCATAAAATCTCGGTCAAGTTCGTTAATGGGCAAAATCGAACCAAGGGGGGGGGGGGGGATGGGGGGGCTTTTTGTGAAAACAGAAAAAAACCCATAATTTCTTAATTATGATACGTATCGAATCCATTTGAAGTTATTAGTACTTCTAAGAGAAGGGCCGAAAATTTATGTATGACAGATATTTGATATAATTAAAAATTGCCTTAAGGGGGGGGGGAAGGGGGGTTTTAGAAGAAAAAAATTCATAACTTCGGCAATTCCCAAGATTTCAAATCCGCTTAAATTTATTATAAATCCTCTTAATATTATCTAAAACTTTTATATTGACAAGTTTTTTATAGGACCAACCGTTACAGCAAAAAAAAAAAAAAAATCCCTGCCGGCTCCGCCTGCAAACAAGTTATTTTTCGAAGTAGGCGGTTCCAACTCCCGCATCTTTTCGAAACTGATACATAAAATCAAGGGCAAAAAATCTCGGTCAAGTTCGTTAATGGGCAAAATCGAACCAAGGGGGGGGGGGGGGGGGGGCTTTTTGCGAAAACAGAAAAAAACCCATAATTTCTTATTTATGATACGCATCGAATCCGTTTGAAGTTATTATTACTTCTAAGAAAAGGGCCGAAAATTTATGTATGACAGATTTTTGATATAATTAAATATTGCCTAAAGGGGGGGAAGGGGGTTTTAGAAGAAAAAAATTCATAACTTCGTCCTTTCCCAAGATTTCAAATCCGCTTAAATTTATTATAAATCCTCTTCATATTATCTAAAACTTTTATATTGACAAGTTTTTTATAGGACCAACTCTTATAGCTAAAAAAAAAAAAAACCCTGCTGTCTCCTTCTGCAAACAAGTGACGTTTCGAAGTAGGCGGTTCCAACTGCCGCATCATGGCAAAAAGGTCATTTCTTCCACAATTCCCAACAAACAGGTAATCCACGGTCTGCGTCTTCGAAATCTACCTGTGCCTGTTGGCAGAGCCGTCAGGGATTTTTTCTAGTTCAGACGATATATGAACTCAAACATTCGATTTTTTGTCACTCACTCACTCACGCATTCACGCGTCATCAAAAAGATTAGGTAGATCCCGTAGCCCTAGAAACTTGACATTTGGGAAAAAAGTAGTGTTTAAGATACAAAGAAAGGAAAAATTATAAAATCCGGAAAATTCGAAAAAAAAAAACATTCGAAAATTCAACAAATTCCATCAAAATTGAAAACTGAAAATAATACGATCTTGTAGTCTTAGAAACTTAAAATTTGGTGTGAAGGTAGTGTTTAGAATCCAGAAAAATAAAACATCAAAAACACAAAACAAATCGAAAGCAAAATTGAAAAAATCGAAAAAATTGATTAAAAAAAAAACGAAAATTTGAAGACTATATTGGCATGACCGTCGATTTTGTTGCGCTAAAAACTTCAAATTTGGAATAAAGGTAGTATTTAGGATACAAAGAAAGAGAAAAATTTAAAAATCCAGAAAATTCGAAAAAAATTCAAAAATTCGAAAAAAAATTGAAAAAATGAAAATAATTTTATCCTTTAGCCTTAGAAACTTAAAATTCGGCGTAAAGGTAGTGTTTGGAATTAATAAAAAGAAAAAATTAAAAACACACAATAAAAATCGAAAATTAAATTAAAAAATCAAAAAAATCGAAATTTTAAAAATAATTTGATTTTGTTGCGCTAGAAACTTCAAATTTGGTATAAAGGTAGATTTAGGATACAGAAAAAGAAAAAATTAAAAAATCCAGAAAATTCGAAAAAAAGAATTCCAAAATTCGAAAAAATCGAAAAAAAGTGAAAAAATAAAAATAATTTGATCTTTTAGCCTTAGAAACTTAAAACTCGGCGTAATGGTAGTGTTTGGAATTCAGAATAAGAAAAAATTAAAAACACAATAAAAATCGAAAAAAAATTATAAAATAAAAAAAATCGAAAAACATCGAAAATTTGAAAATAATTCGATTTTGTAGAGCTAGAAACTTGAAATTATGAATAAAGGTAGTATTTAGGATATAAAAAAAGAAAATAATTAAAAAATCTAGAAAATTTGAAAAAAAAAATCGAAAAAAAATTGAAAAATTGAAAATAACTTGATCTTTTAAACTTAGAAACTGAAAATTCGGCGTAAAGGTAGTGTTTAGAATTCAGAATAAGGAAAAATAAAAACACAATAAAAACCGAAAATAAAATTAAAAAATCGGAAAAATCGAAAAACATAGAAAATTTGAAAATAATTCGATTTTTTAGACCTATAAACTTGAAATTTGGAATAAAGGTAGTATTTAGAATACAGAAAAAAATTTTAAAAATCTGGAAAATTCGAAAAATTAAAAAAAAATTGATCTTGTATCTTTAGACACTAAAAATTCAGCGTAAAGGTAGTGTTGTACAGAAAAAGGAAAAATTAAAACACAATGAATTCGAAAAAAAAAAAAAAAAAAAAAAAAAAAAAATCGAAAAACATCGAAAATTTGAAAATAATTCGATTTTGTAGCGCTAGAAACTTGAAATATGGAATAAAGGTAGTATTTAGGATACAATTAAAGAAAAAATTTAAAAATCTGGAAAATTCGAAAAAAAATTTGAAAATTCGAAGAATTGAAAAAAATTTGATCTTGTAGCTTTAGAAACCGAAAATTCAGCATAAAGGTACTATAGTCATTTAGGATACAGAAAAAGGAAAAATTAAAACTCAATAAATTCGAAAAAAAAAAAAAAAAAAAAAAAAAATCGAAAAAGATCGAAAATTTTAAAATAATTCGATTTTGTAACGCTAGAAACTTGAAAATTGTAATAAAGGTAGTATTTAGGATACAAAATAAGAAAAAATGAAAAAATCCGGAAAATTAGAAAAAAATCCAAAATTTGAAAATAATTCGATTTTGTAGTCTTAGAGACTTAAAATGTAGTGTAAAGGTAATATTTACGATTTAAAAAAAAACTTTTAAAAATTTGTAAACTTCGAAAATAAAATCGAAAAATCGAAATATCTGTAAAAAAAAAAAAAAAAAAAAAAAAAAAAAATTCGAAAAGAATTCGATTTTGTAGTTCTAGAAACATGAGTTTTAAGATAATTGTCTTATTAGCTAGTACGTAGTGATTAGCCCCTAATTGTTTTATGTTTTTCCCCGGATTATGCTTTTTTTTTTCTTTTTATTTACGAATTTCGGTATAGAAAAGTTCCGCTATAGACCGGCTACGTTATGGGCGGTTTCTTTATAGACATGTTTGTTTTCTTTCACATGTTATACTCTATTTAATTTGCATATGAAATATGGATTGTTAAATGATGTTAGCACCAAAAAAATTTTCACAGCTCTCCCTCTCCCCCCGACATTACTGGCTGGGTATGGCTTGATAGTCCTTTCTAAATAAAATCATGGTGACGCTAAGATTATCTTGATTTATCTTTAAATTGAACCTAAATGATCCTAAGAAGACGGATCAAACAATTACTATATTGGCAATTGGCATGACAATCAGGAAACTTAGAAGTAAAATCGAAAAATTAATAAATTTATAAAAAGGCGAAGGTTAAAATAATTCGATTTTGTAGTCCTACCAGCTTGACAGAAAGGTAGGGTTTAGGATACAAAGTAAGGAGAAATTTAAAAATCCGGAGGAAAAAAAAAAAAAAAAAAAACTTCGAAAAATCGAATATAGTTTGATTTATTGAAAATTTCCGGAATTTTAATTTTAGCTTTCTTTTCATCCTAAACAGTACTTTTGTGCTAAATATCAAATATCTGGCTGCGAGTAATATCTTAGAAGATGGATAGCACCTTCTCTGGAAGCAATTGAGAGTACTTTTGACTCCCCCCCCCCCCCATAACTTAGTGCTTGCCTAGTTACCTAAAATTTCTTTAAGGTAACTTCTTCGAAAATCAGTGGATGATCTCCAAAAAGAACCCAAAATCAAGAAAAGGAGGATTACTTACAAAAAGAAGTGAAATCTCATCAAAAAGTTACCTGTAAAAAACGCAGCCAAGTCTCGTAACTCATTTACCGTAAAAAGTATTGAGATCGTATAAAGCCAAGTTTAGCTATCTTATTAACTCTGAAATTTTCATTCACCAATCACTCCTAGTCTCTACATCTTTAGTTAATTATTATTTTGTGACTTGGCAATTACGTAGCACGAGAATGCGATGTATATAGTTAGTCTTAATCAAATAATACTATAACATATCAAGGTGTAATAACTTCCCTGTGCGTAATTAAAATATCCCATCCCATTCCATAACATAGTAAGGTGTAATAACTTCCTTCTGCTGCGTAATTGCCAAGCCACAAAATAATAATTAACGAAAGATGTAGAGACTAGGAGTGATTTGTGAATGAAAATTTCAGAGTTAATAAGATAGTTAAACTTGGCTTTATACGATCTCAGTACTTTTTACGGTAAATGAGTTACGAGACTTGGCTGCATTTTTTACAGGTGACTTTTTGATGAGATTGACATTTAAATATAGTACTTCCACCTTGACTTTTCTGGAGATCTGTCCAAGAGCCAAATATACTCTCGACACATCTTGGCGTTCCCCTCCAGTTCACAACTGATCCTGTGGCAAAAAGCCTGGAGGAGCTATTAGTCTCGGGAGTAGCCGTGACCAGCAGTCTGCTATTTCAAGATTTTTGAGTGGACACTTGAGATGCCTGAAATTTGACAAGGTATCAAGATTTTCCCCATTTGTGGAAAGTGCAAGACTGTGCCATCCACCTTGGACACATCTCCTGTCCTGTTTGGACTTGACTAGGAGTAACCTTTTGGAGTGCCCTTTCATCATTTTGGACTTCCTCCAAATATTTGGGCTCATGGACTTGGTCTAGACTATTGGCTAGATCATTTAGGATTAGAAACAACAACAACAACGATTTCTAAATTTAGTTTTTGGTGCGTTCACCACACTGACGCCTGATGAGAGTATTTTTGTTTGTATTATTTCTACTGTCTGTCGCGACGCCGCCGGTGAATAGATAGTGATTAACTGACAATGTACAAATACCTTTTAGCTTTGCACTTGGTGCTTTGACACCGGTCGCATAACCCGAGCTGTGGCTTTGGCTGATGCTAAATTGAATTGGTATTGAGTCAGTATATCTAAAAATAGAGTAATGTAAAGGGCACGGTGCAATTCAATATGATAAGATACATCAATCGTTCAGTAATGCGAATAAGAGTGTCGGCTGTACTGACACACACACACAAAAAAAAAAAAAGAAAAAAAAAAAAAAAGAAAAAGAAAATAGAGTAAAAATTGAACACTCGCAATTTGGCGAGTCTAATCGTTCGTTTACTCGCCAAATGGAGCATTTTGTCGCGATTTGGCGCAATGGCGAGCGGCAGCGAGAACCATGCACATAGTACAGGGTGCTACTCCAGGTATAATTTATCATGCTCAAAAATCTTTGTGGCAAGTATTGAATATATGTTAAAAATAAATAAGGCATGTACAGCATAGTCCAGCTAAAGATTGGATTTGAATTACTTCCTTACCTTGTTAGAAATCATGTTGCTTTATTACTATCATTTGAATTAGATATAACGGTTGCTTTTACCTGTGTTATTTACACACCTCAGAAAAAGTTGTATCTAACACTGAATGAAAAAATATTGGATTTTACTTTTTTTTTTTAATTTTAAAAATTTAAATTAAAATAAACAAATATTGTTATTGCGCATCTACGACTTTACGTTTTATCTATATGCCAAACTTAAAATTTCTAGGCTGTCATTTTTAATGAAATCATAGTAAGAGTATAACTGTAGAACGTTTTCTTCCCATTTCATTCATTTGAAAATCCTTAAAAAGGAGGCATCTTTAGAAGCATCACGTTCCATAGAAACTTGCATGTCCAATTTAAAATTTTTAGCCTCGAAAGTTTGGGAGTAAAATCATAATTATAGAGCGCTTTCCAATAGTTTCATCCTTTAAAATATCGAATATTTTAACGAACGTTCTTAATGAGCATTTATGTCTTAAAATCTGCACCATGTGAAATTTCATGATTTTAGTCTCGATTTAGAGAAATCGGAATTTTAGAGCATTTTTCGTTCTTGCACCCCTATGAGGTCAGTTTGCACAGATATAAAATCTAGCCTATTTTCAAGTAGAGATCTTTATCATTATTATCCAGAGAGAAGATTTGAAATCGTTTCAGTAGTACAAAATTAATCGTGATTTTAAACCTACTCTATTATTTCACACTTTTAAATTTCGAATATGTTAGAACGTGTTTTGCGGGCGCATTTACCTCTTAACAGTAAAAGCCATGTCAAATTTCAAGTGTCTATCCGTCGCCCTATCTACTCCAAATAAATAATAATTTAGTATTCATCATGTGTCAATCATGTGTTTCATGTTCCTGTGTACCAGTGTTATCCTGAAATAAATTTTGGATTCGGTTCAATGGATCCTAAGTAATAGCGATTTTAGAACGTTTTCCACCTATTTCATCATTTTAAATTTTGATTTTCTTAAAACCTATTCTGTGCAATCATTTGTGACTTAAAAGTAATCCTGGTGTCGAATATCAAGTTTCTATTCTTTATCAATTCTAAATAAATCATAATTTAGAATTATAAGCAACACTTTCTGATCATTTCAACTTCTTAAATTTCGAATTTTTTAGAAGCCATTTTTAGCGCGAATTTACATCTCAAAAGAAACCAAAATGCAAAATATTAAGTTTCTAGACCAGTGTTTCCCAACGGGGGGCGTACGCCCCACAGGGGGGCAATTTGACTTTTCAGGGGGGCAATTTAACTTTTCAAGGGGACAATTCAGAATTTCTGTGAACCCATACCTTCTGAATTCTTTTTCTAATAGTAATGTTGTAGACTGAAAATAAAATAAAAGTTATACATTCAAATTTCAAAAACGAAATTTAAAAAAATAGTTTTTTATTCAATTTTTAAAAAGTATCCATTCAAAAGTTTTAAATACAACCCACCAGAATAATTATAGAAAAAAATATTTTAAGATATTTAGATACTTTTATATATTTAAAAATTCTTTATATTTTTTCTGATTTATAAGTATTTTAGAATTTTAAACAACTTTTTCGATTATTTATTGAATGAGTCGCACTGCAATATGTCACATGAAAATCAATTTTACACATGAAACTATTCAAGTGTATATTTAACAATTACTTGACGACCTTCCTTTACCGAATCTTTTATCATGCTTCATTCTGATTAGAAATTGATTAGTAATTTAATCGCAGAAATTCTGTGATTAAATAAGACAAAAATGTTTTATTCAAAATTATTGATTTTTCTAATCAAGGATTCTGAGCACTCTATACATCACGCGTACGTGGTGACCGTGTGCCAGTAAACTACGAGGAGTATCAGATGAGTATAAAAAATATTTGATTCATCCATTACCTTCGGAACGTTTCAGGATCAATGTTAAATGCTTTTTACTCTGTCAGGAGTAAATTCTTTTAAAATTTTATGAGAATTGTATGTTATAGGGGGAGGGGGGCATCATCATTTTAGAGATGTTTTGGTGGGGCGCGGTTAAAAAAAGGTTGGGAACCACTGTTCTAGACCCAACAATATCACAGAAATCGCAATTTTAGAACATTTTTTGTTTCTTTTAAATTTCAAATATTTTAGAAACTGTTCGGATGCGACCACGAACGCCTTAAAAATATTAGTCATGTCTAATTTCAAGTTTCTATTCCAAATTTCCAGTTTCTATTGTAAAATTAAAAAGAAAAAAAAACGTAATTTAGAACGTTTTCCTCTCATTTCAGCCTTTTATTTTCAGAAACTTTTCTTAGCGAGCATTTATATCTTAAAAGTAATCACTATGTCGAATTTTAAGTTTCCAGCCCCAACAATATCACAAAATTCGTAACTTTAGAGTGTTTCTTTCGTCCTATGTCAAATGATTCATTCATAAGATTGATTAAACATTCCTTTTAAATTTATTTTTTTAAACTGCTAGCTGTTTAACCCGTTCTACGTACGGGAATTCCTGAATTTAATTCTGAAACCAAAATTAAAAATAAAAATCGGTACAACCAAACTAAAATTTATGAATATAAAAAATTGTTATCTCTATTAAAAATCAGTATTTACACAACCAAAAATCCATAGTAAAAAATAGTAGTACGTAAAAAATTCACATCCAATAGATATAATAATAATCGAATATGAAACGAAACTTAGCATAAAAACGCAATGGCAACAAACAATTTTAAAATATCTAAATCACGGAGATCACGGAGATCTCCGTGATCTAAATAAGAAATAAGAACTTCCCTGTTAAAGTGTTGAATTGTTCAATAACTATTCGATTTAGAAAAATATTTTTCTAGTACTGTGCATTTTTTTTAATGAAATTTAATTTATCATGTTGCTATGGCAGCAGACGATAAAACGATACATTTGAATAAGGGAATAAACAGAATAAAAAGTTTTGTTGATGTTTGTAATAAAATGTTTTTCTTTATTTTTTAAAAAAAGTAATAATTAAGCACAATTAAATAATTACCCGCGAGGAGGCGCGCAGTCAAGTGCTCAACAACAAATCACTAACTTTCACTTTTGGTATGCATCAACTGAATATGGGCTCTGTACTTTTATTTGGAACATAAATTTAATTTTTACGAAAACTTTTATTCTAAAATAGCATATTATCTATATAAAACAGGGATTAAACGTTACGGGTGAAGCTAAAAATGTTAAATTTGTTAAATATAATTAGTTCTGTTGAAATCAGAGCAGTAGATTTGGATTTTATAATAAGGAGGGTTAATTAATGAAAAAGTCGCCACTAGGTGGCGCGCGGTCAAGTAAAATAATTGTGATATTTAATAAAAAGTCGTTTCTCCCCATCCCCGCAAATGTAACAAATAATCTGTTAAATAAAGTTTTCTGTATTAATAATCTCTATCATACTAATATATGTCATGTAAAAAAAAAAAAACTTTAAACCCAGCTAATTATCATTCATTAAATCGGTATAATCCTTTAAAATTTCGATTTTAAACACTCGATTCGCAATTGCAATGATCCCTACCTTGATTTATTTAATGACTTCTGCAGAGATTTTATACAACCAACCAACCGAAGATAAAAAAAGCGCACAGAGTAAGGAGATTTAAACAGAGACTCAACTTCGCCTGAAAAGAGCGACTGCAGCCGGGGCCTCCAAGATGTCGCTGTGTGTCCTTCACCGGGCCTGCTACAAGTATTAGTGACGTCACAGTAGTGATCCACTTTGGTCAATGTATCGCAGCAGAAAGATGTAATAAAAAGAGCATTTCCGCTCTTATAATTTGTGATTACATAAATAATATTGTTATGAATTTTGTATATATCTGTAAATATTCCATTTGTTTAAATTTATTTTATTTTATTATTGTGAAAATTGCAGTATTATTAATGTATTTCCTATTGAGCATCATGTAACTCAATGCTAAAGGCCAAAGATGCCTTGCAAGAAAAACAACCTTACACCCTCATCTTTATAATGGAAGTCTATGGAAATATCGCCAAGGAATGGGTTTATCGCCAAGTTGGCGATGGTTTTGGCGACTTATTTTTGTCGCCAAATGTCGCCAAGTTGGCGACGGATTTGGCGACTTTTTGTGCTACCCCCCCCCCCTTATACATTTACATTGGGATCCTTTCACGTTTGGAGTACTCTATCGAGAGTTGAAGGACCTTCTGGTAATTTCTAGCATTAGAAAGCCCTGGAATAATCTGGAAAGATCTCTGAAGTCTATATAAGGGACCTCCACCAGTTCAGTTCAGTTAGTTCTCTGTCAAATGCGATTGAATACGCACGAGAGGCTTTGCATTGAGAACTGTGTTGTCTAAGAGCGATTTAGTATTGAACAATACGCTATATTGTTCTGTGTGAAATTTTGCTATGCTGTTATTAGATTTGAAGATTACTGAATATTTGTGTCTTTGAAAAGATATTGGTGTATTTATCGAACTGTTTGGAGAAAATAAAACCTGTTGATTGTTCTTATATATTGGCATCAATCCTTTCGAACCCCGAGCTCACAACATTTGGTGTCAGGAGTGGGGTTGAATGCCGATCACCAGAGCAATGGAGGGTGAACTGAAACAATTATTGGAGAAATTAGCTGCAAACCTTGGCGAGTTGAAAGAAGAAATGAAGAAAGATATGTCAGCGATAGATGAGAAAATGACCGCAAACCAGGCCGAAATGAAGGATATGTCGGAAGAAATGAAGAAGGATATGTCAACCAACCTTGGCGAGTTGAAAGAATTAATAGATAATAAAATAACATCTTTAAATGAAAGAATTGACAGCGTGGAAAACAAATTTGAAGGAAGATTTCAAGAAATAGAAGAAAATGTTCAATTGACAGCTAAAACCGTAGAAGAAAGAGTAGAAGAAAAAGTTCAAAAGATCGCCAAGACCGTTGAAGAAAGCATAGAGAATGTAAAAAAAGATCTGGAAAATGTGAAGAAACAAAAGATAACTGCCGAAAACTATCCCGAAGATGTCAAGTATCAAGCTATGCTTCCTCGGGCCTTTATTAAGCTCTCGACCTATGACGGAAAATCCTCATGGCCAGTTTTTAAGACACAATTTGGGATCGTAGCGGACGCCAATGGATGGGATTCCCAGACAAAGGCTTGCCAGTTAGCTGCTTCTCTACGAGCTGATGCTGCCGACGTCCTACAGACTTTCCCTGCAAATGAACCGCTGGATTTTGAAACGCTCGTCAGTGCCTTAGAATTGCGCTTTGGCGAGAAATGCATGAAGGAATATAGCAGACTCCAGCTCAAATCTCGACAGCAGAAATCCACTGAATCCCTGCAAGAGCTTGCTACGGATGTCGAGAGACTTTCCCATCTTGCTTATCCTGACTGTCCGACTGAAATTAGAGAAAGTTTAGCTCTGCAACATTTTATTGATGGTGTGCGTGACTCTGAGATCAAGAAAGCACTCCGGATTGCAGATCTCAGTGACTTAAAAGGGGCTTTAGTTTACGCTCTGAAATTCGAGGCAGCCCAGCAAGCTACTAGGAAAGATCGACACTTTGTGCGAGCAGCCAACTTGCCTGAGACGTCGGATAGAGCTGTGGAGTGCTTACAGCAGCAGATGAATGACATAATGAGAAAGATGAACTCCTTAATGGCCAACAAACCTTACAGGAAGATCAAGTGCTGGAAATGCGGTGGAGAAGGCCATATCGAAATCGACTGCCCAAGACGACCCAGCACCGAAGGTAATAGCTCACCCGCTAACGGAGGAGCAAGAAAACTGATTATTGACCATCTTGCGGGGCGGAGGTTTCCAGATCTTAAGAAGCCTCATTTTCAAGTATGTGAAATTTCTGCAAGAAGTTGCGGCGAGAACGGAGTTTTTCTAGTCGGAAGTGTGAATGATTTGCCCTGTAATATGATCATCGATACAGGAGCCAATGTGACCATCATTCGGAAAGATCTAGCTCAGCGGCTGAAAGAAAAACTCTCCTGGACCCCGCCACGTGTAATCCTTCAAACTGTGACAGGAGATAAGATCGACATATTTGGAAGAATGACACTGGAAATAAAGTTTGGGAACGCCGCTTACCATCATACAGTCTATGTGGCCGATATTTCAGATCCTTTCATACTCGGACTGGACTTTTTTAAAAGAGCATGGATTTGCACTGGATTTTAAGAATAATGAATTACGCTCTGCTCAAGAAGATGTCACTATTTTCAAACTTGGAAATGAGTCCGGGTCCATTCAACGGATCACAGCCAAGGCAGATGTTACCATCCATCCTCGAACGGAAATGATGATACCTGGAGTAACTGGAAACGAAAGAATTTTCCAGTATGGCTTGACTGGATATCCTGAGAAGAGCCCAAAGGGAGTGCTAATAGCATCAGCGCTGGTAGATCTGTCGAGAGATGTGATACCCGTGAGAATTGCAAACGTAAGTGAAAAGTCTAGAATTATCCAGAAGGGTGAAGTGCTTGCAACCTGTGCTCCAGTCACCTGTGTATGCAAAGACCCGAGCTTGATGTTGTCGGAGCCGCCTACAAGATTAACACCTGAAATTGGACGAAATGAAAATTTATCTCCTGAACAGAGACATGCCGCAGAAAGACTGTTCCAGGAATTTAAGGATGTGTTTTCTCAAAACGAGAGTGATATTAGTCGCACTTCACTGACACGGCATAGAATTGATACTGCCGGCCATCCACCGATTAAACAGCATCCAAGACGCTTGCCGTTTGCAAAACAAGAAGAGGTGTCTAAGCTCTTACAACAGATGCAGGATAGTGACATCATCGAACCGTCATCAAGTCCGTGGGCTTCTCCCATCGTGTTGGTCCGAAAGAAAGATGGCTCCACAAGATTTTGTGTGGATTATCGTAAACTTAACGACATCACGAAGAAGGACAGCTATCCTCAACCAAGAATAGACGACACGCTAGATACTCTTTCAGGACATAAATGGTTTTCCACACTGGATTTGAAGAGTGGATATTGGCAAGTAGAGATCCATCCTGATGACAAAGAGACGACCGCATTTACTGCTGGACAAGGACTTTGGCAATTCAAAGTTATGCCGTTCGGGCTCTGCAATGCTCCAGCAACGTTCGAGCGCCTCATGGAGACAGTGTTAAAAGGTCTGACTTTTGAAGCTTGTCTCATCTACCTAGATGACGTCATCATTGGTGGCCGCACGTTTGAAGAACATCTAGATAATATTCGGAAAGTGTTAACGAAACTAAGAGCGGCGAATTTAAAGCTGAACCCTTTGAAATGCAAGTTCTTCCAACGAGAAGTAAACTATTTAGGACACATCATCTCAGCTGAAGGTGTTCGAACAGATCCTAAAAGAGTGTCTGCAGTAAAGCACTGGAAACGTCCGGAAAATGTCCATAAGTTGCGAAGCTTTCTGGGACTATGTACTTATTACAGAAAGTTTGTACAGGTGTTCTCCAACATCGCAAGACCCTTGCATAGGCTCACTGAAAGCAAACAGAAGTTTCTATGGACACAAGAATGCGACAATTCCTTTCAGCGGCTGAAAGAAGCTCTCACATCCTCTCCAGTCCTTACCTATCCAGACCCCGACAAACAATTCATTGTGGACACGGATGCCAGTCAGGAAAGTGTCGGCGCTGTACTTTCCCAAGAAATAGATGGCCAAGAACGAGTCGTAGCATACTGGAGCAAATGTTTATCGAAACCGGAGCGGAATTATTGCGTCACTCGTAAGGCGTTATTAGCTATAGTGAAAGCCATAGAACACTTCCATCACTATCTCTATGGCAGGAAATTTCTCCTTCGTACTGATCACGCATCCTTAACATGGCTGATGAATTTTAAGAACCCAGAGGGCCAAGTAGCCAGATGGATACAACGACTCCAGGAATACGACTTTGACATCAGGCATCGTAAAGGTTCATCGCATGGAAATGCTGATGCCTTATCAAGAAGACCGTGTCCCGAAAGTTGTCGCTATTGTTCCAGAGCGGAGAACAAGTATAATCCCGAACATGTCATACGCCAGACTAAGACTTCACTATCAACGCCACCAGATCCCTGGAGTGATGAGAAGATTCGAGAAGATCAAATGGCAGACTCTGACATCAAACCAATCTTGGAGTTATTAGAATCTTCTAGCACGAAGCCCAGTTGGAAAGACATCTCGACTTATAGTCCTACGACGAAGCAATATTGGGCTCTTTGGAACACCCTCCACGTCAGGAATGGTGTCCTGTACCGAAAATTCGAATCGGAAGATGGGAAGACATCTCGGTGGCAGTTGGTACTTCCTCGATCTCGAATCCCAGAGGTCCTCGAAGAATTACATGGCAGTCCCACCGGAGGCCATTTTGGAGTCATGAAAACATTACACAGAGTCCGAGAGCGCTTCTTCTGGGGAAAAGCGAGAGCTGACGTCGAACAATGGTGCAAATCTTGCGATGCATGTGCAGCTCGGAAAGGACCAAAGAAACGTAGCCGAGGAAGACTACATCTCTACAATGTAGGAGCACCTTTCCTCCCTTTTACAACTACATACCATAATTTAACCACCAAAACACAATAAATGTCAATTTAAATAGAGAAATCGACATTTTTTAACTATAGAGACCTTGGCACTTTTTTTTTTAACGCTTTGGCGTAATCCGGGCTTCAGAAAGTTAGATATGTTTTTAAATTATATACACAATTATGAAAACAAACCTAATGAACTTTTATGTTTATTTATATATATAAAGTTATTTATATATACAATCCTGTTCTACCTGCATATAAAAAGAGATATGTGGCTTCTTTATATTAAATAAATTATATAAATATTGAAAAAAAAAATACTTATTTATATGAAACTACGAATAGGTTGCCAGAAAATATGTTGCCAACTTTCCTTCTCTCGCCATAAGCCTTTTTCGGTACTTTTCGGTTAGCCGGGCGCCAGTGATACATGTACATATATAAATATATATATATTAATTCATATATATATATATGTGTGTAGATATGTGTATATATATATAACAAAATTTAAAATTTATCGCGATAAACCAAAGTATTTTTATTCCATCCTAGTCTAACTTACTCTATAATATTTATTTCCTCCGTTTATTAAAATATTTTAACTCTATGTATTCCGAAAAAACCTCATATCTAAATTCAATATTTCAATGGCTGCTAATTAGTTCAATAAATCGCGTCTTTATCTTTAAATTATAAAACTCCCTAATATTCATACTTTAAAAAACCCGCATAATTCCCTTTTAATTTTCTAAATTCCTAAAAAGACTATTTATTTTAATCAGTTCCGATATTAAAAATAATTCGCCAGATCATAAAATCTTTTTCTTATATTAAAATGTAAAGGCATTTATTCTAATCCCATTCTGGCTATGTTCCAAATTCGATAAACCATTTCTCTTTTTCTTTTTTTTTTTCTTTCCCTAAAAGTCAAAATCATTCCATATTCTCGAACCAATTAACTAACGATAATCAATTAATCTAAAACACTCTGGGTCATAGCTAAATCATCGAACATCATGGAACTTTCGAGAATTTTCTTTCGCACCAAAAATTAGCGGAAACCATTTTATTACCATATTCTGGAGCCAGCGTAAAGAATCCCGGTGAGATCCCAGCTCACGATTGGCGCACGTGACCATGTATTCCTACTCTTACTGAAAGAATATATCGTCGCCTTTTCCGTTTCGGAGAGCTTTCTATTCGGAGATCCGAAGATGTGATGCACTGATGAAAGCTAAACGTATTCGTATAAGAACATTCGAATAGAGAGACGCTAGTTCGAAGTTTGATTTGTTAGGTTAATGATGGAATCTCTGCCTGGTATTGGCGTGGAGTCCAGTATGTTTTTTCTTATATGCCTGCGGAATGTTTATTTTAAATAAATGGCCATCGTGCTCTGCTGTAGTGGGAGCCGTGATTGAAACGAAAAGAGGACTCGAGTGAAAGCAGATTCTTCCCTGATATCAATTTAAGCTTCAGAATAAAAACTTCTGTGTTCTTGAATGAGATGCTTAATTATGATTACGTACACACGCCATCTAATATGGAGTGCTGGAACTTCCTCTTCGGTTTATTATGTGAAAAGAGCCCATCTTATTTTCAAAAAAACATTTATTAAAAAATGTTACTACTCAAGCAACTCGGCCTTAAAAATCACCACAGAATTATTTTAGTCGGACAGGATTTTTTTTATCTGTGTTTCAATGGATTTCGAGTTTAATTTTTGAAGGAATTATCGAGTGATGGAACATTTTCATACTTTTGTTCTGATCGGAGACGTCTTTTTACAGTAAGCCAATGCACGAAAGTTTCGGTGATAAAAAGATTTCGTAAAGTTGATCCTAAGGGATTAGGAGAGTGTACGACTTGGTATTGTCAGGAAATCTTCTTGTGAAATATGTCCAGAATGACTGTAAGTTGGTATTTTTATTTATTGATATTTTTATATGTTGATATTTACTACTTGTTATTTTTAAAATATTTTATTTTTCTTGTTCTTCATTGTTTATTTAATAGCAAACTAAGTTTTAATCTACTCTGAAAATTACAGGGTTTAAATGCTATTATGTGTTGATTAGATTTTGTTTTTAAAATTTATTTCTGTTGCAAATATTTAAGTGTTGTTAAGGTTAATTAATTTATTTGATGATTTCGTGTGATACGTCATTGTAATATTATAGACAGCGGTATAATTTATATTTTCATGTTTTAAGAACAGATATTCTTAAGAAATATTCTATTATTTTTAAAATGTTACTGAGATCTGATCTGTATTTTTTAAAGAGGCAACTTTTATCCTAAAGGAACTTTTCTGGCACCATGCCAACCTAAATTACAAAACAGCTATGATGAAAAAAAAAATATTATGTTGAATAATTAGTGACTGGTGGTTTGAATTGTAGGTGAATTAATGAGCCACTGAAAGATTATTTATGATGTAAATATGTAAATAGAGAGTTAGTATTTTACTGTTTATTTAAACTGTGAATATATAAAAATAATTTTAGTATGTTATTGTTTATTTTCATTTAATGTTGGATTTATGATGCATTACCAACTTGCTAAAATATTTAATATAGAGACTTTGAAAATTTTTGATGGTGTTATAATATTAATAAAATGTTTAAATAAGATGCTAGGTCAGGTAGAAATTAATTTACTGGAACATGTAGATATTTAGCACTATGTTAACCTAGCTGAATTGCTCTATTAGGTAATTTTGAATTTTAAATAATCTTAAGCTCACCAATGGGGAATTTTTTTACACCTCATTTGTCCATAGCTTAGGTAAAAATAAGTTCATTATTTACCAAATTCCTTAGCAGTAATAAATTTACTAGAATTGAATACTCAGAATAATTATGATGTGATGATAGAATTCATACGTGATGACGATAGATATGAAGATAAAGTCATGTTTTCCTTGATGACAAATAATAAAAATATTTAGAAGAGAAATTGGAAAATTTAGGTAAGTTGCATTCAAAAAATTCATGAGGTATGTAAATAAAATTTTGTTGATGATGTTGCTCTTCTTGTTCTTTTTGCTGATGATACAATTGTTATTATTATTATTACTATGATAAAAAAATTATTCTAAGGTAGTTAATGCAACATATTAAATAAAATTTAGGAGATTTTTATGTATTTTATTGAATAAATGTTCTGGTTAATGCTTAATTTGGATTCACAAATTCTTATAATTCTTAAAAAATTCAATAGGAAAAGTTTGAATTCAGTTATGTTTCTGTCAGAAGGGTATATATGGTCGTAATTTGGAAACATGGAACAATTCGCACCATATTTTTCACCAAATAATTTCAGACTATTTCATGAGCAACCCAAACAACAATCAAAACCACCACAGACATCACAATCACCATCACAAAATCAAACTAAAGTACAAACAATAGAGTAAATTCTAATTATTTAAATATCTCTTATTACAATAGTTTTCAACATTATCAGGTATGTTCTTGGTGCGCAACGAGAATATTACTTGTTTTTGAGAGTTTTTGAGGTTGAGTAGACACCTTATGCAGGCATAAGATGTGTATTTTGATTTTAGGAATTTTCAAATTGATGTTGAAAAATGAAATTAAATGTTTAATTCTATATCAAAATAAATTATTTTTACTTTATTTATTTTTTCTTAAACCAATTGTTTCAAAAATTAATATTATGTTATTTATTTTAATTGATAATCAAATAGTAACCGTTTATAAGTATTTCTATAATTATATAAATGATTGGATAGTGATGATGTGATTTTACAGTGATTGTTTTGTGTGACAATAGAAAATTAAGTATTTAAACAAAATTGCCTTTGTATTCCAGTTCTCAGCCAAAATTAACATCTTTTATTGTTATGTATTGTCTTTACTCTAAGTTTGCCAAAAAAAAAAAAAAAACTCTCTGCATTTAAGATATGAATACTTATAACTTAACAGTATAATTTTGTAAAAGGGTATCAGAGGAAAAAATTATTGTAAGGAACTACTGGTTGAGAGTTCAATTTCTAAATATTTAGATTTAAATTTATTTGGATTTTGAAATTATTATTATATTTTTTTTTGTATACTTTCGACTGGCAAAAATACTTTCTTATATGATTAAAAAATAGGAAATTTATTTATTTGCTATGTAATTATTTTATTCCTCAACCAATATTTTCCCTAACAATAAATAAACAAACTGTGATATTTTCTTAAATTATACAAATGTTATTATAATATTATTATTTCTACTATTGAATTATATTATGAATTACTACATATGTTGAGAAGTATTAGTTATATTGAAAGTTATTATTGTTATGTTTATGAATTGAATTTTATTATAGCATTTATTTATATTATTGAAGAGTTATATTACTTATTAGTGAAAAAATGTTTGACAAAAATTAGTTAAAGATGTTGGGATCCCAACAGAAATATAACAAATCCCACAGGAATATAACAAAGATAACATATTCCAGGTATGAAATAAATGACCAAGAAAATAATTTGATAAACAAACCTTTAAAGGTAGTTTCATATTACCAAAAGACATGCTTATTATGTAGAAAAATTAATGTGATGCTTAAGAGAAGATGTTGTGACAAGTGCTAGCATTATACAGTCATTATAAAGTATTGGTAAAAATGACTATAGTTTTAAAATTTGATGGAAAAATGTCTCTATTTTCAGCCTTTACATAAAAACTGTATTTTTAAGAAAGGGACTGCAGTAACCATTTTTTTTTTAAACAAAATGAGGACTTATCACGATCCAAGAAAGAGACTGAAATAAAACAGTTGGATCTAATGAACTCAAATTTGAATGAAGTCGAATTTTTTTTTTAAACTTTGTTTTAACAATTTGCTAGTGACTACTTATTCTAAAGCCTGTGAACTTGGTAAAAGCAAAATTTTGTTACTATTATTATCCTGTTTTTCTTGTTTATTAATATTTATTATTTATTCTTATTGTATTTTTCTTGTGCACTTACAAATGGTAAGTGAGATTGTAACATTTTTGTATTTCAGGGAGATCTTCTTTCACGTCCTTCTTCAAAATTGTTAACTTCCAAAATTATTATACTTCGTTCTTTTTAAGTTCTTCTCTTTCGCCAATGCCAGTGCAGGCTCACTCTAAACAACTTTAAAATTTAATTTTTTTTTCTCGTCTGAAACCGCCGTTTATAAAACAGCTTGTTCAGTCAAGAGTTTTTAAAGGGGGGGGGGGGGGAATAATATAACAAAATTTAAAATTTATCGCGATAAACCAAAGTATTTTTATTCCATCCTAGTCTAACTTACTCTATAATATTTATTTCCTCCGTTTATTAAAATATTTTAACTCTATGTATTCCGAAAAAACCTCATATCTAAATTCAATATTTCAATGGCTGCTAATTAGTTCAATAAATCGCGTCTTTATCTTTAAATTATAAAACTCCCTAATATTCATACTTTAAAAAACCCGCATAATTCCCTTTTAATTTTCTAAATTCCTAAAAAGACTGTATTTATTTTAATCAGTTCCGATATTAAAAATAATTCGCCAGATCATAAAATCTTTTTCTTATATTAAAATGTAAAGGCATTTATTCTAATCCCATTCTGGCTATGTTCCAAATTCGATAAACCATTTCTCTTTTTCTTTTTTTTTTCTTTCCCTAAAAGTCAAAATCATTCCATATTCTCGAACCAATTAACTAACGATAATCAATTAATCTAAAACACTCTGGGTCATAGCTAAATCATCGAACATCATGGAACTTTCGAGAATTTTCTTTCGCGCCAAAAATTAGCGGAAACCATTTTATTACCATATTCTGGAGCCAGCGTAAAGAATCCCGGTTAGATCCCAGCTCACGATTGGCGCACGTGACCATGTATTCCTACTCTTACTGAAAGAATATATCGTCGCCTTTTCCGTTTCGGAGAGCTTTCTATTCGGAGATCCGAAGATGTGATGCACTGATGAAAGCTAAACGTATTCGTATAAGAACATTCGAATAGAGAGACGCTAGTTCGAAGTTTGATTTGTTAGGTTAATGATGGAATCTCTGCCTGGTATTGGCGTGGAGTCCAGTATGTTTTTTCTTATATGCCTGCGGAATGTTTATTTTAAATAAATGGCCATCGTGCTCTGCTGTAGTGGGAGCCGTGATTGAAACGAAAAGAGGACTCGAGTGAAAGCAGATTCTTCCCTGATATCAATTTAAGCTTCAGAATAAAAACTTCTGTGTTCTTGAATGAGATGCTTAATTATGATTACGTACACACTCCATCTAATATGGAGTGCTGGAACTTCCTCTTCGGTTGATTATGTGAAAAGAGCCCATCTTATTTTCAAAAAAACATTTATTAAAAAATGTTACTACTCAAGCAACTCGGCCTTAAAAATCACCACATATATATATATGTGTGTGTGTGTGTATATATATATATATATATCACTGGCACCCGGCTAACCGAAAAGTACCCAATTTTCTATCTTAACTTTGTAACTGACTTGTAATATTTTAATAATTGTCAATTTATTGTACCTGGGTCTAGGACCTAATAACCACTCAAATTAACTTATCAAAAGTTTTATTTTCATAATATATTTGTACACTTAAGTTAGCTAAAATGTTAAATGGACCTACGTAGAACTATTAAGTTGTGTAAATCAGTTACTTTTAATTTTATAAACAAAGCACACTCACTTCTAACTAAATGTATCCAGATTTCATTCAATTTATTACAGTATTTCTTTCAAAATCATTTTTTAAACTGTTTATCGTCTGCTTCTTTTATTTTATTTTTTTTTTCTAAAGATCATTTGACTCTTTTTGATTTGGAAGCACAAATTCATTCAAATATGCCGGAATATTTCCATTACAGTAGGATGGACATTCGTTGTTAGGGTTATTTTTTTTTTCTCAGCACAGCAAGTTCAATACCATCATATTAATTCTAGCTTCACGAATTATGAAACGTATATCGAAACATTTAAAGCAGACCACTTCTGTTGAAATGTAAATAAAATTATCACAAGGTAATTTTCGTAGCTAAAATTTCTTCTTTTCATTGTCAGTAGCGAATTTGAAGACTTAGATTAGAAACTAGGAGCACAACATTTTCTTCTCATTATTTTATACATATATAATCTACACTTTCTTTAATAATTATAATCAATAATTATTGATAGCATTATAATCTAAATACACTGAAAAATATTATTAATTACTATATAAAACAATAAATAAAATCAAAATATTATCGTAAACAATCCGTACAAACGAACAAAGTACATGAAAAATTTTAAGTTATTATGGATCACTGTTTTGACGTCAGCAGGTTGTGACGTCACTTGTAGCAGGCCCGGTTAAGGACACACAGCGACATCTCGGAGGCCCCGCTGCAGCGGATGACTTAAAATTTAAATCATCGCTTTGGCGATTTTTATCTTCGTGATTTCCGTTTAATTGTAACCCTATTCTGCTTGGCTCCTTTTGCTGTTGTCATTTGCACAAGTGCAAATTTTCGGCGTTCGCTATTTGATTTTTGAATCTTGATTAATATTTATAATTAAAATTACTCTTTGAAGATCAAATAGGTCATTATAATTCTTCAAAATGTAAATTATGATTTATTTTCATGAGTTATTTTGTTCTAGTTTTTCAAGTTCCGTAATGTTTGACATATTTTACATATATTCAGTGTTGACAGATTTTTGCCGTAACGTCATGTTAAAGGCTCACTGTGGAGACGCGAAAAGTTTTTGGTTTCCATCTGTCTGTTTTCCGTAAAAATAGTCCGATTAGGTTGATTTTTAGTAGGTATGCTGGCGAGGTATCTGGAATTAGCTGTATAGTTTTTGGTTAAATTTGGTTCATTCGTTCGGAAAATATAGAACATTTTTTTAGGTGATAATGCTTTCCTATGGGAATGCAGACGATTTTTCAAATTTCATTTTTATCTGAAATGAAAATGGAACATTTGCTTAATGGATTTAGACGTAAAATTAAGAATGCTAAATTTTCGATATAGATTACCAATAGTTTTAAAATTTTGCCGATAAATTTAATAAAATTTAGATATTAATTGCTTAAAATATTTGAAAATGTTTTTGCATCTGTTCGGGAAATATAAACATCTTTTCATGTTTTTTACAATTTTTAAATGCGTTTATTTTTACTTTCCACTTAATTTATTCGTTGTGATGAATACCTGTTTATTTAAAAAATTAAAAGAATAAGCAATTCATCAGAATTTTACACTACCATTGTATAAAACCGTGTTTAATTTAATGATTCTAATTTATGGAACATTCGAAGAATTTTATATGCTTATAAATATGCATGCAATTGAAAAAATAATAATTGCGGATTGCATGATGTTAAATGATATCAAAAATGAGATTTAAAAAACAAGCAGTCGGCGTTTTTTTCTTCTTTCCCTTCCCTCATTTGTCGCCAAGAAAGCGATATATAGCCGTTATTAGAAACCTCGCTTCTGTTATGGCCGTAGTTTCTGCGTCACCCGCAGCTATCGCCACTGTCTATGTGTAATCCCATGTTAAAAAAGTTACCATTGCAGTGTATGAGAGTTGATTCTCTGTTTAAATCTCCTTACTCTGTGAAAAAGCGTATTTTTGATGAAATCTCTTTGTGGATGGGTTTTAATTAATATTTGATCTTTTGATCGATCAAAAATCTATTTAAAATTTTCGAATTTTTTGTCCCAGTCGTTCATGGGCCCCCTACCAGCAACCTGTGTGCCAAATTTCGTAGCCCTGAGTCCTGTGGTTTCCGAGTTTTTGAGGTTACATAGATACGCGCACGAATTTTAATAGTATAGATTTTGTACGAGTGTTTACATCTTGAAAGTGACAGCCATGGCAAATTTTAAGTTTCTATCCTTAGTAATTCCATATAAATCAGCTTTTTTCAATTTTTAAAATGCCGTTTTATTTTAACTGTCCTGGTCGAGCATTTACGTCTTCATACATGTTAAATTTCAAGTTTATATTTCTAACAATTCCACACAAATTGTAATTTAGAACATTTTCCACTCATTTCAAACTTTTAAATTTCGAAATTTCTAGAAAACAACCACCATGCCAAACTTCAAGTTACTAGCTCCTTCAATATCACAAAAGGGTCAATCTTTTTTTCTCCTCCACCCACTTGGGGGGGAAGTGGCACTGACATAAAATATAGTCTATTTCGGATCAGAGACTCTCATCCTCACCTCATTTTGCCACCGTTACTTTTGAAATTGGTTCGGTAGTTCCAGTAGTTTCCCCTACAAACACTCAAACTACCACGTAAAATACGTTTCTTTTTTTATAATATTAGTACAGAAGTAGAGATAAAGCTATATCGACCAAATTATGCAAAATAAACTCAAAAAAATGAAATAAGCTATTTATCCAGTAGTCAGCTCCTGGTGGCCGACTACTGAACATGTAAGCAAAATATAATACCCATTAAAATTAATTAAGACTAACAAATTTATTTACTTTTTACATTCAAAAACATTAGTTTATTTATCCAGCTAATATTGGGGCCTGATAATTTTAGAAAAGAATAAAAAATAAATTAATACTTACCTTTTAAAAAAATTGTTTCAAGTTAACAAAAAAATAGGAAAAATGGTTATCTGACCCCAATTTTGAAAAAAAAAATGGCTGATTACTAATTCATTACGAATACCCACAATTCTTTGGTGATGGCTTATGACTTATGAAAGATGGCTGCATACAGCGAAATTGTAATAGTTCATTCAGAACCAAAAATAAGCTTTCTTAACTAAGGCATTTTATTTCAATGTGGCCGACTACTGAAGCACTTACCCTACATAATTAAATGTAAATCATCTCTCAACATTAATTTATTTTGAACGATCTTTCTAAAAATGTAACTTTTATGCAGTTCTATTCGAAGAAAATATTTTTTGATAAAAATGGCCACCTAGCATATGAAAAAGCGAAGCGATCATCCCGTAACTGTTGATGACAGACAAATGCTTTGCGTTTTTATTATATTATTATATAGATTCCTCAATTTAGGCATGTATATTTATTAAGTTTTAGTTAAAATAAAAAAAATTTGAATAAAACGTGCAATTTCTTTTTAATTATATCATATCCTTTCAATTACATCATAAAGATTTTTTAAAGATATATCTTGTATGCCATTTCACAGGACAAAAGGAATCCCGATCATTAAAAAAAGAATATACACCACGATTATGGATAAAGGGATTAAAAAAGAAATTGTTAAGTGAACAAACACATTAAAAATCTGCCTCACTTACAGAGGCATCAGTGGGGGATAAACAGCTTTGTAAAACAAACCTTAAAAGTATTGAAGAATCTAGGTAACTTTGCCAAGTAAATAAAATCTGAAAATACGGCAGTATTATTTTTTTCTTACGACCTTTCAGTATAGAGTTTTGCCTCGGGTCGGGTAACCCGATTTTACCCAAACCCGACCCGAACCGCTGTTGAATTTAAACGTTTCGGGTTCGGGTTCACCCGATTTTTCGAAAGAAAATCCTATATATTTTTCAAGTGAAACAAACTATATATGTTTAATATTAATGAGTGTGTATGAGTTCATTTTTATAGAAAAATGATAAAATTGGTATTAGAGATATAATTATAGACTATTTTTTTTTCCATAATTGTATTAAAACATAGATTAATTTTTTTTATCACTTTAGGGTCGGATTAGAATATTTCGAGTGCGGGTTGTAGTGTGGTGATTTCGGGTTGACGATATTTTTCGTTTCGGGTTCGGGTCCGGTCAAGTACAACGCCATCCGTGCAGGACTCAATTTCAGTGCAATAGTTACTTTCATCAATTGTCCTATGCAGTTTGCAACTGTGTGAATGGGGTTTATTAATTCAGATGTCATCGAGCAGCGGTAGGTCCCGTTGACCTTATTTCAGAATCCAAGCTAGCCCCCGGGCTTACCATTTTCTTTCTAAATCAAGGTCAAGAGAGTAGCCTTAAGGCTGGACAACTATTAACCTAGTGAAAAGTATGAACGTGATAAAATTACTACTATCGAGATTTAACGGAGATCCTCGTACTTTTAGCGTAGTATAAGTAAGACCGTAGTAAAAAAAAAAAAAAAATTCCCGTGGGGCCTAGAATTTTATTTTTGTCTTATTTTAACTGAATAGACGCAAGTATTAAGAGTCTATTAAGGAGTCATTAGAACTTTTAAAATGTGGAAAAGTGAAAAAAAGAAGGGACCACTTTTGACATTTTATATCTTAAAAGTATACAGTACTCACTTAGCATTCGAGGAAAACCTCGCGAATGTCACATCTATGATACAAATCATATATTTTTAATTTAAAATAATCCTAAATTATATACCCCTTGTTATTTCATGTAAATAAAAGAAAATCATCTTTCTAATTTAAGGTATAAAGCTAAATCATTTTTCCTTCTATTATAAATAAATCATTTTTCTATTTAATAGGTTCTTTTCATCTTTACTGCATGATATAATAAAAATACAAAAAAAAAAGTAAAATAAAAATTAATCTATGCATTTTCATTTTTAATCTTGTTCTTAAAAGAAAGTAATGCATTGCACTATAATTAATCTTTATGACTGCTTTAAATCTTCCCAACATATTCAATTCATTTCTAAAATATAACTGTCAGATGCCAACTCATATTAATGATTTGGTTTTATTTCACATTTTCTTTGTAATTTGCACTTGTAAACATTTGATGAGTTAATATATAATATCCTTAAATAGAGTTTAGCATAATATAAAGGTGTAATAAATCTTTCAAAATATATATTTTATGATATTAATACGATCTTTATTTTGTATAACGGTCACATTTGTTTCGTTTTATGCAATCCTTTGATAATCAAATATTACAGTCTTAAATATAATTAGATATCATAAATAACTCATTTTGATATACATGTAATTATTATTTCGTATCTAAATGGCAATTCTGTATTAGGTTTACTATGGGATAAATTCTGCCATATTACAGCGCTGCTTTAAAAAAAAAAAAATTACTATTGACTTTTATCGTAATGGTCATGTAACAGTTGCTGTGATTGGCGTTATTTCTTTTTCCACCATGGCTTAATAAATACAGGGTCATTCATAATTCCCTCCGGGGTTTCGAACGTTATAGTAAAAAAACGAAGACGAATATGAAAAAAAGAAACATATGAAATTATTCCGAAACTATTCAAGTTTTACTTACATACATTACAGGTGTTCTATGTGTGAACCCTTGGTCACACGGCATACATCCATGCGATAGTCCAGTTCCTGCCATACTCCGTTTCTTTAAATCTGAATCAGTGGTGTCAGTTCAACGGGCCTTTCGTAATAAATATCGAAAACAGGGACCAACTGACAAAACAATTCATGTGTGGTACCGGAAATTTAAACAAACGGAGAATGGCAGGAACTGGACTATCGCATGGATGTATGTCGTGTGACCAAGGGTTCACACATAGAACACCTGTAATGTATGTAAGTAAAACTTGAATAGTTTCGGAATAATTTCACATGTTTCTTTTTTTCATATTCGTCTTCGTTTTTTTACTATAACGTTTCGAAACCCCGGAGGGAATTATGAATGACCCTGTATATATATATATATATATATATATATATATATATATATATATATATATATATGTTGGTGTTAAAAATTAATGTTGTTTGATGACTTGGAAATTAAAACTCATTAGGTAAGGATGTAACTCTCGGGCCATTCCATTTCAATCAGCGATTTCTAATAAAGACGTGGTATATGCTGGAATTCTTCATCTGTTCCTTTTATTAGGTGCATTCGTAATTATATAAATACGTAACAGTAACATCTATAGTCGTGGTCTGGTCTGTCCATCCGCATGTAACAGCGCAAAAACTACCCAACCGAATAGTTTGAAATTTAATATATATAATCGTTGCAGAATTTTGTTGAGTCATTTCAAATTTTATGAAAATCGAATCAAAACTTAAAAAGATAGTAATAAAAGTTTTCTTTATTCTATTAGATCCTATCGTACGTAATCCATATAATAAAGGCGCAAGTCATGTGACTGAGGAAAACAAATAGCGGCAAACCACTTTTTTTTTTCATATGCCAGGCGGCCATTTTTATTCAAAATTATTTTTTCGAATAAAATTGCATAAAAGTTACATTTTAAGAAAGATCGTTGAAAAAAATTGTTTACTTGAGAGATGAGTTGCATTAAAAAAAAAATGCATAGATTCTGAGATAACTTCAGTGGAAATTAGGTCAACAGCCGAATATCTCAATCCATTAGAGTCAAAACTGCATACCAATTTAATACTAGAATAGGGGCGCAAAATTGATACTACAACCAAAGACCTTGTAACTGCTAGAGATGAGTTCGGGCTCTCTTTTCGGAGCCCGACGATTTTAAATCCGAGCCCGCCCGAGCCCGAAACATTTTGTGTCTTCAGAGCCCGAGCCCGTCGGAACCCGATACCAAAAAAAATTGCATAATATTTAAAAATTGTTTTAAACGTAATATTTCATTTTTTTAAAAATGTCTGTACTTTAAAATAACTATTAATACCGTGGACATAATTAATTTTATGGAAATTTACATTCAACCTTATCATAAGAGAAGTTTGGTATCAAATAAAAGTATACTTCCTTTAAAGGATGTTCATATTTTTCTCTCCGAACAAGCAAATCTGATGGACACATTAACAAAGTTCGTTTTTATGAATAAATGCATGAAATTTGCAGAAATTACTATTTCTATGCCGAAGAATCGAACAACGTTTTCTATTTCCTATAAAAGGTTAGTAGATAATAATTGGGGGTTCTGCGCCAGAAGCGTACGAAGCGTATGACCTCTGTGCTCTGTGAAGGTCACCGGATGTAGCAGGTGGGGATAACAGGCATGTTGAGACAGGAAGTGAACAGGAAGTGTAGATAGGAAGTTTAACCGGAAATGTGACAGGAAGTGAATGCGATAAGGGAGAGAGGGGGAGGGCTTATTTTTGTGGGGGGCTTAATTTTTTTTGTTGATTTTAATCCTTCTAGTCGAGTGGAGTTGAGTTGTAGGAATCCTGCTATCAGAATGAATTTAGTTTGAAAGTAATATTAGCAATATGTTCGATTTTTTTTTTTTTTTTTTTTTTTTCTCTCACCTGAAATAAAATTTTATTTGCTAACTAACACCTAATATAAAAATGGAAATCTTTCTGACTTTGTTTTACTTTATAAAAGTTTAACGTGAAATTTATTTTTAGACTGGAAACGCGACAGGAAATAAGATCGGAAACGGGATTAGACATGCTTTTTCCAAAAAGGGTTTTCAGGAAGCAGTAAACATGTTTTAGGAACATGTTTGGGAGCTTGTTGGAACAGGACAGGTGGTTTGTGAGACTGGAAGTAATTAAGATGAGAGAGATAAAGAAGGTGCATGATTAGACACATAGATTTTGTTCTTTGTAGAGGGTTAAATTATTTTTAGATGTTATTTATTTTTTAGTGTTTTGAATTTTATTTATTCTTAAACCGTTATAAATTATTTTTTTCTATCATTTTAATTTTTAGTGACACCAATTTTAGAAGTAATTGCTCATTAAAAGAATTATTTTTCAACGCTGGCACAGGCAGGAATTGAACCCACTATCTTATATGATGTGGTAAACCAATGTGTTTATCCACTGTGCTAGCGGGAACTTGTAATGTTATCTCTTTAAATGCAAGAGATGGGGACTTCAGACATGTATTGAGATATCTTTATCATAGTTTTAATGAACTGCAGGAAATTTTCTTTAGCTATTGAGTAATTCGAGAGTTTTGGTTTAATATGAATGCTATTACATCTGTTTGTTTAATTTACAAGCACATTTCTCTTACAACATTCTGTCAACAGATCATTTCCATATTCGAAATAATAATTTAGAAGGAAAATTTTTATATGAAAATACTATGAAATGTCATTTATAGAGATTGACAAAAATAGCATGCTTGATTCTTTCTTGTATTAACCTTATAATCATTTATTTTAGAAATATAGGTTTATAGTTTTGTTACGAAAAATAACGTGTTTACATATTTTAAAAACGAAAGCAAAGTGATTTTTACAAATGTAACTATAAGCTATACACCTACGCATTTGTGTTATTGAATTAAATGACAATGCTTAATATTGTATTTACCGTACTATTTTCCTGCAAAAGCCGTTTCACAAACTTGTGTACTGAAATTAATGTGGCATTTTTAGGGAAAAAATTAAGTCAAGTCTTTCAAAGGAAAAAAAAGATTTGTCATACTTTCTCTTACATTATATCTTCCGTTTTTAAGTTTACAAATTTGTGGAGTAACTTAAATAATCGTTTTTATGCTAATTAAACAATATATTTTTTAAATATATGTTTTTTTTAAAAATTAACTTGTAATAGCTTCTTTTTTTTTTTTCTTAAAAGGGCACTGTAGAACAACTTATGTCACAAATACTACATCCTTCTTTAGTTAAATATGTTTCACTTAAGACATGACAAAGTGTCTTAGAAACATTTCATTTTGGAGTTAAGTGATTAAACAAGAAAAATATTATTTATAAAAACACAACACATAAGACTAGCGGCTGAGAGGTTCTACTCTCAAAGCTGATAGATAGAAGGTGTTAGGTTTAAACCTCTCTCACGGTCGTCGACCTTAACCGTTCGAAGTTTTCTTCGAAACTTGTCAATATGGGTAAGAACACCTTAGAAAGACCTACATGGATACACTTATCCCTAACGCAGATAATCAACCCTATATTTAACCAACCAGTCACAACACACAAGACATAATCATTACATTCAGTTAATAAGTGATTTGACATGCAAAACATTAGATATAAAAACATACAATATGATGTATACAACACACAAAACCAACAATTTGTAAGATTTTTTCCCTTTCATATGAACATTTTTAACAAGAATTTAGCAATAATTTAACTTGAGAGCAGGTACTTTGTTTAGAGTTATACGATTACAATAAATTTTAACCCTATTTTACTTGATACAACCAACATTTTACATAAGGAGAATGACATCTAGTTTTTATAACGTCACTTATTAGAATTATTAACCTGTTTTAGTTAAAAGTATGACACTTAAGTGATTTCAATTGAAAAATCAATACAACATTTAAAAAAAAAGAGAATAGAATCTAGTTTTTATAAATTAACGTATTTCAATTTTACAAATACTTCACACCCCGTCTTTTTTCCGCTCTTTTGGTAGACTTTATACACATAAGACATAAAAAGCGATTTAGAATTAAATTATTTTGAAATTAAGCGACTTGATAAGTAAAATATTATTTATAAAAGCAATAGATACGAGAGTAATAAGGATTTTTACTTACATATGTACGAACTTCTGATATAGGTAAGACTTTCTAAATCATTGTGCAAGAATTAAGTGGTTATTGAACTTATAACATTATATGATGAAATAATCACGTGACGTATTTTTAAACCAATAAAATGTCAGTATTTTCAAACAAATAAAAAGTTAGTATTTTTACACGAGCGCCCTCTATCATTATATAAATTTCAATGAAACGAGTTCATAACATTCTACTGTGACCTGATATCGTTGTAATAGGTTGTATTTTTCATTTAAGTTATTGTGGAACGAGTTATGAATTCTTATGTTGGTGATGTAACCAACTTGGAGTGTCAACACTCATCACCAGAGTTAAATAATCAAGAGATGGATTCTACACTTTTATCCAAAGAAGGACTCGTTTCAAATTATGAAGTGAAACTCACCTCATCAGGACTAAAGAAACAGAAGTTACCCCATGTGCGTAAGATGTGTAACACAGCATTTCCTCGAAAAGTTAACTTAGTGTTTCATATGAAAAGTCATCTAAAGGAAAAATCTTTTTGCTGTGAGGTGTGTGCTGAAGTTTTTTCACAAAAGAGTGATTTACGAAATCATCAAAAGATTCACAAATTGCCCAAACAATACAAGTGTAGTGATTGCAACGAGATATTTTCAAGAATATCTGACTTATTAATACACAAGAAGACCCATAAGATTCGTAAACAATATTCATGTGCAAAGTGTTGTGAAATATTTAAGTGTGAATCGGATTTTTTACAACATTGTGATACTTTTCATAAAGTTACCTAACATTGCGAAATCACCCTGTTTAAAAGATTTGTTATTTGAACTTATAGTGAAGCTTATAGATTAGTTCGAACTTATAGTGAATTAAAAGACAAAATGATATGCAAAATATATGAACTGGAATTAACAGACCAAAACATACATGTACTGTACATGCTGAGAATGCCTTTTTAAAGTTGTACAACGGCTTTGAAGATTTCACAGAACGAGTGTTTAATTGGACATTACGAAAAATTTTGAAATTAGAATTTATTACAGTTTTAGTAAATACATTTAAAGCATTTTGTCTGTTAAAATGCTTCACTTTTTCATATAACGAATCTTTTAAAGATGTCGATTTGACAACTTTGGGTAGTACTTTGTGTGCAGTGTCTATATGACGTGATAAATCATATTTTCGATTAAATATTTCACTACACTGGATGCATTCATACTGCTTTCGGGGCTTATGCATCCTCTTATGTTTCAATAAGTCATACTTTCTCGAAAACAGTTCATTGCATTCAATACACTTATGTTGTTTGACAGATTTGTGAATTTTGCTATGTTGAAGTAAGTCACTCTTTTTTGAAAAAACTTCAGCACATAGATCACAATTGTAAATCACTGGGCTCTTTGAATGAATCTTCACATGATTTAATAAGTCACTCTTTTGAACAAATTGTTTTTCGCAGATGTCACACACAAATGGTTTTTTCTCCAGGTGAAATTTCATGTGTCTAATTAAGACAAACTTTCGGGAAAAAGCTTTGTTGCAAGTAGTGCACACAAAGGGTAACTTTAGTCCTGATGAGTTGGGTTTCACTTCATAATTCGAAACGGGTGCTTCTTTGGGTAAAAGTGTAGAATCCATCTCTTGATTATTTAACTTTGGTGATGAGTGTTGACACTCCAAGTTGGTTACATCACCAACATAAGAATTCATAACTCGTTCCATAATAACTTAAATGAAAACTAACTTAACGAAAAATACAACCTATTACAACAATTTCAGGGCACAGTATAATAATATCAACTCGTTTCATTGAAATTTATATAATGATAGAGGGCGCTCGTGTAAAAATACTAACTTTTTATTGGTTTAAAAATACTGACATTTTATTGGTTTAAAAATACGCCACGCGATTATTTCATCCTATAATGTTATAAGTTCAATAACCACTTAATTCTGGCACAATGACTGAGAAAGTCTTACCTATCAGAAGTTCGTACATTTGTAAGTAAAAATCTTTATTACTTTTATAAATAATATTTTACTTATCAAGTCGCTTAATTTCTAAATGATGTATTCTAAAACGCCTTTTATGTCTTATGTGTATGGAGTCTAAAAAAGAGGGGAAAAAGAGGGGGTGTAAAGTATTTGTAAAATTGAAATACGTTAATTTATAAAAACTAGATTCCATTCCCTTTTTTTAAAATGTTGGTTGTATAAAGTCAAATCTATAGAAAATTTATTTTAATCGTATAACTCTAAACAAAATACCCGCTCTCTTTAATAAGTTAAATAGTCACTAAAAATTGTTCATTTAAAAGGAAAAAATCTTTAAAATTATCTTATTGTATGTTTTTATAAATAATATTTTGCACGTCAAATCACTTCTTAACTAAATGTAATAATCTAAAATGTATTATGTAATGATCTAAAATGTCTTATGTGTTGTGACTGGTTGGTTAAATATAGGGTTGATTATCTGCGTTAGGGATAAGTGTCTCCATGTAGGTCTTTCTAAGGTGTTCTTACCCATATTGACAAGTTTCGAAGAAAACTTCGAACGGTTAAGGTCTACGACCTTGAGAGAGGTTTAAACCTAACACCTTCCATCTATCATCTTTGAGAGTAGAACCTCCCAGCCGCTAGTCTTATGTGTTGTGTTTTTATAAATAATATTTTTCTTGTTTAATCACTTAACTCCAAAATGAAATGTTTCTAAGACACTTTGTCATGTCTTAAGTGAAACATATTTAACTAAAGAAGGATGTAGTATTTGTGACATAAGTTATTCTACAGTACCGTTTTAAGAAAAAGAAAAAGAAAAAAAAAGAAGCTATTACAAGTTAATTTAAAAAAAAAAAACATATAATTAAAAAAATATATTGTTTAATTAGCATAAAAACGATTATTTAAGTTACTCCACAAATTTGTAAACTTAAAAAACGGAAGAATAATGTAAGAGAAAGTATGACAAATCTTTTTTTTCCTTTGAAAGATTAGTCTCAAAGACTTGAATTAACTTTTTCCCTAAAAATGCCACATTAATTTCAGTACACAAGTTTGCGAAACGGCTTTTGCAGGAAAATAGTACGGTGAATACAATATTAAGCCTTGTAATTTAATTCAATAACATAAATGCGTGAGTGTATAGCTTATATTTACATTTTTTTAAATCACTTTGCTTTCGTTTTTAAAATGTATAAACACGTTATTTTTCGTAACAAAACTCTATTTCGAATATAATGTTAATACAAGAAAGAATTAGGCATACTATCTTCGTCAATCTCTATAAATAAAATTTCGTATAGAAAGTAAAAATTTTCCCTCTAAATTATTATTTCGAATATTGAAGTGATCTGTTGACAGAGTGTTGTGAAAGAAATGTGCTTGTAAATTAAACAACCAGGTGTAATAACATTCATATTAAACCAAAACTCGCGAATTACTCAATAGCTAAAGACAATTTCCTGCAGTTCATTAAAACTATGATAAAGATATCTCAACGCAGGTCTGAAGTAACCATCTCTCGCATTTAAAGAGATAACAACACACACACATCCTTGGTTACCTAAGATAAGACATGTGTGATACAGAAATTGCAGGTTCTAATGTTACTAAAAATTTAAATAATACGTAAAACACTACAAAAAAATAATATAAAAAATAATTTGAAACGCTTTAAATAAATTAAATTAAAAAAATGAAAACACTTTAAATAAAAAATAAAACAAAATTTCACCCTCTACAAAGAACAAAATCTATATGTCTAATCATGCACCTTCTTTATCTCTCTCATCTTAATTACTTCCGGTCTCACAAACCACTTGTCCTGTTCCAACAAGCTCCCAAACATGTTCCTAAAACATGTTTACTGCTTCCTGAAAACCCTTTTTGGAAAAAGCATGTCTAATCCCGTTTCCGATCTTATTTCCTATCGCGTTTCCAGTCTAAAAATAAATTTCACGTTAAACTTTTATAAAGTAAAACAAAGTCAGAAAGATTTCCATTTTTATATTAGGTGTTAGTTAGCAAATAAAATTTTATTTCAGGTAAGAGAAAAAAAAAAAAAAAAAAAAATCGAACATATGGCTAATATTACTTTCAAACTAAATTCATTCTGATAGCAGGATTCCTACAACTCAACTCCACTCGACTAGAAGGATTAAAATCAACAAAAAAAATTAAGCCCCCCACAAAAATAAGCCCTCCCCCTCTCTCCCTTATCGCATTCACTTCCTGTCACATTTCCGGTTAAATTTCCTGCCTACACTTCCTGTCTCAACATGCCTGTTATCCCCACCTGCTACATCCGGTGTCCACACCTGCCACTTCCGCTGACCTTCACAGAGCACAGAGGTCATACGCTTCGTACGCTTCTGGCGCAGAACCCCCAATTATTATCTACTAAGGTTTTTTTCGTAAATTATAATGAATCCCTTAATTAAAGCATTATTTTGTGTTCCTGAAAAGTAGCTTAAATTAAAAATTTGACACCGTTATCTGAAAGATCCTATGCTTTTATAGGCAACGTGAAAACACTGTTCGATTGCTTTCTATCGGAATAACAATACATGACAATTTATCTACTTACGAATGAAAGTGACTTCGTAAATGTGCAGAGCAGAGCTTTAGCACGAGCAGAGTTCATAATTAAAAATAGAATCACTAACGTTATTTTCATATGAAGAGCGATTATGACTAGTACACAATAGAAGACTAAAAATTTGCAAAACCTAAGCTATTACTGATTGACTAAAAACAAACAAACAAAAAATATATATTCATTTCGCGTTAGATCTCTAAATAAATAAATAAATAAAATAAACGTTCCAATTAAAAAATATCCTACTGTCCGAATGGCGCCATATCACCCTGTCGCCAGTCGCGTCACAAATATTGTAAATTTTCTTTTTAAAGTAGCATTCTAATATACTAGAAAAGTAAAAAAAAAAAAAAAGAAATTCTGTTTCCTCTTTTATTCATTCTGATCAAAATAACATTAAAACGACTTGAAATGGAATATGTAACTTTTTTAGGGCAAAAAAGGTTATTTTTATTTTTCCTATATGAGAATAAATAAAATTGTTAGTTTCCGAAAGATTGAGCCCGAGCCCGCCCGGGCCCGAAGGCTGCTATAAAAATCGAGCCCGTCTCATCTCTAGTAACTGCTAGAGTTCTTTGCTACAACTGCGCTACATTGTGGACTGGTGCGAGATTCTAAAAGATAGTCAAATTTTAGCATTATTGGCTTGAACTGCGTTCTCATTCGCTGTTATCAGTCACGTGCCATAGAAGCTGTTGGTGCTTGGCGTTTTAGATTTGGCTCACTCTTATATGACTTGGAAATTTTCGAAAATTGAACAACAAATTCACTTACAAATAAAGTTTCAGTGTCGTTTTAATGACTGCTCTTGATGTAGATCAGGCATGTCAAACTCGTTTACCACCGCGAACCAAATTAAGCATTATATACAAAGCCGCGGGCCACACAAAAACATAGATAGTGTTATTACCATTGCACAGAATAAAATTTGTACGTACAAACATAGCCTTGTTAAAGAATTCTACACGCAAAGTTCCAAAGTTATTACACATAGTTTATTTTATCTTATTTTTCAAAAAAAAATACTCCTTTTCATCAACCAAATCTATAAAATTTAATTGAATTTTCTAAATTGTATTTATTTTAAAAATAGATTGTACCTGCTGGTCTGTAAATCTTGACCTAACAAATGCATAACTGTCAATCTTCCGTATTTTCTTAAAGTAAAAAATAAAAATAAACATATTTTGAATCAGGAAATTTATCTAATAAAACGTCTTATCTATGCGCTACTTATTTGATTTCATTTATTAAATACATTTGCTGGTTCAAATTATATGCATTTCACTTGAAAAATGACAAAAAGTTGGCAGCTACGCAAAAATGTCGCATAAAAGTGCGCACCGAACATAGCTAAAACATGCCTAATTGCATACTATACTTTAAAAAATCGGTCGATTGGTGAATAATTACAGAAATTTTCAAATCCCATATATTTTCGTTCTAATATGGAATCGCACTGAATTTTGGTTGAATTGCAGCAATAAATTCTGAAGAATAGTTTGAACATCAATCATTAGAGGTAGAGGTGAAGTAAATAGATAAAACTTATTTTCATATTTGTTGAAATTCAAAAATCTGATTTTGAATTCATTTTTAATACATTTTTAGTATATTCTAAATACAAGGTGGCCATAATTAAACTGGCGGTACTCAGAGTGTTCTGTAACGCGATCTAATTGCGAGAATGGCGCCAAATTTTGTAGAAAGATTAAACAAGACGGGGGACGAAGGATTCCGCGAAAAAAAAAATTAGTTCCAAAAGTCACCGCCAGGGGAATATGTGGCACTGTGTATTCGAAAAAGAGAGTTTCAAAAAAGAAGAATCAATACTGAAATAAAATTACCGTTTATTTAGCACATCCAACTCAGGTCCGATGTGGCCGTCGTTTTTGTGGACCACATATTGCATTCTGTGCACAGCATTTACAACAGCAGAGAATAACATGTCTGCAGGAATCTTCCGCACAGTTCGCGATATGTTATCCTTTAACGTAGCCAGGTCCTGGACACCTCCGTGATAGACCTTGGACTTTAGGTAACCCCGTAGCCAAAAGTCGCAGGGTGTAAGATCAGGGGACCGAGGTGGCCATGAAGTTCGAAAACAGCGGCTAATGACTCTTTCTGTTGTGAATTTCTGTCGTAGCAGCTGCTGTACCCGCAAAGCAATATGTGGAGGGGCTCCATCTTGCATGAAAATGATTTTCTCCAGGCACTGTCTTTGCTGAAGTGCCGGAATAACAAAGTTGTTTAGCATTTGGCGATATTTGTCTCCGGTAACAGAACAAGTTACAGGTCCTAGCGGAGTAATGTACTCATAGAAGAATGGACCTATGATCATATCTGCTGTGAAACCACACCAAACAGTTATCTTTGGTGAATGCAAAGGAGTTTCCTTGAATGCTCTTGGTGACTTGTTATCCCAAATTCGGCAGTTCTGGGTATTTACAGTTCCATTCAGGTAAAAGTGGGCCTCGTCTCCCCATAACATTTTCCAAGGCCAAGCATCATCCAACTCCATTCTGGCAAGAAAGGTGAGAGCAAAAGTCATTCGCTTATCATGGTCGGTCAGTGTGACGTAACTCTTGTACACGGCTGATCTTGTACGGATAGAAGTGGATAATCTTTCGTAAGATTTTCCATACCGTACAATAAGGCATATCCAGATTCCGAGGTATCCCACGAGCGCTGGAAGTGGTAGCAATATTGTCTGGTGCTCTGTCGACAATCGCCGCTGCCACTTCTTCGATTGTATCCTGTGATACGGGTTTTCGTCCTCTGCCTGACTGAACATTTAGAGAACCTGTTTTCTCAAACTTCTCAACATTTACTTTTAAACCATTAACTGACAAAGGACCGTTACCTTTACGCATATTTTTTGTGGTTTCTAAAAGCACGAAGAGCGGCTGACGCATTGCACTGGTTGAGGTAAAAGAAATTGACTAGTAGAGCTCGCTCGACTAAAGAAGGAGACATTATGAAAGGTAACTTTCAATGAAATTGCTTCTAACAGTAGCATATTACCTTTTAAAGCCGAACAAGCTGGCACTGGGCCAAAAGATGTAACATAAAATTTGAATAAAGAACTTCTTCTTCTGCTGTTGCTTTCTTTGGGGCTCTATAAGTGAAATTGCAGATAAAGAAACTTTAGCAGTGTTTATGTAAATTTTTAGCTTTTTATAAACTGTTACCATTTTGAGCTTGGATTAAATTGCTAAATTCGTTAAATAAACGGTAATTTTATTTCAGTATTGATTCTTCATTTTTTGAAACTCTTTTTCGAATACACAGCGCCACATATTCTCCTGGTGGTGACTTTTGGAACAAAAATTTTTTTCGCGGAATCATTCATCCCCCGTCTTGTTTAATCTTCCTACAAAATTTGGCGCCATTCTCGCAATTAGATAGCGCTACAGAACACTCTGAGTACCGTCAGTTTAATTATGGCCACCTTGTATTTCTACTCCAATGACCGAATGCATATTTTCTTTTTGAAAATTGTTTTATCAAAGTAATAAATTATATTTGAAAAGGATAATACTGTCAAATAACAAGATAGCATTATGGAATTTGACTTTAAGTTTACTCAGGTGCTTTGTAATTTCAAATGAAAACTCCAAATACTTTGTCTATTGGTATGGTCTTTTAATAATCCGCATTCATAATTTATCGATTTAAAACGAAAATTGTAACCTTGTTTAACAGTTCAAAAATTAACAATTAATATTACGTTGAGTAAAAAGTTTTCCGCCAAGGGGAGATACCTTCGCGCAAACAGCTGTCATTTGTGCGGTTGTTTGCTTTTCAGCAAACTAATTATTGCATTCGAAAGCAGAGCACAGGAACTACATGACTGTATAATTTGTTTTCTAAAAAAATATTATATTGTGCTTCAAAAAAGTGTTCAAAAATGGAGATCTCACGTCAGCAGATCAGAATAGTTATTTACTGAGTTCCGTAATAAACTCAGTGCGACTGAATGCCACAGAATTATGTGTGAATGTTTAGGAATCAATACCGTTTCTTATGATACAGTCAAAATTTGGTATCGGAAGTTCAAAGCTGGAAATTTCGACAGCGAAGATGAACCACGTTCCAGCCGCCCTATTGAAATTGATTGTGATCAGTTAAAGCAAATCATTGATCAAGACAGAAATGTTTCAACACGAACTATTGCGTTAGAGCTTAACGTTTGCCAAAAAACAATAGTTAACGCTCTAAAACGCTTAAACCTAACGTTTAAGTTCAATCACTGGGTGCCTCACGAATTGACTGCTGAAGACAAGCGGAGGAGAAAAAAACTGTTGTTTGGTTCTGCTCAAAGATCAAAGGAAAAAGAACATTCTAGACAGAATTGCGATTTGTGATGAAAAATGGATGTACTACAGCAATACAAGCCATAAAGGAGGGTGGTCAGCACCTGGGGAATTAGCTGGCTCGGTTGCAAGACGTGCCTTAACGAACAAGAAGGTGCTCCTCTGCATCTGTTGGGATTGTCATGGAATTCTCTACAAAGAGTGCCTGAAAAGCAGACAGACTATCAACAGTGCAATATGCAGCAACATGCTAATCAAAGTTCGCAATGCCATTCGCGAAAAAGGAAGAAACGAGTTCAGAAGGAAGGTGGTTCTCTTTCATCAAGATAATGCCCGGCCACACGTTAGTACGATGACCGGCTGGACGCTCTACAAGCTGGAGTGGGATTTTATGCAACATCCACCATACAGCCCTGACATGGCCCCTTCAGATTTCTATCTCTTTTCACATATGCAGCTGCATCTTGATGGTACAATCTTCCATTCAAACTAGGAGGTCATAAATGAGGTCGATCTCTTTCTGGACTCGCGCACGCCACAATTTTTCGCAGAAGGGATTAAAAAGTTGCCAAAACGTTGGCAAACGATTTTAGATTTAAACGGAGATTACTATCCTCATTAGCTTTGATGATTTCGTATGCATTTATCATTTTACAATAAAAAACATTTTGGCGGAAAACTTTTTACTCAACCTGATATTTTGATACTGTTAATAAAACTAGGGAATCGAACCCGGGCTTCCCGGGTTACAGAACGCTGACGCAAACCATTTTTTTCCCTAAATCTAATAGATTTTTCATATTTTTATTTGTCAAAGTTACTGCATTTAAGGATTTTTTTTACTGGTTTCTTTGCTTTTCTTATGCGTGAAGCGCTCATACATGCGGTATCTATCCATTTTTTTTTTTTTTTTTTTTTTTTTTTTGTACTAAGCGTTCTTACATGTGATATAGTGATCGCGACATTAACGAATTTTTTATTTTTTATTTTATTTTTGGTATTATTAATACAGGGAGTTCGCTGCATCCAGTGATGCTTCTTTGTTAATTTATTATTCATCATCTTATGCATGCGATATAGTGATCGCGATATTAACAAATTTCATGTATATTCGTTTTTTCCAACTTCGCAATGACCGTTAACATTATTTGTAATACTGATGAAATATGAATTAAATCGTTGTTTCTTACTGCTCATATTAACTTTTTATATGCATTTTTATTAAATTTGTGAAATATTTTTTTTATATTTTATTCATAAAAATGCAATATCTAAAACAATATCTTCTGTTTATATTATCTGTTAAAATATCCGATGTTTGTTTATGGTGTAAACAAATAATTTTCTTTTAATTTTTTTAATTATTACAAAGCTTCCTTTTCTCCAAAATCGTCTGAACTAATAAAATTTTGTATCCGGTATAACGCTACTCTCATATAAAGGCACCCTATTCTTGTGACGTTTTTATTTCAAAATTCATTAATTTTACTACCTGTAACTATTTAAAAATTTATAATGGCAGCATTCTTCCATTTGTTTATTGGACGTTTCAAAATTCATGCTTAAAAATTATTTTATAAGCCATAATATATCAGGCAATTAAGATATAGTTTTCAAACAAATTGCATTTGAAAGTAATTTTTTTTTCCTCGATAACGGTGTAAAAATTAAAAATGTGCTATGTTTAGAAATTAAAAAAATTGCAATAGCAAAAATCACAAAACCGAAATTTCATCGTCAGCTGTTGCCATTCGCAAAATGACGTATGCGTTACGCACGGACACGTTTGGCCTTTATAATATAGATAGATAGATAGATAGATAGATAGATAGATAACCTTGGAAATATGGGTAGTGAAGGTAAACAGATTTACCTCCTTATACATATATTTGACGACTTTCCAGTTGATTAACAGTTAATCTTTTTGATGGAAAGTCGTCAAATATCTGTATAAGAAGGTAATATGTTTATTTTCACTACCCATATTTCCAAGATTATATTCTAAATTGACGATAATTAAGCATGTGTGTACAAATATAATATAAGTTTATAAGCACATATCCAGCTTTTATAAATCTATTTGCTATTTATAAATCTTTTTTGCAATGGTACTTATGCTTATAGTATTTTCAAATTTTTGTAACTGTTCTGCACATAATTTCTTCAATTTCGTAGTGAATGATTTCGACTCCCAGAACATTTAATTTAATTATGACAATAATTATTTTTTTAAATCAAATGTATTTCCGTCAATACGATTGGTCAAAGCGCTTTGGATCTCCATTAAGAAGTATCAGTTTCAATTCTGACAGTTTGTCTTTGCGATGTTTAGCCAGATATTGGTGAGTTTTCTTTATACTTTGTGCTGTAGCACCACTTAATGTTATATTCTTTCAAAACTTCAACAGTGTCTTACATATCAAACATAACATTTCAGTTTTCCTTTGAATATAAGTTTTGTAAATCACCTTAAAAAATATATATGCGATATTCATTTTCAGTTTATTATATTAATTCATAGTGGTAAAGAGCTTTAACATATTTTTTAATAAATCCCTGGATGCATGAGAGTATGTCAGTAAAATGTGTGCATAACAATAAAAAATGAAAGAAAGACCACACACAAGTACTTACTTATTAAGTAATGAAAATAATTAAAGAGCTAATATGAAATCCGTATGTTCGACAAAAACCCAAGTGAAGAATCTGGGAGGCATAAGTAGTAGGATAATGAGAGTTCACCGGCAGAAGGCGCAGCCCGCAGCTGAGCAACCGAGCAACCGATAGTGCATTGTTCAGAATCAACCCTCTTTTTCTCACTGTAATCTTTTCATCTCATTTTGTTGGTACATCTGATATTTTGTAGAAAGTTTTGTGTGTAAGAGTATGTTTTAAAAAGCATGTATGTCTTATAGTTATTATAAATAGTTCTATGTGTGTATATATATGTGTGTGTGTGTGTATGTATGCGGGAAAATAGTTCTCTTTGTGTGTGTGTGTGTGTGTGTGTGACTATCTGCTTGTTTATCAAAGTTTTAGAAATATTTTTCATGTTTTTATAACGAAAAAAATATGCGTTAGTTAGTTAAAAAGTTTCACAAATTAAAAAAAAATTATTTTAGAAAAAGTTTCACATTACTTAAAAAATTAAAAAAAAGTACTCAATAATAAAATCAACGATTTTTATTATAACAAAATAATTTACAGAAAGGTATTTACAGATCAAAATATACATCGCGATTTTGCGTTAGCAATACAAATCAACATTTTCTTCTTTATTACAAACGGTATTAATGTCATAATGGCCATATGCTAAACTGCTTATTCCATCATCCAATAAGTAACGCTTGTCGTCAAAGGGACTTAAGCTAATTTTATTTTGAGTTAATGTATATAGGCGATGGTCATCTTGGGCAATCCTTACCTGTTTCTCCATACTTGTTTTTTGTTGTTGAAGGCACTCCAAGTAGTCTTCATGTTTAATTTTCTGCCGAACAATCTGCGTAGATACGCCTTTTGCACGCTTCTTTTCATCTTTAACAGATTTTAGAGAATACATTTTTGATTTCAGTCCGACAAACTCAAGGGCTAATTCACCATTAAGTTCATCCTTAAACTTTCCGAGCGTCTTCTTATTATCCTCAGAGTATAGACGATGAGATTTCGGGTATACAGAAAAGTCAAACAACTCACGATGCTGCTCCAGATCCTTATAAATATTATTGGTTTGAATATGATACGTTAGGGAATCTGTATCCGTAAAGAGTAAAACTGCACGATCTTTGTATGTTTTCTTTATAAAATTGTAATGGAAATCATACATACAAAGTTTAGATAGTTCGAGTATAGAAAATCCAACATAGATGGGTCGGTTCATATGTATGCTAGTTTTTAATCTCTCCACAGCAGTCAAGTCTTCATCATAAGTTTTAAACGATTTAAAAGTAGGCGATGCTACTAATTTTTTGGCTCTTTTTTCACCGTTACAAAGCACAATATTTCTTCTTTTTCGTAGATTTTCCATGGTTTTACCAAAAACAGAATTGTTCATTAACTTAAAAAAGTCTTTCTCAAAAGAAGATTTTGCTTCTTTCCTTTTTTCGGTGTTGAAATTAATATATTTCTGCAACCATGGTCCCTGTTTAAATTTTAAAGCTTTATGCACAGCTGTAATTTTTAAACCAAGTTCTAAATAAAATTTGAGATTACGATAATGGGTTATATAATTTCGTTTATTATTTAAATTTGGTATAAGTTTAGGAGTTCCCACGAATTTCCTATTGTTAAGCAAGCTTCTTGCATGAGAAGACAGCATCTGATCCTCCAAAGTTACTCTCTCAGGGGCGACAGGGTATTCATTATGCAAAGGATGTAAATGTTTCGGGTATTCCATGTCTACCTCGAAAAGATACCCAATTTCGGAGCTATCAGATAAAGATAGAACCCACTCTTCTGTGATATGACTTGTTTCACACCATTCAAAACCGCCATAAGGTAAAAATTGGCTCATAGCCCACCCGTATAAGTTATTGGCATCCCAATACATAATGTAGCTGGGTGCCTCATTTTTCTTATAATCGGGCGTACCAGGGATGTTTGCTCGGGCATATCTTTTACTTATCATGCTAATGCCGCCTCGTATTCCATTTTCAACCATAAGCAACATATCTATATCACTGAGTAACTCTAAAGGTGTATCAGACATCTTCAAACAAGCCTGCCATGCTAGCCCAGGTGCTGTAAACAGGTGAGCAGGGTCAATTTCATAATACTGCTGACATAATTTCCTAAAGTTTTGAAACACGTCAGCAAGTAGTAGAACATCTGTCTTCACATAAAGGTTGTGATAATCACCAAGAGTCTTGATATCAAATGTTTTCCATACATTCTGGGCATGTTGGTATTCCTTTTCACCTATAGGCTCATTGGTTAAACTATTAAAAAAGGCAGAAGGTGGAGGAAGCTGTTTCTCAGTAAATTTTTCAAAACAAGTAAAATAATCATAGGGGTAAACCCCTTTCCGTATAAGTAAAGATAAATTATTATTTTGGGGGAAATTTTCTTCAAGTACAGTGAATTGATCAGGTTGAAGGTTTTTAACAAGTTTTTCCAATGACGTAGGCAAAAATTGGAAAGAATCTATAAACACCATCTGAATAGGAGATGTAGGCTTTCTGATTTTAAAGGTGATATAGTTTTCCATAGAAATAGCAATAACATCGATTTCATGATCTTTGAATTTTCCAAGCTTTGTCATAATATGATGACCATCATAGTTTTTCAAGTTATGGAATATAACAGGAATTGTTTTACACTGCTTATAGTTCAAGTTGCATTCCACATGTGCAGCTCCTCTGTACGCACCTGACAGGTGATCATGGTCACGTGTACGTTTCTCATCTAAAGTTTTCTTACAAATATGACAAAACTCTGCTTCTCGAAATGCCTTTTCTTCCTTGGGAGAAAGCTTCATAGGTTTAATACTTTGTAACTTTTCTCCTAAAATTTCTTTTTCTTGCATCATTCGGTTTAAAAAATGATCAACACAGTTTCTACCACGATATACCTGTGCTTTCTTCACACACGTTCCATCGGGGCCAATAACCACATAGGCATAACCACATGGTAAGTGATAGGTTGTTTTCTCGGTATAGGATGCTTTAGAAGAGGGAGGGGCTGATGAAATAGGTATAAGGAGACTCTCAAAGTCCGCATAGATCGTATAGGCAACAGGATGTTGTAAATGAATATCTGTAAACTTTAATATATTATCCTTTTCATTAGGCATCTTTATAGCTTGCGCAACATGTTGAGAACAATATTCATTATGCTTATCCAATAGATCTTGTCTTGAAAATCGATGCAAACATCGATAACAATAGTGTTGTACACCATTATGCTTGGTAAGATCACCTAAAAGTCTTGAAAAACTTCTTATCAAACAATAGTGCTGCTTTTCACCATCACCAACCAATAACAAATTAATCACATCATGATCTTTCTTTTCAGATATATACAGGGGGCAAACTTCATCCTCTTCATAACCAAACACATTAACCCGTAAATTGTTGAGTTGTTCAATAACAGGTATCTTCTGAAGAGGTACAGGGCATTCTACATTACCTAATTTAATATCATGTTCAAAAGGTCGATAATGTGAAACACGTTCAGGTTTTTTTGTATAATCCAAGTTCAGTTTAAAAGCCAAAAGACACCATACTAAACATTTCTTATCTTCGTTTTTTATATTCAACACTGCTTTTTTATCATCGAGTTTTTTAGACAAAGGAATATAGGAACTCGCAGCGAGGGGGTGATATTTAGCAATCTTGAGTTCTAAATGAAGAATTTTTCTAAGTTTCCAGCCAGAACCTCTTTGTACAAATTCTTCAAAGGATTTAATAATCTTCGAAAATCCTTCCTCAATATGTTGTGAGATAGTATCTTCTATAAGTTCGGTCATACACGAACATCGAAAATAACATTGAATTTCTTCAAACTCCTCATTATCAGTCAGACGTTCAAGTGATATTTTTTCTACCATATACCATTTAATTGCACCTTTTTCATGAATTTCACTTATTAAACGTTCTTGTATTTCAGTTTGTACATGTCAATGAAATACCTCTAAATCATTTTCATCACGTTCATCAGGATGCAAAATCACTGTTTTAAACACATTAAGTGCATCAGAATGCTTTATGTTTTTCGACTTTGCATTAGATAAGCTCATTTTACGTTTTACACTCACAAGAGGTGTGCGGGGGTGTTGAGTGCGCACATGTTGTCTCAGATCAAATTTTCTTCTAAACACTTTATCGCAATCACAGCAAGTAAATGTTGAATTCCGATGCGACTGTAAATGCTGCTTCAAATGATCCTTCCGGGTGAAAACTTGATCACATTCATCACACTTAAATGTAGACTGTCCATAGGCATTATGGATTTTCAGGTGTCTAATCAAGTCCGATTTCCTTCTAAAACACTTTCCGCAAGTTTCACAGGAAAACGACTTTTCATTAATATGAATCTTAGTATGTTGATGCAAATTAAAATATGTTGAAAAAACTTTGTCACAAGTGAGACAAACATGCTTTTTTTCCACATTCGTAGGAGTCACAGTCTTTAAAGAAACATCCTCTTCAACTTGCTGATTAAAATTAGAAGAACTTTGAGATATAGTATCTTTTTCTGTAAGAACTTCAGAGAATCCATCATGCTGTATCAATCCAACATTATCATGTGTTTTTAAATGTCTTTGTAGGTTTGATCTTCGTCCAAAAGGCTTCAAACAGATATCACAAGTATATAATTTCTCGCCAGAATGAATTTTCATATGTTGGTTCAGATTAGAAGTGCTCGAAAAATCTTTACCGCAAGTAAGACAGCTAAACATCTTCTTAGCAGATACAGAATCTCCCACAATCGAGGTTTCATCAATAGGCATATCAACATCCATAATATAAAATCAATAAAAAAAACTTTAACTCTTAATAGCAAACAACAGCGATTCGCACTGATAAAAAGCGGGAGCAATTTAAAACACGTTTAACCACTAGCGATATAAATCCTCAAATGATGAAAATCCTAATTTTTCCCCGTCTATTTATACCGACCCGAAGGCAAAGTTGAGTTGTAGTATTGCTTGATATGATTGTTATTAAAGCGCGTCATACGATTTCGGGGGCCTATAAGTTTCTTTCCCCTCTTTATAATATAACATAATTTAACAGATAAACCCGAATGTATACAAATTTAAATTCGTAAATTATATTATATCACAAAATATAAAAAATCCTACAAAATAAAAATAGAATTTAGCACTTACCCCAAAAACACATCCACTTTAGTTATTAGTCTGCACTTAACTAATCTTTCTTCCTTATCTATAGTAGTGGGCGCTGCCATCGCCGCGAGAGGCACTGCCCGTCTTCCGGTTTGTGACGTCATTTCCGGTTTGAGATAAGAATAAACCTTAAATACACGCACTTAGTCATTCTTCCTTCCCTCTTTCGCGCTAGTAGTTGTCAGTTTCTTGTTTAGACGTGTTGGGTGACGTCATTACATGTTTGCGATAAGAACAAGATTATCCCCTTATCAACAGGTAAAAAGCTGCACTTCAGTGACGTCACAAGTCATATGACATAGCTGATAACGGCACGATTAGCTGATAAAAATTTGTACTAATCATCTATTTCCCTTCAAGTCATTGCATGAGACGGTTGAGCTCCAATAGCTGTATATAAGGTAAGAGTAATTTATATATTATAATAAGATTTTAAATTAATTTAGTAGATGTTACAATTTGATATTTAAAAATTTTCATGCTAAACGAGGTGATTATATGTTGTTCATCATACTAAATCCACAAATTTTAATTCGAAAGAAATATTATTAAAATTATAATCTAAAATAAATTAGCGAAAATGCATAACAAATCTCAACAAAAAGAAGCTAATTATAAAAGGAAATGTACAAAGTTTATAAATTTACACATGTGTTAAACGCGTTTACAAACCTTATCATAGGCAAAAGTCTAATTCCACCAGACTATTTGTTATAAGTTTAACTATAAGTCAACATGTTAGATATTTGTGAAAAGGAATCTTATGATTTTTAATTTTCCAAGTTCAGTTTCAATCATATTGTAAAAGGATAATTAAAACTTTGAGATTATCTATAGTAAAATACTTAAATTAAAATGTATTTTTGATAGTTTAATATTTATAAACTACAACTTTGACTACTTTTTAAAATGTTTGCCTGATAGAAAACTGTGATAACATGGTAACAAAAATGTCTATGTTTGAATTTTTCTGATAACCTGCCAATGCCTGAATTTTTCTGACAACTTGTCTGTGTTTGAATTTTTCTGATAACATGTCTGTGCTTGAATTTTTCTGCTAACATGTCTGTGTTTAAATTTTTCTTATAACATGTCTATGTTTAATTTTTCTCTTCTTTTGAAATGTATAAACTTTTACTATACGTGTCTTTCGATTTCATTGAAGAAAAAAGTGATCGATCAACTTTATCAAACCCTTTTAATGTTAATATTTTTAAACGAACGCGATAATCAGATAAAAATATATGTAGCTAATTCATATTATCCCACTAAACATTGCAAAACAATAAAACTCACAAAAATTTTATACTTCAACATTCAAAAATTGACAATATTCACATCTTAATACTAAAAAACAATCATTATCTTGAAGTATTTCCTGTAACAAAATCTAAAATTTTCATATCAACAAGACCCAACTTAGAAACTTTACCTATGAACTTAATACCAATCTTTAATCATAAAATGATAAAACTGATATATATATATATATATTTTTTTTTTAAGTTACTTCTAAAACATCTCATAGATGGCGCAGTTGAAAAAAAATAATTCAAAACTTGTTTAAAAGACTTAAAAAAACTAAATCTAACTTTAAACTAACAAAAACCAGTAGAACAATCACTTTCAGGTAGAAATATTTAATAAATAATTGTTAATTCTAAAACCGCTCACAGAGGGCGTTGCTGAAGAAAAATAAACTCAAACTTGTTTAAAATATATTAAAAAATAAATCTAACTTTAAACTATCATCAAACTCCAGAAAAATTACTTTCAATTAGAAATATTTTAAAATAATTAAAACTTCTGAAACCGTTCATAGGGGGCGCTGCTGTGAAAAAATCATTTCGAAACTTGTAAAAAAATAATCCAAAACTTATTTAAAACACTTTTACAAAAAATTTGACCAAAATACTGATAAACATCAAGTAGATATAAAATAAGAGTTCTACATCAGTGGTGGAGATGGTGGTGACCTTCTGTGCTCTGTGAAGGTCACCGGAAGGAACAGGTGTGGACACCGGAAGTCGCAGGTGTGGATAACAAACATGTTGGAACAGGCATGTTTAGACAGGAAGTAAGACCGGAAGTAAGACCGGAAACGCGATGGAAGTGGAAGCCGGAAGTTCCAGCTTCGACTTCCTGTCGTATTTCCGATCTTACTTCCCTGATCACTCCTGTCTAAACATGCCCCACTTCCTGTTCCAGCATGTCTGTTATCAGCACCTGCGACATCCGATGTCCACACCTGCCACTTCCTATAACCTTCATTCCACTTGCGACGCACCTTATTTTATATCTACTTGATGTTTATCAGTATTTTGGTCAAATTTTTTGTAAAAGTGTTTTAAATAAGTTTTGGATTATTTTTTTACAAGTTTCGAAATGATTTTTTCACAGCAGCGCCCCCTATGAACGGTTTCAGAAGTTTTAATTATTTTAAAATATTTCTAATTGAAAGTAATTTTTCTGGAGTTTGATGATAGTTTAAAGTTAGATTTATTTTTTAATATATTTTAAACAAGTTTGAGTTTATTTTTCTTCAGCAACGCCCTCTGTGAGCGGTTTTAGAATTAACAATTATTTATTAAATATTTCTACCTGAAAGTGATTGTTCTACTGGTTTTTGTTAGTTTAAAGTTAGATTTAGTTTTTTTAAGTCTTTTAAACAAGTTTTGAATTATTTTTTTTCAACAGCGCCATCTATGAGATGTTTTAGAAGTAACTTAAAAAAAAAATATATATATATATATATATCAGTTTTATCGTTTTATGATTAAAGATTGGTATTAAGTTCATAGGTAAAGTTTCTAAGTTGGGTCTTGTTGATATGAAAATTTTAGATTTTGTTACAGGAAATACTTCAAGATAATGATTGTTTTTTAGTATTAAGATGTGAATATTGTCAATTTTTGAATGTTGAAGTATAAAATTTTTGTGAGTTTTATTGTTTTGCAATGTTTAGTGGGATAATATGAATTAGCTACATATATTTTTATCTGATTATCGCGTTCGTTTAAAAATATTAACATTAAAAGGGTTTGATAAAGTTGATCGATCACTTTTTTCTTCAATGAAATCGAAAGACACGTATAGTAAAAGTTTATACATTTCAAAAGAAGAGAAAAATTAAACATAGACATGTTATAAGAAAAATTTAAACACAGACATGTTAGCAGAAAAATTCAAGCACAGACATGTTATCAGAAAAATTCAAACACAGACAAGTTGTCAGAAAAATTCAGGCATTGGCATGTTATCAGAAAAATTCAAACATAGACATTTTTGTTACCATGTTATCACAGTTTTCTATCAGGCAAACATTTTAAAAAGTAGTCAAAGTTGTAGTTTATAAATATTAAACTATCAAAAATACATTTTAATTTAAGTATTTTACTATAGATAATCTCAAAGTTTTAATTATCCTTTTACAATATGATTGAAACTGAACTTGGAAAATTAAAAATCATAAGATTCCTTTTCACAAATATCTAACATGTTGACTTATAGTTAAACTTATAACAAATAGTCTGGTGGAATTAGACTTTTGCCTATGATAAGGTTTGTAAACGCGTTTAACACATGTGTAAATTTATAAACTTTGTACATTTCCTTTTATAATTAGCTTCTTTTTGTTGAGATTTGTTATGCATTTTCGCTAATTTATTTTAGATTATAATTTTAATAATATTTCTTTCGAATTAAAATTTGTGGATTTAGTATGATGAACAACATATAATCACCTCGTTTAGCATGAAAATTTTTAAATATCAAATTGTAACATCTACTAAATTAATTTAAAATCTTATTATAATATATAAATTACTCTTACCTTATATACAGCTATTGGAGCTCAACCGTCTCATGCAATGACTTGAAGGGAAATAGATGATTAGTACAAATTTTTATCAGCTAATCGTGCCGTTATCAGCTTTGTCATATGACTTGTGACGTCACTGAAGTGCAGCTTTTTACCTGTTGATAAGGGGATAATCTTGTTCTTATCGCAAACATGTAATGACGTCACCCAACACGTCTAAACAAGAAACTGACAACTACTAGCGCGAAAGAGGGACGGAAGAATGACTAAGTGCGTGTGTTTAAGGTTTATTCTTATCTCAAACCGGAAATGACGTCACAAACCGGAAGACGGGCAGTGCCTCTCGCGGCGATGGCAGCGCCCCCTACTATAGATAAGGAAGAAAGATTAGTTAAGTGCAGACTAACAACTAAAGTGGATGTGTTTTTGGGGTAAGTGCTAAATTCTATTTTTATTTTGTAGGATTTTTTATATTTTGTGATATAATATAATTTACGAATTTAAATTTGTATACATTCGGGTTTATCTGTTAAATTATGTTATATTATAAAGAGGGGAAAGAAACTTATAGGCCCCCGAAATCGTATGACGCGCTTTAATAACAATCATATCAAGCAATACTACAACTCAACTTTGCCTTCGGGTCGGTATAAATAGACGGGGAAAAATTAGGATTTTCATCATTTGAGGATTCATATCGCTAGTGGTTAAACGTGTTTTAAATTGCTCCCGCTTTTTATCAGTGCGAATCGCTGTTGTTTGCTATTAAGAGTTAAAGTTTTTTTTATTGATTTTATATTATGGATGTTGATATGCCTATTGATGAAACCTCGATTGTGGGAGATTCTGTATCTGCTAAGAAGATGTTTAGCTGTCTTACTTGCGGTAAAGATTTTTCGAGCACTTCTAATCTGAACCAACATATGAAAATTCATTCTGGCGAGAAATTATATACTTGTGATATCTGTTTGAAGCCTTTTGGACGAAGATCAAACCTACAAAGACATTTAAAAACACATGATAATGTTGGATTGATACAGCATGATGGATTCTCTGAAGTTCTTACAGAAAAAGATACTATATCTCAAAGTTCTTCTAATTTTAATCAGCAAGTTGAAGAGGATGTTTCTTTAAAGACTGTGACTCCTACGAATGTGGAAAAAAAGCATGTTTGTCTCACTTGTGACAAAGTTTTTTCAACATATTTTAATTTGCATCAACATACTAAGATTCATATTAATGAAAAGTCGTTTTCCTGTGAAACTTGCGGAAAGTGTTTTAGAAGGAAATCGGACTTGATTAGACACCTGAAAATCCATAATGCCTATGGACAGTCTACATTTAAGTGTGATGAATGTGATCAAGTTTTCACCCGGAAGGATCATTTGAAGCAGCATTTACAGTCGCATCGGAATTCAACATTTACTTGCTGTGATTGCGATAAAGTGTTTAGAAGAAAATTTGATCTGAGACAACATGTACGCACTCAACACCCCCGCACACCTCTTGTGAGTGTAAAACGTAAAATGAGCTTATCTAATGCAAAGTCGAAAAACATAAAGCATTCTGATGCACTTAATGTGTTTAAAACAGTGATTTTGCATCCTGATGAACGTGATGAAAATGATTTAGAGGTATTTCATAGACATGTACAAACTGAAATACAAGAACGTTTAATAAGTGAAATTCATGAAAAAGGTGCAATTAAATGGTATATGGTAGAAAAAATATCACTTGAACGTCTGACTGATAATGAGGAGTTTGAAGAAATTCAATGTTATTTTCGATGTTCGTGTATGACCGAACTTATAGAAGATACTATCTCACAACATATTGAGGAAGGATTTTCGAAGATTATTAAATCCTTTGAAGAATTTGTACAAAGAGGTTCTGGCTGGAAACTTAGAAAAATTCTTCATTTAGAACTCAAGATTGCTAAATATCACCCCCTCGCTGCGAGTTCCTATATTCCTTTGTCTAAAAAACTCGATGATAAAAAAGCAGTGTTGAATATAAAAAACGAAGATAAGAAATGTTTAGTATGGTGTCTTTTGGCTTTTAAACTGAACTTGGATTATACAAAAAAACCTGAACGTGTTTCACATTATCGACCTTTTGAACATGATATTAAATTAGGTAATGTAGAATGCCCTGTACCTCTTCAGAAGATACCTGTTATTGAACAACTCAACAATTTACGGGTTAATGTGTTTGGTTATGAAGAGGATGAAGTTTGCCCCCTGTATATATCTGAAAAGAAAGATCATGATGTGATTAATTTGTTATTGGTTGGTGATGGTGAAAAGCAGCACTATTGTTTGATAAGAAGTTTTTCAAGACTTTTAGGTGATCTTACCAAGCATAATGGTGTACAACACTATTGTTATCGATGTTTGCATCGATTTTCAAGACAAGATCTATTGGATAAGCATAATGAATATTGTTCTCAACATGTTGCGCAAGCTATAAAGATGCCTAATGAAAAGGATAATATATTAAAGTTTACAGATATTCATTTACAACATCCTGTTGCCTATACGATCTATGCGGACTTTGAGAGTCTCCTTATACCTATTTCATCAGCCCCTCCCTCTTCTAAAGCATCCTATACCGAGAAAACAACCTATCACTTACCATGTGGTTATGCCTATGTGGTTATTGGCCCCGATGGAACGTGTGTGAAGAAAGCACAGGTATATCGTGGTAGAAACTGTGTTGATCATTTTTTAAACCGAATGATGCAAGAAAAAGAAATTTTAGGAGAAAAGTTACAAAGTATTAAACCTATGAAGCTTTCTCCCAAGGAAGAAAAGGCATTTCGAGAAGCAGAGTTTTGTCATATTTGTAAGAAAACTTTAGATGAGAAACGTACACGTGACCATGATCACCTGTCAGGTGCGTACAGAGGAGCTGCACATGTGGAATGCAACTTGAACTATAAGCAGTGTAAAACAATTCCTGTTATATTCCATAACTTGAAAAACTATGATGGTCATCATATTATGACAAAGCTTGGAAAATTCAAAGATCATGAAATCGATGTTATTGCTATTTCTATGGAAAACTATATCACCTTTAAAATCAGAAAGCCTACATCTCCTATTCAGATGGTGTTTATAGATTCTTTCCAATTTTTGCCTACGTCATTGGAAAAACTTGTTAAAAACCTTCAACCTGATCAATTCACTGTACTTGAAGAAAATTTCCCCCAAAATAATAATTTATCTTTACTTATACGGAAAGGGGTTTACCCCTATGATTATTTTACTTGTTTTGAAAAATTTACTGAGAAACAGCTTCCTCCACCTTCTGCCTTTTTTAATAGTTTAACCAATGAGCCTATAGGTGAAAAGGAATACCAACATGCCCAGAATGTATGGAAAACATTTGATATCAAGACTCTTGGTGATTATCACAACCTTTATGTGAAGACAGATGTTCTACTACTTGCTGACGTGTTTCAAAACTTTAGGAAATTATGTCAGCAGTATTATGAAATTGACCCTGCTCACCTGTTTACAGCACCTGGGCTAGCATGGCAGGCTTGTTTGAAGATGTCTGATACACCTTTAGAGTTACTCAGTGATATAGATATGTTGCTTATGGTTGAAAATGGAATACGAGGCGGCATTAGCATGATAAGTAAAAGATATGCCCGAGCAAACATCCCTGGTACGCCCGATTATAAGAAAAATGAGGCACCCAGCTACATTATGTATTGGGATGCCAATAACTTATACGGGTGGGCTATGAGCCAATTTTTACCTTATGGCGGTTTTGAATGGTGTGAAACAAGTCATATCACAGAAGAGTGGGTTCTATCTTTATCTGATAGCTCCGAAATTGGGTATCTTTTCGAGGTAGACATGGAATACCCGAAACATTTACATCCTTTGCATAATGAATACCCTGTCGCCCCTGAGAGAGTAACTTTGGAGGATCAGATGCTGTCTTCTCATGCAAGAAGCTTGCTTAACAATAGGAAATTCGTGGGAACTCCTAAACTTATACCAAATTTAAATAATAAACGAAATTATATAACCCATTATCGTAATCTCAAATTTTATTTAGAACTTGGTTTAAAAATTACAGCTGTGCATAAAGCTTTAAAATTTAAACAGGGACCATGGTTGCAGAAATATATTAATTTCAACACCGAAAAAAGGAAAGAAGCAAAATCTTCTTTTGAGAAAGACTTTTTTAAGTTAATGAACAATTCTGTTTTTGGTAAAACCATGGAAAATCTACGAAAAAGAAGAAATATTGTGCTTTGTAACGGTGAAAAAAGAGCCAAAAAATTAGTAGCATCGCCTACTTTTAAATCGTTTAAAACTTATGATGAAGACTTGACTGCTGTGGAGAGATTAAAAACTAGCATACATATGAACCGACCCATCTATGTTGGATTTTCTATACTCGAACTATCTAAACTTTGTATGTATGATTTCCATTACAATTTTATAAAGAAAACATATAAAGATCGTGCAGTTTTACTCTTTACGGATACAGATTCCCTAACGTATCATATTCAAACCAATAATATTTATAAGGATCTGGAGCAGCATCGTGAGTTGTTTGACTTTTCTGTATACCCGAAATCTCATCGTCTATACTCTGAGGATAATAAGAAGACGCTCGGAAAGTTTAAGGATGAACTTAATGGTGAATTAGCCCTTGAGTTTGTCGGACTGAAATCAAAAATGTATTCTCTAAAATCTGTTAAAGATGAAAAGAAGCGTGCAAAAGGCGTATCTACGCAGATTGTTCGGCAGAAAATTAAACATGAAGACTACTTGGAGTGCCTTCAACAACAAAAAACAAGTATGGAGAAACAGGTAAGGATTGCCCAAGATGACCATCGCCTATATACATTAACTCAAAATAAAATTAGCTTAAGTCCCTTTGACGACAAGCGTTACTTATTGGATGATGGAATAAGCAGTTTAGCATATGGCCATTATGACATTAATACCGTTTGTAATAAAGAAGAAAATGTTGATTTGTATTGCTAACGCAAAATCGCGATGTATATTTTGATCTGTAAATACCTTTCTGTAAATTATTTTGTTATAATAAAAATCGTTGATTTTATTATTGAGTACTTTTTTTTAACTTTTTAAGTAATGTGAAACTTTTTCTAAAATAATTTTTTTTTAATTTGTGAAACTTTTTAACTAACTAACGCATATTTTTTTTTTCGTTATAAAAACATGAAAAATATTTCTAAAACTTTGATAAACAAGCAGATAGTCACACACACACACACACACACAAAGAGAACTATTTTCCCGCATACATACACACACACACACATATATATACACACATAGAACTATTTATAATAACTATAAGACATACATGCTTTTTAAAACATACTCTTACACACAAAACTTTCTACAAAATATCAGATGTACCAACAAAATGAGATGAAAAGATTACAGTGAGAAAAAGAGGGTTGATTCTGAACAATGCACTATCGGTTGCTCGGTTGCTCAGCTGCGGGCTGCGCCTTCTGCCGGTGAACTCTCATTATCCTACTACTGGCATATTCGGGATGTATTGTGTCAAGCACAAAAGTGATGATTTGCGTCACTTTCAAAGCGACTTATTAAAAGCTATTTACTTTTATATATATATTTTTTTTAATTTTAAATGTTCTTAATTAGCGCCTATTTTTATTAATTTTACAATACATTTCTTAGTATTTAATAAGTATATCATATTATTTTGTAAAGTGGTGTAAAATTGAAGATAATAGTAAAATAGAATATTAGTTTCGACATAAAACAAATAAAAAATATAAGTAAAATTATTTAAAAAAATTTGGAAACTTAAAATTTTTAGACTCAAGACTTTTACTACGTTCCGATTGGTCACCTTTGTATCCACATTTTGTTTGTACTAAAATGTAAAGTTGAGTTATATCTGTCTATATACATCACTGTTGCCAGATGAGCGAGAAACATCTCCCTGATTTAAAGACAGGATAAATAAGACAAATATTACTATTCAAAAATAGTGGTAGCATTCTTATTAAAAAAGAAAAGCCCGTCAAACTGATAACACGGTTATACATATCTTATGCCATCTCTGAGACCAAGACCACGGTTGTTGCAAGTGTGTTCATGCAAAGTGTATCTTCAGCATGCGTGTTCTAAAAACTAAATTAAATACAGGTAAAATGCCAAAGACTTCGCGGCCACAGATAAGTTGTCGGCGGGCCAGTTGTAGCCCGCGGGCCACGTGTTTGACATGCCTGATGTAGATGATGTCAAAGCTAGTCGGATGTGCCAATCCCAATACTTTCTTCCATCTCAGTCATGTTAATACTTCAAAATTCGCTATCACATCGCCAATAAAATCAATATTTTTCGTCATTCTGTTGTACGTCAGCTGCTTGCGAATCGTGGGGTTACCGTGATGCGAACAACCGATGTATACTAAACTACGAAAAGTCCTTCTGGCCTGAACCGACACGAAAAGATAGCCTCCCTATTCCTTGGTTTTACGATTTTAGCTAATTTTACTGGAAAACACGAAGGTAAAATGCGTGGAACCTAAATAAAGAAGATTCAATCCCAGTTCTCGTCAACATTGAATTTGAATGAGAATATCGCCAAATTAGTCCTCTACAGCCAAGTTGGCGTCATTTATGGCAACTTATTTTGGTCGCCAAATTTGGCGATATTCCGCCAACTGTCGCCAAGTTTGGCGAGAATTTGACGTTGGCGAATATAAATATATAGTGATGATAAGTATAATAGGATTAATGATTACAACAATGAAAGAAAATTTGCCGAAATCATGTTAACTAAAACTCATAAATTAAACCCGTTTATGGATGAATTCTGCTGTCTTGTTTGAAAATGTCAGCCACCCTAAAATTTCAAACCGCTATATAATCTCAGCCATTTCTTAAGAGGCAAAACAAAAATTGCTCTGGATTCTCCGGATCAAGGCCGAACATTTAACGAAAAAAAGTTTTAGGATTTCTAATTTTTTTGAATTTGCACATCTTTTTGAATTTGAAATGTTTAAATGGCTATCACAGCGCCCCCTTTCGTCGAAATATACCCAAATTCTAATAGAACCTGCTTGCCATAGCCAAAAACATAGAAAAAAAATGTGGTTCAATTTGAAGCATAACTTGATACACTTTTAGATGGTACAATAGTGAAAATGGAACAAAAATATCGATCACAGCGCCCCCTTTCGTCGAAATATCCCCAAATTCTGATAGAACCTGCGTGCCATAGCCAAAAACATAGAAAAAAAATGAGGTTCAATTTGAAGCATAACTTCATACACTTTTCGATGATACAATGAAGACACAAAGACGGACAGACAGACATTTTGTAAAAACAGGTTTTTCGGAATCTCTGACCCCTAAAACGTGTAAATCCGTCGAAAACCGGAAGTCGAAAAAAATTTCGATTACAATACTTTCTTCTATTATAGACAGAAGAAAGTAAAAATTTAAACGTTTGAATGCTACGTCCAAATTGGTGTCCGATTTTCCTCTCCTAAATGTAAGTAATTATAAAAAAACATGACTAATAATAAATGTGAATTAGTATGGCCGCTACTCATACTGTTAATTATTATTCCCACAGCAAACAAATGTATAATATTTAAAAAGCTGTATATATACAGGGTCATTCATAATTCCCTCCGGGGTTTCGAAACGTTATAGTAAAAAAACGAAGACGAATATGAAAAAAAGAAACATATGAAATTATTCCGAAACTATTCAAGTTTTACTTACATACATTACAGGTGTTCTATGTGTGAACTCTTGGTCACACGGCATACATCCATGCGATAGTCCAGTTCCTGCCATACTCCGTTTCTTTAAATCTGAATCAGTGGTGTCAGTTCAACGGGCCTTTCATAATAAATATCGAAAACAGGGACCAACTGACAAAACAATTCATGTGTGGTACCGGAAATTTAAAGAAACGGAGTATGGCAGGAACTGGACTATCGCATGGATGTATACCGTGTGACCAAGGGTTCACACATAGAACACCTGTAATGTATGTAAGTAAAACTTGAATAGTTTCGGAATAATTTCATATGTTTCTTTTTTTCATATTCGTCTTCATTTTTTTACTATAACGTTTCGAAACCCCGGAGGGAATTATGAATGACCCTGTATAGTGTATATATATATATATATATATGTAATGAATTTCATCCCGAGCATCTATTTTGTGATCTCACGATATATATTCCAAAGCCTGACTCTTTCAGGCTTTTTATTTCTTGGTGTAGTCGTGGATAATTAACAACAAAGTAGGAAATTGTAGATGGAGGAAAGGCTCAAAAAACTAAAAGCTCCTGAAAAATCCCTGCTCTCTGTTTTTATTTGGCATTTCTCATATTCTCCAGCAGAGGGCGAACTAATCAAATATAGGCGTGAACTTACTTTTAAATTAGATAGAAGTCTTGATTAATGTGGTCTTATGATGCAATAGGTCTTGCCCATTGCATCAACAACACTCATTTCTAATTTTAATTTTACTGGTTATTTATGAACCAATCATATTAATAACTGTCAAACAGACAAAAGTTAATTTGGATATACTACCTAAAATATACTCACCAATTTCTTATTTTGACATTAATTTAAATTTAGCTTCTAAACATAATTATTTACTTCGATTTCTTGCTCTGAATGCAATAACTGTCATTTTGGAGAAAATTGATTAAACTTTATGATCTGTTTGTAATTCTGGATTTCTTATTTTGACATTAATTAGAATTTATTGTCTGGACATAATTATTCACTTTGATTTCTTAATCTGAATGCAATAACTGTCGTTTTGGGGAAAATTTATTAAACTTTATGATCTACACTGCAAAAAATAATTGTTGATTTTACAGTATAAAACTGGCACCCCAGCTGCCAGTATTATACCGTAAAATTAACAGTATTAAACAGTAAAATAAACAGTAATACGCTGCCGCGCAAGCAGTAATACGCTACCTCGCATGCGCGGTTTTTTGACGCTTAAATTTATTTAATAAGAGCTTATATATATTTTTTAATGTTTTCTGTACTATCTTAAACTGTAGAAAAATGTTTTTCTAACGATAGTTATTAAACTTTCTTTTTTTATTAAATGTTCATATTCTTTTGGCTTTAAAAAGCAAAATTTCATTTTTAATTTCCATTTTCTGAAAAAAAAAAAACTTGTCATATCATTTTAAAATCACTCTCGTTTGATAAAATGTCATCAAGCTATCTTAAGTTATTTTCAATGGTTTTATTTTAAATGAAAGCTGAAGATAACATTCACTTCAAAATTACCAACTTAATTTTTTCCTCTTCATTTTTCTAATCATCGGGACTTAAAACGGTCTATAGAGACGCTGATCGCAGCCTTCGGTACAGGATAATTGTCCCTTTAATTAATGCTAAAGTGCCATTGAAATCATTACTTATTGTAAACGCATTTGAAAGTGTTAGATATTCAAATTCGGATAATTTTTACATTGTCATATAAACACAGAACACTAATATCATATGAAATTTGAAATTGTGCAAAAAATTAATTATAACGAACAAATTAAAAATACATGTAATCCAATGGGCTACAGCGTGTTCGAGCACTTCATAATCGATGCTTGACGCATGATTTTTCGTTCTTATTCTATTTGTATTTGAATTATTATATTCATATTGTTAAACACGGAGTAAGATAGATGGAGGGGAAAGTAACGTTGAAATTTTACAATACATACAGTTTTTCTCCTCATAGATGGCGCTACGGTAAACTGACGGCGATCTTAGCCTGCTACTGCAATGCTTTTAAATGCGAAAAGTATTCATTTTTTAAATGTTTTTGATTGAAAATTTGAACTTTAAAAAAGTCAAACAAGTAGAAATTTCATTAAATAAAGTTTTCTTCACACCATGCATATATTTTAATAGATATTTGGCGTTTCGATTGCTTTTTATAACTCTTTAAATAAGAGTTCATCCTGACAAAAACATCTGAATAGTCATTTAAAAATAAATATTACGGATATTGTACAGCGAGGAAATACGGAATGGACGTATAATTTTTAGAGATTAAAATTATTATTCAAATTTTCTGGAATAAGTTTTAATCTTGCGCATATATCGATAACCTTTGAATAATTTAATAACTCATAACTTTTTATATCTATGCAATTAATATTATATACATTTAAAAAAAAATTATCTTAATTATTTGGGAAATAAAACTTGAATAAATAATAGTGTCTATAAACTAATTTTTGCAAGAATCGTAAATTGTGACTTTATAATGTTAGTTATGAATGGTCCAAAAACTCTCATTTTTTTATCATACATAAATGCTTCCTCTTTCATAAACACTGCTGCAGATAGAAAAGGTAACATGCTTACCTTACAATTTGAAAATTATACAGTTATTAAAAACCATACCTAAATATTTTTTTCTTTGTGAATATTAAATTTATTATTTAAATGAGTTCTTTTTCCTAATTTACAATCAATAAAATCTTTTGATTTAATTAAACAGCTAAGTAATTAAATTAAATTTTTAAATTGCACTTATGAGAGAGGCAAATATATATATATATATATATATATATATTAAATGAGTTCTTGCACTTGCACTTCTGAATGAAGCCCCAAAATACTTTTTAGTTTACAAATGAATTACATTGATGGATAAAATAATGATTCTGATGTCCCAGGACCCAAACTGGTCCAGACACTTTATTTATTTATTTTAACACAGTTTTATCAAAATAAGGAGCACATTTTAAGCATTTTTTCTTTGATTAAGATGAAATTTTTAGGTCCCCCCCCCCCCTCTCCTCTTTCCATGCACAAAAATAAATAAATAAAATTATAGATATTTAACTCCTTAAAAATACCTCTAACTAATAGAATTCAGTTTTAAATGTAGTTTTATAATTTTTCTGTTGTAACTGCCCTTTTATTTATTTAAAATTAAATCTTTTGATTGAACTGAACAGCTAACTAAGCAAATTAAATTTTTAAGTTGCACTTACATGAATCTAATAAGAACAAGATTAGAAAATCTGCAGCTAACATTTTTTACTTACTAATTACTACAAGTAATATATCAAGTAGTTTCAGTAAAATTAACTTTTAAAATAAATCCCTAATTACTCTAGATATACAAAGGAGGGGCTTATGGGGCTCAAGCATTCCCCATTCAAATAAAGACATTTTTTTAAGCGACACAAATTGTTAAAAATCTATTGTTTTTAATATAGTTTAAATATTTGATTTAAATATTTCATTATTCAACTCTGTAGATAAAAACTACTGAAATATTAATTATTAGATTTATAGTCGAATGAAATTAGTAAATCTGCAGACTACATTTTTCACTTACTTTTTACTACAAGTAATATGTCAAGTAGTTTCAGTAAATTTAACTGTTAAAATAAATCCTTAATTACTCTAGATATGATGGGACGGAAAGGGGGGAAGGGGACATTTTTTAAAAAAATAAGTTCTTACACTTGCACTTTTGAGTGAAGCCGCAAAATACTTTTACTTGAATAAATTAAAAACATATGCACTAAGATCGATATACTAGAAAAAAATTTCTTAGTTTAAAAATGTTTACATTCATATAGCTTTAAAGTATAGTAAAAATCATTCACCTTTGGAGCTCTAAACATACTTAATTTTTTTTCCTTCGATTTTTCTTTTGTTTATCTCATCTTCATAGCCCGATCTACATCCCGGAATAAAACATTTATACCCCATCTTAAATTTATGACATATAATTGCTATAATTAAAAATAACCGAGTAAAATACTTTCGGAATTTAACATGTAATCTAATGACATTCTGTTAAAAGGCAGCCGCCAAATTTTACAGCGCCCTCTTTCGTTTAAAAAATATGACTTGCATTTTCAATATCCTCGCGTATTCTAGTTTCCCCTCCAGGTTCTTTCTCCGTGTTGTTAAATGAAGTTGGCGACGTTTTCCCTACCGTCAAGGGATTACTCTCTGAAAAGGACACGACTAAATGACCAATGAGGTGGCTGGATTTGCCAATAATGCTAAAACATGACTATCTTTTAGAATTTCGCGGCCTCTAACCGTATATTATCCAAAGACATTTAAGATACACAGACTGGCAATACCCATTCAAAAGCCATCAGCCATCTGAAGTAAATTGAAACACCTCAACCGCGAGGTCTGTACGTCAGATTTGAGTTGTTTACTCTAGACCAACATACGATCCTAAAGACCTGCCCATTCGCCGACTTTCCATTCATAAAAACGTGCCCGTTTCTCCGTCGTCTGCTAGCAGATAGCGTAGAATAATAGAACAACATTCCGCGTTTTTCCCTTTAAATACGTTAGTAATGTTATCTGTTTATTAATATTTTTAGCATATATTTCTATTCAGGATGGATGAAACTGGTGAAAAGAACATATTTAAAGTCGAGAATTAAAGTCTCATTGCAAAAAGTGTTTATTTATTAATAAAATGTTCATATTGTGTAAAAAGAATATCTGATTAGTAAACTACTAGATATGATGTAAGAGCTCAATTAAGATAAGTTTTTAAATATTTCAACAATATCTAGGATTTTCATTTTTGAGACAAATACAATATATCAATAATTTAAAGATCCATCTCAGAAATTGCGTTTTGGCGTGGTTCTATTATATATCCTTTTATAATTTCCTCCTTTATTTTAGGATAAAAGTAATTTCACGACTATTCTATAATTGCTTCGATTTTACATATTTAAATTATTGCTTACATATATAATACACAATGATTTGAGAGTTAATTTTGTTGGGGACAAATACTAAAAAATATGAGCACCGGCAAAATAAAATCTAGGGAGGGGCAAAGTTTTTTAACAGGTGTGCCTATGGCCCAGTTGCAATTTATAAAATTCATTTTTAACATTACTAACATTGATATGTTATTTTATAAAAAAATTTCCCTTATTTAAAGATCGGTTATATCAGTTTTACCAACTCCCCCCCCCTCCCCCCCCAATCTATTGAGATGTTTCAATATATTCCCCTTAAGTCTTTTTTTAAATGATATGCAATTGCTTATTCTATCCAAAAACTAATGGCACTGGATATGAGTCAATTATTAGAATTCTTTGCAAATGTGCTATTTTAATAAACATGTTTTTATTTTTTAGTGCATATGAAATGTAAATGTACTGTTACTGAAGGGACAACTCTTGTGATTTTATTTGTTTACAAATTATACATTTTAAAAGTCAAAAAATAATAAATAGTAAGTTTTTATGAAATGGAATTTTGTAATAGTGCCGATTTTGTTAAAAGGAATTTTGTGAAGGGGCCCATTTTATCAAATTTATTTTTGTGAAGGGGCCCATTTTATTAAATTTATTTTTGTGAAGGGACCCTAAATAGACCCCAAATTTTGTCTGGATCGACCCTTGAAAACATTTATTGTAAACAGTGCAAAATCAAAATTTATTTAAAACATCAGGTTTATGAAAATTGTGCACTAAAATTGGAAGTGCCCTAGAGCCTCAGCCCATGTTTCCTTCAGGCGCTGATTGAAAAACAATAAGCTAACATTCATTGAAGGCCAATAGTATTTACCCCTTTCATCATATTTTGACCAGTAAATATCCTTGAAACGTTTTTTTTTTTTTTAAATATGAACTTTACAGAAAAAAGTAATCACTTTTAAGCACCTTAAAAACTATTTTCAACTTTTAAGGGAAAGTTTGCTTTACATCTTCTGTATGAATTTGAGAAAAAACTGGGTCCCCGCTTTGATGCCCCTGACAAAATTTCATCCCATGAAAGTAAACACTTCATAAATATTTCATCTCCATAAGATTTTAAATATATAACTTGTAATTTAAAAAGTTCATTATATAAAAGAAAACTTTCACAAAAATAACTTCATTAAAACAAAACAGTGCAACAATAAAAAAAAAAATCTTTCACTAAAAAATCGACTAACAGCATTACAACTTACACACCAAGGGTCGATCCAGACAAAATTTGGGGCCTTTTTAGGGCTCCTTCACAAAAATCAATATAATAAAATGGGTCCCTTCATAAAAATCAATTTGATAAAATGGGCTCCTTCACAAAATTCCTTTTAACAAAATATACCCCTTCACAAAATTCCATTTCATAAAAACTTACTATTTATTATTTATTTATTATTCTTTGACTTTTAAAATGTGTAATTTGTAAACAAACAAGTTCACCAGAGAGGAAAACTTAAGCAAAAATATTTTAAAAAGTTTTTGTTAATAAACGCTTGGTTCGAATTTGAGTAGTTGGATTTTGACTTTCATTACAAAATGTTATTTTTCACAAAAATATAATAAAATTTCACAAAAATAACCTTTACTTTTCACAAAATAGGCCCCAAGAAAAAAAACCTGCATCGACCCCTGCACACACACAAAAATAAATAAAGAAAGAAAGAAAGACAAAAAATGGACATTTCCTTAAAGAATTAAAGTGATAGGAATCAGGCAAATAATGTTTCTTTGGGAATACGTTATCAGATGCTGACAATCCTAAATACTGAATATATGCTTGCATTATTAATAGACATATAAAAGGAAATTAACGCAGTATTATGCAAGTAATATTGTGATATTAAAGCTATTCTAAAAATTTTTGTTTTCTATCATTGGTTTTCAAAAGTTTCAATTGTACAAAATAAATTAAAAATGCTGAGAAAATTCAAAATTTACTCATTAAAATATAAAATATTGATTATCTTTGAATGATTCAAGTTGCAAAAAGATTAATTTAAAACGTCATCGCAATAAAAGTTTTTAATTCAAAAGATTATGTTACACATGGGTGAATTATTATAAACGTCACTTAAAATTAATAAAAAAAAATTCCTGAAATACAAAAGCCAAAAAATACAGAAATCAGGATAATTTTCTATGCACATCCCTTGGCTACAGTGATAGATAAAAGAAAAGTTTGATTGTATAAATTCTTAATATTAGAATGTTTTAAAGATTTATGGTTTTACAAATGTATAGCGCTAGCCACACATGTGGGTCTAGGTATGGCGTGCTTGTGATGAAAAAAAAAAGCAGTTTTATTTTAATAGCCATAATGTTTAGAACAGATATTTTATTATTCTATAAGTTTCTGTTCCTTTTATAGTAAAATTATGAGCCATATTATTAGATTAAATGCATAATTAACATTTAATAAACTTAAATAAAATAGTAAAAGGTAAATAAGCATACCTTGCCTGCCGATTGCTTGAATCCATGCTTGTTTATTTTTTCCTCTTTTGGAAAATAATGCATCGAAATTTTATTATCATCAGGGTCAAAATAGTCTGCCCGACTGTCAATACTACAGAAAGGCACACAACACCTCATATTTATAAGGAATAAAAAAAAAAAAAAAAAAATCACATAACTATAACATTCACGTGTTCTATAAACTGCAGTTTGTTGTTCTAGTGCTGACCACGAGACGGCAAACGCCGCATTCCGAAACTAGCACGCAGAAAATCGGCGAATGGTCGGGTCTTTTAGGATCATATGTTGGTCTAGTGTTTACTATTAATCGCTATGGCTAGAAGCTACTTAAAAAAATTAATTTTTATTAATGTATACGAAATTTATGCCATTTTTTTACATCAAGCTATTTTTTTGTATATCTAAATTAGCATTAAAAATATTTAATTTCGTGAAATAAAATTAAATAAGGTAATTTATTAATAATTTTTTTGAATGGTATATTTGAGTACAGCATATAATTTTAATATGCAATGAAGGCGAAATGTACATTGAAACAACTTGGTGGAGATTATAAGTTGAAGCGTCTGAAACCAAGAAAGAATAAAAAAGGTGGGGAGGGGGAGAAATCTATCTAAAGTTTAATTAATTGATCCTTCAAAATATTCATGCATGCGTGAATGAATGTTAAAATTCAAAGATGATTCCTAATGAGTTTTGTAATAAAGTATATTTTTAATAGTTAATAGAGCTTGACAATTTCAAATAAGTAAATAATGTAAGCATAATCAAATAATACATACCAATAAAATAAGCATACACATTTAAATATACATTCATCAATTTTAATTTTGTAAAATATTGATATAATTGTTATTTGTTTCAATACTTTAGATTTATGTTCGAAAATGTTATCTTGTAAGTTAAGCAAAAATAAAACTTGTTTAGAAATAAGATTTTTGTCTAAAAGATAATATATACATATATTTATTATTTTAATTATTGAAATTATATAAGAAGATCTTTTAGTTCTTATTGTTTAATCATTGCTTTTCTTTGAATCATAAACTAAACTGGAAAAAAAAAATCTGAAATTGATAATTTTGACTGTAGGATGAAACAAACACAACCCATGCACTATTCTAACTTCAAATGCTTCATGATTTTAAGCCAGATTACAACTAAATTTGATAATTTGTAGATTATAAGGCTCTTTGAAATACATGTGTGTATGATAAATAATAAAGCCATTCCAATTTTATCATTTTAAAGTGAACTAAATATATTTTTACGATAACTTAAAAAATATTTTTGCAATTCACTCATAATAAATTTGGGCTATGATGTCATACACTCACGCACAGTTTTTTTTTTTTTTTTTTTTTTTAAATCTGTTATAAAAAGGGAAAAAGTCACCAAATTTAGGGGATTTTTTCCTTTAATGGCAACCTAGCCATTATATTAAGTTATTCGTTTCGCGCGGTCTTGAAAATCGTGCCAACCAAAAAGTCGCCAAACTTTTGTTTATATGTTCGGGAGTCCTAAATTTGTTTTTTGAAACATGAGTGTTTATGAACAAATACAGAGTAAGCAGAATAAATAAAATATCTTGTGCTGGATTCTACATCTACCTAGGAGGTTATGCACATAGATGCCATTGTCCAAAGATGTACAATTAAAATTGTACTGTGTGTGGTGTACAATTGTGAGAATCAGCAATTAACAAATAATTTCTTATTCATCGGTAAGTAAATTTTTATTTATGGGTTTACTTAAGAATGTCCTTTTTAATAAATGTTGGTATCATTGTTTCATTTATTTAGTCAGTGTTATTTAAAAGTGATGATAAAATAAAATTCGAATCAATTTGATCTGGCCAGGAATTTATGGCACAAATGGGACTTATTTAAAAGTAGTTACTTGATTATAAGTTGTTTAATTGAGATATGTTTTCATTATCATTTAAAATGGAACAGCAAAATTATATTTATTCATAATGTAGTACTTTAATCTTTATCTTTTTTCAATATTTATACAATTTATTTAATATAAAGAAGCTATCGATATTTTTATATACAAACAGAAGTAACTTGTATAAAGATATATATATATATATACACGGTTCTTCTTCATTATCCCGTCAACCGTCTTCCATTTAAAAAAAAAAAAAAAAAAAAAACTTATGTATAATTATTAATTCATAACATTTTTTAATCAATAAAAATTATCACTTTCTTATGAATCGCTTCATTTTAATTTAGATGTGAAAAATTAAAGCTGTTTAACTTAGCTGTCTTGGAAATCCTAATGCATTCCTTAATACCTTGCAGAGTGTGGTATAAAATAAAATATTTACTGAAACACTAAGAACTTTTTATTACTGTTGTTATCCAAAACTGTACAATTAGAATAACTTTTGGAAGTCCCAAATGAATATCAACATATTGATAACCTCCTAAGCTACAATCAAGTTATCTGTGGTCTGCCTACTGATGGAAGTCGAGGAACTGACTTGCAAAAGCTGACATTTGGAATTCGAGGAACTAAGTTAACAAAGTCTTCTGTTACAATTTTTATGCCAGCTGGAGACATTCACAGGCAGAAATTTTTATTTAATTTTTCTGTCTGTAAATGTAACTTGCTAGAGCTTGAGATGTCTTCCACGTCCAAGAAACCTCTTGCTGTCAATCTTCATTCACAGTAATTCAATAGGTTGATATTAAGTCCATTTAAGATTTGGAAAAAATATTTTACTTGTACTTTTTTGCATAACAACAGTAATAAAAAGTTCTTTGTTTTTCAGTAAATATTTTTATTTTATATTTGTATCTGAAAGTGTTATATATTAGAAATGATGATACTTCTCGACTATCTTGGCAAGAGAAGGAAATTTCACATGCATAGTTTCTGGTAACCTATTTACTGTTTCTTTTACAAAATATTTTTTCCTGTATTTATACAATTTATTTAATATAAAAAAGTCATTTATTTTTTTGGTACTTCTTCATTACCCCGTCAACCACTTTTCATAAAAATGCTATTGCCAAACTATAGTATTTAACGCCAAAAATGCAGTCCCAATCACTTGACGTCAGAAGCATTACACGTGTTTGTTAAGTCATCAAGTGGTTTTCAATTCACCATTTACCTGTATTTTTCATTATGTTCATTTTGTTATATATTAGAAATGCTGGTACTTCTCAACTATTGAGGTCTTGGCGACGGTTACAAAGAACTGATCCCTAAAATTTGTCATGTATATTTTCTGGCAACCTATTCACTGTTTATTATATAAAATTTATATAATTTTTTTTTCAATATTTATACAATTTATTTAATATAAAGAAGCTATTTATCTATTTTTGTATACAAACAGAAGTAAATCCTGTCGACCGTTTTCTATTAAAAAAAAAAAAACTATCGCCAAACTATTATGCCAAAGTCAATAAACAAATGAAAGAATGTTGCCATTAGAATCTCATTTTTAAAAAAAATTCAGCAAAGCCCATTTGAATGAATCATCAACTAACAGTAACTAAGCAATAAAATTTACAATATTAGGGTTTAATCTAGAGCTAGCCAAAAAGCTAACTGAAAGCACCTTTTGCCCCCAAAGCATTTAGTGGATTAGCCAAATAGCAACAGCCAAAAAAATATATATCATTTCCATTTTGTTGTTCCTGCTTTTCGTAAACCTGCAACTGCCACGTGTAAAAAAAATCTCAAACCGCCTCTGTCCCGGCAACTCACTTCAAAATTTGTCTCGTCCTCTCTGTGCAAGCCTCTTACAAATAGTATGACGTCATTTGCATTAAACATGTATTGAGAAAATTAAAAGAGTTTGGTTATTTTTTGTTGATGATCCGAACTTAGGAAATGAAACCAAAACGGTTCATGAATGGAAGTTATTCAGGCAGGTTCTGGCTACAAGGGGTAAAGAAATGAAACCAGCTGATTGTATTCTTTTTCCATAAAAATGGCTGACATGATTAATTACAGAATTACTGAAAAATTACTGACATGTTTCCCAATGTGACTTCTTTGTATGAATTTGTAGCAACAATTCTGTTGTCTACAGCAGATTGTGAAAGGGGATTGAGTCTCGTGAATATAACAAAAACTGATTTGAGAAATAGACTGACAATCAAAAATTTAAGTAACTTAATGGTGATTAATTTGGAAGGGGAAGTTTGAAAAGAATTTCCATTTAAAAAAGCATTTGATGTGTGATCTGTGATGTATGGCCAAATCTCGAGAGAGTCAATTTTACAGAGTGGTGTACTGTTTGTATATTGTATAATTACAAATAATACTCATTTATATAGAAATTTTGTATAAATAAAAGTTTTTTCCTTGGCTAAAGTTATTTTTATTTGGCTAACAGTTATTGGCTGCAATTAGCCAAAAAGCTACAAATCTTTTTTTCCTAGATTAAACTCTAAATATATTAATGAAAACAGAAAAATATTTTTTGGATATTTAATTATTTTTCTTAATTATCCCTATCAGCTGGTGGATAAATGTTTGTGATGTCAGTTGAAACTGATATATTTATTATATCGATGCATCACAATTTTTTACAATGCTTTTACTCTTCTTATATCATGCTGTCATTGTTTAATGACATAATTGTTATTTTACTTAACAAAATACTCAATAAATCAGTAAAACATCATTAAAAATACTGATAAACATCAAATTAAAAATCACTGGATAACATACCAAACGCATATAACTCATTTGACATCAAGTGAATGTGGTGTCACAATCATGCATTTTTGGCGTAAAATTCAATAGTTTGACGATAATGTTTTTTATCAAAAGTGGTTGACGGGGTAATGAAAAAGTATCAAATACATATATAGACATAATATAGAGATATGCAAATACATATATAGAAAGAATAAAAGTTCATCTGATTTGTTTTCAAAGCTGTTTGTATCATTCGGCAAAAAATTTCACTTTCTAAAGCCTGAATTTCACCAAGCTTTTTAAAACAATGTCAAGGCCTTATAGTGGAAAAGTACCAAAATGCATTGGGAATTCTAAAATTAATAAGGATTATCTGTAACAAGTAAATTAAAATGAATTTATGATTCATGAATTTAATACTTTCATTAGTAGTACATGGTGTGAATACTACAAGAAAATGTTTTAATAAATTTTATCTTTTTCTAATTCACTGTATTAATATTAATAAATAATATATATATATATATATGTATAAAGCTAGTCTACTTAAATTAAAACATTTAAAATTTTGGTACTTTTATGTTAGCTGAGCACAGGTAATAAATTGCCAAATGTTACCATCTTCATTAATTTTCATTGCATTCATTTCACTTAAAATACACAATTTTCACTTAAAATACACATTTTTTTCTCATGCATACACATAACTCATTTAATTTAATATACAAAGAAGAAAAAATACTACAAACCAAAACATTTTATTTCAACATCAAAGCATTGTTTATAGTTTACACATGCGTAAAATAAAAGCTGTTATTGGTGAAAAAGAAAATGCTACTGGCGAGATTTGATTAAATTATAATTATCTACTATAATTAACGACTAACAGAAAGAGTTTCTCTTGCTGTTCATTTCTTTTTGAACATTTTTAATAAGTAAGATAGCAGTGTTATTTAAATAAATTTTATCTTTTAAGAAATTCTTTTAGATAAGCAATCTACTATTCATATTGAATTAATATCAGTATGTCTGGAAGGTTTAAATCAGTCACAATAATAAAAAGATTTAACAAAAGTCTGTAACTTTGAAAGTGTACTCTGTTTTTATACAAAAAGAAATAATAAAACTAGAATGTACAATGTAGGAAGTGTTTGTTAGAAATTTAACTGTCTTATTATGCAATTTAAAATTGTTAAACCCTTTTTGAAACTCGAAATTATCTGAAAAAAAAAAAAAAAAAAGAAATATATATATATATATAGGTATTAGAAACTGAAAGTAGAAAACAATGTGAAAAATAACATGCTTGGTGTACATAAAGGTAAAAAAATGCTTTTAAGGGTGTATTCAAATCCAAACTGCTTATTTTGAGACACATTTGTAAATTCATTTTTGCTCTAAAATGCATCCAATTGGCAGGTTCTCTTATTCAGAAACTTTATAATGCCCGTATTGTCTCGATTTTTTGATAAAGGCAGAATATATTTTAAAAAAGGCTATCAAAGTGGACATTTTGAATCGAATTTCCCGAAGCGATAGCGCTGGAATTAAAAAAATATCGTATTGCGAAAATAATTGTTTGTAAATCAATTTCTAATTAATTGAACGAAAAATAAAAACATGGGGCCCTTATAAATGTCTTCATAAATCCCACCGCCAAGTTTCATGTTTTTATTTTAAAATATGAGTCTTAAAATGTGTCTCAAAATTTTGAGTTGTTGAACGTGGAAAAAAATTCTTTTGAATACCGCCTTAAACAAAAAATTCTGAAGTCAAACTGAATCATAAAAGCATGAGACGCTAATAAACTTACTTTAAGCCCACTAGAAAAAGTATGCAAATGGCAGCACACACTGCAGATTAATCTAATAACTTTAAAATAAAGGCTGTGCTTAAAAAAATTGTTAAATTTTATTTTCCTAAATTATTGTATCTTCTAGGGATGCACCAAATATTCAGTATTCAGCCATACTACTGAATGCTTGAAATTTTTTTTTTTTTTTTTTTTTTTTTTTTTTAACCTTAGATAACTTTTATTTTTAACTGTCAATAAATAAAGATATTAAGAAATACAATCATATTTAAATAACAGAGATTGCTTTTGCTTTATTTATTTGCAGTTTGAAAAGTAACAATTAAGAAAAGGAAGTGTTAATGATGACATTCATAGGAACTAATGATCTGTAAATACAAGTTTTTGAATATTGTTAGCTTTTTTACAACTGGGTATTTCTAAACATAATGGAAGATTACTATATGGATATGGATGGAATATGCTTTCAGGGGTTATAATAAGTAACAAGACAAACAGTTTTTGTATGGGAAACCAGAATTGCAATCCACTTATTAAAAAATACAGTGTGTCTCACTCCATGTCGAACTTGCATTTTCATTTAAAAATAACAATAATGAAGATATTGTAACAATATATTCAAACATCAGACTTACTCTACTTTCTGTGAAATATGACAAGAAATGTTAAAATGTGACACTAGTGCAGTGCAAACACTAAGCTGGACATTCCACTAATTCAGAATGCAGCTGACAGTACATACACTGTATCACTGATTAAAATTCAATCACTTCAATGATTCCAATACACTTTATACAAAACAAAGTTAATATGTTAAAAACCTTGCTAAAATATCTTCATTATTGTTAAAGTTGTGAACAAAAATTAGGGTTCTATTTGTAGTGAAACACCTTGTATTTTTGATTGAATAAATGGATTGTGATGCTGGTTTTCTGTACAGAAAATGCTTGTCTTGGCCACATTATCTTCCTAGAAAGTTTGTTCTAAAACTTTGCAAACACCATGTAAATTTCCAACCTCTGAAAATAATCGTTTACTTTATTCATTCTAATACATTTCAAAAACTTTCTTGCTAAGTTGCCACCATTTGAATTTATTATTATTATTTACTCGCTTCTTGTCAAATAGGGGACGCTGATTAACATCCCCATGATATATGCCCCCATACGTCATTTTTACGTCACGAGAAAAGGGGATATAAATCCAGTGCTTGAGCATTTCACTTTTCACAAAATCCTGATTAATGTCCCCCTGATATATGCCCCCATATCTGAAAGGAACACAAATGTAAAGCTAGAGAAATTTCGTTTCGTTGAGAGCCTGATTAACGTCCCCAGGATTTATGCCCCCATACGTCATTTTGGCGTCCCAAAAAATGGGGGTGCAAATCCGGTGTTCGATCATTTCACTTTTCAAGAAATCCTGATTAATGCCCCCATGATATATATCCCCATATCAGAAGGGGCACATATCCAGTGATAGAGAATTTTCCTTTGATTGAGAGCCTGATTAATGTCCCCCTGATTTAAGCCCCCGTACGTCAATTTGACGTCACAAAAAATGGGGGCACAAATCCAGTGCTGGAGCATTTTACTTTGGACGAAATCCTGATTAACACCCCCATGATATGCATCCCCATACGTCATTTTGATGACGTCACAGAAGATAACACGTCACAGAAGACGGGGACTTAAATCAGGGGGCACAAATCCAGTACTAGAACATTTTATTTCGTCGAGAATTCCTGATTTACGACCCCATGATATAAGCCCCCATACGTCCTTTTTATGTCGCAACAAAGGGGATTCAGATTTCATGTAGGATAGGCAACTAGAGTTTTGCACGGGAAGGAATTTCCGATCCGATCCCGGTGCAAAAATTTAATGTTCGACCCCAAAAATTTTTAAAAAGAAATAATCTTGCGTAATCACGTGTTCAACGTTTTCTGGCGTTTCCATTACCTGCGATTTTATTTTGTTAAGCTGATCATAATTATCAGACCAGAATTATAATTAGTAAGGTTAACTGGGTGAATTAGTCCTTCCAGCTTCTCCAGGATGGCATAATTGCAAGATCATTGGCGGCTTCAGCCAGGATATCCTTGGTTCGAATCCTAGCCTGGACATTTTTCGCCCAGTTCGAAAAATTAAATCTCATATGATTTATTTACCTATTCTAATAATTGTATTAAAAAAAAAAGATTCTTGTATAATTACGTGTCCAGCGTTTTCTGACGTTTCCATTACCTGCGATTTTATTCTTTTGAGCTAATTCATAAATATCAAACCAGATTTATAATCAAGAAAGTTAACTGAGTGAATTAGTTCTTCCAGCTTCATTCAGGATGGCTCAGTTGGTAGAGCACTGGCGGCTTCAGCCAGGATATTCCTGGTTCGAATCTTGGCCTGGACATTTTTCGCCCATTTAGAAAAATTAAATCTCATATGATATATCAATTATTCTAGGGAAAATCGGGGAAATGTTTTGCAATAAAGAAAGTAAACATTGTTTACGCAGACGGCATAAAGCTGTTTCTATCCCACTTGCTACAAATTAGAGTATAGATATAGAATTAGATTTTGTTTGTGAGGCATGATTGTGAATAGATTTTTTTCCGTAAATTGTTTTAATAGTTCCATATTCAAAATTAGCAAATTTTGAATTTTGATTATGTTTTTGTCATTAAAATGTTAAATGTAGCATTATTATTATTTTCCTTCACACTAACACACTAAATAAATTAAGTATGTAATTTTATATATTGGACTGGACAATAATCAAATGCTTATATATATTACAATTCTTAAAAAAAAAAAAAAAAAACTGTGAATTTTGTAGCATTTTGTAAAATAATTAATCAAACAAAACTTAGGGTTTTTTTTATTTATTGTATAGTAAAAGAAAAAAAAATGTTAAAGAATATTTACTGCTGTTTTCAAGTCCAAAGAAGCAACTTTCTGCTAGGTGACTGTCTGGGACAAGAAAAACAAAGCGGGTGGAAAATACACAAAATAAAATACTTAATGATAACTTGATATATATATATATATATTTTTAAGAACATATCAATTGCTGAGGTGTAGAAATATCTCACTCAGGGTGAAATGGCTAGTAAAATCGCCCCTGCTCTTACCCCCCCCCCCCCTTCCCACAAATTATTTTTCCTCGTCATTTTGCCATTTCTAAACCAAACAAGTTGGAAATTGTACGTCAAACGTGACAAATGAGGTGCGTTCGTACAATAGCTAGTTACATAAATATTCAGATCTTTTCTGATTTTAAATTCTGTGAAATGAGTTATATCGTCTGCAGATTAATTTCTGTAATAAAATAAGTATCTCTGTCGCTTGACGATTAAACTTCGGAAGCTCCTATAACAAAAAAGCACCGATTTAAAAAAAAAAATTCAAATTTCTTAATAAATATTTTTATTAATATCTCCTAAAGTTTTGATTCGATTTTAATAAAATTTGAAATGTCTCGACAAAATTCTGCAAAGATAATATATTTTAAATTGCAAACCATTCGGTTAGGTAGTTTTTGCGTTGTTATATGCGGACGGACAGACAGACAGACGGACAGACAGACAGACGGACGGACAGACAGACGGACCAAGCGACGACTATAGGTGCTACGTATTTATATAATTACGAACTCACCTAAAAAAGCCATTTTTTTTCTTTTTAACACTTTCCAACCTAGTTGAAAAGTGTTTATGACTTCGGTTTGTCTGCCGTATGGCCGTCTGTCCGTGCTCTAACTACCGTAAATATGCTCTGATTTCTCTGCAATTTTTATATGTCATTGTCGTTATCTATAGCATGTTCCCTATTTAAACGGAACTGTGCAGTACTTATAGTTTTTTGACAGGGACATTCAAAAGAATTCCGTTACATTACGATCTATGGGGAAAAATCATGTGCTGTTTATTTTAATGATGTTACGCAATTTCAAACACATTGTAATTGATATATATCACTAAGGTGCATTACAAGAAGCTTAATATGGAATAGGGTGTGCATAGCACTTGTAGTTACTTTACAGGGACAGTCAAAAGAGTTCCGTTGCATTACGTCTATGGAGAAAAATCGTCTGCGGTTTATTTAAATAATGTTTCACTATTTTAAACGCATTGAAATTTATATAGATCACTAAGGTGCATTACAAGAGGTTTACTACAGAATAGTGTGTGTATAGCAGTCATCGTTCATTTACAGGGATACACAAAAGAATTCTCTACTGTCTGTTAACAATAATTCCTGGAAGTGCGTTTTAAATTACCGAACACGATTTTAAATTGAACTCACTTTTTGTCTATTACATGGTGTGTATAAATTCTGTAAGTCCTATACAGGGAAGTACAAAAGTTCGCGAACACATTTCCGTTTATTGACAGAAACTACAGAAGGAGAATTTTAAACTGTGCTAAGCGTTTTCTAACTGAACTAAAATTTAGAATCCTATGTAGTATGTATACAAATGTATAGATCATATACAGGGCTGAATAAAAGTATTCGGATATTTTTCCGAATATTGTATAGGTTGAAAACTTCTGAAATTATGGTTTTAAATATGTTGTGCGTTTTCCAAATTGTTTACTTAGATGTTATCTTTCAGCTTATTAAACAGTATGATTTGTAAAATTATTTTGGAAGCTTTGGAAAGTGTTACATAATCTATGCTCGACGCATGATTTTTCGTTCTTGTTTTTTTACATTTAGATTACGGGCGTAGAAACTGCGTGGTCGTGTGACTGCACGGAAACCTAAAAAATAAGGTGTGGAAAATTCACAAACTAAAAAGTAATATCTTAAGGTGATTCTTAAATTCCTTGCTGAAGAACATGAAACTTTCTGACTCATTTTTAAACGTAAAAAAAATAAAATTGGCATGTCTGACTATGGAGGTGATTGGAAATTGTAAATAAATTACTTATTGAGTTAAAACGATTGTTGTCACCCGACGACCATTTTTCCCCTTTCCCGCTTTGCCGCAACAAGAAATTCTATTTAATCCGCCAACTTTGACAGTATTTTCTCAAAGAAATTCCTGTCTTTACCAAAAATAGAAAATGCCATTCGATTATATAATTTCTGAATAAGAGCATCTCTCAATTATTTGATTTACACTCAATTACTATTAAACGTAATCACCGGAATTTAATTACATTTACTTCACCGAAAACAGATAATTCACAGCGCTGTATTTTTAAAATAAGATTAAGATTTCCATACAAATTTAGTTACTGAAAATTATCTATTTATTATTATCATGAGAGACGGCAGTATCTCGAGTGACGCAGCAAAAACCGAAAACCGAACGCCCAAAACCGAAGATTTCCGTCACTCTATATATACGGCTAGAAGGACATCAAAGAGAAATCAAAACGCCGACATTTAATATCTCAGCAAATATGAGGCATACCGTTTTGATTTTTTTCACATTAGTCTTATATCTATGGTCTAATTCAATCCTGAAATGCAGTAGATTTTAAGAACTGGAAGTCCATTTTTAACTAAATTTGGGTAAATGTAAGACCCCTGAAAATTATCTCGAAAATGGCTCGGGCAATTTTATTTTATTAAATATTAGTTCAGAATCTTATTATGAAAAATAGGACCTTTCAATATATTCTTTACATTAAATAACTTAAAGATATTATATATTTATAATTTAATTACATTATTATTTATTATATTATATTACTATATAATATTATTATATAATATTATTATATTATATTACATTATTATTTATTATATTATATTACATTATTATTTATTATATTATATTATATTGTATTATTATTATATTATATTATATTGTATTATTATTATATTATATTAATTTTATATTAACCATTATTTTAAAGATATTATTCAAAGATAATTATTTTTTTTAATTATACTTTTCTTGTTTGTTAACAAGATGAAAAAATAATGAATTAAAAAAATTCTTAAAAAATAATAAATATTTATAATGTTTCTTCGGTGAGTACCCTTAAACCTTTCCATTTATTATATGACATCATAAGCATTTTATGACAATCACATTTATATAGCTTATTGCTTCAGGGATTTTTTGGCTGGAGCCAAAAGGTTAATTTTTTCCGTGTGTTTGTTTCTGACGTGTCGCTTTAAAGACTCGTATAAACAATCACTCTCTCGCTGCATAACTTTAAAGTTGAGTCTTGGACTGCTCTCCCTGGGCCACCACCCTCATATTTTTATTGGGGCCCTAGGGTTCTTTTTTAGCATTTCTTTAAAATTTTATTCTAATGATTAATTTATACCATATGCTTGGTTTCGACTAATTGACATTTTCATCAATAACCACGAAAAAGTAATGATATCAGTACAAAAACCCTTAACGGGTTAAAAGTTGTGACGCAGCAGTTTCTTTTGGCTCTAAGAATTTTAAATATGGGTCTTAAAAGCAATGATATCAAATTTGACTGACCCTATGCTAATAATAATAATAATAATAATAATAAATCATCATTTTCTTTTTTGTTTTATTTACATTCACAGATGCAACTATTATTTTTGACATGAAAAAATATATAAAATTTATTCGCTGATGCTTTTTCATTCACATCTCTCCTGAATTCAAAATATGGGTTGTAAAAGAAATGATATCAAAATTCGAGTGACACCTTCACATGAATTTAATAGTATTGTTTTAAAATTCAATTTAAATTATTTTTGGTTTGTCTTCTAAAGTATATTTACACATACAAAAAATGCTTATAATTTTCCAATACACTGTTAAATATATTACTTTCACTGAGCGTATCTTATGCATTGAAATGTATTTATTTTAATAAATTGATTTATCTTTTGTGCCACGCTATGCAAAATCATAAGTAAAATTTATGTAAATGATTATTTTGCGTCATATTATCCACTTAAATACATCACCCTTTGTTTGGATACTATGACGCAAAATAATCATTTACATAAATTTTACTTATGATTTTTCATAGCGTGGCACAAAAGATAAATCAATTTATTGAAATAAATACATTTCAATGCATAAGATTAGTGAGCAAGTGACCGAAATCACCCACTCGTGGACAGCCACCCGTGAGGTATAGGAACAATAAGACCACGAGGGGAAAATTAAACGCTACCCGACACCGATAGCACCCATCCGATCCAACCCCCACCGCAGGAGGCGCCTGTTTATGAGATTTGAAACAATAAATATAATTACATAACAATAATAACATATAAAAGGTTATAAATAATGTAAAAAGTGACAATTTTTTGTAAATTGAAAGTTAAATAGAAAATATTTTCGAAGTACTATAAGTTCATGATGTCCTAAATTTATCTTATTTTAGTTCAGAAAGTCAATGGTCAGTTCAGTCAAATTTTTTAAAATTCTTTCGTAATGAAAGAGAAATTTTTATTGAGAATATTATAATTCTTTTTAGTGGGGTGAGATAGCTAAAAAAAACTTCACATCTGGCAACCAATGTGCCACTTTGGATTAAGATAGTATATGGATAGATGAGTCTAAAAAGCCCGGGACACAAATTTTCTTGGCCCTCTAGCGGCGTTGATGACGTAATCAATATGGCCGCCAAAGTTTTGTGATGCGCTTCTATATTTCTCTATATAACTCGGTATAATATTTTGATATTAACCTATGTTGTTAGTGATTGTTAATCCGAAGAAAACGCTCTTTCCAACGGTATATTTGACATCATTGTTTAGGTTCATAATACCACAATTATTTATAACTTTATTAAAATTTTTGGTTTTTATTTTGATTTTTTCGAAACATTTTGCTAAATAACTTGGAATCTGTTGCACGTAGCTGAAAACATGTCGGATAATTTTTGTTCATCAGAAAATTACCTTTGAACGGTATATATGACTTCTATTTTATAACAAGCAGTTGCTGAAAATTTGCCAAAGCAAAGTAGCGTTGCACTGAGAGTCGTTATGGCAACAATGTAATTTATATGGGTTCCGAAAAATAATACAGTGGCTTTATAACTATTTAAGTAGACATGTTATTACTGTAATTTTTTTATGTATATGTAAATATATTCTAGGGTTTTAAGGAGAAATTTTTAAAATCGTAGCTCACTCGAAATTTAAATTTTGGGAGGTCAACTTAAAAATTGTAATAATAAATAAAATAGATTAAATAAATAAGATTCGATTGAGTTGTGGATTTCATTGAAAACATCTGAATGTCCGCAGTTTCAGTATTGGAACACAGTCACCAAACTGGGGTCCTTTCTAGTACATCTTGTATTGAGTATTCGTAGATCTAACTTTACAATGTACGTCGATACTTTGGCTCAGTTATGTCAGTGGACATTTGCGTTGGATGCAGTCCACTATTATCGTTGGTTACCAGTATTCATGCGCACTCTACAGGACCTTCCAGAAAAACATCCAGATATACATGCTGAATTTCTTCGTGGCAACTTTACGAGCAGCAAAACTACTACACCGTTTTCTTGAATATCTCACGATTAGCTTCATGAACACAATAACAAAGTTATAAAGGGTGAAGATGGTGCTATTGGAATCCTTGATACTGAAACTGTTATGCTTAAGTGGATAGTAGAAGGCCCTAGGATAGGGCGTATCGAAAAAGTCCAAATTTCTTAGATCTTTTTACGGTAGTGCGGAAAAGTTGTGTACTCCCTTTATTAAAAAGTGTGCGAAATCTTAAAACTGTGGGTTGATATCTTCTGTTGCCTCAGTGGGCCGAAATTTCCAAAAATTGGACTAAAAATGATTAAAATACAAAAATTAATAAATAATCACAGATTTCGCTCATCGATTTGGGGTAGTGCTTACAAGTTACTATTTTGTAACAACAACAACCATAGAAAATTGTAGAATTATAGATTAATATCTTCTGTCGCCTCATCGGCATCGAATTTTGGAAATTTTGACGCATTTTGGTAGTTTTCTGCATAACTGTTAACTGCTTGCACAATACACAATCGAGACAGACTGGGTATGGAGGTCTGCCAAAATAGTGAAGATAAGTTGGGCACCAAACATGCGTCTTACACAGCGTCTCTTCAGCAGCCCACAAGGATTGTTCAAATGCATTTAAAACTGGACAACACAGTTCTTGTCAGTCAAATGTATGGTGTCTCCAACAGAACCGCGGCTGCTATTGCATCGAGTGTTATGCAATATTTGGGTTTAATATCGGAATCAGATATCAGGCTCGTCTCAGACAAAAATAAAGTATGGAGGGAAAAATCGAGAATTTACAAAAATTTGGTCTTAAAATCCAATGAAAATCGTTGCACTCTATCTGGCCTTTATTTCAATGGACGACAGAAGCACTCGAGGATAAGCAGTTTCAAAGAACAATTGTAGAAGCGCATTGCTGTATTGTATCGGAGCCTGGTTCTACGTACATGGGACATGTTACACCTGAAAGCGAATCTAGTCTTGATATATCTAATAGCATTTACGAATACGTAACAAGTGCTTTATTGGATTATTTTAGCACCTTTATTGTTCTCAGGTGTGATGGCGCTGTAGTGAACACAGAAATGTCTAATGGCGTATTTCGCAGGTCAATTCAATGGATTATCTGCTTACTTCATTTCAAGGAGTTGCCATTACGACACCTGTTTTAGTCCATAGACAGCAAGTCATCTGGCCCCACATCTTACACCGGAGATATTGGACAAAACCTCAAAGGATTAGAAAAGCTTTCAATTATTGCTCTTAATAGTATTGAATGCAAGTTGCCAGACATTGATCCTACCACCCTCAGTTCAGATCAGAAATACTTATTCGACATTTGTACCACCATTAGTTCTGGCGTTTGTTGTTCAGATCTAGCTATCCGGGAACCGGGAACGTTGAATTTGTCCCGCTATCTAACAACTTCCAATCGAATACTGAGGTTATATATAGCTACATTAGACCCATCAAATTAGTTGCTAACTTCGGTTGTATTCATTCTAAGAGTCTACGCACCCTCATGGTTCCAAATTAAAATTCGTCATTCCATAAAGGATGGTGCTAGACACCTGTGGCATTTCATCAGCTCATCTCGGTAATTGCCAAAAAGTATTGTGACGTAATCGACTCAGTTATTTCTCGCAACGCTTACTTTGCGGCTCCAGAAAACATGCTTTTGGCCATGTTAACTGATGATAGGTGCCATATTAGGACACTTGCCGCTCGGTGGATTAACAAGGCAAGAGAAATTAGCCCAGACGAAAATTGTGTTCGCAAATTCGTTATTCCTGCTGTTAACTTTGGAGCTACATACTATGTAGACCTCATTGACTGGCAAGCTTGTTATGTGATATCGCCTCCTGTTCTCAGAGCGATCAGTTCTCAAGAATTTCTGAGGATGATACAGGGCAGTATGCCAATGTATTGCTGGGACTTTATTAAATTTGCTTCACACACACAAGCGGTTGAGCGGATTGTGAAACTAGTCACTGCAGCCTCAGGAAAAACAGTTGGGCCGTAGAACAGGGAGATTTATTAGAGCGACACTAGAATCCAGAAAACATGTCAAAATTTGAGACCAAAAATGATTACAAGCAGTAAAGCTTTTGTCATTTGTGTGTTCGAAAGGTAAAATAAACTTTGTGTTCGCATTAAAATGAGGTAAGTGTGACGTGTATTTATTTAAATTTTTGCCTTGATTTTCCAAAATTTGTTGTCGATGAAGCGGTAGAAGATGATAACGTATAATTCTAAAATTTTTTATGGCTGTTGTTGTTTTTCGGCGTGAAAATAGGAGTATTCCACTATTTTGGCAGACCACCAAACCCAGTCTGTCTCGATTGTGCATTGTGCAAGCAGTAAACAGTTATGCAGAAAACTACCAAAATGCGTCAAAATTTCCAAAATTCGATGCCGATGAGGCGACAGAAGATATTAATCTATAATTCTACAATTTTCTATGGTTGTTGTTGTTACAAAATAGTAACTTGTAAGCACTACCCCAAACCGATGAGCAAAATCTGTGATTATTTATTATTTTTTGTATTTTAATCATTTTTAGTCCAATTTTTGGAATTTTCGGCCCAATGAGGCGAGAGAAGATATCAACCCACAGTTTTAAGATTCTGCACACTTTTTAATAAAGGGAGTTCACAACTTTTCCGCACTACCGCAAAAAGATCTAAGGAATTTGGATTTTTTCGATACGCCCTACCCTAGGATCAGTTCTTTAATTGAGGAATTTGAAGAGAAATCAAATTTAAAAGATGACAAAAACGTGGGCGCAAAGCATTATGAAGATAACCGTGCACACGAGAAAAGGTTCTTGACCCATGCCAAAGAAATGATTAACGTATTAACCGAACAAGGAAATCCGTTTGAAGAAACCGATTTAGTGTTAATAAGGAGCTTCAAAATAATTCCAAGTTTCGAAGCTGTCAAGTGTGTTACGAAAGAATTTACTGTGTGACTAAAACAGTATGATGATTATGTTGTGTCCCGTCTCGATCAAGCTCAAAATTCAATTCATGACTTTATTCCTCGAACTAATATTCACGTCTTCAAGACTATAACAAGAAAAACAGATAAGGCAAAGTCCATAATTGCTTACTCGCGTAAAGACTCCTACATATTCTACAGGTTGTATGTTGCATCTGAAGCACGGGATGGCAACATTGATGATTTCTTCTTTCCCATGAAGACCAAATGTACTCAGAAAACCAACCACCAAGTCGGATGTCTTTGACTGCATTCAAACAAAATATGACAATATCTTTAATCACAGCCAACCGAAAGTAACAGCTAAAATATTTGATGGAGCAGCCATAATACACATGTTTAATCCTGGTATTGCGACAAAATTTTCCGGATGCTAGGAACATTGAAAGCTTGGTTCCCGGGGCGGTCATCCCTTGTCATCCCTTGCTATGAACATGTTTTCAAACCATATTTCATTAATCAACTGAAGAACAGTTCACGACTAGATATTGTATCCGACAGATATATTAGTAACAGAATGAAGGCATATACCCGAGAAACAAGAGAGAGTGGCATAAGTATTAAAGTCTCAGACTCAACTGCAATTCCAAACTAATTTCAGCAATTCCTATGTGTCAATGAAAACAAGACCCAATTGTTCCAGTTGCTAGCCAAGAAAATGGGGAGAGACGAGTATCCAGGAAAGCATGTTGTTTGTACTTATGATGACCGAGTCTGCGCGTCAAGCACTTGGGATGTATCAAGCATTTCTCCCATCTCACACGAAGAAGCATATGGCGGCCTACTTCTCCATGTTAAGCATGCAGTAGAAAGGGGACATACTCGCATCTTAAAACGAACTGTGGGCTCAGATGTAGTGGTTATCACTGTTCCCACAAATACAAGATATTGATGAACTATGGATTGAGTACGGTTGTGGGAATTACAGGAAATTCGTTCCAATACATGAGATCTGTGCCAAACTTTCATCAGAAATTTGTTGGGTTTTCACTCTGTAACTAGTTGCGACACAGTTTCCACATTTTGTAGCATTGGCAAGAAGACAGCTTGGAAGGTCTGGATGTCATTTCGTGAAATTGATTGTGTATGGCATCAGCTCTGCACAGGCACCTCTGATATTGATGATGAATGTCAAGATTTGTTACACTACTTTATGATCAAGCATCAGATCTTCAGAGCATCAATGAATGCAGACGAGTGTTACTTACAAGAAAGAATCGAGCCATTGAAAACATATTTCCTACAGCAGATGATTTGACACAACACATCAAACGAGATACTCTCCAAGCAAGAATTTGGAACAACAGCCTCGTTCCACATTACACAATACCTTCGCCAACCAAGTGGAGATGGATAGTAACTTCAGGAGGATCATACCGACCTGTGTGGACAACAATTTCAGAAATGGCAAAACACTGTGAACAACGTACCTCCTGTACTTGCCGCAAGCGATGCACATCTTGTAAATGTGTTAAAATGGGAATACGATATACGAAACTTTGTGTATGTGAAGGACAGTTCTCCGACAGTGATTGGAAATCACAAGTGAATTTTCATAAATCATTTGGATATTATTGCATATGACAGCAAGATATTATGCTATTTAGATATTAAGGCTGACACTAGTGTATTTGACAATCTATAGGACGTGATTAAAATTGGATATTAAATTGGAATAATATTGTATTGTACATTATTTTGTTTCTCACTCTTGTACGTATAAATATTTGAAACTTTTTTTACAGTTGCCCTAAGTTTTCCTCATGTCACTGATTTTAAAACGGAAATAAAAGTTTCATATCCCTAAAAAAACTAGAATTTATTTACATATACATCAAAAATTACAATAATTACATTTGATACTTAAACAGTTATAAAGCCACTGTATTAATTTTCGGAACACATATAAATTACATTGCTGCCATAACGACTCTTTGTGCAACGCTACGTTGTTTTGGAAAAATTTCAGCAAATATTTGTGATAAAATAGAAGTCATATATGCCGTTCAAAAGGTAATTTTCTGACAAACAAAAAGTACACTACACGTTTTCAGCTGCATGCAACGGATTTCAAGTTATTTAGCAAAATGTTTCGAAAAAATCAAAATCAAAACCAAAAATTTTAATAAAGTTATATATAATTGTGGTATTATGAACCTAAACAATGATGTCAAACATACCGTTGGAAAGCGCGTTTTCTCCGGATTAATAATCACTAACAACATAGGTTAATATCAAAATATTATACCTAGTTATATAGAGAAATATAGAAGCGCATCACAAAACTTTGGCGGCCATATTGATTACGTCATCAACGCCGTTAGCGAGGCTAACGAAAAATACAGGCTACCGCGGTGCATTCTGCATAACTTTTTTTACAGACCGCGAGAGTGACGTGATGCTCTTTTCGTACACCTACATTGGTGGATTCGAGCATCACGTGATTCCGCCGGTCTGTAAAAAAAGATAAGCGTAAAGTACCGCGGAAGCCTTTCTTTTCCGTTAGCCTCGGCCGTTAGAGGGCCAAAAAAATTTGTGTCCCGGGCTTTTTAGACTCATCTATCCATGTACTATCTGAATCCAAAGTGGCGCATTGGTTGCCAGATGTGAAATGTTTTGGTATAATTTTCAGCTATTTCACCCCACTATTTGAGAGTTTGAGGGATTGAAAATGATATTACGAAGGTTATATCTGAGAGTTTCGTTCTTATCAAAAGGGAAGTGATGGATCATAAGAGGGCAGCATCCGAATATGTAGTAAACTGCATCTCCTTCTGCTTTATCGCATGGACATCTAGGTGAGGCTCTTTTTCTTATTTTATGTAAGTATTGTGGGAAACTGCCATGGTTACTCAGATAATACGGCAGTGTTGGCTGTTTGCAGAGATAATTTGGATCGACTTTATTTATAATTTTATAGGTATCTCTGCCCTTATTACATGAGTTCCAAATGGCTTGCCAGTCAGAGATGGTTTTCTTTTTAAAATACAATTTTGCTATTAAAATGGGGAAAAACAGATCTTTTCTTGATTGATATTGGTCTTGTCAGATGGCTTGCTTTGCTAGGAGATCAGCTCTCTCGTTGCCAGTGTCACCCACATGAGATTTAGTCCATGTTATTATAATGGATTTATCAGGAATTTGAAAGGGTCGGAGGTTCGTTCGGTTAGAGGTTTGTACTATTCAATGTGCAAATTAAGGGATTATCCGGTGGGTGTGTAGCACGACCGGTATACGGTTCCGAAGGCAGCGAGGACCCGGGTCGGAGAGCCGTCCGGTTCGAGGTTTTACAAGATTCGAGATTTTCTACAATTCGAGGCACCGATGTAAATTAGGGGCCCGCTAGCGGGCGAAGCCAGCTCGTACATTAATAATGTCTAGAGAGGACTCAAACTCAATGCAAATGTTTAGGTAAAAACGTCAACGGTAAAAACGTTAACGGTAAAAACGTCAACGGTAAGAACGTCAACGGTAAAAACGTCAACTGGTAAAAAGGTCAACGGTAAAAACGTCAACAGGTAAAAAGGTCAACGGTAAAAATGTCAATGGTCAAAATAAAGATAATACATTACTTTATTGAACATAAAATTGAGATATGTTATTTATCGGTTTCGGATTGGGTTTTGACTCTTGCGTGTCGGATTTGGGGAGCATGGGTATAGGAGGGGAATCCCGGTAAAAATCACCCCGTAAAAAATCACCCTCGGAAAAAAGCCCCATCGGTAAAAATCACCCCCGGAAAAAATCACCACGGTAAATATCAGGAAAAAGGTCAACGGTAAGAATAAAGATAATACATTTATACATTACTTCATTTAACATAAAATTGAGCTTATATTATTTATTGAGATATATATATGTTCAGCTATAGAAAACCAATTCTATATTTTTTCAAGTAAAGCACGTGTATCTGTGAATATGTCTAACATTAAAAGCATTATATTATACATATCTTTATACTAAAGCATACAAATAAATAGGAGTTGTGTACTGCATAAATATTCGCTGACCGGTGACGTCGGCTATTCATTATGGGATCCCTGGAAGGGGGGAGGGTTAAATAAAAAATACATTCTATATAGTTTCTATCAAAACACTACATACAGCAACTTTTTTATATTTATGGAACTTTGACCGAGGGTATTCTTTATGGGGGGGGGGGGGGGCGATGAACATTAAATTAAAGACAAATAAATGACATTTTTTTAATTCTTTTTTTTTTCACCTTTACAAAGGAGGAGGGGGCAGAGTTAAAGGGGAGCAACAGAAAATATAATGAGTCAAAATTTGGAGATTTGGTCAAAAAAAAAAAAAATGCAACGTACGAAATAAAAATGTTTTTCCAAAAGGTGATTTGAAAGAAAATTTAGGATCTAAATTAAATGGTTATGGTAACTGTAAAAAAAAAAAAAAAAAAAAAAAAAAAAAATTCTCGGCTGACAACTAGAGACTTTAAAAGCATGAATTTTTCATTTTTTTTTTTCATTTTTTGACAAATGAAGTCTGAGTTATAAGTGAGTTTTTCCCCATGATGACATTTATCGGGCTATCGCGTGCAGAAAGTCTGTTCAAAAAGAGAACTTTCACAACATTTTCTAAAAGACCTCCTGCCTTTTTCGAAAAATGGAAAAAACTGTTCGACTTTATAGTTTCTAAATAAGAGCATCTGCCAGTTCCATCTGTTCCATGGGTTTATGAACGAAACTGAATTCAGAAATCTATCAGAAAGTAATTAATTTGTATTCCAATATAGTTGAAAAGATTATACGATTTATCTATGGGCAAGTGTGGCATTTGTCCAGAATCCTTCATAATTTAGTGTTCAAAAATTAGAAGTAGTTGCAATTTTATTAGTATACTTTTCTTTTCTACTTTATTCGAAAAACACAAAAGACATTTTAATATATTTTATGTGATATCTAAGTATCGTCTAATAAAAGTATTATTTTAACTATATTTGTCATACAGTATTCACAAATGTACTAATTTACTAAGTGTACTAATTCTAATCATATGTCCATGTGACATGCCTATGTGAGATAGGGGGGTAAAAAATTGGATTTTCAAGATTTAATTTGTCATTTGAGCAGCATGATTGTGAAAAGAAAAGTAATAATAATAATAATAATAATAATAATAATAATATAATAATAATAATTTTATGATATATAATGCTTTCGTATGTGTTATTGCTAGAATCTGTATGATAGCCACCCTGTTTTTACTTATATTAAAAAAAAAAAAAAAAAAGAAAAAAGAAGATATATTTACACTTATTCATATCTGTAATTTTAATTGCATTTAATCTACTAATATTTGTGAATAATTTCATACTTGTACTGAGCATTAGCATCTTTATTCATATATAGTTGCAGCTTTACAAAGAATTTTTGTGTCTAATTGTGAGGGATTTCAAAGAAACTTTTGCTCGCATCTTAGAAGTTCTTTGTTTTCAGAAAAAAATATGTCAGGTAAATACGTACTAAAACGAAAAACACTGGCATAACAAAACAATAAAAAAAAAAAAAAAACGTAAATAGTTTTATTATTCAAATAACAAGAAATCGAACAATGTTTCTCTCTCTCCTATAAGGACATCATGTCTTTTGAAAGTATATTATCAAGTTGATATCTTATAAGCCAATTTTTGGCACACGATTTTCAGAAAAAGATCGGTATCGGGTAGCAAATCAATTATAAATTTGGGGGATCAATTATAATATGTATAAGAAAAGAAATATATTTTCAAATCTTTTGCAACTAAATATTAATACTATCTGAAATTTCCATGTAATTTAGTAACAACATCAGTTTTGAATTTTTCCTATTAAGTCTATGTGCATTAGAACAATATTTCATAAAAGTTTTTATAAACACGTGTAAACTGTTTCACCTAGTTGATGAAATCCTGAAATGCATTTAATAAAGTTCTGTTTTCCTTCTTTGTGTGTGTCTGTTATTTTTATCTTCAAAATGTTACTGCTTCGTCATATATTTATTTAAAAAGGATTTCTAGTTGAATATTATACCACATGCAAAAGATTTAAAAATCGGATTTTTAATAACATTTTATTTATTTATTTTCTTTCTCCCGCTTTTAAAATTTAAATATATTATCATTCATGATTTTTTTTCTCCTGGGGTTGCTTTTTTTTCTCTCTTAAACTCTCTATTAGACGAAAACTATCCCTTCAGGCTCTTCTCAAATCTAAAAAAAGCCACTCTCTGACACATTTCTAAATTCATTTTTGTTCAGAAACGCATAAAACTGGAAAGTGTTATTATTCAAAAACTTTGTAATTGAAAGAATATTTCCATTTTTTGGTAAAAGTAGAAGATCTTTTAGAAAATACTGTCAAAGCTGGCGTTTTGAACCAAATTTCCGACGCCACAGCACGAGAAAGGGGAAAAAACGTGTCGTCACGCGACACAAATAACTTTTAACTCGATAAGTAATTTGTTTATCAAAAAAGAAAATCTCATTTTAATTCCAAATCGCTTCAACAGTCAGGCCTTCCAATTTTATGCCAATGCATTTAAAAAATGGGTCAGAAAATTTGTCAGACAGTTTCTCGTTGTTGAGCAGGTCATTAGAGAAATCACCTTAAAAACAGGGTTCTGTTCCGATCCCCCTTTTCTTTTCTTCAATGCTTTTCAATATATAAGGGAGATGGGGGATGAATGGGACATTTTCACAAAAATGTTTATTTTAAATATTTTATTTAAGTTATTATCAATATTATATATCACATTTCATACATTGAGTGTTTGACTACATCTTATGCACAATATTTATTCAAGATTATTATTATACAGAAATGTATTATGAAATTAAAAAACAATTCCTCTATGTCCCAATCATCCACACAGCAGGGATGAATGGGACATAAATATTTCCCTCCCTTTATTCAATGTTAAAGACTAAAAGCTGAAAAAAATGCCTTCTTGGCAAAAGCTGAGAGACTGTAAATTGTAATATGATCTCCAGGATTATTTTTTATCCAATCATATTGGACTCATCTCAGCTTTCCCTTAAAAGGCCCATAAACGGAAGCATTCAATGGCTGAAGACGATGGCTACAGTGAGGATGAAATGTTAAAAGAATAAACCATAAATTATTAATTTATCAAACTTCTTATAAAAGCTTTTTATTTATCAAAGCTTTTGGTTCTGAAGCACACTATGGTAGTGAAATCTATAAGGATAGGAAGCAACTAAAAAAAAAGTTTATTGCGTATAATTTTAGAATTAAAAATTCTGTTGAAAGTAACAATTCACAGAAATTTGAATGAGGTTATGTGAAGTAATGAGCTTCAATAAAATAACGTTAAAGGGTAGAATAAAACGAGTCTTTAAAACAAATTGATATATCGAATATAAAATTGGTTAACTCAAAAAAAAAAAAAAAAAAAACTGTAAGTTTTCGTCAGTATCAATAGGTTTTTGTGCATTGTATCCCTACGAAAAAATTTATTTTTTTTATTAAATTGTTGGCGATTTAAATGGTAATAATTTTTAAATCTGGCATTGCTGTATTTTTTAGTTGCGGTAAATTGCCCGAAACTTTTTCGATCATCCATGTAATTACTATCCTAAAATCATTTATTTTTTTATTCAAGATATACTAATAAGCACGCATCCATTTCAGAATCATAATCGGATTCTGATTCTGAAAGGGCTGCGTGCTTATTGGTACATCTTGGATCAAAAAATAAATCATTTAAGAGAGTAATTACATGGAAGATCGAAAAAGTTTCGGACACTTTACCGCAACTAAAAAATACAGCAATGCCAGATTTAAAAATTATTACCATTTAAATCGCCAACAATTTAATAAAAAAATAAATTTTTTCGTAGGGATACAATGCACAAAAACCCATTGATACTGGCGAAAAACTTGCAGTTTTTTTGAGGCAACTAATTAGGTAGATTTCGTAAGAAATACTACCTATTACATTCTTCCCTAAGTTGGAATTTTTGAAAATTTTTTGCAGATCTACGCCAATCATGACTCCCAGAACCCCCCCCCCCCCTGTTCAAAACTTTATCTATCTATCTATGTCGCTTTTTTATGGACACGATAACTGCAATAATTCTGCACAAATCTCTTCCAAACTGGTACATAAAATCAAGGGGCATAAAATCTCGGTCAAGTTCGTTAATGGGCAAAATCGAACCAGGAAGGGGAAATGGGTGGCTTTTTGTGAAAACAGAAAAAAACCCATAATTTCTTAATTATGATACGTATCGAATCTGTTTAAAGTTATTATTACTTCTAGGAAAAGGGCCGAAAATGTATGTATGACAGATTTTTGATAGCATTAAAAATGGCCCCAAGGGGGTTTAAGAAGAAAAAAAATTCATAACTTCGTCAATTCACAAGATATCAAAATCGCTTGAATTTATTATAAATCCTCTTAATATTATCTAAAACTTTTATATTGACAAGTTTTTTATAGGACCAACCCTTATAGCAAATAAATAAATAAATAAATAAAAAATAAAATTAAATAAAAGACATCTAAACTTAATATTCCTTCTTCGGCGTAAAAGAAACAACATACATACATGTTTTTTTTCTTTGTTCTTTCTTTCTTTTCTTTTCATTTTTTTACATGTTTTTAGCGTGATAATTCATATTTAATAATAATCTCATTAAGGCATAAGAGGCGCAGACGGCCCAACCTATTTTGAGATAACCTCACACCAACAGCTTTAGGTATGTTTTGGCGTCAAAATTAGCAACCCTCCCCCCCTTCCCACAAATGCACACATAAACTGACGTCTTAATTCAAATGAGCTGGGTATTCCACAATTCCTTAATGATAATGCAAGTTATAATACCAAGACTCTAATTTTTTACAAGATATTGCTATGTAAACTTGGTGTAAATTTTACCTTTGAAAGAAAATTTTAAAAGTAGATAATTTCTTAGCATCCGAAATTGCGAATATCTAAAAACTCTTTATAAACGGTATCTCTTTCAGCGTTTTAAACAACTTCTGATTTACAAGTTGAAAATACTTATGTGTCATGTAATTAAAATATATAGATAACTGATAAATCCCTGAAAATTCTACAGGTCGTATCACAAAAAGAACTGGTGGAAATAAGAAGTAATGAGAAGCCCAGATGTGTTTGTGTTTAATTTTTCAGTACTGCTATAGTCAATAGTTTAGGCGTTTCTAAGAAAACAAATTACTATTTCGGAGCGGTTTCAAGTTATTTATATGGGTTCGTTAGTTTCCTATGACTGGTTTCTTTGGTGATACCAGATGCGAAACTTTTTATTGATTGTACCGTATTCTGAAGTCTTCTTCTGAAGTGATCTATGCTTTCTTCAGGACGAAATAGAAATCGGATGTGAAAGAATTTTTCATGATATGCCAATTAATATACACTCGGTTTCAGCGTACGGGCGTCTATCAAGCAAAAATTGTTAAAAACAATTGTTATAGCAGATAAGTGTTAACGGAGGAAAAGTGCGAAAACAATTCACTGCACTTAAAATAACTTTTCGTTTAACTGTTGTTCTTTCCATATTGAAAGATGAGAAAAAAAAATACTTTTATTTTATTCCAAGATGCAGAATATAACTAGTTTCAATTTAAATTTCGTCAGAGAAAATATCAATTAAAGAAAATTTTGGAATAGCAATCCTTTGTGTAATTACACGAGTCATGCATTACACAAAATTATTCCTCACTCGGTTACTCTTAATTGTTTTACTTATGTTTAATGAAATTATAAGATACATAGCAACATATTACATATCTTCAAATTTTCAGATCAAGTAAAAAGAAAAATAACTTTGCCAATAAATTTGATCTTTTTTTTTTTTTTTTTTGCTATATTTCCTTTTTTTTCATGATTTCGTGTAAGAAAGAATGCCTATACGCACAAGGCGCATGTGGTAAAAAAAAAAAAAAAAAAAAAAAAGATGTATACTAAAAAATTAGTATATGTATTTTTTTCCTGTTCATCAGGCAGTTAACTATTTGTGTTTTCTTTGACTTTCATTTTTATTAGGGTTTCGTTCATTTCACGAAACCCTATTACTCCCGCTCCATTGTCTGTCCGTCACAGAGCCATTCTCAAAAACTATATAACTTACAGAGTTGAAACTTTGTGTATACATAACTGAATATCTGCTATGAATCTCAAAATATTAAAATTTGAAAAAATCGTATTATTTTAATAAATAGAGATAAAAAAAACCAAAATTCTAACAGCCTTTTCCTATTAAATTTAAACACTTTTCGTTATAACAGTTGCCAACAATTAAAAATCCACAATAAAATTCTTTCTACAATAATTAATTCTCTATTGAAAGATTTCCACGTGAAAAATGAAAATGAAATAAAAAGTTTCCATAATAGAAAAAAAAAGAAAGATTATGGCGTCATATGGGTAATAAAATCGAAATTTTCAAAGATTTCTCAATAATACAATGAGTATAAGTATGTGTATATACAGAAAGCAGATTAATATCACTTCATTAGAAAATTAAAAAGAAAATTAATCTGAGTTCATATTTGAAGTTAAACGGATTTCTCAAATGTTTGAGAATAATACAAAGCGAGTATCAATATGAGTAATAGAGAATAGTAAATATATGACATTATAAATAGGTGTTCATTTGTTAATGTCTGTAAATTTACTATGTATTGTCTATTTTACCAATTTTCATTCAGACATTATTTAATAAACATGTCAAAATTTTTCACTAAAAACGTCTCCCATTTAAAAAAATTCCCTGACGGCTCGGCCTACAGGCACAGGTAGATTTCGAAGACGCAGACCGTGGGGCGCCTGTTTGTCGGGAATTGCGGAAGAAATAACCTTTTTGCGATGATGCGGCAGTTGGAACCACCTACTTCGAAACCTAATTTGTTTGTTTGCAGGCGGAACCAGCAGGGATTTTTTTTTTTTTTTTTTTTTTTTTTTTTTTTTTTTTGCTATAAGAGTTGGTCCTATAAAAAACTTGTCAATATAAAAGTTTTAGATAATATTAAGAGGATGTATAATAAATTTAAGCGGATTTGAAATCTTGGGAATTGACGAAGTTATGAATTTTTTCTTCTAAAACCCCCCTTCCCCCCCCCCCCCCCTTAAGGCAATTTTTAATTATATCAAAAATCTGTCATACATAAATTTTCGGCCCTTCTCCTAGAAGTAATGATAACTTCAAACGGATTTGATACGTATCATAGTGAAGAAATTATGGAGTTTTTTCTGTTTTCACAACACCCTTCCCTATCCCCCCCCCCCCCCCTTGGTTCGATTTTGCCCATTAACGAACTTGACCGAGATTTTATGCTTCTTGATTTTATGTATCAGTTTCGAAAAGATGTGGGAGTTGGAACCGCCTACTTCGAAAAATAACTTGTTTGCAGGCGGAGCCGGCAGTGATTTTTATTTATTTATTTATTTTTTTATTTTGCTTTAACGATTGGTCCTATAAAAAACTTGTCAATATAACAGTTTTAGATAATATTAAGAGGATTTATAATAAATTTAAGCGGATTTGAAATCTTGGGAATTGCCGAAGTTATGAATTTTTTTCTTCTAAAACCCCCTTCACCCCCCCCCCCCTTAAGGCCATTTTTAATTATATCAAAAATCTGTCATACATAATTTTTCGGCTCTTCTCCTAGAAGTAATAATAACTTCAAACGGATTCGATACGTATCATAATTAAGAAATTATGGGTTTTTTTCTGTTTTCACAAAAAGCCCCCCCATCCCCCCCCTTGGTTCGATTTTGCCCATTAACGAACTTGGCCGAGATTTTATGCCCCTTGAAATTAGCAAAATGTTAATAACGTTATATATGTACAGCCCCCCAAATTGGCCCCTTCTGGCTATTGCTCAATTGATTTGCAATCTTAAACTGAAATATCTTCAGGTATTGCCATTCACAAACTAAAATCGAATAGTGGTTTCCAGTTTTTGATAAAAGTAAAGTAAGTTTCATAAAATCTGTGAAATTTGGCTATTAGGATTAAATTTCTGGATAATACTGATCAACAAAAGTCCGTGTGTATGATCACTTATAACTTAAAATGTAATACATTTATGGAAAAATGAAAAATTCCCTTCGATTTTTAATCCTTTTTAGCCTTAATTGCATATTTTCCACTTTTCCGCAATCGTTTAATAGTTTTTTACTCAAAAATAAGAAATTTAGATACATTACTGTACGAGTAATTTGAAGTCGATCGATAATTCTGAAAGCGCAACTTTTTAAAACAATGTCCGCAATATCGAAAAAAAAAAAAAAAAAAAAAATTCTGCACCAAATTTTCTGCACCATCAAACATTAGGATAAAATTATTTTCGATCTTTGAGGATGATGTTTTAAGCTCAACTAATTTTTAGTATATTAGGTAGTTTAAATAGCCATCTATAGACGTGAATGTCTTAAAAGTGCATTTCGAACTGTGTTATTTATTTTCCAGCTGAAATATATTGATTATATTCTAAGGAATGTTTGTAGAATATAATAAATTCATATAGAAGCCTTCTCCCAGAGAAATGAGGCACTTTGCCGTTTATGAATGATGATTGGCAGAGCTTAACAAATGCGGTCGCCAGGTCGCCACTGGCTACCAAGTTTTTTGATCTGGTGATCAAAATGATTGGATCTTTCGGGGTGATTTCTGTAAAAAAAATTGACATGCACAGATGGCATTTTTTCTCTCCCCTACTCCTACTCGTGCGCGACAAGCAGTGATCTTCCTCTTCTCTCGTACTTTTAATGGAAGAACTAAATTTAAAAGACATTTTCCAATTCGTGCACAGAAAACACAATTCTTTTCAGCTATAGCCAACTAGTATGTGTCACGTGATTGGAATGTGAGAGAGAGAAGATATTTCAATAAAACACTAAGCAATAGTGTCAATTCAATCTCTGAGGCATCTAAAATTGGATAATATGCTAAAAAATGCTCGAGTTTTTTTTTTTACGTTTCAAATCTGATTTATGTCTTTATATAAGTTGTCAACATAATATAAGGGATTAAAAGTTTTATAAGTTTCATTAGAAAACATAGTTTATGTTTTCTTTCTAAATTATGTACTATTCTAAACTACGTAACTAATAATTGTAAACTATGCTTGTTATTATTTTTTCTCAATTAATTCATAAAAAAACTCTCATGTTTTTTTGTTTTTAAATCGATGAAAGAGAACCGGGGGGGGGGGGTGTAAATTTTTTTTACTGGCGACTATTTTTTTTTCTGGCTACCAGATTTTATCAAGTTTGTAAAGCCCAGGTGATTGGTGTAATTGCAATTTTAGTTATGCTATCAGTGTTACTGTTGAAATAAATGTTATCATATTCTGTGAAATACATTAATATCTAAAGATCATATGCAGGACTGCACAAAACAATTCGAATGCATTACAGTCGAAAATTGTTGGAAGTCAATTTTAAACTGTGTTATGTACTTTTAATTTTATCGTTGAGTTAAGTTTTAGCATACCATGGAGTTCTACCTAAAAACATAATGGCTGCATAAATAAATTCGAATACCATACTGCCTATGGGTGGTAATAGTTAAAATATATTTTTCAACTGAATTAAAAATCTTCCCTGGACCGGCCGCATGATTTTTCTTTGTCCTTTGGTTACAGCATTCTGCGGAGTCTGAAAAAATCAAAAAAATAAAATAACAAGAACGAAAAATCATGCGTCAAGCATAGATTATGTAACACTTTCCAACGCTTCCAAAATAATTTTACAAATCATACCGTTTAATAAGCTGAAAGATAACATCTAAGTAAAGAATTTGGAAAACGTATACCATACTTTTTTTTAAAAAAATTTAGAAATTTTCAACCTATACAATATTCGGAAAAATATCCGAATACTTTTATTCAGCCCTGTATATGATCTATACATTTGTATACATACTACATAGGATGCTAAATTTTAGTTCAGTTAGAAAACGCTTAGCACAGTTTAAAATTATCCTTCTGGAGTTTCTGTCAATAAACGGAAATGTGTTCGCGAACTTTTGTGCTGCCTTGTATATGATCTACAGAATTTATACACACCACGTAATAGACAAAAAGTGCGTTAAATTTAAAATCGCGTTCAGTAAATTAAAACGCACGTCCAGGAATTATTGTTAACAGACAGTAGAGAATTCTTTTGTGTGTCCCTGTAAATGAACGATGACTGCTATACAATATTCTGTAGTCAGCCTCTTGTAATGCACCTTAGTGATATATATAAATTTCAATGTGTTTAAAATAGTGAAACATTATTTAAATAAACCGCAGACGATTTTTCTCCATAGACGTAATGTAACGGAATTCTTTTGAGTGCCCCTGTATAAGTGCTACACACTTCCGTTGAAATAAGGAACATGCTATAGATAACGATAATAACGTATAAAAATTGCATTGCAATCCGAGCCTATTTACGGGAGTTAGAGTGAAAAAAATTCACTTAGTCCTCCAAGTCTTTTTCCTTTTTCTAATTCTAAAGCTTTGAAAATCCGATATAACTGTTGCTATCCTTTTCGTATTTTAACCCTCTTTCCCCGAGACAAACGAAGAAAAACAACTTTATTTTATTTCCCTCTTCTACTTTGCAATCTCAAAAACACATGTGCTTAGCATAAGTTTTCCAAGAAATTACTAACGAGCACAGGACCGACTCCCTACTGTGTGACATCTACACTTCCAAAGGACATTGGCCAGTAAGTACCTTTCAACAGTGCGCAAGTGACCATGGTGAAATCGCCTTTATATCGTTTCCTCTCCTGCACAAAATCCATGAAAAAAAAACATAGAATAGAAGGGTATGTTTTTCGTAAGCTTTTATTTGAGTACTAGCTGATCTGTCTGGGACCCGTTATCAGAGCCGTGCAAAACGGGGGACGAAGGGTGTGGTTGTCCCAGGCGTGGAAATTGAGGGGGCGCCAAATTTATACAATCAACCACGTTTCTTTCTTCTGTTTTATAAAAAATAATATGTATACACATATTGAAAATTTTTGTGACGAAAAAATACATTCTCAAATTAGCATGTGGCTTGTGTTTTGGAATCAAAAAGCGGTTGCAAGCTATTATATTGTACTATTAGATACATTTTTTTCCCACATCCGTTTTCCAGACCTCCTTTGGCAAAATATAAATACAACATTCTCGATATATAATATTATTTTTTTGGAGATTATATATATCTCTACATATAATATTTAGTTGTTAAAATTAAACCTTTCAAAATTATAAAAGTAATGCGAAATATGTATTCAATAGAATATATTTGCGCAAAAAGTCGAAGGACTTAAGAAGTTGTTAGGAAAAAAAAGTGAATTGGGCCATTTTTAAGAGAGCTATAATATGGGGCCCAAAAAGGTCCAACAAATAGTTGAGAGCAGGGCCCTAACATGAAAGCATGTTAAAAGGTCTTGGTATTTAGTGCTTTACATTTTCAATTAGTCGGAATTAAGCATAGGGTGAGAATTAATCATTAGAATTAATTTTTTTTAATTAGAAAAAAAGGGGGGATGCTGAAAAAAGGGTGCTACGGTACCAATAAAAATATGAGGGTGTTGATACAGGGAGAGGAGTCCTAGGCTCAACTTTTTAAAAGTTAAGCAGTGAGAGGACACATAATTAGGGGCTGAAAATGCATGGCGTTCAAAATGTCCAAGCGACGCCGGACCGGACCCCGGGGCGCCAGTGTATTAAATGAAATGCAGAAAGTTTGAAATAATAAAATGGAGAATGGGTCACGAAAACAAAGAAAATCGGATTAAAAGGGGAAAAGTTATTACCAATTTAGGGCATAGAAACTTAAAAGGGCCCAGGGAAATCGGACCTTAAAAAATTAAAAATCTGAGCCCCAGGTACACCAAGACCTGTCTTGGACTATTCTCGCCCGAATTTTCAGACTTCTACGTGTGATAGATTTCGCTAGCCATCGCACACAGAGACACACATAAACGCACACATAGACAGAGCGAAACTTTCTTTTTTAGTATAGATCATAAGAAGATTTTAGAAAATGCAATTGTTTTATTTTTCCTTTATCTTTAACCCCTTTTTGACGAGAGTCCTTTACAGAATTTTTAATCTTTTGCCATCTGTTTATCAAAACAGAATTTTTCACCTAATTGAATCGCAGAAATGCTAAGATTAAATGAGGTAAAGTATACAATTAAAAATAACTGGTGGGAAAAATCGAGGATTCTCAGCACATTCAGCAGCATGTATGCGTGATCCAAAGTGTTAACAAATGCTTTTATTTCAGCTTGTGCTTGAGAATGAGAAAATTTGACTTGAAGAAAACCATTTTTTAACTGTATATTTTCAAATGGATTGGGAAAAAAAAATGTGTTCGATTGTTTGTGAATTATTCATCGTCATCTTGTTACCTTATTAATTTATTTTAGTTGATTTCTTATGAATTTCATTACTTAAACAGCTTTACACACTATTCTTTTTTTTTTCCTTATTTATGCATTTTTCTTTTGTACCTTTTACTAAAACTCTATGCGTATGGGTTAAATTGTTTAAAAAATGCTCACATTAATTTATTTAAAATGGTTCTCAAATTCCCAGTTCAACAACGCGAAACTTTCTGATGCATTTTCTGACAAATTTTCAAACGAGCTTAACAATGACAGTTCTGACTGTTGAAGCGATTTGGAATCGAATAAAGTTTTCATTTTTGAAAATAATACTTATTGAGTAATAAGCTATTATTGTCAAGTGATGACAAGTTTTACCCCTTTCTTGCTGCCGCATCCTGAAATTTGGTTCAAAACACTTACTTTGACAATATTTTCTAAAAGATTTTCTGCTTTACCCAAAAGTGAAAAACGTCATTCGATTAAATAGTTTCTGAATAAGAACACCTGGCTATTTTAAACAAAATTGAATTAAAATAATTGTCAGAAAGTAGTTCCTTTGTATTTAAGAACAGTCGTAATTAGATTTATCATATTTTGCACAAAATTAACTTATTTCATTAAAAACGAAAAATTCTAGCATATATATTTAGAACTTTTATTTCACTGTCAAGATACGGATTGAACTAGGAAAGCAAATTTTGTAAAAAGTTTGAAATGTTAAATATTTTTAAATCAGAAAAAAATGTTTTTTCGTAATAAAAATTTATCTCACAATTGCATTTTGTAACAAAATTTGGCGGCCTGCACAATTACAAGTTACGATCGCTAACTTCCGTGCAGACTCCGCTCGATGATGCTGCCATTACGAATGAGTAAAAGCACCTATTTAAATTATGACAATATTTTGTGTGGTTTAGAACGTACAAGTCGTATAAGTACGAACTGTGAAGAGAAACTTGATACTAGAAGAGAGGAAAAATCCCTATTAAAGAAGTTTTCCAAATTTGAATGTGTATTAATGTGTACACTTTGATACGATATTTTAGAGCGATTCGACTAAGTAGATGCATCCTTTAAAAAAATAATGCTTTATCTCATTAATGGTTGCAACTATTTAGAATCGCTCTTAACCCTTTATGCCCTGACGGTACTTTAATGTACCATTAAAAAAGCTTGTTATAAAATTCTTTTAATACATCGATTAGCAGTAATACAATTTACAATGAGTTACAGATACTTTACTTTATATTTTTCTAAAAGATGATGCATAAAACAAAAGTGTTTTTAAAAGGATGGTTTATCTTTCATTGCATCTGTTTAGTTTTTTTATGTCTGAAGGTTGGAAGTGGATGGTTTCAGTTCTTAAATATTTTCGTATTTTTATTGTAAGGGAATTATATTTGTACATGCCCCAGTTCTATAAAATACTTTAAAAAAATTTTATATAAAAAAATTGAGTAGAGTTATAAATATTCTTCAAAATCCCTATAAATAAATATTTCGTTCTTTAATTTTAATTGACAATATCCTTTTAAAATTTATTGATCTTCCAAAAATCTGCAAAAATACTTTAGAAGATGAAATTTTTATTATTTCATAATTTGGGACATAAATGGGTATTTAAATATACGTATTTAAATAAAATAATTAAAAGCACGATTAAATATACAAAAAAGGAAGTGTGAGTAACATAATCAATTTTAAAAATTTGTGTTTAAGGATTAAAAAAAATTGTGTGTGTGTGTGTGGGGGGGGGGGGGGGTTTCCAGTAGAAAGGGGGAGAGGACCAAAATTTTCAGTAGCCCCGGGCCCCAGAAATGTTTAATCCGACTCTGTATGTAGGTGCATGAAAATTTCAGATAGTATTAATATTTAGTTGCAAAATACTTGAAAATATATTTCTTTTCTTATACATATTATAATTGATCCCCCAGAATTATAACTGATTGCTAGCCGATACCGATCTTTTTCTGAAAGTTGTGTGCCAAAAATTGGCTTATAAGATATCAACTTGATAATGTACTTTCAAAAGACCATATGCCCTTATAGAAGAGAGAGAAATATTGTTCGATTTCTTGTTATTTGAATAATAAAACTATTTACGATTTTTTTTTTTTTTTTTTTTTTGTTATGCCAGTGTTTTTGGTTTTAGTACGTATTTACCTAAAATATTTTTTTCTGAAAACAAAGAACTTCTAAGATGCGAGCAAAAGTTTCTTTGAAATCCCTCACAATTAGACACAAAAATTCTTTGTAAAGCTGTAACTATATATGAATAAAGATGCTAATGCTCAGTACAAGTATCAAATTATTCACAAATATCAGTAGATAAATGCAATTAAAATAACAGACATGAATAAGTGTAAATATACCTTCTTTTTTCTTTCTTTCTTTTTTTTATATAAGTAAAAGCAGTGTTACTATCATACAGATTCTAGCAATAACACATACGAAAGCATTATATATCATAAAATTATTATTATTATTATTATTATTATTATTATTATTATTACTTTACTTTACTTTCCACAATCATGCTGCTCAAATGACAAATTAAATCTTGAAAATTCTATTTTTTACCCCCCTATCTCACATAGGCATCTCACATGGACATATGATTAGAATTGGTACATTTAGTACATTAGTACATTTGTGAATACTGTATGACAAATATAGTTAAAACAATACTTTTATTAGAGGATACTTAGATATCACATAAAATATATTAAAATGTCTTTTGTGTTTTTCGAATAAAGTAGAAAAGAAAAGTATACTAATAAAATTGCAACTACTTCTAATTTTTGAACACTAAATTATGAAGGATTGTGGACAAATGCCACACTTGCCCATAGAGAAATCGTATAATCTTTTCAACTATATTGGAATACAAATTAATTATTTTGTGATAGATTTCTGAATTCAGTTTCGTTCATAAACCCATGGAACAGATGGAACTGGCAGATGCTCTTATTTAGAAACTATAAAGTCGAACAGTTTTTTCCATTTTTCGAAAAAGGCAGGAGGTCTTTTAGAAAATGTTGTGAAAGTTCTCTTTTTGAACAGACTTTCTGCACGCGATAGCCCGATAAATGTCATCATGGGGAAAAACTCACTTATAACTCAGACTTCATTTGTCAAAAAATGAAAAAAAAAATGAAAAACTCATGCTTTAAAGTCTCCAGTTGTTAGCCGGGAAATTTTTTTTTTTTTTTTTTTTTTTTTTTTTTTTTTTTTTTTTTTTTACAATTATCATAACCATTTAATTTAGATCCTAAATTTTCTTTCAAATCACCTTCTGGAAAAACATTTTTATTTCGTACGTTGCATAATTTGTTTTTTTTTAACCAAATCTCAAATTTTGACTCATTATATTTTCTGTTGCTCCCCTTAACTCTGCCCCCTCCTCCTTTGTAAAGGTAAAAAAAAGAATTAAAAAATTTCATTTATTTGTCTTTAATTTAATGTTCACCCCCCCCCCCCTACCCTCGGTCAAAGTTCCCATAAATATATAACAGTTGCTGTATGTAGTGTATTGATAGAAACTATAGATTGTATTTTTTATTTAACCCTCCCCACTTCCAGGGATCCCTTAATGAATAGCCGACGTCTCCGGTCAGCGAATACTTTTGCAATACACAACTCATATTTATTTGTATGCTTTAGTATAAAGATATGTATAATATAATGCTTTTAATGTTAGACATATTCGCAGATACACGTGCTTTACTTGAAAAAACATAGAATCGGTTTTCTATAACTGAACATATATTATGTATCTCACATATTATGTATCTGAACATATATTATGTATCTCAATAAATAATATAAGCTCAATTTTATGTTCAATGAAGAAATGTATTATCTTTATTCTTACCGTTGACCTTTTTACTGATATTTACCGTGGTGATTTTTACCGATGGTGCTTTTTTCCGGGGGTAATTTTTTTCCGCGATTCCCCTCCTACACCCATGCTGCCCAAATCCGACCCGCAAGAGTCAAAACCCAATCCGAAACCGATAAATAACATATCTCAATTTTATGTTCAATGAAGTAATGTATAAATGTATTATCTTTATTCTTACCGTTGAACTTTTTACTGATATTTACCGTGGTGATTTTTACCGATGGTGCTTTTTTCCGGGATTCCCCTCCTACACCCATGCTGCCCAAATCCGACCCGCAAGAGTCAAAACCCAATCCGAAACCGATAAATAACATATCTCAATTTTTTGTTCAATGAAGTAATGTATTATCTTTATTTTGACCATTGACCTTTTTACCGTTGACCTTTTTACCTGTTGACGTTTTTACCGTTGACCTTTTTACTTGTTGACGTTTTTACCGTTGACGTTCTTACCGTTGACGTTTTTACCGTTGACGTTTTTACCGTTGACGTTTTTACCTAAATTCACGAAATACACGGAGCACAACTCACCGAATTAACCACATGGTTGCGAAACACACAGGGTCCCACTATTTTGATCACTAAATTCATAAATTATGGGCGCGAAACCCCCATTTACAAAACTCGCCATGTATCTTGGGTTATACCGTTTTTGTTTATTTCAACCGAAAGTTTTCTCTTTTCCCAAGATTAACACCGGCAGCGCTAAGCGGGTTTTTTTCAACAGGCTTATGAATAAAATTTAATTTTTATGTCGTGAAATTTTTATTTACATGCTATTTGATATTTTTATAGTTATTTTCGTAATAATTAAAATAAAGTATTTTAATTATTTACTATCTGTTCACCTGTAAAATGCATTTTGTGAGCCATGGCCAATGCTCGGTCTAAAGTCATCTGGGCCCATCAAGCGACCGTCTAGACGGGCGAAGACTAGCTTGTTTATATATATAGAGTGATACCAAATTCATTGTGCAAACTTTAAAGGTTGGCATAGGACACTGTAACAATCATTTATTGTATAGGAATATATGGGCGCAAGTGACGCGTTGAGGCGGAAACACCAGGGTGTCTAGTTTGGCCCTTTTTTTTAATTTCAAAATTTCGCAAGCATACCAGAAAATTTCTAAGATTATTTAAGACTCAAATTTCGCGATTATATAAAGTAAAAATTCTTCTTCTTTGAAAATTTCCTTGTGAGTTCGAGTGTGCGAGTTCGAAATTTTCGTATTTAAAAAAAGGCCAAACTGGTAACTTTGACAAATACAGGAAATGTTTGCCAGAGTTGCCAGTTTGACCTTTTTCGAATGTAAAAATTTCTAATTGATACTGGAAATTTTCAAAGAAGAATTTCTGTTTTATAAATTCACGAAATGTCTATCTTAAATAAACAAAATAGCATTACAGATATTTTCTGGTAGGAATGCGAAATTTTTAAATAAAAAAAAAGCGCTGAACTGGCAACACTGGTGTTTCCGCCTCAACGCGTCACTTGCGCCCATACATTCCTATACAATAAATGATTGTTACCGTTTCCTGTACCAACCCTTAGAGTAAATAAGTTGCCAGAAAAATATGCTGCCAAATTTTCTTCTCTTGCCAAGGACCCTATACTGAAAAAGTTACCAAATAAATAATTTAAATAAAAAAAATAACATGAAAATATGTATGATGGTTCAATAAAATATAAAAAAGATTTTATGCATGAGCTATACCTTTTCCTGAAAATATCTGAAACTCGATCTAAAGATAAAATATAAGTGTAAAATTTTAAAACACTATGTTTTCAATACCGTAGTTCTGAATGTTATTCCTAAGCAGTCGGAATTTTTTAACCCCGGACACAAAAGATGAATATTGTCTATACTCTATACCAGGCCTGTCCAACCTTTCAGTAAGCCAGGGCGCACCTTAGCTTGTGGCACACAATCAAGGGCGCCATTATTCATATGATTAGAAAAATGCAAGAATATTATTTCCCTTTAACAGTGATAGCGATACCCACATGTCTACAGGATACACAGACAAAGTGGTATGCGTTATTAAAATGGTATGTATAGTGGTTAATCATTGGCGTCCTAAGTTGGATTTGGCTCATCTAAAAAATTGAACAAAAAACATATCATAGTAAATTTAACGTTACATTTTTCTGAGGTTTGGGGATGAAAAAGAGGGGGGGGGGAGGAATTTTAAAGACTTTTACATGTAAAGGAGGCAAAAACCTTAATAACACCTGTAATAAAATAAAAAGTAAGCAAATATTAATTATTTTAAAGCAAATTAACTTTGGAGATGGAATTTTGTTTAAAGAAATCCAGAAAAATTAAACATTTGAAGGGGTGCCAAAAAAATCTTCAAAGGGCGTCATGGCGCCCGCGGGAGCCAGGTTCACAGTCCTGCTCTATAGCATCGATATAAAAGTGCGAGAGGCAGTAGCAATTTCAACCTTGCCCTTTTGTGCAAGCTGATTTTAAAATGTGTAATTGATATTAATTATCAATCCCAAAAATAGCCGTCAACTGTCGCGATAGCGATGGATGAAGCCATGGTAAAAGAAAATTACACAATTAAAACAGAAAAGTATGGCAACCCGATTGCAAAAAATAATCGCCATTCGTAATAATATCATTCAATTTTCCGTAACTTGCTAATATTTGTAAACCAGGGCACATTACCATGTTTTTAACAGCCGCGAAGTCTGAACGGGGGTTGACGAGCATAGCTCACAGGTAGATTAGCCCCTTAGTATTGCAAAATTTCCCCAAAAATATATATCCAGTATTCTTTAAAAGAATCGTTAATTGTGTGTTTGGCAAAATTAGATTTTCTGTAGAAACTCAGTAGGCCGGATCGGACTTGATTTAATTAATTTTGTCACGGGCCGCGCCGGGTCCGAGTCGAACTTTTAATTTTACACTGCTCCCGGATCGGACTGGAAATTCCTGCCCGTGCAAAACTCTAATGGCCTATCCTACATGAAATCTGAATCCCCTTTGTTGCGACATAAAAAGGACGTATGGGGGCTTATATCATGGGGTCGTAAATCAGGAATTCTCGACGAAATAAAATGTTCTAGTACTGGATTTGTGCCCCCTGATTTAAGTCCCCGTCTTCTGTGACGTCTTATCTTCTGTGACGTCATCAAAATGACGTATGGGGATGCATATCATGGGGGTGTTAATCAGGATTTCGTCCAAAGTAAAATGCTCCAGCACTGGATTTGTGACCCCATTTTTTGTGACGTCAAATTGACGTACGGGGGCTTAAATCAGGGGGACATTAATCAGGCTCTCAATGAAAGGAAAATTCTCTATCACTGGATATGTGCCCCCTTCTGATATGGGGATATATATCATGGGGGCATTAATCAGGATTTCTTGAAAAGTGAAATGATCGAACACCGGATTTGCACCCCCATTTTTTGGGACGCAAAATGACGTATGGGGGCATAAATCATGGGGACGTTAATCAGGCTCTCAACGAAACGAAATTTCTCTAGCTTTACATTTGTGTTCCTTTCAGATATGGGGGCATATATCAGGGGGACATTAATCAGGATTTTGTGAAAAGTGAAATGCTCAAGTACTGGATTTATATCCCCTTTTCTCGTGACGTAAAAATGACGTATGGGGGCATATATCATGGGGATGTTAATCAGGCGCCTCGTCAAATAAATACTATATTACTGTAAGATATTCCTTGAAAATTTATTTTTGATTTTAAAATATTTGTTTTAGAATATAAGTAAATTTTATTCATATATTTTAGTTCACAGAAGAAGTCATAAGTTAATTTTTTTTATTATTAATTAAAAAAGTTAAGACTAATCCTTCTTAAATAATTTAAAACATAGACTTTTTAAAAAAATTTATTGTAAAGTTTAATTGTGAATTTTTTTTTCATGAAAATTGTCTTTCTGTTAAATATTATGAAAAATTATTTTGAAATTTAACTTTTAAACCATGAAATATAGAGGTATTCAGTTAGTCGAATATTCAGTATTCAACCAAAGTCACTATCCAGTGCATCCCTACATCTTCTTATTACATTTTCCTTGTAAATGTAAATTTTGGTGGTGTGTTACTATTTTTTCCAATTTATTTTTAATTTATTCCAATTTATTTAACATGGGTTACTATTTTTTCTTATGGTCACAGATAAATTTTGTTTTGCTGCAGAGTGACATAGAAAAATCTCTTACTGGGACTAAGTAAATTGGAATTTTAATCACATTTATAATATATTTTAATTTATCATGAATTATAGCTTTTCATAATAATAGCTTCTCATTGTATTGATTTTAATGTGTCACATTTACTGTGGACAAGTCACAAAACAAAATTTTTCATTTTATGAGTAAGGATGATTCCAAACTCGCCCCCAATGAGGATCCTGCCTGGTTGTACCACTGTTATAATTTATAACTATTATTATTACTTATTTATATTACTGCAAATGTTACTTTACATTATTGTAACGAACAAATACTTACTGTTGAATCATGTGGTAATAGATTAAAATACAAAACCATGCCTAAAAATTAGTTATTTAAAAAAATAAATGTTTTTTCAATTTATAATCAATATTTCTCCAGCTGTAGAAAAGAGGGTTAAATCTGATAAGATGAATAAACAATGTATTTAAAAAAAAAAGAACTGAGTCAATAAAATTAGCATATAGCATGCCTTTATAATACGGATGCCTTCTTACATGCAAAATAAATTTCTTGTTGATCAGTGTAGAGACCCGATTATAAATCTTTGTAATTTTATTCTTTCATGATTTTTTTTTTCAGTGAATAAGTGATTTTTTAGTATGTATTTAAATAAAACATACAATTTTGCATTCGTCAAAATGATGAATGCTCTACAGTTAAGTTCTAAAAAGGCAAAATAAAATTCATATTGTAATATTTGCTCATAAAAATACATGATAAAATAATGTATTCTTTATTTCGAAGCACCAAAATGTCACAATGCATAAATACCCAAAACATGGTCAGTAACATCTCAAATTCCCTTCACTAATGTTAAACCTATAGGCCTATAATGCATTCATATTTTTTAAATATCTCTTCCTCTTTTTTTCGGTGTGCTGCTCTTAAAAGATGCCAGTTTTATATAGTTGTCAAAATATTTCTAAAATTTATACTTAATTTATATTTGTATGCGTAAAAATTGTTAATAGCTGTGAGTATGATCTTAACACTTCAAATAATTAAGTCTGGCTAAACATGAGATGTCTTTATTTTTATGATTTTGAAGTAAATTATCAATATACCTTTATAAGACGAGTTTCATTGAATAATTCAAGAAAAAAATATCTCATCATTATTATGCATATTTAGTTATGCATGACCAGAAATTCACAAAATTCTAAGATCTGCACAACCTCTGGTCCTAAGCTATGCAGATTTGAAGATGTATGTAGGAGTGGGAAATTTTCAGAAAATCTTACCAGCCAGCAAGAAGCAACATACAGTTGAAAATTGTTATGACAGAATTTACGCAACTGCAAAAATAAATCCTTACTACAATAATACATTTTTGTTCCTTTTTTTCAAATAAAATTAAGAAATATATACAATAGAGGAAAGTTTAGTATAAGGTTAGAACTTAGTTACCATAGTGATATTACAGTAATTTGAAGAGTTGCAAAATACAGCTAAGAAATAAAAACAATTCTTCTATAGCCTGCAGTTTTTAAAAGACTTCTTAAAGATTATCTCGCCTCATCAGAAAAGCCACTCACTAGAGGCAAGTAAAATGATATAATTCCCCAACCCTGTGTATATATATTATTATTGTTTTTTATATACAAATTACTTATGTTTGTATATAAAAAAATGGTACTTCTCCATTATCTCATCGACCACTTTTCATAAAAAAAATTATCGCCAAACTGTAATGCCAAATAAAAAAATAGAGGAATGTTGCCATTGTAATATAAAAATAAATAAAATAAAAAAAATTCTGAAAAGCCCCACTCACCAAAGTGTCAACTGTCAGTAAGTTTAAACAACAACAAAAAAATGACAATATATTAATGAAAACAAAAAAAAAAATCTTGGATATTTATTTATTTACATTATTTTTCTTAATTATCCTTCTCGGCTGGTGAATAAATGTTTGTAACATCGGTTGAAATTTATTTATTGCACTTAACTATGCAACGGAACATTCTTTCAATGCATTTTCTCTTTTAACATCATGGCACAGCCGTTTAAGGATGAAATTGTTATTTTAATTAATGAAATAACTAATAAATCGGTAAAACATAATGAAAAATACAGGTAAATGGTGAATTGAAAACCACTTGATGACTTAACAAACACGTGTAATGCTTCTGACGTCAAGTGATTGGGACTGCATTTTTGGCATTAAATCCTATAGTTTGGCAATAACTTTCTTATGAAAAGTGGTTGACGGGATAATGGAGAAGTACCAAAAAAATAAATGACTTTTTTATATTAAATAAACTGTATAAACACAGAAAAAAATCTTCTGTAAAAAGAAACAGTAAATAGGTTACCAGAAACTATGCATGTGAAATTTCCTTCTCTTGCCAAGATAGTCGAGAAGTACCAGCATTTCTAATATATAACACTTTCAGATACAAATATAAAATAAAAATATTTACTGAAAAACAAAGAACGTTTTATTACTGTTGTTATGCAAAAAAGTACCAGTAATATAAATTTTTCCAAATCTTAAATGGACTTAATATCAACCTATTGAATTACTGTGAATGAAGATTGGCAGCAAGAGGTTTCTTGGACGTGGAAGACATCTCAAGCTCTAGCAAGTTACATTTACAGACAGAAAAATTAAATAAAAATTTCTGCCTGTGAATGTCTCCAGCTGGCATAAAAATTGTAACAAAAGACTTTGTTAACTTAGTTCCTTGATTTCCAAACGTCAGCTTTTGCAAGTCAGTTCCTCGACTTCCATCAGTAGGGAGACCACAGATAACTTGATTGTAGCTTAGGAGGTTATCAATATGTTGATATTCATTAGGGACTTGTAAAGGTTATTCTAATTGTACGGTTTTCGATAACAACAGTAATAAAAAGTTCTTAGTGTTTCAGTAAATATTTTTATTTTATACCACACTCTGCAAGGTATATTATATATTAGAAATGCATTAGGAATTCCAAAACAGCTATCTACTTTAACAGCTAAATTAAAATGAAACGATTCATAAGAAAATTATATTTTTATTGATTAAAATGTTATGAATAAATATAATTTTGCTGTTCAGACTAAAAAAAAAAAAAAAAGAATTACTTTTATATAACACCGAGAGCTGATATCTCAGTGTTTATATGATAATGAAACATATCTCAATTAAACAACTTATAATCAAATAAGTAACTACTTTTAAATAAATCCCATTTGTGCCATAAATTCATGGCCAGATCAAATTGATGAATTTTATTTTGTCCTCACTTTAAATAACACTGACTAAATAAATGAAACAATGATACTAAGATTTATTAAAAAGGACATTCTTAAGTATACTCATAAATAAAATTTGACTTACCGATGGAAAGATAAAGTTTTATTTATGCCTTGATTGCCGGTGCTATTGTATGCAACACACATATATAACAATTGCGATTTCGTCCTAATAACAAGCTAATACCACAATAAAGTGTTAAATTAGGCAATATACGTTTAAATTTAATAACGATTAAAAAAAAAAATTAGAAAAAATCTCGAATAAAGAAATTATAGCGCAACACAGCTAGCCACACATAACTATATGAAATATCAATAATCTGACGTACGTCAGCTGTGATCAAAAATCCTCAGTTAAACTGACAGTTTTGCCAGTCTATGTATCTTAAATGTCTTTGATATTATCACTTTCATATAGAGGCACCCTGAAAGTTTTTCCTTCTATGACAGAAAAGGTTGGGGGACAACTTTGTTGGCTTCAAAACCTTACACAGATTTCAGAAGTCTATGGTCATGACGGCTCCTCCTAAAGAAATTAGGGTTTTTTTCTTTTCGAAACAGACACAAGAAATCAATGAGCCAATCAACCAACCAAAAACCGCTGTTTACAAGTTCTTAGGTTTTGGACATGGAGATAGAAATAAGAAGGAGAACAGTGAAGATAGGCTTTCAAGATCACAACATGGACCGGGAATTAGTACCCAGTTTGTGGCGCTGGTGCTCCCAAAGGCCGGTCATGTGACCTGTCAAACATGACAAATTGTCGTCTGCTCTTCCTGCATTTTGGTTTCGAGCATGGTAAAGAGATAGAGGGCGCTACACTTCCTAAAGGCCCAAAAGACCACAAACGCCGCCATACTAGGTACCGCTTTTAGTTCCATAAGTAGAAACATTATCTTTGTTCTCCTTTTCTCTATCTCCCTGGTTTTGGATCAGCGATAGCGTGGAGTTCAGTTAATAAAAATCTGATGTATGTTCTGAATTAAATAATAAATAAGACAAGACCAGTATTTATAGGTCTCAAAGCACCTCTCCCCTAAATGAAATAAAAAACTAGCAATACGATAGAAATATCTGAATTTTTTGCCCAATTAAGTTTTGTGATCCAACAAGAAAGTCAATTTTTTTTAATTCCAAAATATAATATAAAAATAGGAAGCAAACATTTTTAAGCAAAAGACTAAGGAGCCATATAAAATACACAGCAATTAAAATTAATTTTGTAATTTATAATTTATTTACATGCTGTTTGTATCTGCAGATTAATAATCAATGAATTCTTAATACTTATAAGGAAAATTGCAGACAAGCATTAAATATACATATATACTACATCTAATATGTAAAACTGTATAGCTACACACTTACAGGTACTAAATTGCTCTTTGTAATCTACTGTAAATTCCTATATTAACATTATTGTGATGCATGTAAAATTATACAGTCGTTTCTCTCAATTTTAAACAAGCAAAGAATATTCAAGTTTACGTTTGTATAACACTAACAGTTTTTTTATATTTTGTGAAACCACAATAATCTTCATGTCCATTGTAAACAAAAAAAAATAAGTTATTTTGATCCATAAATACTTTATAAATTAATACAGTTTATTTTGCTATGAACGTCAGCTATTCATTAAAATTTAACCTAAGATTAAAAAATTCAATAACATAATTTTATTACATAATTAATGATAAACAATGGTATGCATATCAGTTTTATGTACACACCCCATTTTGTATTGTAAACAGGCGAACTCAAATATGATATTGTACTAAAGTTAAGTTTAGTGTGCGAGTACCCAACACGCAGTTCAGTTCGGGTTGGGTTGACTTCAATTTTTTTCACTGTAAGTCAGATTCACTTTAATGGTTTCAGATTCGGGTTGGCTTTTGTCACTTGCGGGTCGGGTTGGCCGGATTTCTCAAAATAATCTTCAAAGGGAAATTTTTTTTTTTCTAAAAATTTATCAGTATATAATGATTTTTCTACTTAAAAGATAAAATTGATAAGAGATATAATTGTAGACTATTCCATCATTGCACTACAATATGGATTGTCTGTCATTTCTGGTTCAGGTCGAGTTGATGTCGACGAAAATTATTTTGATGGATTTAGGTTGAGTTGCAGATCAGATAATTCTTTATGTTTGGTTCAGAACAGTTTTTGGGTTGACTTGATATGGAATTTTTGGGTTCTGATCTGGCATAACCCGAACTGTGCAGGTCTCTAACACTCTCTCTATCATTTGAATTGGATATGAATTGTAGGAGGCCAAACAAATTTTTATTTGAAGCATAAATTTCACAGCCTGCAAAAGAGTACTGTTTAGAAATGACGTGAAAAAACAACTCCTTACTAAGGTTATTTTGAAATACCTCAAAGGTCACTTAACTTTTATAGGTGGGCAAATCCACAAAGGAAAAAGTTTCCACACAATTTTTTGAACGTTTATCTGGATCTGAAATAAAATTCTGCACTTCGTGCTCTTCTTCCACACAGCAACTTCCCAACAAGCAGTCATTCACTATTACAAATTTTACGGGCACATATTATGGAATATACAAAGCAGTATGTCAAAGAGTATGTATGGAACAGCCCTCCCGTTATGAGTCCAGACCACACCACCACCTAAAAAAATACTAATGTATAGAAACTAGAGTAATGCATCAGGTAAGGTAGGTAACCTGATTTTTCCCAAAACGTGGTTGGGTCAGGTTGACTCTGGATTTTGATGACTGAGGTAACTGAAGAGGATCAGTTGAAAAATTACTACCGAAAATGCATGTGACCAAAAAATTATTTTAATTTGTTAGAGAAAGTGTTATTGTGAAAATCAGCAGTTAAACATTACACACAACTACAGCCCTGCTCGGGTAAGAAATAAAATTTGCTCTAATACGAATTTTTATGTAGAAATAAAATTTGTGGCCCACAAATTTTATTTAAAGGCAACCCGCACACCGACATTGAACTCAACAAAAAATATTTCAAAGACTCGAAACAGAAATACTTCAACCTGAACCTGAAATACGTCAATCTGAACCCAAAATATTTCAATTCAACCCGATCTAAAACCACAATCGAAGAAAATCGAAAACCATTTTAATATATTAATAGAAAAAAGTCTGTAATCATATCTCCGATTTCGATTTTGTCCTTTATGTTGAAAAATAAACATGTAAATAGTTTTTCATATTCAAATATATATTTCATCCAAATAAGGTTGGGGTGAACCCGACCCGTACCCAAAGAAAGAATTTCTTTTGACTCAAAACCGACAAAAAAATTTTCGGCGACTTCAACCTGGAACTTCAACCCAAACCTGACTCGAAACAAAAAAAAGTCTAGAATTTAATACAATCATGAAAAAATAATCCATAATCATATCTTTAATATGAATTCTATCTTTCATTAAGAAAAATAAACATGTAAAGAGACTCATTAATATTAAACTAGTATATATAATAGTTTTTATCTGATACAATAGTCTAGACTTTCTTTTGTGAAATTGAGTTAACCCAAACCCGGCCCATAAGTATCAAAACTCAACACCGACCTGAACCCAACCACAACAAAAATAGTTAGCTCCAACGCGAACTACAGGTTAGGTTTGGATATAATAGAGTTACTTAATCCGATGAAGGACTCTAATCTGAAACAATATTTTGGACACTTTTCGAAAAACCAGGTTAACTTAAAACGAACCATAAAAATCAAAACTCAATTCGAAACCAGAGCGATTATAGCCAGCCCAACTTGCAAAGAAAAAAAAATCTGTGGTAACCTGACCCCTCTGGTTTTTTATAAACTATCCTCAGGTCATTTTATAAAAACTAATTTGCAGCCGATTTAATGCAGGAGAGAATTGCCAAACTGACTCTACACCAAAGTCAAAATACACTAGTGTGCAAAACTAAAGCAACAAACACAAAATGCTAATTTCTGAACACGTGAGTACTCAAAAGGAAATTCTATAAAGAGCAAGTGTAGAAAAGAGGTACTACCCTAACAGCACGGCCAGTCGATGTGAAGTTCCCTTTGACGTCACACATGGTTAGAAGTGTCACAATCGCTACGGTGAATCAAAATATGGGATATTTCACTGTCTCATTATTACTCTCAAATGATTGTTAACACTGAAAAGTCACTGTGACTGTCGCTTTGTGATGGATCACCAAGTGACATTACAATGAAGTCACCTTCACCTTGTGATTATCAAGTCACTGTCAGTTGAAGACTGAACTTTGAAGTCATTGTGATGAATCACCAAATAATGTCACAATGAAGTCGCATGGTGACTTTCCGGTGATCAACACTCTATTGTGAAGTCATCATTGTACTCCTTTGTGAAAAGTCACCAGATGATTTTATTTTCTGTCACTTGGGAACTTGTCACAGAACAGCTATCATGATGACTTTACAATGGAGTGTCAAAATGACAGTCACATGAGAGTCACAAGATGACTTCATTGTAAAGTCACCTGGTGACTCATCAAAAAGCAGCAGTCATGGCGACTGTTCAGTGGAGTGACCAAATGAGACTAATGAAAGATATCACATTTCTGTTCATTGTAATGACTGTGACAATTGTGATGTCATGAACCCTTCACATCGACTGGCTGTTAGGGTAGTACCTATTTTCTACACTTGCTGTTTATAGAATTTCCTTTTGAGTACTCACGTGTTCAGAAATTAGCATTTTGTGTTTGTTGCTTAAGTTTTGCACACTAGTGTATTTTCCCAGATGACAATTAAATTTTGACTCCAATGGGGGAGAAGGGGGTATATGCCCCCGGACCTCCCTCTAGCGCCACTCTTGATGGTATATTAAAACACATTGTCAATTAACTATTTTACCCCATGCCATAGGGTAAAATAAGTATAATGCTTATTTAAAGCTTTCTATTTCTTGAATTAAATAAATAATTGCACATGAATCTGATTAAAAGTGTTCCTTAGAATGCTAAAACTATTAAACAACTGTCCCCTTACGCGAAAACACCTGCTCGCTAATGTTAATCCAATAGGACAGTTATTTTATAATATCTCATTTGCATTTCAATATTTTCAAACAATTTTTTTTTTTTTTTTTTTGTATTGGATAGCTGAGATTGATCTCTACAACTATCGTTTTTCACTTTTTTTTTTTTATAAGGAAAGGATACTTTCACTTATAAAACTGGTTCTGAAACTGAAAATAGCCTAATTAAAAAAAAACCTGCAAACAAAATAGAAAAAGTTAAAAAAAACGGTGGTTGTAGAGATAGATCTCAGCTATCCAATGCAAAAAAAAATCATTTAAAAATATTGAAATGCAAACGAGATATTGTAAAACAACTGTCCCATAGGATTAACATTGGCAAGCGGATGTTTTCGTGTGAGGGGACAGGACCCTTAAGAGAAGAATCTGGATCATGGTTCATTCAAGGATCAGAAAGGATAGCTACAATTTGGGATACATCAAACATGTCATCTTTCTCAGGAAACATGAACATCCCCTCTCTTTTGCAAACTTAACTATGTATTTCTGATTATTGCGATCACAAGAAATATCTAATTTATTGTCTTGTTCAAAAACTCTGACCTAAAATCCAATTTTGATAATTGTCCGCTATTATTACTATATAAATTGGATGAGTTTTTCTCATCTAAAGAAACAAAACCTCTTCTAAATAATCAATAACTTTTTCGGTAAAACTTTTAACAATGATTTAGTTATTATTTCGAGCTTCTATTACTCTTTTCTTTTTCCTGTCCCTTTTTAAAATTTCTTGTATAACAATTAGTACAAAGTAAGCCTAAAATTGAAATTTGCATGTTTTGCTTTTACTATATATTAATTTATCAAATTTAAATTTATTTTTAATAAGACTTAAGGTTTTCCTTATCATTATAACCAAGTCGTATCATCCAAAAATTTAAAATGGCTACTAAGTATAATAATATAGCAACAAATATTTTGTTATTCATTGAAAAATGATAACTGATACCTGTAACATACGAATTTGGCAAAACAAAATTACAATTTGTATTTTTTATAAATTTAATTTTTAAACCTAACAATTTCATGCCAGTACTTATTTTACTGAACCTGACCCTAAATATGTAAAAACGACAAAGTTATAGGTCTCTATGTTGGATTAAAATTAAAATTCGCTTTAGGATGCTAATTTTTAAAAACAACTGTAAAGTTGTAGATTTTCTGATAAGCAACACATTATTCCTTATAAAATAATGGTTATATTTTTATTCAAATTCTCTGTCAGGTGAAACCAATCAGGTACAGTAGACTCCCTCAAAATCCACACATTGTTAAAGATGTAAACAATGAAATTTACAGTAAAGATATAGTGGAAAAATTAAAAATTTTCTTATTTAATTTATCATTCCGTACACATTTTAATGTGAATTCTAACTAATATGATAGAATTCATGCTTTCTCATAAAAAAAGTACAGTAATCTCTCACTTATATGTCGCCTCTTTTATGCGTCTCTCCCTTTTATACGTTGATTTTCAGTAGTCCCGGATAAAGATATAGCAATGCAAAATTACTTTTTTTTTCATTTATGCGTCGCTCGCAACGTAAATGTATCTCTCATTTATGTGGTGGAGAAATTTCAAGTTTCCCTTGCCATTTCTTTCCATTATATACATGTCCTTTCTAGGGAATTTCACATCAACTTGTCAATTGGTTGTCTTTTTACATTTGTTTTTTGGACACTATTGTAAACTGCATTCTTGGGTCACACCCCTTCACACCTGCTATTTTTAAGAGAACTGTTACAAAAAAGCAGCCTTCATTCTGAAGAAATTTGAAAATGATACGTCTTATGCCAAAGATCAACCAGTATTAGGTGAAGAATGGAATGCCGTTTCTTGGTGGAATGATTAATTTTAACGATTTTGTAGATATTGATGAAAATGTAATAATACAAGAAAAGAGTCACAGAAATTAAAGATGATGCTAATGAAATGAATAAGATAACGAAGAAAATGTAGAAACACCATCCACCGACTTTTACAAAGACAATAGATGCTTTAGAAACCCTCCGTCACTACATCCAACAAACTGATTGATACATCTGGTTCAACATCTTAATATTTGAATGAATTCGAAAAAGCTATGTTTAGGGACAGACATCAATCTTATAAACAAACTTCAATTTTAGACTATTTAAAAAAATAGAGTATGTAATTAAAATTTTGAGATGTATGTATTTTAGATTTGAATTAGTAAACCTTTAACAATCTAAATAATTCATATTTTTCATTATTCTGCATGTTATTTAACCATTTAATGACGAATTTTGTCTTAACATGTATTTCAAAGGTAATTTTTACTCCGATTTCATTTATGAGTCTCCCATTTATGCATCGTTTTTGGTTAGTCCCTTGCACAGACATATAAGAGAGATTACTGTATACATTTATTTAAAAAAATTCACGATAACCCTGATATCAGTGGCAATCATGATCTTTTTGACCAAATACAATTATGTATTAATCAAGATTTTTGATTATTAAATATGACTAAATATGAAATAAAGCTTTATTATTTTACGATTTTGATGTAAATTATTAGTGTACCTATATGAGGAGATTGAATAATTCAAGAAATATTTGTCATGTCATTATTATACATATTTAGTTATACATTATTAATCATTTACTTGACCTTTACTTTTAATATTTTACTTTACTGTAAGCATTCATTATAATTTCAAGTTCATTATTGCATTCAAATTACTGTTTAAAAAATGTAAACAAAACAGTGACTTGAAATCTACAAAATTCTAAAACCTGCACAATCTCTGGTTGCAAGCTATGTGGATTTGAGGGAGTCTTCTGTACATTGCACTTTCACATGTCATGATTTTATTCTGCCTAATGGAAGTTAATAGTTATACAAGTATTTTCATTCAAATTTCTCAATGCCATTGAAAATAGTACTGACTCAGTTTTTAAGATAGAACATAGAAAATGAAGCACAACAAATCAAATGAAAGAATAAAAGTTTAGTATTTGTGTTGAAAATTACACAGTCTGATCAAAATTATATATGTGGAGAGCCTCTCTAGACAGCAAAAGTGTACAAGAAATTATATAGAAAAATCATAAACAAGTAATCTTGGTAAGTGGTACAACTAGGGCATTACAAATTTGATAAAACCTGATAGCCAGCAAAAAAAAATCCCTTCCCTGCCATTGATTTTCAAAAGGCACAAAAGTTTTTTTATGAATTAACTGAGAAAAAATAATAATAAGTCTAGTTTAGAATTATTAGTTACATAGTTTAGAATAGTACATAATTTAAAAAGATAATATAAACTATGTTTTCTAATTAAACTTATCCAAATGATATATCTCTGGAAAAAAAAAAAAGAAATACTGTAAAGGCGGAATTAACTGGCATGTTCGGGAAATGCTGATTGCCGAATGATTTAAATGTCTGGATAGTTGAGTGCTACAAAATCTATATCTGATGAAGGGGGCATCGATGATAGGAAAACAATTTTTTGCCTATTTTCCTGTTGATGTCAGTCCAGTAATTCTGATTTTATTATTTTAAAATTTGCATTTGATGAACTTATTTTTGCTAAATAAAAATTAAAAACATTTTTATTTGAATATAGTTTCTAAGTTTATTCCTTAATATTGGGGGAAGAGTGAAAAATCAGTTTACGCTCATTTCTCAGATTAATTTTTGTACCACCCCCTCCCCCCCCCCCCCCCCCTACCAAAAAAATAGTTAGATTAAATAACTTGGCGGCCATCTGGCGACTGCATTTATCAAGCTCTGGGTACAACTATAGTTATGATTTATTTTTTTTATTTTGCACACTGCATATGAATTTGTTAGTGTACATATGGTATTTATTTACTGAAAATTTTTAATTTCTTAAATTTCTCAGTAATTATTTACTAAAATACTTTGAATTCTAAAAATTTAAACAAAATTACGTTACAATATAACTGAAATTAAACATTTTAATTAGTTGCCATGTTACCATTATACCTAATTAGTAACAACCTTTTCACAATTTTAGTTCTTGATGAACAGTTTAAGTAGTATATTAAACTACTTTATATAGATTACAAATGTCAATCTTATAATTATGTTAAAACATGCTGCAAAACAAATAATTAATTTAAAATACAAAATGTATTAAAGTGAAGTGTTTACTAAAGAACATTCCAACTGCAATAAAAGAACAAAAATTATTGATAGTCTGTATATTACACGAATGACAATTTTCATATTTGCAAAGTGTTAAAAATTGAAATTGATAAAAAATTAAATGTTTGGAAAAAAGATTAACTGAATCAGATTCAACACTTTTTCGAGCAACCAACTTTTCAACTGATTTTAACTCCAACTTTTCTGCGTACAAACAAAAAGAATGTTTGCAATTGTCGCTGCAGAAGTTGGATGAAAAACCAGTACTAGTATTATAGATTTTTTTCTATAAATGTTTTTTCCTGATTGGCTCATTGGATGAAAAGTTACTGCTAGTAGAGATTTTTTAACAGCTATGATCAGGGTTCGGAGATACATATATATATCATGATATATATCCGATATTTATTTTTTAAATATCGTTAAGTTTGATATTTTCACTTATTTGATATCTATTTCAAAATATTGCATATAATATTTTTGATAGTTTCAGTCAAAACAAGTGTAAAGGAATTTTTTAACTGCTATTAGCTGTGTTGTTCTGTAGATAAAGAATTTTTGCTCTTATAGTGGCTTTTTTAGTTCCCTCCCCAAACAAAAACAAAAAACTTTTCTAAGCTTTATGCTTTAAGTTGAAGTTTTAAATGTAGAATCAATACTTATGTGGGACAATATTTACTTAGAAAAGATACTGAAAGATAAACTATTTAATTTAGATAAACTTGCACTTGCAGCTTCATTAGAAACAATTTTTGTTTGTTTTGGTTTTGCTCAGTTAAGCAGATCAAGCTTACTATATTTATGAACAAATTTTCCAATAAAAACTAATTATTTTGTTGTATAAAACATAAAATTTTCTTTAAACTTGATTACTAAATCTTAGTAGTTTGTTTTTTGTGTGTGTAAAAAGCAAATTGTGTCTGTATTCAATTAGTTTATCTTAAACTTTATTAAGAGGGGGGGAAAAATAGAAAAAGACATTTAGAATATTGTTTTATTAAGTTTTCATGCTAAATGACATATGTTTTAATGTCTAATTTATATTAACTCTAAAAATATTTATGATCATCAATAAGTTGACTATTTTGAAAATATTGGATATATATAAAAAATATCTGATATATATCAAAATATTGGATAAATTGATATTTTCGAACCCTGGCTATGACTAAAAAATTGGAGATATTGCTGATCTTTATCACAGTGCGTGTTAAGGCAATTTCCTGCAGAAAATCAGCTCAAAAATTTCCTGAAAAGTTGGTGAATCTGATAGCAACTTAAGAATTATAGACATTTTTTATGTGTCAATTTGTTTTGCATTGGACAAGGTAAAGAGCTTTATTGTTGGAAATGATGCCATTAGCACTGCTTAAATAAACCACAAAATAAATAAATAAAAATAAGAATTTCTGTAATAATTTTTGAAAATATAAAAATGTATGTCTTCATCTAAAATATATTTTTTGAGAAAAACAAATCCGATTAACCTCAGTGTTTTGTTTTTATTCAAAGTTTTTACTCTTTATTCTAATGTAATAAAGTATTCTTGTGTAGAATTTTTTGGATAAAATACAAAAAGCCATGGTTATCAATAATTACGTGTATGAAGTGATCTGGAATTCTGTTCCTGGTTAATTCCTGACCATTTAAAATTTAACTCCAATCCTGTTTATTTTTTATATGTAAAATACAGTAGATCTTTATGATGCAATTCTCCATATAATGCACAACTTCTCAGGTGTAAACAATGAGTTTTCAGTTAAGAAACACCTGAATTCTTCCATTATAAATAGTTGCTATTCTCTAGACTAGAATTTGATACATTAGTTCAACTTTATCTCCTTAATTCAGAGCTAATTACTGAAAAAAGTACTATGATTTGATACAGTTATGTTTGGACAATGTTTATAAAGTAAATTTAACAATGTGTGGAATGATCTATATTATGCAAAAAATTATAATCTGCACAACTCCTGATAATAAAGAAAACAATATAAAGACACTCTAATGTATTTTGGTATGTTTCACACATATTTGGCCATGTTTTACAAGCTTCATTTAATGATGTGTGAAATGTGACCTATATAATGCAAAATTCTATATAACACACAACCTCATGTTTTTAGGTTTGCATTATAAAGATCTTCTACTGTATTTACTTTTGAAGTGAGAAGGTACCACATTTACACAAAAAATTAAAAATTTACTGTTATTTTATTTTTTTAATATTGGGAATTTTTTTCATTTTTGATCATAAATTTCCCCAGATGACTATTTCTTCTTTTCCAAAATATTTTTAATTATTTCCTTAGTAAAATATTTTAAATAAATTTTAAATGTATGTTACAAAAAGACTGGTTTTATTATTTCTTTAGTGTGATATTCAAGATTTTAAAAGTAAAACCATAAATATACTTCCAATGCTGCAATTTTTTTTAAAACTGTTATTCTTAATTTAATAAATTATGTTTAAACCAATATACAGTATACTTTGTCTACGGCAAAATCGATTAGGATAAAAAAGTATTCTGTTGTAGGTAGTATTCTGCCTCAGACGGAGTTTATTGTAAATTCCATGAATTTGCCAGAACTTTAAAATCTTTCCACATCAGAGTTTACTGTATTTGTTCCGCTTTCTCATACAATGCGCATACTGAAACATTTATTTTTTTCTTCTATCAATTCTTTTCTTTCATCTATTATTTGTTTTTATTTACCTTTTCACCCATTACAGTAAAATGGTGGAGGTTCCAAAAATGGTGACCGTAAAATCCCGTTAATCCGCCCCCCTAAACGTGACGGAAAATCGTAAAATAATCAGAGGGGGGGGGGGGGGGGGGCGCTTACATGGTATTAGTTGTAGTATATGATATTTATGGGTGTGGGGGGGATGCTATTGGCCGATCGTCGCAAAGTATGCATTATTTTAATAAAGTGACAAAAGAAAAACATTTTGAACAAAAAAATTATATACAAAATAGAAAAACAGTATAACTTCACAATTAATGGCGATTTCAGATTATAGAAAATTCTGGATTTCAGAAGCTTTAAAACTGGAATGCATTTAGATAAATAATAACACTAATATCTGTCATTAATACTGTAACAGAAAAATAAAAGGAGCTTAATAATTTAAAATAATTAAAAAACACTGAGAAATTGCAGTTGAAAATGTTCTGAAATACTTTCTAGAACTAGTAACATTTTATGTGGTGTTGCCATCTGTTGTAAATTAGGAAGATTAAATAACTGTTTTTTTTAAAATCATAATTTCATATCTATAAATGCTAAATAAATAATACAAATCACAAAAACTGAGAGCATAAAGAACGAATTGGTAGTGTTGCCAGATTTTTAAAACAAAAAACATTGCTACCACAAAGATACCCCAAAATACGCTACAAATTAAACTGTGGCGCCATCTACTGATCAGTCAATCGATAAATTTTTTGTAATTGGTTTTCATAATAAAGCTAAATACGACTATAAATTCTTCGATAAAATTTTTTCAATTTTTCAATTTGTGTACAGAGTGGGAGGGGGGGCGCTTAATCGGGAAGGGTGGATTAACGGAATTTTATGGTATGTTGCCAATTGCCGTGTTTTATTGAACACAGTTTGCTGGAAATGTAATGTTACTGTTTTATGCTGGTTTGTTCTTCAGACTATTATATAATAAATATTATAGATTGCAAATTAAAATAACTATTCTTTTAAGTTTGCAATGTATTATTTGACAATTTACTGTGTGATATGAAAAAAAAAAAGTATTTTTGTTTAAGTTGTTTTTTGTTTCTTGTATTTTGGTATATGCATATAAATATTTTCTGAACATTTGGTACAAATTCAACAGTTGGAGTATTATAGTTGAAGTTTATGCCAACAGAGCGAAAAATGTTTCGGAATTCAAGACTCAAATCTGGGTACCTTGGCTTGCCGTGTTGAAAAAACTTTCCTTCTTTCATTATGACCTAATAACATTGTACACAGGAGTTTCCATGTTACATCACACTTTCCTCGGTACTTCTCTATTATCCTGTTGACCACTTTTCCTAACAAAAAACTACCGCCAAACTGTAACGCCAAATAAACAGGAGAATGTTGCCATTGGAATATCAAAATAAATAAGTAAATGAAATATAAGAATTTAAGGACACAATTGTTATTTTAATTAATGAAATAACTAATAAATCAGTAAAACATAATGAAAAATACACGGAAATGTCGAATTAAAAACCACTTGATGACGTAACAAACACGTATAAATGCATCTGACATCAAGTGATTGGGACTGCATTTTTGTCGTTTAATCTTATAGTTTGGCGATAGTTTTTTGTTATGAAAAGTGGTTGACAGGATAATACAGAAGTACCCTTTCATCATATAAATGCTATAGTTATAGCTTGGATGAATGAAATTAGCAATGCAGTTTGCGGACATGTCTAACAAATAAGAGTGAATTATGCTGGAGAGGATATCATTTGGGTAGCCCAGTAGAAAGAGCATTGGCACGGCAAGCCAAGGTACTCAGGTTCAAGTCCTGGCTTGCATATTTTTTTGCTCCATTGGAATAAACCTCAACTATGATACTCCAACCATTGAATATGAGGCACAGATGTCATATATGCACCACGTTGGCGCGATTTTTTCCTCTGCCAATTTGCCAAAAACTTTGTTTTTGAATATTAGTTACAAATAGCATGCAATAATAGCACGTGACTTTTTTTTATTTCAATATAACAATAAAATAACGTAATAAATAAAATAGCTTCTATTATTTTTAAAAAAGGAAATAAAAATAAATAAATGATAGTTTGATATAAATAAAGATTGATATACACATTATGGAACCATGTATCCGGAATCCAGTTAACCAGAATGATATATCCAATTGACTGATTGCAGAATCTTTCCAGAAAAAAGTGCCATGTAGTACCAGTTTGACATGTGCATTGCTTGATAGATTACCACATGCACTGCACAACTTGATCGATATCTAGGATTTGAAATGAAAGCATATTTAGTTGGATATTGAGAATTTTGAGTTTTATGCAATGCAGTATTATTGTTTTCAAGGTATAGCCTTCTTTCAAACTCTGATTAATCATTGGTCTTGATAGGATCTGAGCCTTAATCAGAGTAATCTAATACTAGTCTGAAACCAGTAACAATGTTACAGCCCCATGTGTTCTACAAATCTCATCAAATGGATGTTGCTTTAATATCCAACCAGTTATCCGGAATACATCTGACCCCGACCATTCTGGATAAATGGTTCTATACTGTACATAATAAAAATAATTTATAGAATTAAAATAAAAAATAAAAGTAAATCAACAACAATATAAACAAAATAACCGGGTTACCATGTGAGGCATAAAATTGCCATTTTGTTGCAATCGCGCCAACGTGGTGTGTATATATGACATCTGTGCTGAATATGATTTACCTAGTTGAAAAAACTATCCTGTCTTCATTATTTGGTACATATTTCCTAAACAATCTGAAAGTATGTAAATATTTCCTCATAAATAAGTGCTTTCATATTTTTGCTACATTTGAAACCACCATTGTTGTCAACATTGCTATTGTTTGATGCAAAGTTTGGAACTTTTAGCCACAAATATCTTGTTTAAGTTTATTTAAAAAATCTATTAAAGGGAAGAGTTACATATCCTGCGCCGGGTGGCGCGATTGGAGAAAAAATCCAAAATGGTGCAAAATGCAGTCTTAGCATCTTTCCAAATTTTCAAGATGGCAGAAAAACATGCTTTTTAAATATTTATAAACATACGTTTAATAAATCGTGTTTTTGCACTATCTTAAAAAAATAAGTGCAGTGCTAAAACAAAATTTTATCGTCATTTTTGATATTTTAAAAAGGAATGAAAATACATAAACATATTTAATAAACTTCAGAAGCCTTTTTATAATAAATAACAGTTACTGTCAGGGAGGTATACTGTAAACAATTAATAAACAAACAAAAAACCCAACTTAAAATAACTTGTGAAAATCTCAAGAAAGATAATATCTCATATGAAAAGCACTTAAAATCATAAAATAGAGAAGTTGTCCACATAAAAATGCAAAAAATTGTACACTTTATATGAATCTTTTTTGTTTTTGATATTTTTGAAGGTAGAGATAAAAATAAATAAAAATCTCGTTCACAACTGTCATTACAATTTATATACAATATATAATATATAGTATATATATATATATATATATATATATATATATATATAAAGTATTATTAATAATTAATATTATATATATATGTACAAAATAGAAAAATATCTATAAAAAAGGCACAAAGAATATATTTACATAATATTACATCTACAGAAAAAAATATCGTTTAAATAAAAGCAACCCAAAGGCTGAAGATCGCAACTACCATACCAAAACATTTATCGCCAAACAAAAACTCACCAAATCTACCGGTACAGGATAATGGAACTCTTCCCCAATTAAATATTCAAAATTATTTTAGACATGAATACATGCATAATGAATGATGCACTATAAAAACTCTAAACAAATATATAAAATAACTGTTCACCAAAGTACATTAAGATATATTTATTAAAATTCAATAATAAAAAGATGAGCTGCTTGTCAATACAGATACACAAGCTTTTAAAGAAAATAAGAAAATATATGCATGATGTTGCTAACACATTTGTTAACTGAAAAAGTTGACAAATTATTAAACAGCTTATAATGAATGAAATATATAATGATGTTAAAAGTAAAGTAACAAGGAATTATTCTTGTTTGTTAAATTTCAATAGCACAAAAGCCAACAGATATATTCAAAGAAAATTTGGCATAAACAAGTTAAAAAGCAAGAAAATGAAAATCTCTTTCCTACCAAATATTGACTTTTTTCCCAGCATATTTTAAAAATAAATAAAAAGAAAGTTTTTTGCAGTACCCAAACATTAGAGCACTTGGGCTGTTGAATGGAATCGTTGAAAATTCTGGCAAGGGGTTTTATTATTCAAGGCAACTTTCTTGTGCTATTATAAAATTTATTATTTAATATAACATGTAAAGTCTTGTATAAACTCTAGATTATTACGCTTATTCATAGCAGATGCAGTTGCTTAAATGTGGCGTTTTAGCATATCTATCAACCCTCTTGAAATATTTCTGTGACAGTTAATTAATGCAACTTGTAGCAATGTTTTCCCTTCTTTATTATGAGAATTCATCACAGAAAAAAACTCATCAGGTTCAACTGCCATTATTTTTTTCATAATTTCTGAATTGCCATTTCTTGCATCAGCAAATAATTCTTCAATGAATGTCAGCAAACTTGAAACATTTTTACTACTTGCAAGATCAAGGGGAGTCTTGCATTGTTTATTTTCAATGTTAAAAACAGCACCATGTTTTAATAAAATTTTCACAATTTCGATAAAACCATTTTTTGCAGCAACGTGTAATGATGTAGTACCAGTGGATGTGGTTTTAGCATTAATGAAGTCATTTAGTTTTTCATGACTTGCATGCTGTAACAAAATTTCAATTATTTCTTTTTTCCCTTTAGATGCAGCAGTGTGTAATGGCGTATTACCTTTATTTGTAATTTGAGTTACATCCGCTCCATGTTTCAGTAAAATATTGATAACACCCATCTGTTCATTGCTTACAGCATAATGTAATGCTGTTCTACCGTCAATATCTTTATCATTAACATTAGTTCCAGCAGTCAATAACTGTTGCACAACTTGAATATTACCATTACTAGCAGCACTGTAAATATCTTTTATTTCATGCTGAAGCATATCCAATGTATCAGCATTAAATTCAGCTCCTGCATTTAATAATTTTTTCGCAGCTGCATGAAAATCACCATTACTAACAGCACTATAAATATCTTTTTTCAGATGCTGAAACACATCTGATGTACCATCATTAATATCAGCTCCAGTATTCAATAATTTTCGCAGAGCTGCATGAAGATCCTCTGTACTAGCAGCACTAATGTCTTTTTTCAGATGCTGGAGCATATCTAACGTACCATCATTAACATCAGCTCCAGTATTCAACAATTTTTCCACAGCTGAATGAAGATCGCTACTAGCAGCACCATGAATGTCTTTTTCTAGATGCTGAAGCACCTCAGATGTATCTCTACCTTCAAGTTTAAATATCTCATCGATCATTTTAAGTTTTTCTGAAATGTCCAAAACAATTGGATGATTGTAACCCAAAGCTAGTTTAGACTCAGCCAGAACTTCTGTAAAAACTTGAAGTGCTTTTGTCCATTTTGTTTGATTAAAGAAGATATTTGCTAGATTATACTTTGTATACAATGTATCAGGATGATTTGGTCCTAAAACAGTCTTCTGAATATCTAATAGTTCTTGATGAGTCTTGATAGATTCCCGATATTTCTTTTGATTTGCAAGTACACCAGCTATGCCAGATAATGTCTTTAAAGTACTGTAATGATTCATGCCTAAGACTTCTTTCTTTTTATTATACACATTTTTATAGATTTCAAGAGCTTCTTCATATTTACCTTGATTCGCTAAAACCATAGCTATGTTATTTTCAGCCTGTAAAACAGCTGGGTCATTAGGATTCTTTTCTTTTCTTTTTTCAAAAACTTCTTTATTTATACTTAGTGCTTCATCACATTTCCCTAACTTTTCTAGTACTAATGCCATATAAAACTGAGTCTCTAAGGTGTCATCGTGGTTTGGTCCAAGCATCTCTTTTTGCCTTTGGAAAACATCTTGAAAAATATTCAAAGCTTCATCATTTCTTCCCAGTAAATGCAATACAAGAGCAACAGAGCTTTTGGTACTTAAAGTGTCTTTGTAATTAAATCCCAAAATTTCTTCTTGTTTCTGAAAAATTTCTTCATACATGCTTAAAGCCTTTTGATAATCTCCAAGTTTAAAAAAGGCTTTGGCTAGGTATATCTGAATATCTAAAGTACCTGGGTTATCTGGTCCCAACAACTGTTTCCTTTTTTCATACATAGTTTTGAACATAAATAAAGCCTTTTGGATATTACCTTGTTCTAAGAGCAGTTCAGCTTCTTTAATGTTAATATATACATTATCTTGTAATACTTGTTTTAAAGATTCAACGTCAGTAAACTCACTAAGCATTGCAACAACAATTAATGTTTTATGTTCTTCATTATGAGCACCCATTATTGCCTTAATTTTGCTAACATCCTTTATTTTATTTAATTTCTTTACAATTGTTGAATTACCTGTTTTTACATTTTGAAATGATTTATCTATTAATTTAAAAAGACCAATTATGTCTTTATCTGTGGTAAGATTTTCTGGTGTTTTACCACTATGTGAAACAGCATTATATATTGCACCACTGTATAATAAAGCTTTGGCAATTTTCAAATGAGAAAATTTAGCAGCATAATGCAAAGGAGTGTATCTGTCATTGTCAACTACATTAGGGTTAGCTTTATATTCTAACAGAATATTAACAATTCTATCATAACCTTTCCAAGTAGCGTAATGTAAACATGTTAAGCCATTTGCATATCTGACATCAACTACAGCTCCTGCTTTGATAAATTTCTCAACTTCTGAAGGATTGTTAGATTTTACAGCTTCATACAGCTTCTCAATAGATGTAAAAAAATTACTGACACCTTTATTATGTGGCGTTTCAAAAATTCTCCCGAAAGATTTCTCAACAAATTTGCACTGAACATTTTTTTTATATATGGCATCATTTTTCAATAAAAATTCAATAATGTCTTTATATCCAAAAGCAGTAGCCATAATCAAAGGACTACAGCCATTACGATCCACTGCATTCACATTAGCACCTTGTGCAATCAAATACTTCAAAACTTCTAAATGATTTTTCATTGCAGCATAATGTAACAACGTTTGATTATCTGTTCCAGTGTCATTAATATTTGATCCCACACCAAGAAAATATTTTACAGCATCTAAAAATCCTTCTCTGGCAGCAATGTGTATTGGCTTTGAATCAGAAGAATTTCTAGCATTTATATTAGAACCTTGATTCACAAGAAATTTCACAATTTCAAGATTATTTCCTTGAGCTGCAATATGCAACACTGTCCAATCACGATCACCTTTAGCATTCAAGTCTATCTTCTGGTAATCAAATAACAGTTTTACAACTTGTAAATGACCATATGAAACTGCAAATTCAAATGGTGTTCTATTTTGATAATCTTTAACATTAACATCAACCTCCTTATCAAGTAAAATTTTTACAACATTAATATGACCTTGTGCTGCTGCTGCATGTAAAGGAGTAAGACCTTCATCATTTACAACAGTGACACTTGCACCATTTGTAATGCACATTTTAACAATTTCTTCATACCCTTTTCTTACTGCAAGATATAATGGTGTTTCTTTGTGAATATTTATAGCATCAACTTTAGCTCCCCTCTTAATAAGAGTGTTCACTATTTCCTTATGACCTAGTTCTGCAGCAACATGTAGTAATGTACAATTTTTCTCATATTTAGTGTTAATTTGAGCTTTATTTTTAAGTAGAATTTCAAAAATATCTTTATTGCCAATAGAAACTGCAAATAATAAGGCTTCCTTTTGATCACTTGTGTTTGCCCCATTTCTAATCAGAATTTCTACCATTTCTGGGTTATTACACTTTACAGCAGATATCAATGGTGTAATGGAATCAGTCTTAACATTAACATCAGCATCATTTGCTATCAAAGTCTCAACAATTTCTTTAAAACCTGCTTCTACAGCAATATGTAATGGTGTTGAACCTTCTTTACTTTTGGCATTAATGTCAGCCTTATTTTTTATTAGAAGGTCAACAATATTTTTGTGGCATCCTGTAACAGCTGCATGTAATGGTGTAAGACCATCTCTGCTTCTACTATTAATGTTTGCATTATTTTTTATAAGCAAAAGTGCAGCATTCCTGTGGCCACCAAGTACAGCTGCCCGCAATGGCGTAAAACCATAAATATTTTTAGCATCCACTTCAGCTCCATTTTTTATTAAAAGACCAATCACATCTTTATTGCCATTCTGGGAAGCTGCATGTAATGTTGTATTGCCTTTGGTGTCTTGTGCATTAACCTTTGCTTTATTTTTTATAAGAATGTCAACAACATGTCTGTGTCCATTTAAAGCAGCTGCATGGAGTGGTGTTAGTTCACTTCCATCTTTAATGTTGACATTTGCTCCATATTTTATTAAAAGTTCAACTACTTTCTGCTGACCATCTAATGATGCATAATATAACGGCGTTGCACTTGACATATCTTTAGCATGAATATCTACACCATGATCCAGAAGGGCAATCACAATTCCTGTATGGCCACCTCGAGCTGCCATGTGCAATGGAGTTATACCTCCCCCATTTACAGCATTGGCACAAACTTCATATCCTAATAAAATTTTAACAATTTCTTCATGCCCTTCTCTAGCTGCATGATGCAAAGGTGTATTAGAGCAAATTTTATCAACAGCATTAACATCAGCACCATGCCTCAACAAAACATTAGATATTTCTAAATGGCCATTTTCAACAGCATAATGTAATGGTGTATAACCATTTATAACTCTAGCATTAACATTAGCTTTTCCAGAAATTAAAGCGTTGACTACTTCTAAATAACCATAGGATGCTGCAGCATGTAATGATGTCCAATTTCGATCATTTCTTGCATTTACATCTGCCCCATTCTCAAGAAAAATATTGAACAATTCCAAGTGTCCCCATTCTGCAGCGGTCTGTAAAGGAGTATAGCCAATCAAACATTCATAATCAACATCTAGTTTGTTTTCTAAAAATATTTTACATACATCAATACGATTATTAATTATTGCATAATATAAAGGTGGGAAAACACCTAGAATTTTACCATCGACAGTTTTAGCTCCATATTTCAATAAAACTTCAACAGCTTCTTTGTGACCATTTTCAGCAGCATAATGTAGTGATGTTTTGCCATATTTGTCTACATCATCAACACTTAAACCTACATCCATAATGAGATATTCTACAATATTATCTCTTCCATATGCAGCAGCAATATGTAATGGATTCTTACCATCGACATTTTTAGCATTAGGACTTATTTTATGTTGAAGGATAAATTTTACAATTTCTATACTGGATCCCTTAGCAGCAACATGTAATGTTGTCCATAAATTCAGTGTTCTGGCATTAATATCTGCTCCTCTTTTGAGAAAATCTTTTAACCTTTCTAAATTTCCATCCTCTAGAGCAGAAAACATTTCTTCTTTATTAATGATAGTAATCAAATGTTGACTGAATTTTTCTTTCACTTTGAAAGGGTCGTCAATCACTACTTTACCAATTTTCTTTTTTCCCAATGTATTTTTTTCAGTTAATTTTTTAGCATTCAAAACAATTGACATTGATGGATCAACCAAAAATTCATCAACTAAAACATTATCATGAGCCAGATGATTACGTAAGCATTTACCAGTTAATAAAGGAGTGTTATCATCTAAATAAAGTACATTGTTTTCCAAATAATGTTGAGAGCAACCTAATATTGACATTATATCCAGAACAAGCATTTCTACAACAGTTTGCAATTTTTTATCTTTTTTATACAAAGATAATTTTTCAATTGATTGATCATTTAATGAATTAGTGCTTAAAAAATTTTTCAACTCTGACAATTTTGATGAAAGTTGATTACTTTCTTCTTTAGTTACGTTAGTCTTCTTTTTCTGATATTTGGAATTAAAAGAACATCTTTCATTTAGATTTGTTCTTAGTTCTTCAATCCATTTGATGTCGCTAGTTTCATATTCAGCTATAAAAAAAATTTCCAAAACTAATCTTCTTATTTCATCAAGGTATTCGTTCTGCATTCTTAATTTAGCACTATGAAATATTTTCAGGGACAATTCGGCAATTTCCTTAAAATCAGATGTCTTAACTTCAGGAAGAACATTCTTTAAAACTACATTAGCACGTAATTTCATCAATTTAAAATCCTTATGATCAATAGGAGGACTATAAGAAAAGGCTTTCAGTGCTGCATATCCTTTGACATAATCAATCATAATATCTTTGGATTTAGATTTAGCAAACCTAATAACAGTATTAATTTTATTAATCAAGTCTTTTTCATAAAGGCTCTTTTTTGATATATTACTACTTAATTCATTAATAAGCTTCTCAATTTTCAAAAGTTCTGACATTTCAAAATTTTCCTGGATTTGATGTTCTAATTTAGCATTTTCAAGTACTTTTATAACATCGCTTATTTCATCAAAGTTTTTACTGCTAATGATTTTGTTTAGAAGCATTTTGATAACTTTAATTTTCTTTTTATAAAGAATATTAGCAATTACATCACCGACTTTTTTAGCATCATTTTGAATGCCTGTGAAAAATTTGACATCCGTGTTCTCCTCAATTTCTGTCCTCTTAGATAAAGAATCAGCATGCGATAATGAATTGCGCAAATCTATTATTACTTCTCTTGTATTCCTTTGCAATGACTGTAGAAGAAGTTCAGCTGTTGCAGTCGATAAATTAGGAGATTCAAGAGAATTTTTTAAATATTCACCAATAACTTGCAAAACTCGAGTGATAATTAAATGGCTTTCCCTTTCCTTAGGTGAAAGTGATAATGCCAACTTAATATAAGTATTTATTCTTTCCAAAGAATAAATGTCTCTGATTTGCTGATAATCATTATATAATTCAACAAATTGAGGATAGTTGTTAGTTATATCCCGAATAATTTTCTCACGCTTTGAATTTGGGAGTTTTGCAAGTGCACCGATGCTTACAGATTCAATATTATTCTTTATTTCTGAAAGTTGCTTAGCAAAATTTTCCAAATGATTAAGCATTTTATTTTTATCCAATAATGCATGATAAAACAGATTCATTTCCTGTTGCTTTGAGTGAGAAGAAACAAAAATGACTAAGCAAAATTCCATTTCTTCCCATGGTAATTTATCATAAGTTGACTTCAATTTTCGCTTTAGTATATGAATATTTTGTGCAATGGATTTAGCTACAAATAAAAATTTTTCATCCATTACTTCTGCATTTGCATAGTCATCTTTAAGCAAATTAAAATGCTGAAGCACCAATTCAATCCTTTCTTTAATATTATCATGATTACGTTTAATATTTTGGTTTTGATTCAAAGAGTTAGAGAAAAAACGTAGGTCAATTAACTTACTTTCAACACAAATTTCCATTTCATCTGATAAAGGAACATTCTTTAATTTTAACTCTTCAAAAGCCATAGAAAGGATTTCATCTAATTCTTGAGAATGTGCAGAAAAATAATTACCTGGCCAGTTAATGAGCATATTAACAAGTTCAATATTTCCTGAACGTATAGCATAATAAAAAGCATTAAAGCCTGACTCATCTTCATCCGTAGGTGATATAGTGGATTTTCCTACAACTATGGATAAGTTATATAAAATTCCACTGCAGCGGCCAAATAAATGTTTTAGAATCTCAACTTTATTGTGTTTACAAGTCAAAATAACTAAGTTAGTACTTCTGATTGGGTTATCGACATCATCATAGTAATCTTTCAAATTTGCTGATTTTTCAGCACTAGAAATGTAAAGAATAGCATTGCATAATACCAGAAAATTATCAATATTATTCGCTAATATGGTCTTCTCAAGTTCAACCAGAATTTTCAAATAGAGGTCTTTTGCGTGTTTTTCATCATACTTTAAGTATTCCTTTAAAAATTCTTCTTGAGATTCTGAAGTCAAGAGTTTAAGTTGATAAAAACCAGTTTGTTCCATTGGTATAAGCATTCGGTGAGACATTGTCAAATGCAAAATTGTTATAAGCCTAGCTTCGAATAACAGTTTAAAGGTAATTTGGCATATTTTATGAGAAAAGCAGAAGTGGTCCTACTTGCCAATTCTTATTAAAATAAATTCGAAATGAAATATACTGCCAGTAAATAAAATGACAATACTGAATCAATATTCAGTATTTTCTTTCTCAAAACTACCTCTGTTTAAAAATTAAATTCCTTTCTGACGCAGCAGTTCGGAAAGAAAATATTCCAGAACAACTTTTGCGAACCGAAACTAAAACCTGACCGCGGTTGATCGATGAGAATTCGAAGGCGTTGATAGGGTAGAAGGATGGATATGAATGAATCACGTAGAGATTTTTTATTCCAAGTTTTCTCATTCGATTCAAAGAACCATAATTACATTTCAATAGTTGGCAACTTTATGGTAAACAACTTTAAAGTACTTGTATTGTAAGCATATTGTAAAATATATATTGAGTGAGATTTTGATGATTAGTTAAGACTTTTTTATGATCAAATTCGTTGCATTCGAAGTAATAGTCGTCAAATTGATATTAATGATAGTCAATCATCGGTGTAATTGCATTTATCAATTCGAGTTTAAAGAAATAATGTGTAATGTTTGCAATATCATAAAACCACAAATATTTAAAACATCAATTTCTGTTTTATTTTTATTTTTTATTGAAATGCAATCACATTAATTATTAAAAACAATTTTAGGAATAACTGTGATAAAACAAAACGTGCGACGAATAATTAAATGAACATAGAAGTTGAATAAAACTTCTGTTTAAAGGAACCGGATCCAAAATGAAACTTTTAAGGGACCCTATATTTCTTTCAAAAAAAAAAAAAAAAAAAAAAAAAAAAAAAAAGACAATGTGTAAGTCTCGGGGGAGGGGGGGGGGGATATAAGCGTAAAAACCAGGGACAAACCAAAGTGCAAAAACTTTCGCTTTTTTTTTTCTTTTAAATGAACAAAAAAGGGTATTTCAGTCTGCTTAGGGACAAATTTCAACCATGCACATTGCATGCCCGTGCCCTGCACCTAAGCCCCTAACCAGACATGTTTTAAAAAATGGGGTTTCTAAAAATTTTGCACCCGGACCTGCACTTAGCATCTCACGAAATGAAATTTAAAGATAGTTTTTTTTACCTTTGAAAAAATAGTGTATTTGTCCTCATTAAGGCAAAAGCCGATCCTTGTTCGGAGCCTCCTAAAAGAATGAGGCTCTCCCATAGCACCTCCCCCCTCCCCTGTTTCAAAAGGGCTGATTTCTAATTTAAAAAAAGTACCGGAGCTTTAAATATTCTGCGGTAATAACAACAGTGGTGTTCTTCTCCCCGTCCCCTCCACCTTCATATTTCATACATTATTTGCAAAATTTAAAATTAATTTCCTCTTCAGCAAATGAATTTTTTTAATATATATATATATTTTTTAACATACTTTGAGTAGGGTGAAACCCCCAGTTATTGACACCTAACCAGTAACTGACACTTCAGCAAAAGTCTAACTCAAATGAGCATTTTCTTATAAAATTCTGCAAAATATTGTCATCTAGTGGTAACTTATTTCTCTTAACTGTTATAACTTATTTTTCAGCTATTGGTTTTTCAAAAAAAAAAAGAAAAAAACAAGCTGGAAATTGTACGTCAAACGTGACAAATGAGGTGCGTTCGTACTGTAGCTAGCTATATAAATATTTAGATCTTGATGATTTTTAATTCTGTGAAATGAATGATATCGTCTGCAGATTAATTTCTGTAATAGAATAAGTATCTCGGTCGCTTGACGAAACTTCGGAAGCTCCTCTAACAAAAAAGCACCGATTTAAAAAAAAAATCAAATTTCTTAATAAATATTTTTATTAATAGCTTCTAAAGTTTTGATTCGATTTTCGTAAAATTTGAAATGTCTCGACAAAATTCTGCAAAGATAATATATCTTAAATTTCAAACCATTCAACTGGGTAGTTTTTGCGTTGTTATTATGCGAACGGACGGACAGACCAGACGGACGGACCAAGCGACGACAATAGGTGCTACGTATTTATATAATTACGAACGCACCTAAAAAGGGATGGTGTCAGTTACTGGAGATATTGACCATACTTATCATAAAAATTAATTTGTAGTAATAAAAAGTATATTTTTTCAAAATTTTGTCTACAATAATTTTTTAATGTATCTTTACTATATACTTTCATAAACAAAGATAAGTATAAAATAGATTTAAAACTTTGTAATAGTGATTTGAACAAGAAAAAATCGTTAAAGTGTCAGTTACTGGAAGTTTCACTCTATATCTATATGCATTTATAAATAATAAAATCTAATAAATGAACATGAACAGAGCAAAAATATTAAAATCAGGAGTGGGGAATTTTCGGAAAATCCTACTCGCCAAGAATTTATTTGGGTGCATCAAAAGATATTCCGTTTTTTGACTTTTCTTGACTCCCTGGCAGTTTGTTTAAGCTGATATACAACATGTCGTATGGCGTGTTTCGTGTGTCTTAGTTCCTCTGACCAGTGTTGAATTCAGACATTTTTCTCCGGGAGAGATTTCTGTGGCTCCGGGTGGGGGAATTATAGCGTTCCGGGAGGGGGAATTGCATTTTTTGACCATTAAAAGAAATATCAATCTGAAATCTTCCGGGAGGGACATTTCAGTGCTTCGAGGAGGTAATGCCCCCCCCCCTTTCCCCCGGGCCACCCCCTGAATTCAACGCTGCTTCTGACAGTTTCCGGATGCTAGTTGTTAGATTCTCCTCTATTTTCCGACGTCACGTTTGATTTCAAGAATGTAATCACCCCGTTTTGAGCTGTTCCGAGTTCCGACTCTAATTCTGTCCTGGCCTCCAATTTCTTGAATTTTGAGGAAAGTGTCAGTGGTTTTTAAGGTCTAATTTGAAAAAAATGCCTTAAGAGCCTACACTAGTCACGGGAAGAAACTCTCAAGCTAATGTTAAGTCTATGGGAAGGTTCTTGCGCGATTTCTCGCTCGCATTTTAATATTTTTAAATGATTTTTTTTGCATAGGATAGCTGAGGTCAATCTCTAACGTTGTTAGTTTTTACTTTTCCGATTTTTGTTGCAGTTTTTTTTATAAGCGGGCATTTTCAATTTTGAAACCGGTTCTGAAAGTGAAAGTGCCCTTATATAAAATAACTGGAACCAGAATCGAAAAGATAAAAACTAACAACGTTGGAGACTGACTTCAGCTATTTTATGCAAAAAAAGCATTTAAAAATATTAAAATATTACGAGCAAGAAATCGCGCTAGAACCTTCCCATAGACTTAACATTAGCTTGAGAGTTTTTTCGCATGACTGATGTAGGCTGTTAAGATGTATAAGATCTCAACATTCGTATCACCCATTATGTGACCAGAAATGAAAGAAAGATGTGTGTATGATTATAGAATACAGGGGGATATAGGTGTTCGTTAATGGGCAAAGTCAAACCGGGGGGGGGGACTTTTTGTGAAAACAGAGAAAAACCCATAACTTCTTAATTATGATACGTATTGAATCCGTTTAAAGTTATTATTACTTCTAGGAAAAGGGCCGAAAATTTCAGTATGACAGATTTTTGATATCATTAAAAATGGCCTCAAGGGGGGCGGGGAATAAGGGTTTAAGAAGAAAAAAATTCATAACTTCGTCAATTCTGAAGATATTAAATCTGCTTAAATTTATTATAAATCCTCTTAATATTATCTACAACTTTTATATTGACAAGTTTTTTATAGAACCAATCCTTACAGAAAAAAAAAATCCCTGCTGTCTCCGCCTACAGAGACACGTAGATTTCGAACTGAGCGGTCCGAACTGCTGCATCATGGCCAAAAGGTCATTTCTTCAGCAATTCTCAATAAACAGCCGCCTCACGGTTTGCGTCTTCGAAATCTACCTTTGCCTGTAGGCCGAGCCGTCAGGGATTTTTTTTTCTGTGTTATTTCCAGTAGCTGAAGGGTAGTCGAAGAACGGATAATAGAAACTGAACATTAAAAGAGTGACGGATAACAGAAGTTTCACCGCGCTTAAAAAAAAATACTTTCTGTTGAGAACTGCTGATTTGTCCAATAATAACAAGTAACTGTATTAATTAACTTCATTGAATGTCTTAAATTTAGAACCATTCTCAGAAAAATCCGAATACGCGATAAAAATAAAAACAAAATATCAAAACAATACCTGTTAAAATTTATTTTTTTCTCTCTCTCTTATTTTTAAGACCGTCCTACTGTTATATATTTAAAAAAAAAAAAAAAAAGTGTTAATACGTTTCAGACCACCATAAAACGTTGTACCTCTTGACTTATTGATCTAGAATTAGATTCTAGATTCCTTTGGAAATGCTGCGTTGACCTCAAAAATTTCTCCGTTCCGTTTTCCAAATGAAATATATTTCGAATCTTTTAATTAACTTTCAAACAGCGGGACGTAAAAAAGAAGCGTGTGCATGGAAGCGTGGAAGATCCACGTTCTACATCTCTTCCATTCCATGCTCGGTGGGATTTCACACTTCTTGTAAAATTAGTTGATTGTTAGTCTCAATATGCGAGAGAAAACAATATTGGTCAGTAGAGCATTTCGAAGGACAGGAGAGTTGTGTTGTTGAGAGGAGAGTGAACGGTTTTAAATCTTCGAAAAAAAAAAATCAATTTTCAGATTCCTTGCAAAACCGCTTATGTAGTTATAGTGTTCAGTGTCGGCGCATCGTCACGCGAGTTCCTGGCAAAGCCAGGCCCTTATTATCGCATGGGCAAATCGGGACTTTGCCCAGGGGCCCCCAAATCCATATATTAATTTATAAGATATTTACCCCCCCCCCCCCCCCCCCAAATTCCAACTCTGAAAATTTTCGAATACAGAATAAAAATTTTATTTTTAAAAGATTCTACTAAACTTTCTGAAAAACAAATTTAATTTTGAATTCACAGAGCTCAGTGCTTTCACAAAGCTAACCTCAACCACTCAATAGCAAAGCACCGCTCCGCTTTGGCTGCAAGCACAGAGCATAGAACATAATAGCTATATGCTTTATTAGCTAAATTGCCATCTTTTTAGATTTAGTGAAAAAACACTTTCTACTTGTGAAGTAGAATCTATTTGATTTGATATTATGTTGTATGTAGTACAACCATGATGTGTAGTACAAAATGTAAAAAAAAGTAACTTGATTAACTCATATTTACATGTTAGAGTATTTGACACTCTTCCATAAATTGAAGTTATTAAATTCACCTTAAAGTAATATAACAAGTAACTTGTTATATTACTTTACAAGTTGCTAAAGTTATACAAAAGAGTTTTGTTCTGTACAAAGAAAAAAAAGAGTATTTTTATTAATTAAGGTGCTTAATTTAGAATTGACGGAGCTTCTTCTATTTTCAGAATGTTCTTCTATTTAAAATCCAAGGTGCGAAAATATTGTTTATGCATCACGCATATGACTGATGACTGACCGTCAGTTTTATTTGAATAAAGTTGCAACTATTCAAATGGGGCCCTCTAATTTATCTTTGCCCAGGGCCCCAATTAGTCATGATCAGGGCCTGGGCAAAGCTAAGACTCCTGTAAGGGGATAGGAGCTCTAGGCAAAGCAAGCAAGTTAGTGGGCTCCAACATATACTGCAATGCAATACTGGAATAATAAAATATATTTTTAAATCGTATATATCATAAAATACTATATAATATAGTATATATCACATAAAATACTATATAACTACTAGTATCTACTTATAATAAAATGCAAGAGTAGGAAAGTGTTGGTAACCATGCCAGGTGCGACCACTCCGTTTTTCATATGCCAAACGGCCATTTTTACTCATTTTTTTTTTAAAATTAAAACTGCATAAAAGTGAGTAATTACCACTTCCCTGGGGCAATGAATCTTTTACGGTTAAGACTACATAATTCCATTATAGACAGGTTCCATTTTAATAGTTTACTATATTTTTATGTCCCGATTTAGGAACCATTGTCCCGTTGCTAATGCTGTGTCCATTGTTATTATGTCTCTGTCCTCTGTCCCATTTTTTTTCGGTCACTGGACCTGGGGCGAGACGACTACTTATAGTCTAGCTTCCACATAGTGGTGCAACGGAATTACATTTTGAAGGTTGGGAGGGGTGGGGGGAAATGAAGGGTTGTATTTGTACAGTTACAGGACCCATTATCCGGAAATCTCGGGACCGAAGGCTTTCCGGATTTTGGAATTTTCTGGATTTCGGGAGGGGGTACTCGAAATCCAGAATTCTCACAGTTATTTATCAAAAACATAAAAATAACAAAATTGAAACAATCACATGTAGAATATAAATAAAATCGTACCGTTTGCATTTTTTTAAACAAAAATTCCTGCATTGTTCAGTGGTAACAATGAATAAATAATAATAATAAAAAAAAAACGGTAACTAATATTATTTAATCTACCAGTTCTATCCTCTTTTACGTAGATTTCGTAAGAAATACTACCTATTACATTTCCCCTATGTTGGAATTTCCGGAAAATGTTTGCAGTTTCTACGTCGATCATGACTCCTAGAATCTAAAACCATCCCCAGTTCTTAACTTTATCTATCTGTCTATCTATCTCACTTTTTTATGGATACGATAACTTCCATAATTCTGCACAAATTTCTTCCAAACTGATACATAAACTCAAGGGGCCTAAAATCTCGGTCCAGTTCGTTAATGGGCAAAATCAGACCATGGGGGGGGGGGGGGATGTTTTTTTTTTGTGAAAACAGAAAAAACTCCATAACTTCTTAATTATAATACACATCGAATCGTTTAAAGTTATTGTTATTTCTACGAAAAGGGCCAAAAGTTTATGTATGACAGATTTTCGATATAATTAAAAATGGCCTCAACAGGTGGGGGGGATAAGGATTTAAGAAGAAAAAAATTCATAACTTCGTCAATTCACAAGATATCAAATTCGCTTAAATTCTTTATAAATCTTCTTAATATTACCTACAACTTTTATACTGACAAGTTTTTATAGGACTAACTCTTACAGCAATAAATAAATAAATAAAAAACAAAAATATCCCTGCCGGCTCCGCCTGCAGGCACAGGTAGATTTCGAAGTGGGTGGTCGCAACTGCCGCATCATGGCAAAAAGGTCATTTCTTCTGCAATTCCCAATGAACAGGCGCCCCACAGTCTGCATCTTAGAAATCTACCTGTGCCTGTAGGCCGAGCCGTCAGGGATTTTTTTTTTCTTTACAGTTGCATAATTTACATAAAAATGCTATTCAATATGTTTAATGTATTTTACTTCTTAAATAAATCAGTCAGTTTTGTTTGCTTTACCCGCTTTTACTTCTCTTTAACAAAAAGTTCTCGAATTTTATACATTTCGTTTACGAAACTTTAAACTCTTACGAAAAAATTTTAAACTAAAATTTGTCAAAAAATATCTATATTTATTTATTTTATTGGGGGGGGGGGGGGGGGGGAGGTTCGTGGTCTCCTGCCTATGCTACTGAAGTCACATATTATTTTAGTGGTTAATATGGTGAAGTTTTCAAAAGTCCATTTAATCAAAAGTATGTCCGGTTTCGACGAGTACAACGTCTATCATGCTTTAGATAGTAAAGTACATGATAAATAGCATTGTGTTGTCACACGCAAAACCCATAGTTCTCCTCCCGTACAAAGATGCATACATCGAGGAAATAATAAAATATTCAAACGATGTCCATCGGCAGCTTTTTAACACTTTCCAACGCAGTTGAAAAGTGTTTATGAATTCGGCTCGTCTCTCTGTCAATAGAGTCGGATCGTCATGCAATTGATATATGTTATTGACGCTTACTATGGCATGTTCGGTATTGAATATGAAGTGTGTAGCACTTATAGTTCATTTACAGGAACACTCAAAAGAATTCCGTTACATTACGGTCTATGGGGGAAAATCCTTTGCGTTTTTTTTTTTAATGATGTTACACAATTTCAAACATATTGTCTACAATATAGGCTTACTATAGAATGTGGTGTGCATAGCAATTATAGTTCCTTTACGGGGACATTCAAAAGAATTCCGTTACCTTACGGTCTATGAAGAAAAATCGTTTGCGGTTTATTTTAATAATGTTTCACTATTTTAAACATATTGAAATTGATATATATATGACTGAAATGCATTATAAGAGGCTTACTATTGTGGATATAGCATCCATTGTTCATTTACAAGGACACACAAAAGAATTCGGTACTGTCTTTTAACACTAATTGCTGGAAGCGCGTTTTCAGTTGCTGAATGCGTTTTTAAATGTAACTCTTTTTTTTTTATTTTTTTTATTTGATGTGTTATAAATGCTGTCGATCATATACAGGGCAGTACAAAAGTCCTCGAATACTTTTCCGTTTATTGACGGAAATTCCAGAAGGGGATTTTTGAAATTTTGCTATGCGTTTCCTAGCTGTACTAAAATTTATTCTATGTAGTATCTACAAATCTATAGATTATACAGGGCTGCACAAAAGAATTCGGATATTTTCGCGAATATTTTTGGTAATTCCTGAAATTGGGTTTTTATATGTGTTATGCGTTTTCCAAATTCTTTACTTACATATCATATTTCACTTTATTAAACGGTAAAGATTTGTAAAATTATTTTGGAAGGGTTGGAAAGTGTTACATAATCTATGCTTGATGCATGATTTTTCGTTCTTGTTTATTTGAACGATATGAGAGTTGAAATAAGGCGACCTCCCGGCACTCAGGATCAGTACCACTTCACACCATCAAAATTCAGGATCGAAAGCCGCCCCCCTTTTTTTTGAGATGCCAACAAATTTATCCGTGTCGACTGTCGACTCATACCGCCAAGAAGAATATCGTTAAAAAGAAATGCATATTAATTTTTTTTTTTTTAAACCAGAAGTCGCCAAACCGAACTACCATATTTTTCAGCTACGAAATAATAATTACATGTTTATCGAAATGGTCTTACACAATTCAGTTGATTGCATTCTGACATATTTATTATCTACTTAAATCTGTAGTATTTGATTCACAAGGAACTGCGTAAAAACGTGAAATACGAGAAATGAAATTATATTCGTTTATTAAGAAAATATCTTGAAAGATTTATAACCTTTTTATTATGATCTTAGCACAAATAATGTATAATAATTAAAGTTGGAATTGCATAATTTAGAGGCAGTACATGACCGTTAAGTAAAAATTTAGATAAATAAGGAAATTATTAATTTGAGTAATATACAGCGACGTTTGACAGCTATCTAACAGAAATGAATTGCAGATGTATCCAGAAATAGATGTTACATTTTATTTTGCTTTATTTCTTTAGTGATCCAAAAATGTATGTGCATAGGAAGTAGGAAGGCAATCAATCTCGCAGATGCAAAACTGATAATGATTTCATTTCTCACATTGAAAACCGCAAGCCTATTATAAAAGCGATTGGAAGAAGTTAGTACATTTACATTAACAAAGGGTCATTTTTAGCTGCGGCAAAAGAGTATGAAAGTTATTAAATTTTGAATAAAAGGAAAGGGAATTTCTTTTAACATGAAGCGCGATAGAATTAAAATTACCAAATGAAGAAATACAATTAATTTATAATATTTTAACTACAAATATAGTTAAACATTGAAACAATGGACTTAAAAGATTAGGAATCTGTATAACATTTTCGGAAATATTGAGGAATCTGTAAAGTTTTAGTAAAAATTTACAAATTTAGAAAATTTTCGAATAAAAATTTCCCCCGGATTTCGGGTTCTGGATTTTGGGATAATGGGTCCTATCAACTCAACACCTACTTAACTCTCTACAAAGCCAATACCTACTTGACTTTACAAAGCCTACGGACGAATTTGTGACGTCACTGTCCGACGACCGTTTCTCCCGATGGAACTTCGCGCCCTTCTTGCACGTTAAAAAATTAAGAATTGCTATTTATCTTATGAATTTTTCCACTACATGATTTTATTTTATAGACAATTAAATCAAACATTTATTTCTCATTTTCTTCCTACTTTGTAAAAAAAAAAAAAAAAGTAATTTTTTTCTTTTTCTATGTTTCTTTTTTTTCTTTGTTTCTTTTTTTTTTTTTTTTTTTTTTTTAAATGTATAAGAATTTGTTTAACGGTTTTTCAAATCTGATAAATTCAAATTTTGCCAAATACACATTAGTAAATAAAAGTTAATATTTTTCTGGAGATTTTTATTTACAGGAGTTAAATCACATTAATGTTTAAAGAGAAAAATAATAAAACATTAATTCATTAAAGAATAATTAAAAAGAGTAATTAAGCCAATTTGTAAATTTATTAATAATAATTATAGACCAGATATATCACACACACACACACACACACACACACACAAATATTCAAAATAATCTGTTTATGAAAATACTTTGTATTTTCAACATTTAATTTTCTGTTGCAAAATTGTTGAAAGTTCAGTTTATTTATTTAATTTTCTAAGATTGTTTATTTATGAATAAATATAATTGTTTATTCATTTCTGAAAAGTAATATTTAAATCTATTATTGAAAATTTCATTTTGTTTCTTTTTTTGTATGAAAATAGTTTTTATTTTCACTTTTTCTTCATTTATAAGATTAGCGTTTTACTTTGATAATTCTTAAATTTTCTGTGTATTTATTTACATAACTTTCTTCAAATATTACTTACCCATCATACGTAGTATAGGGTAAGTCTTGTAATCGTTTTGAAAATAGAAAATTTTTTTTTGACGGATTTACACGTTTCAGACACTGGAGATTCCGAAAAACATATTTTTAGAAAATTTTTTTTGCCGTCCGTCTGTGTGTCTGTAAACGCTCTATCTCCCGAAAAAATTGAGATAGAGACTTGCAATTTGGTATGTACTTAGTATGTAATAATGGGAAGAAGCCTATTTCATTTCAATAACCTCGATTAACCGGAGCAATTTTTTTCGGACTCTCGAAATATTCGTTCTGATGAAAGGTATATAAAAATTTTCGAAATTGTATATTTTAAGAAATGAATATAAAAGACAATAAAAAAACATAAATTTTGAATAAAGCATGAAGTCGATCGGATAATGAGTTGCCGAGATATTTGGAATCCTGTTTTCCACACTCTTCGATTTTTCATGACCCTGTATTTCATCCAAATTTCACTTCAAAGATATATTTTAATTAGAAATTTGACGCCTAATCAGATGCAATAAACCGCTAGTTAATAGGATTATTATTTTTGGAGTTACAAGGAAAAACCTCTTTCAAGCAATTCAGTAATCGAGCCTTTAAAGTTTGTGACGTCATCAAGCCACGATTTTATTTGAATTGCAATGCATTTTATAAGTAGTTTACACATTTTTATTTTAATATTTTACATTATGCATATCCATGATGGGTAAGTATTACGGTGGCCCCCAACGACTAGTTTTTACTTGCTTTTGATATATTGAACATAAATTATCTTAATATATCTAAGCATATCCATAAGCAAATCCGAGGCATATCATTAAATATTGTACAATTTTATTATTATTTATATTTTTAATTTTTGTTAAACTTTCAACTATATATATTTTTCAAGGGTCGATCCAGGCAAATTTTGGGCCTATTTATGGTCCCTTCACAAAATTCCACTTAATGAAACAGGTCTCTTCACAAAATTCTCTATAATAAAACAGGCCCCTTAACAAAATTCCTTTTAATGAAATAGGCTTTTTCACAAAAAATTCTATCCCATAAAAATTTACTATTTTTTAAATTTATTATTTTGTGACGTTTTAAAATATGTAATTTGCAAACAAACAAGTTCACCAAAGAGGAACACTTCAGCAAAAGGATTTTAAAAAGAATTTAATAAATGCTTGGTTCGAATTTGAGTATAACTGGTTTTCAACTTTCGTTACAAAATGTTATTAAAAAAAATATAATAAATTTCACAAAAAATAACATTACCTTTACTTTTCACAAAATGCCCCCCCCCCCCAAAAAAAAAAACCCTACATCGACCCCTGTTTTTTTATTGCATTATAAATTACATTTACATATCTTACTAATATACTATTTTTAGTACTTATTTTATAATTTAATTAAAATAACAAAAAAAAAAAAAATTCCCAAACAACTGCATCATTCTCAAAATATTAATAAATATGCCAGATAATATTGTATGCAATGCTATTTTGGTAACTATCAATAACGAATATTTTATTATCTGAATAAGACACATAAATAGAATAAAAAATTTAAATTAATTTCCTTAAGTTTTAAAATATCTTGAGGTGCAATAACTCGTTACCTTAAAGACAAAAATTTATGTTGTTTCAGGTTTAAGTTAAAATATAATATAGTAAAATAAATAAAGTACAACAATAATATTATGCAGCTTTAATGCAGTTCAAAGTTTAGTTTGATTGTTAAAATAATAATGAATATTTTATGATCTGAATATGATATGTATTATACATAAAGTAAAATATTAAATTTTAATTAAATTTGATAAGTTTTTAAAATAGTATAGTACGAAAAAATGGGAAATAAAATAAGACAAATATTATATAATTAAAATTTTAATAATATGCATTATTTCAAGTTGTTTAAACCAGGGATCTGTTTAGGAAGAAATTGGGTCCTTTAAAGGACACTTCACAAAATTTTTCATCTCCAAACAGGCCTTTCACAAAAATGTTCACCTTAAAACAGTCCCTTTCCAACATTCTTTGTCTTGAAAATAGGCCTTTACAAAAAAAATATTTCTATCCCTAAACTGAACTCCCTAAAAAGCTGTTCACAATTTCACAACAACAGGATGCTAGGGGAAAAAAAATTCTGAACACACCCCTGTAAACTTCAGTTTGATTATTAAAATTAAAAGAAATAATACACATTAGATTTTCCTATCTGATTAAAAACTATTTTTAGAATTTATTCTATAACATAATTAAAAAACGAAAATATAAGAAATATCAATAAAAAGAGCATAAATGCATTCCGAAGTAATAATTGTGTTTTTAAAGATATAAGCATTAAAAAAATATTACAAGGCGCTCGCGTTCCAAACACGTGGTAAATCTTATATTCAATATATCAAAAGCAGGCAAAAATATTAGAAACAAGTAATATAAATAAGTAAAAAAAATAATGCATACTTTTATATGCAAAGTTTTATTTTCTAGAAAAAAAGTGAACATATATTTATGATTTATCAATATAAAACATTTACCTTATAAATTGATTTCATATTATACCTATTATTATATTAAAAAATGCTTGAAAAGAACTAGCTAAGATTCCATTTCATTCACTATGAAAAACAGGGAATGATATGCTGTTACTGGTATGTGGGTCAGGGTCACGAAATTTGGACTGTAGATTGCTGTTATGGCCTAGGCAAGCAATAAGAAGGGATTTTTGAAAATCCCCCCTAAAGGGGGATTGAATGTTTTGGATAATTTTCCATATCTCAGCAGCAGTTATAGGTAGGAGCGTGAAATTCCAGAAAATAAATTTACTAAAAAAATAATTGAACACGTGTTTCAGAGATTTTAGAAATTCCCCTCCGAAGGGGGTTAAAGGGGGGGTCGAAACTTTTCGAAAATGTTAAAGAATGTGGCCATATCTCAGTAGCCGTTTTAAGTAGGAGCGTGAAATTCCAGAAAATACATTTACAAAAAAAAATTGAACACGTGTTTCAGCGATTTTAGAAATCCCCCCCCCCCCCCCCTTAAGGGAGTTAAAGGGATGATCGAATGTTTTTGGTCATTTCGCCATATCTCAGCAGCAGTTATAGATAGGAGCGCGAAAATCAGGAAAACAAATCTACTAAAAAAAATGATTAAACGTGTATATCGGCGATTTTAGAAATTCCCCACCCGAAGGGGTTAAAGGGGGGTAGTCGAATGTTTTAGGTCATTTAGCCATATCTCAGCAGCAATTTTAGTTAAGAGCGTAAAAATCAGGAAAACAAATCTACTAAAAAAAATGATTAAACATGAATTTCAGCGATTTTGGAAATTCCCCAAGAAGGGGATTAAACGGGGGGGGGGGGATGTTTTAGGTCATTTCGCCATATCTCAGCAGAAGTTTTATGTAGGAGCGCGAAATTAAGGAAAACAAATCTACTAAAAAATTGGTTAAACACATATTTCAGCGATTTTAGCCAACGGGGGTTAAAGGGGGGGTGGGGGTGTCGAATGTTTTAGATCATTTCGTCATATCTCAGCAGCAGTTTTAGTTAGGAGCGCGAAAATCAGGAAAAAAAAATCTAATAAAAAAATGAATAAAACACGTATTTCAGCAATTTTGGAAATTCCCCTCAGAATGGGGTTAAGGGGGGGGGGGGGGTCGAATTTTTTAGGTCATTTCACCATATCTCAGCAGTAGTTTTATGTAGGGGGCGAAATTAATGAAAACGAATCTACTAAAAAATTGGTTAAACACGTATTTCGGCGATTTTGGAAATTCCCCCAGAAGGGGGTTAGGGGTGGTCGAATGTTTTAGGTCATTTGCCATATCTCAGCAGTAATTTTAGTTAAGTGCTCGAAAATAAGGAAAACAAATCTACTAAAAAAATGATTAAACATGAATTTCAGCGATTTTGGAAATTCCCCCAAGAAGGGGGTTAAAGGGGGGGGGGGAGTCGAATGTTTTAGATCATTTCGCCATATCTCAGCTGCAGTTTTAGGTAGGAGCGCGAAAATTAGGAAAACAAATCTATTAAAAAAATTATTATACATGTAAGTAGTAGTCATATGAGGGTGCTGGCTCACTTGGTGGTGTGTGGTGGGAGCTTCTGTTACAGTATGATATAAAAATAACACCTTGAAACGTAGAATAGGTCGTAAGGATGTACTATAGGAGGAGGGTCTAAATATGAGGGCTAATTTTTGAGGGGGGGGGGGGCTTATTTTTATTTATATCAAATTTAAATGTCAGATTGAAGTCTGCTATAGGAGGGGTATTTTTGAAGGAGCGGCCTACTTTTTTTAATGGGGCTTAATTTTAAGGGGGGAACTTTATTATTTTTTTGGTGTCGCCATCTATCGGTAGGGAATGTAATAACTGAAGTTTAAAATAGGTTTTCTTGAAAAGATTTCACTGGGGATTGAACCCGGACTCAAAATAGTTTCTTGACTTGATAATTTGTGGTAGGTTTAACTGATCAAGCGAAGAAGCTATATCTGTATGTCGAGATTTTAAGTGTTTAAAGAGAGGTATCGTGAGTGTGACGTATCATCTGTTAAAATGACTGCGAGAGAAGACGTGATTAGCGTCATGTGTCTTTATATAACGGTCTGCATTGTGTTTTCGCTCATTTATGTGTGTACCGGATGTGAAAAGTTTAAGGTTTATTTTATACTGAATTTAAATGAAACCGGAAATTTATTTTTTTCGATATGATTCGATTGAATATTAACATATTTCTTCTAAAATGTATAGTGGAAGCAATGGTAAAAAGAAGACATCTTTAGGGTATTTAAGTACTGTTTTTATTGTGTTTGGTGTAGAAAGCATAAGAAGGCATAGTTTAAAAAACAAATTCAATTTTATTAATAATTTTCCCAATGTAATACATGTGGACCCACTTTTCGCTTTTTAGCGGGTTTTGACAAATCTAATGCAGAATCTTGTTTAATGTTTGTTGACAAATATTTATTTTTAATAAAATTTCGCGGGACATTCATTTTGTTTAATGTTTCTAATAATTCGTTCTGTGCCTTGATCGGTTTTCTTTTATTCACAGAAAACAAAAGATTAAATAAATCTGCCAAGTTCGATTCGGGGATAGGTTTTCCTTCGAAACTTACAGTCAAATTTTTTTCCTATCGAAATTTTCTTGGATGTGCCATGACAAACTGATCTAATGCTTTGATAATTTAGGATAGCTTTAACTGTTCAAGATATGATATCATGGTGGTTAGATTACAGATATTTGTGATTGGAATAACGTGATTTTCAATTTTTGCCTGTTTAATTTCAATTATATTGTGAAATGAGGGTTTTTTTTTTTAAAGATAATGTTAACTTTTTGCGATTATGTTGTAACAGACTGCTTTCATTAAAAGTGTATTTTAGAATTGTAAACTACAATTTTGAAATTTTCGTCTGTTTGGTAAAAAAGCACAGGAAAATAAATAAAAGTATTAAAAAAATAAGAAGAACAACTGTTCAAAAATATAATAACAACTAAACAATTGATCAAAAATAATAATAACTGTTCAAAAATAATAAAAACTGTTTAAAAAATAATAACAACTGTTAAAAAATAATAAACGATTGACTCTATACAACCAACATTTAAAAAAAAAAAAAGATAATCGAATCTAGTTTTTTCTAACATGACTTATTTGAAATATTCACTTTTTCTAGTTAGATTTATAACACATAAGTGATTCGATCAGTAAAATATTATTTATAAAAGCACTAAATACGAGATTAATAAGAATTTTTAACTTACAAACATATGAACTTCTGATACACAAGTGATTCGACCAGTAAAATATTATTTATAAAAGCATTAAATACGAGAATTTTCGGCTTACAGTTGTACAAACTTCAGATACGTAACCCTTTCTGAATCAATGGTGTAAGAATTAACTGACTATTGAACTTATAACAGAGTATGATAAAATAATCACGTGACTTTTTAAACCAGTAAAATGTTAATATTTTTAAACAAGCGCCCTCTATCATTTTATGAACTTCCAAGAAACGACTTAATATGATTATAAAAGTTATCTTTATTTTCCTGTTACCGCTGTGAAAGGTTGTGTTTTTCGTTTTAAGTTAGTTTACATTTAAGTGATTATGGAGCGAGTCATGGATTCTGCTTTGTTAAGTGTTAATGATATGTCTAACGTGAAGAGTGAACCCTCATTACCAGGATTAAATGACCATGACATGGAATTTTTAATACAGCCTAAAGAAGAACCTGTTTTGAATTGTGAAGTGAAACCCACCTCATCAGGATTAAAGAAACAGAAGTTACCCTTTATGTGTTCTACTTGCAAGAAAGCTTTTCCCCGAAAAGTTAACTTAACGTTTCACATGAAATGTCATCTGGAGAAAATACCTCTTGTGTGTGTAATCTGTGAAAAAACATTTGCTAGAAAGAATCATTTATTAAATCAAATGAAGATTCATTCAAAGACCCCTATGATTCATAATTGTAATGTATGTGGCGAAGTATTTTCACAAAAGAGTGATTTATTAAAGCATGGGAAAATTCATAACACTTACAAGCCAAAACAAAGGAAAAGCAGACAGTCACCCAGGCACTGTAAATGTGACGATTGTTTTGAAACATTTAATAATGGATCTGACTTAGTGAAACATGGAAAAATTCATCTTTCACCCAAAGAACTTAACCCATCTGATCGACTTTCCTTGGGAAACAGTTCGAAATATGAAATTTCAGACATCACTCAATTTAGTAAAATATTTAAGTTTTTCGATGTTTTTACTCCTGCTCATTGGAATTTAGGTGAGGAAATGATTGTTGAAGTTCAAATGAATAAGAACTATGAGCTTTATGTTCACATACAGAAATATGAAGAATTTGAAAAGAACGGTCGTGAATTTACCCCCACAAATGAAGGCATTACATTATCATGTGCAACATTCGACAAATTTGAATCGAGATTGGATAAATTTAATTTTTTTTCTGAAAAAGATACATTCGTCTGTAATAATGACTTACTAATTGCTTATGTAAATAAGGAATCATGCATAATGCAAAAATTATTCAGATCGAAAAAGTTTGGGTTTTGTTTGAAGTGTGATTTTTTACTGCTTACAAAAGATCAATATTTGGAACTAGTGAAAAATCGCTTTAAAATTACCGAATGTCTCATTGAAACACTTTTAACTTAACTGATTCCTGTTTCGGTTTTAGAAAACTTAAACAAATTGTGGTATAAATAATATTATTGCTGATGTGGATGAAAGGTGGTGGTGTTATATATTATTAAGTTATGAAGTTCTTTATTTAAAATATTGCGTTGTATTCGCTAGACCCTTTAGCATTCTTTTTGGTCAAGCAGTGGTTAAAAATAAAAGGAAAAGAAACTTCTTACTTGAATGGTGTCAGCTGAAAACAAATGAAGAGGAGCCTTGTTAACGATATAAATCAAATATCTTTATTCATTCTTTTTGGAAGAGAAGAAAGAGGCCTTCACCCGTTGGTCACCTTATTTCAATAATTATGTTGGCTGATAAAGATGATCTTTTCCATTCGAAGAATTGACTTTTAAAATTAAAATGCAGCATCAATCCAAATTTTAAAGATGAGAATTTCAATTAAAACTTTTGCACGCCATCAGAAAATAAATTCAGACAGGGGAGAACATCGTCGTAGAATTTCGCCGGACGCCGCATCCGTAGGCTGCAGGCAGGCCTGAGCCCGCGATCTTTTTAAAACGAAAATTACATTATGGCAGGTTCATCAACAAACAGATTCTGATTTAAAATTAACGAAATTTTTAATTTATAGTAAGAAACGGGGACACCATAAGTATCCGGACGACAAGATTCAAATCTATTAGAGAATTTTAAAAATTAGACAATATCTTAATTAACAAATCCGAACAATTCATTTAAAAACATTTATTTCAATTTGTGCCAGCAATCGTCAAATAAACCACGCCTCTGAGAGATGAGCCTCCTTTTACATTTACCTAATGCGTACGTCACAAGAGGGGGAAAGACGGCACTTCGATGACGTCATCACAATACGAGTAGATCGCAGAGAGAAAGCATCAGAAGAGTGCAATACGGCTGCCGAACGATGCTTGAAGAGAAACGCAAAACACTCAGCGTAAAAATAAATACTGAATTGAATCCAAATAATATCGATGTGAAAAGGCCGAAAGAAATAAAAAATAACATGATTTAAACATTGTGAGATTTCATATCACAATACCCCCATTTACCGATTAAAATTTCGGCAGAACAAGTGATGTAAAAGGTAAAATGAAATAAAAACCTTTTACAGAAAGGGGATGACAAAATTTTTGCACACCAAACACAGAGAAAAAAATTAAAATATTAAAGTAAAGCCAAACGTTAAACTGCTGCAATCAAAATTAATAGTGGTGACCAAACTGGAAGGGAGAAGAAAAAGAAATACCTCAAAAGTATACATAGTATATTCAATAGTATACATATAAAAATGCCAAATCTTCTTATTTATGGCAATTTCTTCTAGTCTGATCTCATCAAATTCATCATCAAAATACTTAAATACAAATGCTAAACAAACATCAGAATTAGCATATATAAAATGAGATATATAAAATGAGCTCATTATCAAATATTTAAATTGGTACCATTAAAAATAGAAGTTGCACTTTACAAGCAACAAGATCAAAATACCTTCAGTATTTGATCAACCGCCTAGGACTTACAATTTATTTAATATTTTATAAAACAGAGCATTTATTTTCACTTACTCTAAATAAAAATTGGCCATACTTAAAAATATCTTTAGTACAATTTTCATAATACCATATTCAATTTTTTTTTTTTTATGTTATTTTGTTTAGTACCAAATATGTAATTGACTTGAAATAACCAACTGTACTCTACATGAACAAGTAGCCAAATCGTGCACTAAATGACCACTCACATCTAAAACACAGATAGTTAAGGTAGTTGCAACTATATATATATATAAGAGAGACATGTCTAAATAAATTAGGTGTTTTAATGCTGAAACATATACTCTTACCACTTTTCTCATTACAACTGAAAATATGTGTTGCAAAAGTAATATCAACAAACACCAATATAAATATTTCTCTGAAAATACTGGATTATTTACTCAGTAAGAATTTTCAAAATATATACCATTCATTAAAATACGAGACATCACTTAATACCATTTTAAATATGTATAAAGATAAACTCATAGATAAATCATGGTTTTTATGAATCAGTGGGTATTTGGTTGGGTGGGTGGGGATCCCCGGAAAAAATTTAACCTTTAGTCTTCATTAAAAAAGACAAGTTAAAAAATGACACTTTCATGGGAAGAAAATAAAAACACAGTGCACCTTTTGTAATGGCCATAATTATCATCCAGAAATATACATATATATTGTTATTGAGAACAAAAAAAAATTGGCTATTGTAAAATGCTAATTTGAATCTACATAACTCACATAAGTGCTAATAATGCTAGCCATAGAAACTATCAGCAGTCGTGCAAATTAAGCAAAATCAAAATATAAATATACATTTGTTATAATTCACAAAAATACACTAATAGCTCTGGTACACAACCATCAGCAAATTATCAGTAAATCAAACAAATGTAAAATAAAACAATCAAATCTACAAAAGAGACAATAGCGATCTCCAAAACCATTGGCAATTGTGTACATCTGATAATATTGAAGCTAAGAATATAACTATTGCTGTAAAAAAAGAAATTATTACAGATGAGGGATGAGTATTGTTCAGCCACAATGAGATGTGATAGTTATAGTTAATAAATCAGTTTTTAATAACCACACAGTACATCTCCTTTAAATGCATTATCTGCTAGTAAAAAAATGTTTGCAGAATAACTTTTGCAGATTTATGGCACACTGGTGGACACGATGGCACTCAAATCACAGCAATTTGGCCATAATCACTTATGATGACGCACCATAATTTTTAAGAAATGACGACACAATTGGGAATATTTAGCACCGTAACAAAGCACTATGACACACTTCTTTTTCTTTTTTTTTTTTTTTTTTTTTTGTAACACTTAGTGACTTGGGGAAACACTGGAGCATTCACCATCACATAAGGCTTAAGACACAATAGGGAAATTTATCGACATAATCAGGAACAGAAGAAAGTCACATAGAAGATGAATTCAAAAAGAGCACTTTTTCTTTAAATTTCTTAGTAAATTTTGAAGATTCACCATGGAACACTTTTATATATTAAAAGGCGCTGTTAAATAGTACTAAGAACTGTGCTTTTCTTTTCTTTTTATATAATCTTGTATATAAATTAACTTGGCACTTAAAATCTTCAAATTTCTTCATTAATAATAATAATTCTTCAGAATTCAATTAGTTATTTCTTGTATAAAAATATGAGGCATATGACAAAATAAAATTTAGAGACTTTGGGTATATTCACAAATGAAAACATAAAGGCACAATATAATATTTGAAAAATGGGAAATTTGCCCAATAAAATAAATTGATCTTGAGAATTCCTGTATCAAAATAGCAACTCTTGTAAGCACAGGTAAATATAAGAAAATGCATCATACAAAATCACTATTGAAAGTAACTAGTTATTTTTATAATATTTCATAATAAATAAGAATTTTCTTGATTTTGAAAATATAAAGCAAAAAAAATATTGCAAAAGTAGCAACACTGACTTTTAGGAGTAGATATGTCAACCAATCCATTTCGTAAGGATAATGCACAACTCACCAAAAGAAAAGGCCAACTAACAAAACTTCTATAATCAGGTTTTGCAACATAGGGTAGAAAAATATATTACTATTGGAAATAGACACAGCTGTAATTTGTAACACTTTTTTTTTTAATAAAAATGAGTAACTTTGATGAGGGAGAAACAACTTCCACAAAATGAAGAGGACTGACGAGAAGCAATCATACGGATATATTTGCCTTATATGAATGACGACCATCAACAGTCACTTCAACTCGCAAAAAAGTGCAGGTAAGTACTTTTTTTTTTTTTTTTTTTTTTTTTTTTTTTAAATCACCATAATACTTGCAAACTGTAGCAAAGGTCATACAACAATGGATATTGGCACACTCTGAATGACTACTTCACTAGGTAAGCAAACAGCAGATGGAGAAAACTTGCATTGTTTTTAATATATAGACTGCAGGAACACAACTGAGGGGATGGTAAAATATATTCTATTGAGGCATGATTACCAGTTATTGTAGAAACAGGAACACAGATGATTCAGGATTGAAGAATATTTAAAGAAAATCTTCTCAAAATCGAAAAATAACATCATTCTCTTTATTTTTATTCTTGTAATGACGTGAGAAGTAGACGAGAAATTTTTTTTTTTAAATATGATGCAGTACGAGCATTGCCATAAAATTAAAAGTCAAGAAATAGCTATTAATTGAGAAAAATACTGAAGATTATTGTAAATCTTATTTTAGCTTTCAACACAAACATCAAAGATATTGAAGCGAATCCGACATTGTAAGGATAGTATACACATACATGACATGACTCTTCTTCAATAGTTACTTTAAAGTTGAAAATGAAGCATAAGTTTTAAAGTTATTGTTCTAAAACAGTTATTTAGGCAGGTAAGTGTAGTATAATTATTTTTCACTGTAAAACAAGGAAAATATTAGAGAAGTGGTTAGCACAAATGGATACAACTCATCAGTGAATGGCCAACTTCATCAGGTAAGGAACTGTTGAAAATGAAGCATAGAAATTTATATATATATATTTTTTTTTATATAGATGATGTAGAAGAATTTCTTGAATATAATTGTAACAGGAATGAAGTAGCCCTATGCCTACTTCTTCTCAAGAGTAGAAAAAAAAATAATGTTGCTTCCATTCCTTTTCTGAGAGCAACATGAGAATGCTGGTTGATGAAAACTGTCACAGCCTGCACATATAGTGAAGTGAAAAGGTCTTAATTCCACAATTACAACTTGCCATAGGAATATTTTTAAATAAAATGAAGCAACAAGAATTTTTCAAATATAATATTTTGTCAGCTGAGAGTTCCTTTACAAACAACATGAGAACAGTTGTGAAAATATTCTTAAATGCATATATTCTTAATTTGTAGACTTCATCAGACTTTGCATTTGCACTAAGTCAAACTGTATGATTATTATAGAACATCACAGTCCAGATGGCATAAGAATAAATCTATGAACATTCACATTAAAACTATTGTTAAAAAAATGTCTTAATTTGAAATTTGTAGAATTGAAGCATAGAAATCTGCAAGAATGTTATGTAGGATATTTACAACTACTAACTTCTGTGAAGAATTTTTGCTTCAGAAAGAAAATGTGACCATAATAAATAAGTATGACATAATAAGAATAAAATTTCTCAGCATCAATAATCATAATTTCAAAAATAATGCTTCTTATAAAATTTAATCTTCTAAAATATAATATATATAATTTGTAAATTTGTTGCAATAGTGCCATATTTTTTTTTTATTTTAATTTAAAAACCCAAAGTCATAGCCTCTTAAAATATGAAATATGTTTTTGAGAACAATTTCATTATTTCAAAATCATAAAAATTTTCTTAAAAAGAATACATAATTCATTTCAAAAATATAGATATACCAACTAAAAATTCTTGAAAAATATTATATTCTACAATAATTTATTACAAAAAAAGAATATGTAGAACTATTTAAATGGAATGATAAGTATGCATCATCAAAAATATAATTATTCTTCAAAGGAAATTCATTTCAATTTAAATGATTATTCCAAAAAAATATGGCAAATTTAGCAAAATATATTATTTTTCTTCAAGATGGAAAAGAACAAATTCATTCTAGAATTATGAAATTTAATTCTTCAAGCAAAGTAGCAAAAATCAATTCAAGAAATTTTTGAGAACAAGAACTTCCAATATTAAAATATTTTCATATGTCGTTACACAAAAATTCTTAAATAAATTATTCCATATATCTTTAAAGAATCCACTTTAAAATTCATTAAAAGAACAAATCTTGAATTCTATTAAACACATCATAAAAATTTTCAAAAAGTTATTCTGAGAACAAAAAGTTCTAAAATATTTAGTTTTTCTTTAAATCAATTCAAATTTTCTTTCAAAACCACTGCCTTTTTAGGCACCAATTGTGGTATAAATAATATTATTGCTGATGTGGATGAAAGGTGGTGGTGTTATATATTATTAAGTTATGAAGTTCTTTATTTAAAATATTGCGTTGTATTCGCTAGACCCTTTAGCATTCTTTTTGGTCAAGCAGTGGTTAAAAATAAAAGGAAAAGAAACTTCTTACTTGAATGGTGTCAGCTGAAAACAAATGAAGAGGAGAATTGTTAACGATATAAATCAAATATCTTTATTCATTCTTTTTGGAAGAGAAGAAAGAGGCCTTCACACGTTGGTCACCTTATTTCAATAATTATGTTGGCTGATAAAGATGATCTTTTCCATTCGAAGAATTGACTTTTAAAATTAAAATGCAGCATCAATCCAAATTTTAAAGATGAGAATTTCAATTAAAACTTTTGCACGCCATCAGAAAATAAATTCAGACAGGGGAGAACATCGTCGTAGAATTTCGCCGGACGCCGCATCCGTAGGCTGCAGGCAGGCCTGAGCCTGCGATCTTTTTGAAACGAAAATTACATTATGGCAGGTTCATCAACAAACAGATTCTGATTTAAAATTAACGAAATTTTTAATTTATAGTAAGAAACGGGGACACCATAAGTATCCGGACGACAAGATTCAAATCTATTAGAGAATTTTAAAAATTAGACAATATCTTAATTAACAAATCCGAACAATTCATTTAAAAACATTTATTTCAATTTGTGCCAGCAATCGTCAAATAAACCACGCCTCTGAGAGATGAGCCTCCTTTTACATTTACCTAATGCGTACGTCACAAGAGGGGGAAAGACGGCACTTCGATGATGTCATCACAATACGAGTAGATCGCAGAGAGAAAGCATCAGAAGAGTGCAATACGGCTGCCGAACGATGCTTGAAGAGAAACGCAAAACACTCAGCGTAAAAATAAATACTGAATTGAATCCAAATAATATCGATGTGAAAAGGCCGAAAGAAATAAAAAATAACATGATTTAAACATTGTGAGATTTCATATCACACAAATGTAAATGTACCCACCTCACAATCGAAGAGACTTTGAACTACTTCTTAACATGTTTCGATGACGAGTTAAAGACATCCGTTTCTCGCGTGTTTGATTGCTATCGATGTTCAATCGGAGAACCAATTAATGTGAAACACGAGTGTGATAGTTATAATTTGCGTAGACAATATAATTGGTGTAGCGACAGTGCACTGCTAAATTTCAACGTGACCGAATTTGTAAAAAACCTGTACAAGCAATGTTCACGTAATTATACTGATTTATTTTTTGAAACCATGAATATGGACTTTTATAATAACCATTTAGACAATGTATTTATAAATTAACATAGAAATGTATTTATTTAATAAATATTTGATTTTATATCAGATATCTGTTTTTATTTCACATGTCTATTTATTTATTTATTTATGAAATCAATTTTTAAAGTTTTATTTTCTAGAAAAAAAGTGAACATATATTTATGAGTAGGCAATTTTTTTTTAAATTGTAGTTTTTAAAGTTAACCCTTTTTGGTCAAATGAAATCTCTTTTTAAGAAAAATTAATTATTTGAATACGTATTAAACTTATTTATTGATAAAAAAGTTCAATTTTTCTCTCCGTTTAAACAATGACATTGCATGTTTTGATAATTTCCACCCACAGTTAACATTATACAGCATTTAATTAAAAAAATGTTTAACTTAAACTGTCACTGTATTTATTCTAGATAAGTAAACATTTTATCTTCAACCTATATGTAATTTAAATAATTAACTATAACTGTGACTGCTTTTAACCTAGATAAGTAAATGTTTCCATGAAACACAATCAGTTTACTGTGGACTTTTATCGAGATTACACCAGTTAGTGGAATGCTGATTAAAAATATTTTAACATTAATATGCAGAAAAGATCTCACGAAGAAGTACTTTCACCTTCAAAACGTCTACGTTTAGAAAAACCTATGCTAAAATTCAAATACCTATGAGAAGGAGTTAAAAGACCCAAGATTAAAACTTTCTAAAATGGGTAATAACTGTGTAACTACTGAGGACTTACAAGATCTGAAACCTGAGATCGCTATGAATTTTTTACCCTTTGCCTATGGGAATGATACAACATCTTTTGAGAATCCCGGTCGAAAGCCAAATTCTGCCACGGACTATTTGAATACATTTTTCGAAGACATAAATTTTGAAAATTTAGATTGTTCTACTACCTTAACGTTTCAAGAACCTACAAATAATATTTTACAGACTACTGTTAAACGCGAGGTCAACGAGCTACAAGCAAGCAACCTTTCGCAAACAAGTGGTGAATTACAAACCACCATCTCATCTACAAATGACATTAAAAGTGATAAATTATGCAATTCGTATGTATTTCACAAAGAGCTAAGTGACTCTTTCTATTTAACTTTGAAGTTAAGAACTAAACAATATTATATACTTATACGAGAATTTAAACACAATGTATCTACTAATGAAGAAATCCCGACCAACCGCCTGATTAATATGGATACTCCTAGCTGGTTTGAGTTTCAATATAAACTCATTGCATTTAATTTAAGATACAAAAGTACGTCCTTTGTTTCTAATAACATGATTTTAGTGTTAAATCAAAATTCTACGATGTGAATTAAAAATTTAAAGAATTATTCTTATACTAGCAAGCTACGCCGCTACGCTGGTCAATTTCTTTTAATGAACCTTTAATCAAACAAAATATGGACATTTCATAAATAACTTTTATATTTTAACAGAATAATAAGGCTACTATAATTTGTGACTTGTGCTATAGCCAATATACACGTCAGGACACGTCGCCCTTATCATTATCTTTTTACGCATGAAGGTTTCGCTATGGTACTCCATTGGAAAATTTGGTAATTTTTGAAATTCAATATTTGAAAAACGGCATAATCATTAGATTTGAAATTCATATCAAGAAAAATACAATTTTTTACCTTTCAAACGCAGTTTGTCTAACAATTTTCTGACAAATACTTTTTGAGCTATCATTTTTTTCAGTAATTTCAAATGTTTCCTTTTCCGAGATTAATCTGTTGCAACAATTAGCGAAAAACCCAGTCGTCAGCAACACATAGTTTTTTATTAAAGAGGCTGTTGGAGCAGGGATTGTCACCACCAATTTGCCACCATCACTTTTGAAATCGGTTCCGTGGTTCCAGAGATTCCATAGAAATTGTAATTTAGAATGACTTCAGAACGCTTTTCGCACATTTCACCCTTTTAAATTTCGAATTTTTTTTTATTTTGTTCTTAGAGAGCATTTACATGTTATAAGTAACTACAACGCCAAATTTCAAATTTCTAGCTCCTTCAGTATAAAAAAGATCTCAATTTTAGAACGTTTTTCGCTCCTGCACCCCTCTGGGGTTAGTGACACCGACATAAAATATAGCCTATGTTGGAGCAGGGGTTGTCACCATCAATTTGCCACCATCACTTTTGAAATCGGTTTGGTAGTTCTAGAGATTCCATAGAAATTATAACTTAGAATGTTTTTAGAACGCTTTTCGCTCATTTCATCCTTTTAAATTTCTAATCTTTTTTTTATTTTGTTCTTAGAGAGCATTTACATCTTATAAGTAACTACAATGCTAAATTTCAAATTTCTTGCCCCTTCAGTATAAAAAAGTCACAATTTTCGAACATTTTTCGATCCTGCACCCCATTGATGTTAGTGGCACCGACATAAAATATAGCCTATGTTGGAGTAGGGATTGTCCCCATCAATTTGCCACCATTACTTTTGAAATCGGTTCTGTAGTTCCAGAGATTTCATAGAAATTGTAATTTAGACAGTTTTTAGAACGCTTTTCGCTCATTTCAACCTTTTAAATTTAAATTTCTTTTTTATTTTGTTCTTAGAGAGCATTTACATCTTATAAATAACTACAATGACAAATTTCAAATTTCTAGCTCCTTCAGTATAAAAAATAAAAATAAAACTGCCCAGTTAAACTGAGGGCATTGAGTTCAAAGGCTATTCACACTAATTGTATATTATACTCTTATTTCAAAGAATTTGAAATAAGCCCATCGAAAAATAAAGAAATAAACAATATATTAAGGGGGGGGGGTCATCCCCCTGTTACCCCCCTCATAGTTAACTAATGAACCCCTTAAACTAATCAGGTAAATCTCTAATTACAATGAATATATATACAAAATTTGAAGAAAATCAGATAATTCTGCATGAAAAACCCATTTATATAAATTAAGGCGGGATTAGCCCCCTCCGTTCCCCCCCCCCCCTTTATACTTAACCAATCAATCCCGAAAACTAATCAGGGAAGCGTCTTAACCCAATGAACCTATAAACAAATTTTGAAGCAAATGGGATAATTCTGCATGAAAAACCCATTTATATAAATTAAGGGGGGGATTAGCCCCCCGTCCCCCCCTTTATACTTAACCAATCAATCCCGAAAACTAATCAGGGAAGTGCCTTAACACAGTGAACCTATAAACAAAATTTGAAGGAAAACGGAATAATTCTGCATGAAAAACCCATTTATATAAAATAAGGGGGGATTAGCCCTCCGTTCCCCCCTTTATACTTAACCAATCAATCCCGAAAACTAATCAGGGATGCGCCTTAACACAGTGAACCTATAAATAAAATTTGAAGGAAATGGGATAATTCTGCATGAAAAACCCATTTATATAAATTAAGGGGGGTATTAGCCCCCGTTCCCCCCCTTTATACTTAATCAATCAATTCCGAAAACTAATCAGGGAAGCGTCTTAACCCAATGAACCTATAAACAAATTTTGAAGAAAATAGAATAATTCTGCGCCTTAACACAGCATTTTGAAGCAAATGGGATAATTCTGCATGAAAAACCCATTTATATAAATTAAGGGGGGGATTAGCCCCCCCGTTCTTATACTTAACCAATCAATCCCGAAAACTAATCAGGGATGCGCCTTAACACAGTGAACCTATAAATAAAATTTGAAGGAAATGGGATAATTCTGCATGAAAAACCCATTTATATAAATTAAGGGGGGTATTAGCCCCCCGTTCCCCCCCTTTATACTTAATCAATCAATCCCGAAAAAAAATCAGGGAAGCGTCTTAACCCAATGAACCTATAAACAAATTTTGAAGAAAATAGAATAATTCTGCATGAAATTTTAAAAAAAATTGTGCCTAAAAAGAAGAGTGTGCAGCATAACACAGAACATTCCCAACAAATATATGAAACAATGCACAAGATTCTACTATATCATTACATACAAAATACAAACTATTGTAATTTCTCAACTGAGTGAAGTGTCCAGTCCATGGCAGGATTTGAACTAGGGAACTTTGTCTAAAGCTGAAATGCTCTCCCAACTGAACTATCCTGGAAAATTTGACGGACACAAATCACTCAGACAACCTACTGGTGTAATTAAGTATACAACATTTTCTTGGAGTTCCATTACCTGGGATTTATTCTGTTGAACTGTTTCAGATAATAGACCAGATAACATTATCAATAGATTGTCTGAGTAAATTGTGTCTGCCAGATTTGTGCAGGATAGTTCAGTTGGTAGAGCATTGTCGGATAAGCCAAATGTCTCTGTTTCAAATCCTGGCCTGGGCACTTCTCACTCAGTTGGACAATTACAACTCATATGATTTATATACCAATTACAATAATTGTGTTAAATTAATGAAGACTAAGTAAAATAATTGTACTTTTATGTGCCATAGTTGTATATTATTAGCAAATACACGATATATCTTCCTCTTCCAGCTTTATGTTATGAAACTGGATTTAAAATATTTAAACAAAACATGTGACAATGACAATTCTGTTTTATATAAAATTTGACTTTTATTTAAAAGTTTAAAAAGAAAAAAATCAAGTTTTATTGTCAAAGTTTTACTGTTGTGTTTTATTGGTTTAATATAGAATAAGTGCAGGCCATATATTGGTGGTATTATATTAGCAATAGTGATCATTTTTACACTAAGTTCCCAATGGGATATAAGTACATAAACTTTAATTTCATATTTTAAAAAGAGAACATATTATATTTGATATATTAATATAGGTTAGAGGAAAAAAAAAAAGAAACTGAGACAAGCACAGTTCATACAGACTCCAGTAGAAAAAAATCCAAATAAAACTAGAAACATTCTAAGGAGTATAAGAATTTTAAAGAACTTACCCTATTTTTCCAACTATGCTGTGCCTTCCTATAACACACACACTCTAATTTTTAATACTTTAGTTTGAGAGAAACAATTAACAGAAAAGTATTTCAAACAGATTTGCTCTATTGAAATCTAATGTTAGTGCTAAAATCTCATAATATTCACAATATATTGCAAACAAATATCATAAATTTAAATATAAAATTGTCAGCAAATATTTTATGCAGTGACCAATGGTCATATATACACAGACCAATCAAATCCCAATTACTCATCCTGTATCACATGCACCTAGAATTTTAAAGCAAATTTTGAAGGGGAAAAAACGGGTTCATACCTTTTTAAACAAAGTTAATTCCATGAGTTTTTAAGAAGTCTCATTTTTTTTTTTTCCCAGGAGATTTACTTTGAGTTTTTAATACAGCTTGGTTATGTTTTATACCAGGGTTTTATATAAAACCCTGGTCTTTTTTTTACAAGATGGTATATACAGAGATGGGGTTGCTCCTCCTGAAATGTGAATCTTTAAAAATCTTAATTTTAAATAAGTAAAAAACCTTGGAACTACACTAAAAGTGAACTTATAAAATATGACGACATATTAAATTAATGTAAACAAAAAGTAAACACTCAACGATTCCCATCTGTATCAGTTTCGCCATGAGCTAAATCATTCTTCTTAGCTGCCAGTATCAAGTGTGAAAGAAAAAACTTGACATTACTTTTGACGAGTAAGTTACATATATTTTTTTTGACATTTGAATGTGGTGGATGATAAAGTTCAGTGTGTTACTTGGAGAAATATTTTCTATTTTTGAGTTTCCTATAAAGGAGTGATTTATCTAACTGAAAAAAAAAATTACTTCTCATCTGCTGTTAGGTAAGCTATCAATGTTTGATGTTGCATTTGAAAATTTTATTGGATTGGATATATGCCAGATTTTTGGGAAATATTGTATGTTGCTAAATGTCTACATTATGCGTTTGTCACATATAAGTAATAATAGGTGGGTGCTTTTGGTCTCTTTTTCTTATTTTGCTTTGCTTTTTAGGATGTCTATGTGGCTTACAAGATAAAGATGTTGAGGATTTACCCGCAGGACTTGAAAATGGAGATATTTCTGAAGACGAAGAGGATATGGGTGACCTAAATGCAATTGCTTTGCTATATTTCATTCATAAATAATATGAAAATTCCTATACTAATAAATAATATAAATACATGACCATTTGTTTACGTCTACAATAATTTTAGTAATAAACGCATATTGTTGCCAAAAGTCTACATACAATTTTTTCAAAATAAATACTCAATATTATTACCTGGATTTATTTATTTTTTTTTTACGTAACCTATGACTACATTCCTATAAAAAATTATTTTTTTTTTAATTCAAAACAAAAAAACCATGCATTTAATAGTTAAGAAAGTATTATTCATCCTGTAAGAAACAAGCCTCCATTTTCTAATCTTGTATACTTTAATTTAATCACTGAAGCAGCTAAATTTTGCTCTACAATAACGATAGATAAATATCTGTATTGACATATGGTGACCAAAAAAAAAAAAAAAAAAACATATAATATAGAGGAAATTACTTTTCATTCTAAAGTTATTTCTATTTTGTTCATGAATTTACTACTAAGATTTCTTCATTTATTTTATAATATCCATGATAATAACTCTTCAGGAAGAAAAGAGAAAGGTGGTTTAAGAAGAGGGGGTGGGGGGTGGGGTGAAAGAGTTATGAACAACAAAAAATTTACTCAAAAATATGTTAAGAAACAAAATAAATAAAAGGAGAACAAATATAAACATAATGCAGAATTCAACAACTTTTATTGCCAGAAAAGAATTTATATAAAAGTAATTTGAAAGCATCATGAGAGTCCATAATATACAGTTTAAAATTTGGAAACTTTCTTCAAGAAAGCACAAAGCAAAATAGTAAACCATACAAGTTGTATCATAAAAAATAAATTCCAGTGACGATGAAGTAACTTTTAGAGTTGTAAATCAGAAATCAGCAGAAATCTATTAAAAGTTCTATAAATAAACAGGGAAGCAGCTAGTAACTAACCTGTAAAATAAAAAAGTTCTATTATATAAATTCTTATGTCATATTAGTATTCATACAAATATTTTAATAATATTTAAATTGTTACTTTTTAAAACATAACAGAAATCAGGGAAAGGAGAGCTTGAAATATACAATTAAAATTTTCAATGAAAATAATTTCAAAAATTCTTATGCTTAAATGAGTAAATACAAATAAATTATTTTTGATAGAGATCAGTGTTCCTCAACCTTTTTTATTGCATGGCACACTCAAACCCAAGGTTAAATTTCTGCAGCGCACTAAACTTATCATGATTGAAAACTAATCTCTCTTTTTAACACTTTCCAACCTAGTTGAAAAGTGTTTATGACTTCGGTTTGTCTGCCGTCTGTCCGTGCTCTTAACTCCCGTAAATATGCTCGGATTACCCTGCAATTTTTATATGTTATTGTCGTTATCTATAGCATGTTCCCTATTTCAACAGAAGTGTGTAGCACTTATAGTTTTTTTACAGGGACACTCAAAAGAATTCTGTTACAAAAAATCATTTGCGGTTTATTTTAATGATGTTACACAATTTCAAACACATTGTAATTGATATATATCACTAAGGTGCATTACAAGAAGCTTAATATGGAATAGGGTGTGCATAGCACTTATAATTACTTTACAGGGACAGTCAAAAGAATTCCGTTACATTACGTCTGTGGAGAAAACTCGTCTGCGGTTTATTTAAATAATGTTTCACTATTTTAAATGCATTAAAATTTATATATATATCACTAAGGTGCATTACAAGAGGCTTACTACTCAATATTGTGTGTACAGCAGTCATCGTTCATTTACAGGGAGCATTTATACAGGTATATTTATACAAAAGAATTCTCTACTGTCTGTTAACAACAATTCCTGCAAGTGAGTTTTAAGTTGCTGAACGCGACATAAAATTTAACTCACTTTTTGTCTATTACTTGGTGTGTATAAATTCTGTAGATCCTATACAGGGCAGCACAAAAGTTCGCAAACACATTTCCGTTTATTGACAGAAACTCCAGAAGGAGAATTTTAAACTGTGCTATGCGTTTCCTAACTAAACTAAAATGTAGCATCCTTATGTAGTATATATACAAATCTATAGATCATATACAGGGCTGATTAAAAGAATTCGGATATTTTTCCCGATAATTGTATATGTTGTAAATTCCTGAAATGACGTTTTTAAATATGTTATGCGTTTTCCAAATTGTTTACTTAGATGTTATCTTTCAGCTTATTAAACGGTAATGATTTGTAAAATTATTTTGGAAGTGTTGGAAAGTGTTACATAATCTATGCTTGACGCATGATTTTCGTTCTTTTTTTTTTTTTCTGGTTGAAACAAACAAAATATTCCATAATAAATAAAGTGACATATTTCGTTATTATTTGTAATAAAAAGATATATATATATATTTTTTTTAGTATCTTCTTTATATGTTAGGGGTTTTCAGTAGGGTCGACCGAAAGTTAGTTTTTATTGAGTTTCGGTCCAAATATAAGGATAAAGCTCAGGCTATGGATGGAGTTTTGGCTGAATATTCCAGATTAAAAAAATTTTGCCTGAAAGTGCCAGTGTTACTGTGTTGAAGGTTTAAAATGCCTGGTCCACAGGGACAAAGATGATTTGATTGCAGCTACAGAGCTGTTTCAGCTGAGATATTTGAAGTCTCTGTTTTGGAATACTTATTCCAGAAATTTCAATTGTTTATCACTGTGACGGACTATGTGATAGTGTTTATTTGCCCCTGTAAATTTCTGTCCACTCTGGAATATTCTAGAATAGTGAGTGTCCAAACCTATAACTATATGAACTCTGTATTCAGAACAATCAAGCATTCTTAGCTTGAGAACAATGAAAAAGCTGAGTATCTGTAGAATATTCATACTATAACAATCTTATGCAAATTTAGGACTAAAGTCTAAATCAATCTTTAGTCAAATATCTCTGCCAACATTACAGAGAAAAAAATAATTATAAAAATACGATTATTATTATTATTATTTTAACAATTGTAAATGTATTTTTACAGGTCTAATTTTAATGAACATTACATGTTTTATTTTAAATGTAATAGGTATTATAAAGAAAAAAAAAAATCCAATTTTTTTAAAGTAAAACTAGCAGGTATAAAAAGCATGAGAGATATGACAAAACAGAAAATATACAGAAGATTGCAAGAAATGTTTAAAAAAGGGTATACAAGAATTCAAAATGTAAGGAGGGAAAATCAATATTAAGCATACTCACAAAGGAAATACTTTTTCCTAGAATATAAATAAATATTAAGTATTGCCAGTACTGAGTAAATTAATAAAAAATTGAATATTATCAATCAAAATTATCAAGCAGAAAAGTTTTAGCAAGTCAATGATAATATACCCAGGTAATTTTAAATTTGCAGAAATCATAGAGTAAAAAATAAAATAAAATGAAAAAATACAGTGACATTCCATATAATAACTGATGAGAATATATAAAAAGCATAAATAATAAAATTATTTGCAAAAGGGCATACCCCCAAATATTTAAAATTTTAGAAGCAAAACAAAATACTTACAAGGCTGAGAATGAACATCCCCTATTGCAACAGTACCTTCGAATGACTCTCTAATTTCTGAACTCTAATTAAGGGAATAAAAGCAACATATTATAAGGATATAAAATTAAAATATTGAAATATATCTTTAAAAATATCTAACAACATTCTGTAATGAGCTATACATTCAAAGATGTACAATTCAAAATGCATAACCAAAAAGACACAACACAAATCTTCACAAAACAATCTGATCCTCTTGGGACATGACATCGAAAAATGAACACAGAGAGAGAAAGCAAAGCATGCCAAAACAATGATTAGCTTTAAAATGTAGAACATTTCACTCTCACAGACTGTTGCAGAATTTTTGTTTAACATGAAAAAATGTATAGACCCAGGTGCATTAGTTGCAAACAAAAACTGTTCTAACAACAAAATATGGCATATCGTCTTTTTTTTTTGTTGTTGATTAAACACGAAAAAAAAAAAATCATTTTTTTCAGTACTTTAATTAAATTCTTGTTTTATTTTATTTTATTTTATATTTTTGCAATTTTCACAAAATTAAGAAGAAAATAATAGAATATTAATTAAAATTGTTTGATTAAATAATAATACTTTAATTAATCATGTTTCATGTTTAAGCACTTAAAAAAATGAATCCATATATGAAATTGAAGCTTGGCCTGATTGTCATTTGAATTCACCACTTCTGATTTTACACAATGTCAGTGTCTTTAACCACTAATCCATTTTTTTTTTCTTGCTTAGGACTTAAATATGCATACACTTTACAATGATGTGCTGCTACACGCTACAGATGTGAAAAATTATGATACATTAATTAGAAATTGGAAATTTATTCTTTGCTTTTTAGGTGTGTATGTAATTATTTAAATACGTAGCACCCATTGCCGTCGTCTGGTCCGTTTGTCTGTCTGCATATAACAACGCAAAAACTACCCAACCGAATGGTTTGAAATTTAAGATATATTATCTTTGCAGAATTTTGTCAAGACATTTCAAATTTTATGAAAATTGAATCAAAACTTTAGAAGATATTAATAAAAATATTTATTAAGTAATTTGAATAATAATAATTAAAAAAAAAAATCGGTGCTTTCTTGTTATAGGAGCTTCTGAGGTTTAATGGTCAAGCGACCGATATACTTATTTTATTACACAAATTAATCTGCAGACAATATAATTCATTTCACAGAATTAAAAATCATCAAGATCTGAATATTTATATAACTAGTTTTAGTACAAACGCACCTCATTTGTCACGCTTGACGTACAATTTCCAACTCGTTTATCTTAATGAGAAGTACATACACACAAGAACACTAGTTACAAACAAGGTGACCTACCTATTCTAACAGGGTATGGCATCAATATCCAGTTGATTCTAATATATATCTCATTATTATATAAATTGTTCATCTATATATTTAAAATGCTAAGCGATTTCTTTCGACAATCCGTTAGAACAAACTACTGCATCAAATTACACCATTCTTTTTTTAAATGAAAGATATTAGGACACAGATTTGTTATCGTGCATTCGTTTGTTCGAAAATTTAATTAATTAGCTGTAATTTTCAATTAAACATTTACTTCTGCTTATGACGTCATAAAGTTGACAACTCCCACTTTTGAGGGCATAGAGTTTTTTCCCTGAACCCTGTGGTTCGCCAATCTTTTGACATTAACTAATATCAACTAGGTAATATTTTAACATTGTAGTATAAAATCTTAAAAAAAAAAAAAAAAACTTAATTAGCTAGAATATAATCATAATAAAATATCTAAACATAAACATATCACTATGAATAACAAATCTCACGTAAAATGTTGCAATTTAAATGATTCCAATTGAAACAACATTTGGAGAGTTATCCTTGACGCCCAGCTAACATAAAAGTACCTATTTTATTTTATTTATTTACACACATATTCAAATTTATTATAAAACATCAGGTTGCCATACAAAGCAAAAATCGTAATTTAGGTACCAAAAAATAACCCAGGTGCGTCTGCGATATCTGTACTGATTTAATCAAAATTATTTTGGTTGCACCGCATATTGCAAAATTAATTAAATCCATGATTATTGTTTCTTTCTCAGATTAAAAATAAGAAAATTGGTACTTCTCTATTATCCCGTCAACCACTTTTCATAACAAAAAACTATCGCCAAACTGTAACGCCAAATAAACGGGAGAACGTTGCCATTGGAATATCAAAATAAATAAATAAATAAAATACATGAATTTAAGGACACAATTGTTATTTTAATTAATGAAATAACTAATAAATCAGTAAAACATAATGAAAAATAGACGCAAATCTCGAATTAAAAACCACTTGATGACGTAACAAACACGTATAATGCTTCTGACATCAAGTAAATCGGACTGTATTTTTGGCGTTTAATATTACAGTTTGGCGATAATTTTTTGTTATGAAAAGTGGTCGACCGGATAATAGAAAAGTACCAGAAAATTTAATGTTTAACAAAATTAAATTATTTGACTGATCGCAAATTTTGGTTCTTTTCCGTTATACTGACACCATGCCATACATGTAAATATATGCTTGGCGACAATGGTGTCCGTATAATGGAAAAGTACTCAATTTTTTCTTAGTTCGGGCTATACCAAAAACAAACATTTTACAGATAACAAAAAAATCGCCGAAAATGGCTGCTTCATCAGCTGTTATGACAGCAAAGTTGGATAAAATCTAATAACCTGAATTTTACAACATTTATGCGAAACACCACAGAGAACACACGCTATTTTTATATAAGTAGGGTATATTTAAACGAATAAGAGAACTAACAACCTTCAATAATATAATGCATGAAAAAGTAAACAACTAAGTGATTCAGCAAATCATAAAAATATGTATTTCTTAATATAACTATAAAATACAGAAAAATATTCTGGTACCATAAAAAATATTCATTATCCCGTCGAAATTCTGTGCATTATCCCATCGTCCGATTAAGAAGAAAAAAAAAAAAACTATATGCAAATTAGGTACTTTTCGGTTAGCCGGCGCCAATAAAGTACACTGCTCAAAACAATTAAAGGATATTGCAGTTTTAGGTGGATTTTGTATCTGGGAAACTTTTTAGCTGATTGATACATGGTCGACAGACATAGTAGGTTATATGAGAATAAATTACACATGTTTGGCAGAAAAAAATGCATTTTATTGCGCATTTGTGTACAAAAGGAAAAAAACACAATTTGTGCATATGAGAAAAAAAGAATAAGAAAAGATGTTTTCTTCAAAGAAAATCATTTTCAGTAGGGGGTATGGTTTCCACGGGCGGCCAGCAACGTTGAACACCTTTGAGGCATGGACTCAATGAGGCTATTAATGACGAGTTGGGGGTATTCTGCCCCACTCTTCCAGAAGAGCTCTTTCCAGTTCTTGGAGAGTTTGTGGGGGTTGTTGGCAGCCAGAAACTCGTCTTCCTAGAGCGTCCCAAACGTGCTCGATTGGATTCATGTCTGGAGAACACGCTGGCCATTCCATTCGAACGATTCCTTCCTCGAAAAGGAAATCCTCCACCAGGTTTGCACGATGTGGCCTGCAGTTATCGTCCATTAAAATGAAGTTATCTCCGATTGCTGCAGCGTAAGGGACTACAATAGGTCTGAGGATCTCATCCCTATATCGGCGACCAGTCAGAGCTTCATCTCGAATGATGTAGAGGTCAGTGCGCCCGTCAATGGAGATGCCACTGTGATAAAGATATATCACAGTTTTATCTTTTTTAATTATTTTTATTTCAGCTCAACGTATTTCTATTTTTATAGTCTTTCCAGTTTAATTTGCCATTCCTTAAAAGCTATTTATCGGCAGTCGCGCACCTTGTACGTTGCTTTTTTGGCAAGGCCGTCTCCCCCCTCATTGTGCTTTGCGTTCGTTGAATCGGCGATGTTGTTTTCTCTGCGAGGCATCTTCGCGCTTTGAGTTAGTTTCAATTGGCGCTGAGCTGTGACGTCATCGTCATTCAGCGGCTCTCACTCCGCACGCGTGTGTTGTGCGCATGCCTCACCGCCACTCTTGTTCGGTATGTTTTCGGGAGCTGTTTTGTTTTGGCGCTGCGGCCGAAAGGGGCGTGTCTTTCAAATACAAATTAGAATCGTTCTTTTAATTATTAAATGTTAATTTGTTTCTGATTTGCTCTTTTAATTTTCACGTAATTCTTAATCATCAAATTAGTTTAAATTAATCTTGCTCTCACATTTGTGCACCCCTCTTATGGGTATAAATACTAATGTCGCGCATTTTTCCAACAGAATTTTAATAAAAATGATGCTGTAAATTTATGATAAACGTCGTATGGTCTGGAGGCCCGCTGGCCTGTGCCGGGGCTGGTATCCTAGAATCGCCGTAGCGCTGATTCTTTGGAGATCAATTTCGCGTTTTCAGTTTTTAATTATTCTATAAAAATGCTGTTGTAAATTTTAAGTTTAATATTTTAAAAGTTTTAAATCAACTGGTAATTGACTTCTGAATTAATTCTATAATTCTTCATGGACGCGGCCAGAAGGAATATTTAAAGATTCTTTGAAATTTACGAAATTTGAGCCAGTACTTTTTAAAGACTTGATGTGCAGCTTTCATCTCATCCTTCCTTCTTCAAGAAAATGTAATAAACATTATTGGATCCAACTTATAGTATTCATCATTTATAGTCTGCATCTATTTCTTCACTCAAGTAAGACCGTTTAATTTATTTTATATTTTTGATTCTCTTCTCAAAGAATAATTGACCTAAAGAACGTCATGCAATTTTTTTGCATTGGGTTATTGCTCACACATATATATTCCCATCAATTGCGCTATTGCTCTCTCTTAAATAAATTTCTCCTTCACATTTGGCGCTGTGTTTATTCTTTTATGAAGAGAAAAGTTGAAAATTTTGTTGTTCTTAAAAAATATTCTCAAATTTTGAAACTTATAAAATAGAATATATTTGAAGATTTGATGCTCTATTAATTAATTTATATTAAAAATGAAATATTATTTGAAGAATTGCTGATTTTGATTAAATATTCAGAAGCTTAAAAAAAATATTCTTGTTTTCCACAGAAGATCGATGTTTGCAATACATCGTTAATTTCGGAACTTTTATTCTCAACTGGCTTGCATATATTTAATAATTTATTTATAATTGAAAAATGATATTCTAACAGAAATTAATTTTTATTCTGGTATTTTTCCATGAGATTTATTGAATATTTTATGCAAATTTTAATGAATGAAATTTTTTAAAAATGAATTTATTCTTGTTAACAAATGAAAAATATGGTGCTTTTTATATATATATAAAGTTAAAATATATATATAATTCATGATGAATTCAAATATTTTTTTTTTAAAAATGTGAAAATTGTTCTTGTTCTAAGATTTTGAGAACAAAAATTTAAAGAGGCTATGGTTGTTCTTATTCTTGTTTTGGGTTAATTTTTATTAAATTATTGGCACTTTTAAATGAAATTGATATATTTTATGAATATTAAAAATTTTATTGAAGCAAATTTTATTGGAATTAAATTATTGAAGTTTATGTTCTCATCATATTACTACCGATCATCATATTACTACCATCTAATACCGATCTTCATTGTGCGTTGTTGCCCGTCTATGACCTTTCCCTGGTCTTCGGCCTGCACATCCACTCTCCAAAAAACGGTTCCAGATCCTGGAAATGACACTTTGTGACACTCCAATGGCTTGCGCTACTTCGGCTTGAGTTTGGCCCCCTTCTAACCTACCAACAATTCTCCAAGCTTCTGAATCTGTCAAATTACTTCGCTGAGACATCGTAGTCATCGAAACAAAGCAATCACTGAATGCTGATCATCTTTGTCTTCATTCTCTTTTATCCAGTTGAAAGTCAAATTTCATTCGCTGCCGCTGAAGCGACGTTTTTGACGTCGAACTCAAAATTTGCATACTCCACAGTTTGAAATCCAGAAAAATTTGCATTTGTGATTCTCTTCTTCTATTTTCGGCAAAAAAAATTTCGTTTATATCTTTATTTTATATAAAACTTCAAATATCCTTTAATTGTTTTGAGCAGTGTATATATATATATATACACACACATAATAACAAACTCCAATGGAAAATTACTTACAGAATCATTATCACAAAAGCCAACCAAAATCTATAAACCACATAAATTCAATACTAGAAAAACAAAACTATATACATTATATATATTTGTATCTATGTATGTATATATATGTTTTTTTTTTTTTTTTTTTTTTTTAAAATAATCTATTTTACATAATATACTCTTATTAAGTATATATGAAATGCTGTGCAGGATGAATAAATTCTGTGTAGATTTATTCATATTGTAAGATTTTATTCGAATTTAATGTAAAACTATTAGGTAGTACTGTTATTTATTTTTTTTTAAATTTATTTATATAATTAAATGTAATGAAATGTATATGTAACTAATAAAGTGGATATGAAAATGGATATTAATTATGAATAATTATAACACCAACAGATGGCGACACTTTATGTGTCAGGTAGATATGATAATATTATTAATATTATTTTTAATTTAACTATAGATGGAGCTATTGCTTGTATATTAATTTTACTTTCAGGAATTAAAATTAGATGGAGTAATTATATATTCACGGATATAATTTTGTTATAAGTGTATTATCACCAGAATAATTTTGTGTGTTTTTGAATCATTTTGTGTTGGTGTGTCATCGATGGAGTTGTGTTTAAAAAAAATGTGCTCTCAACTTGTTTTTCAAATCATTTCTCTCAACTCGATTGTCAAAATTATGTGCGTGCCATGTGGACGTCGATATTATACAGAAGTTTCTATATTTTGTGCATTCAGGATAATTATTGTGAGTAAAAATATTTTATCTACAATTTAAAGGTTCTAATTTCCAATATTATTTCAAAAATGATATCTAGTGGTAATTTGATGAGGTGATTTATAATGTTTTTGGGATCATCGATGTAAGTGAATTATATTATATATTCTTAATGGTTTTTTATTTCCAATTTAAATATTTCCAATCTTATTTTTTCCAATTGTTATCTGGTAATAATTCAGTATACTTGGTTGATTCTACTGTTCTTAGCATCATGCCAGTAGAATTATGAAATACTGAATTATTTTTAAAACACATGTGGGTGCAACCAAGCTGACGAGTACATCTACATGTGTTTTTTCATATCCAATTCTTGTTTGTTCTCTTGTGGTCCAGTTTTCCATTGTATAATGTTCATATTTGATTTATTAATCCATTTGTGTTTACTTAATAGCAACTCCAATATATAATTTTTTTTTTCCCTTTCTCTCTCTTTCTTTTTTAAATATTATTCAGGTATGAGTAAATTTGGCCAATTACCATTGAAGCACATGCTATGGTAAAATTATGATTGCACATGTTAATTATTAGATATGTGGTATTCTGTTTACACAATATCATTATTTATCTCTTTGTAGATTAATGTAGAATGATATTTGAACTTCATATGTATTTTGAAATTCATAGATATTATAATTATATATATATATATATACTTCATTGGCGCCCTGCTAACCGAAAAGTACCTCAAATAATTCGCCAATCTGTAGCGCCCAATAAACAAACGGAAGAATGTTGCCATTAAATCTCAAAAAAAGAATAATAATAATTAAGAAAAGCCCCATTTACTAAAGTATCATTTATCAGTAACTTTTAACAATAAAATTTACAATATATTAATGAAAACAGAATCAAAAATAATCTTGGATATATTTATTTACATTATTTCTCTTAATTATGGAAAAGGAATAATCATCCTGATTATGTAAAGGAATGAAGAAACCATACAAATAAATTACACTTGAAAACATTAAAAATCTTCTTTTTCTGTATATTGATTTATTATTGTAAAAAAAATTCTTCATCTTTACATAAAAATTGATTAGCTTAAAACAATAGATGCGTTTCAGAAGATATGGATTTAAAACGACCAATGATTAAAGAAGACATTTTAAAAATTTTGATCAAAACATTTTAAAAGTTTTTTTTAACGTCGAATTTCGACGGTGCGTTTGGGGAGAAGCAATGCACATGCGCATAGGAGCTCATTCGGTTGCATTATCACAGAGGGGGGGGGGGGGGGGGAAATGTGTGCCTTATTTAATATGTTCTTTTACTGACTGAATATGAGATGAACGTAGGAATATGCTATTTGTATGATACTTCATAGGTTCAGGAAATTTTCTTACTTGCCGTGGGAAATAGGGTGGTAATGTCAAATTGATTTCCATTTTGTTTACGGATTGTTTGTTTGGAGTTTGCATCGGAAATAATAACGTAATTCACTGAAGAAAATTTTTTTAAAATAAAATATTTGAAAGATTGTTTCATAGGCACCCCTTATGTAATAAAGAAGCTTATTTTACTAATATTGCTATTGTAATTTTTCTGTCAAGTTTTGACGGGTACCATCTACTTTATTTTTAATTTGGGTATTTTCATTTATTATTCTTATAAATCATTTTGTCACAGGTGAAACATTAAACACTATTTCTGACACTTCATATGAAATTGTACCTTAGATCTCTTTCTTCTATTTAATAAACTGCTGTCAGACTGCAAGAGTAACTTGTTAAACTGATCAATTGGGAGCTGAAATTTAAAAAAAAAAAAAAAAAAAAAAAAAGCTATTGAAATTTTTGGTTACAAAATATTTATGTTGTAGTCTGAATTAAGGAAAGTGGTTGGAAATTCCTTTATGGGTTTTTATTTTTATTATCATGTAAGTTTATCACTGCAGTCTCAAATCTTCTGATGAAACAAGCAACAAATTACTGAATGCAGTGATTTGTTGTAATTACTCACTTTGATGGAGAAATAAAAACATCAAATGAAACAACCTGAATGATTGTTCTTGCATTTTAATATACTCATCTCGCAAAATGTTTATTTTAGTCATTGCAAGATGTACTCCTTATTTTCTGCATATTTCTAATATTGTGTATTCAAAGTAAACTAGCTGGCTTCGCTCGCCAGCGGGCCCCTAATTTACATCGGTGCCTCGAATATTTTGAAAACTCCTTTTTTTAAATAAAATATCGAAACGAACGACCCTCTGGCTCGCATCCACATCGAACCAAAAGAACCGGGTTCCCACTGTATGGGCACCGTATACCGGTCGTGCTACGCACGCACCGGATAATCCCTTAATTTGCACATTGAATAGTACAAACCTCTAACCGAACGAACCACCGACCCCCGGTGGTCCCCGCTGCCTTCGGCACTGGATAATCCCTTAAATTGCACATTGGATAGTATAAACCTCTAACTGAACGAATCTCCGGCTCGGGACCCGCTGCCTGAGGCACCGTATAGCAGTCGTGCTGCAGTATACATTAGTTCCACCTTCCACCACCAGGTGGCGCAATCTGTTTATACGATCATAACTGAAATCGTTAAGGCTTTCAATGTCGAGTCGAATGAGCCATACCCCGTCGTCTTCGTGCCCATAGAACCGGAGATAGGAAAGCGCCCCCTGGTGGTGAAAAAACGAACTAAAATTGGTAGGCTCTATCGATGTCGAGTCGAATGAGCCATACCCCGACGTGATCCTTTTTATACAAACAGAGATAGGAAAGCGCCCCGTGGCAGTGAAACTCGGAACAAAAATCGATAAGCTTTAGTATCTTCTATCGATGTTGAGTCGAATGAGTCATACCCCGTCGTGAACCGGGCCATAGAAACAGAGATAAGAAAACGCCTCCTGGTGGTGAAAAAACGAACTAAAATCGATAAGCTCTAGTATTCTCTATCGATGTCGAGTCGATTGAGCCGAACCGCATCGTGATGTGTCCCATAGAACCCGAGTTGGCTGAAAAATCCTTTAATTACACCTTCCACCACCAGGGGGCGCAATCTGTTCCATACGAACATGACCGAAATCTGTAAAGCTATCGAAATCCAGTCGAAAGAGCCAAACCCCGTCGTAATCGGGACCATAGAACCCGATTTCCGGAAGCGCCCCTTGGTGGTGAAACTTGGAACAAAAATATATAAGTGCTATAGATATTGAGTCGAATGAGCCAAACCGCGTTGTGATTGGACTCGTAGAACTCGAGATATTATGAAATCAAAATATAAAATCTGATATTATTATTCGAAAAAAGTGGTATAAACTCAGAAACTTTAAAAAATGTTATAGAGGGTCCTTATTACTTTAATTATGATGTTTGGAATCAGTTTGGTGGAAATCCGTAGCATAGTTTATTCCGTAACATAATATGATTAAGCGGGCACAGACCTTTCCAACGATATATCACATGAGAGGTGTGTTCAAAATTTAGAAAAGTACCTTCCTTGGGGGGGGGGCACGGCGCTCCCCTCTCCCCATATTTTTCGACGCGGCCTCATTTTTAAAATTTATGTTATATGTTATAAAATATCTTCAAGTTTTAAACAGATCAACTTATTACATTTCTTTTAATCTGGGGATAGAGTGGCCTTAATATCTGGCATTGAGTTTTAAGCTGTTTGATAATTAAATAAAAAAAAATATTTGTAAATTCCTTCCTAATTATCGGAGGAGAACCAAATTTCCATATTTAGAATCCTCGTAAAAATCTAAACATGGATGCATAAATTTAAAAACGATAAATCCAATAATAATAATTTAAAAAAATAACAGGGCACAAAACCTCTTAGTATAAAAAAAATGCGGTTTTTTATCAAAATGTTTCATTCTCTGAAATATCAGATCACGTGTCAATTTTTTAGAAATGAATTTCTTTGTTAAAGGGGTTTTAATTGATACTTCCCTTCCTAATTATCGGTGAAAAACCAAAATTACATATTTAGAATCCTTGTTCAAAAATACACGTGGATGCATACATTTCAAATCGATAAATGCAATAATTAAAAAAATAATAATAATGATGCCTGAAAGCCCTAGTGCGTTTATCCTGTCTTTCGGAAATAAAATATTTGCCAGACAATCTGTCACCGAGAAAATCATCTGCAGTATCGAAATTAAAACTTGTCTTTTTTCCACACAAAATTAAAACTTTTTTAATTGATATCTTCAGGAATTATTATCCGATTTTTACGAAAATTAATTTTTTGGACTGGGCATTTCATATTACGAAGGGATACATAATTTTCAAGTCCTTAAATTCAATATTTTTAATAATTTTATATAGCCTATATTAACCCCACTTAAACTGGTTTCATATCTTTCATCCTTCTAGACAGTTAGACGTCCCAATGTCTGGCTCTGAAAGAAGCAAGTTAAAAGGAATAATTTTTATGCAATCAAATTAAAGAAATAATTAATATCTTTGGTTCTAATGGATGGATTTCCTTAATTTTTACAATCTTTTAAAGTGGAGAGAGAGATGATTCACGTGGTGTTATTTTCAAAACTGTAGGTGAATTAGATCTTATAATTTGCATGCCCATTTTAAAACCCTACTTCAGTATTTTTAGCTGCAGACACTTTGTCTCTTTCTTGCTTGGAAATAATTTTTATCAAACGCAGCTGCAAATTGGATAAAAATTGTTCTTTTCGTGCAATTTTTAATGAGTTTTTAATTAATATCTTTTCTAATTACCGGCGGATTTTTTCGAAACCTGAAAAAATGGAATTCTCGAATTTTCCTGCGTATTTTGATAACTTTAGTGCCTTTTTACTCCGTCTGTGAGAAAAGTTTTTAGAGTTACAGACAGAAACAATAGGCAGACAGAGAGGCGTCGTTTTCGAACATTAATAATATAGTAGATGATAATTCAAGTACAATCGAACTACGATTGAAAGATTGCAAGGGGTTCCTTGAAAATCATCATTAAATTGGGGAACAGATTAGATAAATTAAAACTGCATAAAAATTATTCATTAAAATTTCAAAAAACCTACCACTTGTATGTAATTATATTTTCCTTTTGGTGTATTAAATATAAACTTTTAAATTAAATATTATTGATTAATTGCTTTGTTTTCTTTCCTTAAATTTATCCAGTGACATGGATTTTTTAACTGTTGTAAAAGCATACAAATGTTCATCCATATTAAACCTCATCAAGAATTTTTCACTGCATCTAATTCAGAATTTGGTTGATTTGAAGTAACTTTAGAGATTTTATCTTTTCTGTCAGAATCAGAATCTAAATCAGATTAATTTGGCTTGTTTTCATCACAGAATTTCTCAATAATTTGTTATGCAAATTATGCATAACATTTTGCATAAATTGCAAATGTGAGTCATAGTTTACCTAATGTATAAATGAAATATTCTGGTTACAAATGTTATATCAAATTGATGCTTTTAATTCCTCTATATCAAACTCTTTATCATCACACACCAGTGAATCGGCAAACAGTACGAAAAGCTGACAAATTTTGTAACTATAAAATGAGTTTAAAATATTTGAAATTCATCAAAACTACCATTAAAACAAGGATCATCCAATGTAGAAATCTATATAAGTGAATCCTACCCATTAAAATCCATCGTTAAATTGAGGAAATCATTAAATCGGGGTTATACTGTACATATATCTCACTTTATTGTTGCCCAAATAACGTAGTTTTGTTTTTGCTTTAAAAATGCAATTGCATCCAGTAAGATAATTTGAATTAGGGTGAATTGAGATAGCTGTTTCATAGTTAAATATCATAAACATGGAAATTTATAGATAAGGAGAGAGAGAGTAAGAGATAAATAATAATAAAAAACCTGCAGAATGAAAACTTTTTTCTGTAATAGATAAGCAGACTGCGAACACACGTTAATCAGGGAATTTATTGCTTTATACTGATATACACTGCTCAAAACAATTAAAGGATATTTGAAGTTTTATATAAAATAAAGATATAAACGAATTTTTTTTTGCCAAAAATAGAAGAACAGAATCACAAATGCAAATTTTTCTGGTTTTCAAACTGTGGAGTATGCAAATTTTGAGTTCGACGTCAAAAACGTCGCTTCAGCGGCAGCGAATGAAATTTGACTTTCAACTGGATAAAAGAGAATGAAGACAAGCATGATCGGCATTCAGTGATTGCTTTGTTTCGATGAGTACGATGTCTCAGCGAAGTCATTTGACAGATTCAGAAGCTTGGAGAATTGTTGGTAGGTTAGAAGGGGGCCGAACTCAAGCCGAAGTAGCGCAAGCCATTGGAGTGTCACAAAGTGTCATTTCCAGGATCTGGAACCGTTTTTTGGAGAGTGGATGTGCAGGCCGAAGTCCAGGGCAAGGTCGTAGATGGGCAACAATGCCCAATGAAGATCGGTATTTAGCGTTAACAGCTCGGAGACACCGAAACATGAACGCTACTCTTCTCCAACAACACCTTCGCTCGGCTACAGGCACCACGATTTCAACTCAGACTGTCCGAAACCGGCTCCATGCTGTAGGTCTGTATGCTCGCCGACCGATGGTATGTGTTAGATTAACATCAAGGCATCGTCGCGACCGCAGGGAGTGGGCAACCGAGCATGTCAACTGGAGGAGAAATGAATGGAGCAATATTCTGTTTTCTGACGAGTCCCGTTTTTCTGTGCATCCGGATAATAGGCGTATTTTCATCTGGAGGGACCGTGGCAGTAGGAATAATCCTGCGTTCGTGCACGAAAGTGTCAGATTTGGCGGTGGAGTAGTGTTGGTGTATGGTGGCATCTCTATTGACGGGCGCACTGACCTCTACATCATTCGAGATGGAGCTCTGACTGGTCGCCGATATAGGGATGAGATCCTCAGACCTATTGTAGTCCCTTACGCTGCAGCAATCGGAGATAACTTCATTTTAATGGACGATAACTGCAGGCCACATCGTGCAAACCTGGTGGAGGATTTCCTTTTCGAGGAAGAAATCGTTCGAATGGAATGGCCAGCGTGTTCTCCAGACATGAATCCAATCGAGCACGTTTGGGATGCTCGAGGAAGACGAGTTTCTGGCCGCCAACAACCCCCACAAACTCTCCAAGAACTGGAAAGAGCTCTTCTGGAAGATTGGGGCAGAATACCCCAACTCGTCATTAATAGTCTCATTGAGTCCATGCCTCAAAGGTGTTCAACGTTGCTGGACGCCCGTGGAAACCATACCCCCTACTGAAAATGATTTTCTTTGAAGAAAACATCTTTTCTTATTCTTTTTTTCTCATATGCACAAATTGTGTTTTTTTCCTTTTGTACACAAATGCGCAATAAAATGCATTTTTTTCTGCCAAACATGTGTAATTTATTCTCATATAACCTACTATGTCTGTCGACCATGTATCAATCAGCTAAAAAGTTTCCCAGATACAAAATCCACCTAAAACTGCAATATCCTTTAATTGTTTTGAGCAGTGTAAAAAGTTGTTTAGACTGAACATTTTAAGATCTCTTTCTGAAAGTCAAAAGCAGAATTTAGAATGCTAATGTGAGAATTTCAAGCATATTCGATTTCTGTTGCAGTTTCATTCTGAGGACAGTTTTATTTTCTTTCAAATTCATTAAGGATCAAGGTGTTGTTTCCATTATAGCCTAGCGAAGTTCATACTAAAAAAATTAGAATTATTTTTTATGATATAAAACAAGAGCCTTCAACCTAAGACATTATATGCAAAAAGAATCCTTTAAAAATAATAATATGAAAACGAGAAATTTGTAGAGAATGCTTTTATTGGTTTAGTATTAGCTTGTGAATGTAGGCAGAATTTTTTCTTTAAGACACAAAAAGAAAGAGTAATATATCCGAATCAGCGATATAAAAGGGGGAGCTATAGTATTATCCTACACAGATGTTTCTTTCTACTGTCTAACTGTGAGGGGAAAAAAATTCCCTTCATTTCACGAGTTTCATGCATACCTTTAAAAAAAAAACCTTAAATGTTTCATATTTTTTCAACTTTTCTAGATTTTTTTAATTAAGCATCATTTTTCTCCCTTTTTTTTAAAATTTTTATTGTGTGAAATATAAGAATGAACATGCTGGAACCTCTTTTTAGGGTTTCATTCATCTCACGAAACCCTATTACTCCCGCTCCGTTGTCTGTCCATCACAGAAACTATGTAACTTACAGAGTTGAATCTTTGCGTATATATATCTGAATACCAACTATGAAGCTCAAAATATTAAAACTTGAAAAAATCATATTATTTTAATAAATAGAAATAAAAAAACAAAATTCTAACAGCTTTTTCCTATTAAATTTGAACATTTTTCGTTATAGCAGTTGCTAAAAATTAAAAATCCACAATGAAATTCTTTCTACAATTATTAATTTTCTACTGAACGAATTCCACGGGAAAAATAAAAATGAAATTAAAAGTTTCACCAATTGAAAAAAAAAGATTAATATGAAATAAAAAGGATTGACATCATAGTGGTAATAAAACGGAAATTTTCAAAGATTTCTCAATAATACAAGGAGTATGAGCATGTGTATGTACACAAAGCAGATTAATATCACGTCATTATAGAGAATTAAAATAAAATCTGACGTCATATTGGAAGTTTAACGAATTTTTCAAATGTTTGAGAATAATACAAAGCGAGTATCAATATGAGTAATAGAGAATAGTAAATATATGAGTTTGAGAAACATATTGAATCATGATAAAAATCCGATTATGGAAATATTCGAATATTTTAACATTTTGAAGGTGTACAAAATGTTTAATTTTGAAATTATTTTTTTTAAATAACACATTTAGTCTGCATGACAGATATTATTATGACAGAATATAATAGCGGGCTGGTTTAGATATTCGAAAAAACGAAAAAATAGACCAGTAAATTTTTATTTTATAAAAAAACTTTTTTTTTTCTTTTTGCTAAATGAAATTTATTTGGATTTATTAAAGAAAGAATAAAGTGTTTTGAAAGTAATATTAAACGAAACCCTTTGAGCGATCTTCAATCACACTTACCCACGTTTTTTTATACATTGCTATAAAATATCTTGTTCTTATGCTTAACAGTTATTATAGCATTTCTAGTAGTAAAAGATATTGCTGCAAAAGTTATGCATACCATCTACAAATTACTTTTTCTTAAATATTAGTAATTCCTTACATCCCACAATTAATCAAATAAGTTAAATAATAAAGAGTTTCAAATAACACCAAAATTGGGGATAAGGGTGGGTAGATAATATACAATTTAGTGACTTACACTGACAGAACAACAAATGTTAAAGAATATATAAGGATAAATAAACTTTTATACTCAGATTTTTACTACTCAAACAAAAAACTAAAATTAATGACTATATTTTTTTTTCACTCTCTTTAAGTAATTTCTGAGATCATCTTCTCTATATCATAAAAGAGACAATGGTAAGAAGCTCCACAGATTTTAAATTTGACTTGCACTTTATGCAAAAATCATTTTGCACACAAAATGCTTTTCGAAATATGAAGTTTTGATAACAGCATACCAATTTCAACATTTTACTATGGCCAGTTTACTATTTGACTGATCCACTTTAAATGTTAATTATATTTTTATACTTTTTTTCTCTTCAGAATGAGGCTTGCAAACATACTGCAGTTCTGATATTTATATATTTTGTACAAGAAAAGAAAGCAATTTTTTTTGCTCTGAAAAAGGGTATTAATTTATGATTTTCAAAGTCTCCATGTTCAAAATTTTGACTTTTCATTTTGTTAATAGCAAGTGCAGGTTTTTAAGACTGTATTTTAGAATTAAACTTCAATACGCCATTTCCAACACAATTTTGTGATATCCTATAATATATATTTATACAACACATCATGTTTAAGTAAATTAAAACCAACAACTTTTTTTTATTTAATAATTTTTGTAGTGTGTCCTCTCTAGGCCATTATTTAAGGGTGCAGCGGCTGCTCTTTTTAAAGTCAGTAAAATGCTCCCTGCCTTTTAAAAAAATAGTAAAGTGCACCCCTAGACCTATCCAGACATATCTCATAAAAATCTTTCCTGTACCACAGTATATCTAAATCTGTGAGCTGCTCAAGAGCTTGAAAAAATTATAGGACTTCCTTATTGCTTTAGGAAAAGCACAGAGCATTATTAAATAATGTTGTAATTGTATTTTTTATTTATAATTCACAAAATCATTTGACATTAATGTTACTTTATTTATTATACCGAAAATTTAAATCTTTTTTTAAAAAACTTTCCAAGATAGTTGAAAAGTGTCTATGAATTCGATTTGTCTGTCTGTGCTCTAACTCTCGTAAGTATAATCGGATTGCCATGAAATTTTTATGTTATTGATGTTTACTATAGAATGTTCGGAATTGAACATTAAGTGTGTAACATTTATAGCTCGTTTACATACAGGGACACTCAAAAGAATTCTGTTCATTATGGTCTATAGGGAAAAATTGTTTTGGATGCATTTTAATGATGTTACAATACTTCAAACATAATGAAATTGATATTCATCACTGAGGTGGACTAAAACATTTATCAGGAGTATACAATAAGTAGCATTTATAGTTCTTTTAGAGGGATGCACAAAAGAACTCCATTACTTATGATCTATGGGGGTGATGTTATGATACTTCAAACATAATGAAATTAAAAAATATCACTGAGGTGCACTACAACATATTTTCTATAAATTAAGGAGTGTATAGCATATATCTTCATATATACAGACATACAAAGAAAAAGAAGAACAAAGGTCACCTGTAACAAAAGAATTCAGTTACAGGACGGAGTATGACTTATTTCATTGTATGTAAAAAAAAAAAAAATAAATAAATAAATAAAAATTTTTTTTTTAGTTCTTTATTATATTCTTAGTAGTGTTTCATAATCTATGCCCAATTTTTTATTCTTGTTTTTATTATTACTAAACACAGTAACATTTTCCCATCAAATAATGACCTTTTCTATTGAACTAGTGCCCTTTTTCTGCTTCAGTGGTGTCTTATGTGTAACTAGCAACCCCACCCTTTTTCTTTCTGGAGTGAACACTAATTTTTCGACAATAGTAGGCTACAAATTTGATATATCAAAGCATATTCATTCCTATGAAAATTCATACATGTTATTTTATAAAACTTTAAATTTGTTTTGATCTTTTTGAACATACCTTTTGAATATACTTTGGATTCACTGTTATTTCTTGTTCCATTAATTTCAATTTTTCATCCAACAAAATGCATTTTTTCATCTAGGAAAAAAAAAAAAAACCCATATATATATATATATATATAATTATAGCTTTCATTGAGAAAACATCAGAACAAGTATAGAGAAAAATTTACATCACAAATTGAACTTTAATGTGAAAGCCATTAAGCAAAATATACATACCTGTTCTTCTAGATGTTGAAACATAGAAGGAGAGTTATAGTTTTCAGGATTATCAAGAAAAACAACCATGCCATCTTTCTGATTTATTGATGCAAAAATTTCACCATCTTCAATCTGAGAAAACGTGCAATATGTATTTTTCTATTATGTGTTTGATACAGATTTATATACAGTAAGATCTGACAAGACAGAATAATAAGAGATATAAAAATAAAAGCTTTACACAGGTTTCCATATCAGCAGATAAAATTTCATGGGCAGGATCATGAAGTTTTCAGTTAAAATCAAATTCAGTTTTCACAAGTTTTACAGAAATTAATTCTTCTTTTAACATTTTATACTCATAAAACTCAAGCTAAGTACAAACAGCATACATATTATTGCATATAAAAGTAAAAAGTCTATAACACAAAAAATTAATATCATATATTAAAAGAGAAAGAAAGAAAAATCATGTGCCATGCATAGATTATAAAACACTTTCTAACACTTTTAGAATACTCTAACGAAACTTCATTATTTAATAAAATAAAATAAAATAACTAAATAAATAATTTAGAAGATGCATAACACAATTGAACACCATGTTTCAGCAATTAACCCCACAGCTGATAATACATTTGAGTTTTTTTGAGCAGCTCTGCATATGATCTATGTATACACTCCACACAGTTTTCTAAACTTTAATTCAGCTATAAAATGTAAAACACATTTGGAAATTTATGTTCAACATTTACTGCACATATACAGTGTCTGCTACATTACCATCGTTAGTGTTATCTATCAAATAATCTTCCAAAAATGCTGCTAATCCCTTTTTCTTTTTCGTTGGTGGGGATTTCATTGTAGGTTCTAAATTATGATCTTAGGATATAGTTTTCAGTTCATCAATGACTCATTCTTTAATATTACCTTTGTCATGATCAGGGTTTAACAAATGTGGTCGCAAGGTCACCACTGGCGACCAAGATTTTCTGTCTGGCGACCAAATTTTTAATCTGGCTTTTTATGTATTTTTTATTTATTTTATTTATTTATATATATATTTTTGAAAAATTCACCTAAGAAATGAACGCAAACCTTTACACTCACCCACCCTCATCCTTACTCGTACGCAGCAAGCAGTGATTTTTCTCTTATATCGTACTTTTAATAAAAAATCTAAGTTTAAAATGTATTTATTTCCCACCTCATAAACAAAAAAGTCATTCTTTTCCGTTAGAGCTAGATAGCATGCCACGTGTTTAGAATGTTGGAAGAGGGGGGGGGGGGTTTCAATAAAACAATAAGATAATGTAGTCTCTGTGACGGCATCAAAAATTGGATACAATGCTACAAAATGTTCAAGGTCTTTTTTGTTTCAAATCAGATTTTTGTATTTCGGAAGTAAAACTGATTAATCAATCACATTCATTTTAAAGAATAATAACATTTAAGTTAAGTGATTATAAAGTAATTCATTTGAAGTAAATCTATAAAACTTAATTAAAATTTCAAGAATAACTAATTTTAATAAAATTAAATAATACGTATTTTTTAAATATTTCTCCCTCGGTAAAATGCATGGCGTTTTTATTATCTGCACACCACACACATGGCACAATACGTAGGCACCACCCTGATTTGTAGACGATTTGTCTAGTCTATATGATGTATTGCAGAGACTGGCAATTTAAAATAATAATAATAATAATAATTAACAAATATTAAGTATCCTATTTTTGTTTGGTAACAATTTATTTCATCAGTGAAATCTTTTGCGCTGCCTCATCCCATGGAGCCCTAGAGTCTTTTTGCATTTGAATCTTCCTTTTTTTTTATATTATAACACTGCTGTCTGGAGAAGTATTTTTTATTATGGAGAATAATATATATATATATATATATATATAATCTTTCTTTAAAAAAAAAAACAAAAAAAAAACGTCATCTGGAATTTATAAAAGTAATAATAAGGAAAAAAATGATGGCAAACAGTCAAAACCAAATGAGCCAGAACAAATCATTCATTGCACTTCAGAAGGGTGAGTTTTTATTTATATTATTATTATTATTATATTTATCCTCAAATTTTTGTCATAGATTGTTGGATGCAAATAAACCTTAGTTTTGATATTTCTTATATATGGATTTATTTTATAAGCATGTTAAGTTTTTATTATTTAAGTCGGTTTATGTGTATATATATATATATTTTTTACAATTATAGTTGCTTACAATTTCTGTCAAGAGCAGCATCTGTTACTCATCTTAATCACAATCTTAACTCTTAAAATTCTCATAATATGTTTCATTATAGATGTTGAAAAGCCTCAAGATATTAAAACTTCGAAATTATATTCAAGCAAAAAAACATTTGTAACTTTTATTTCGAATCTGACAAAAATGAGTTCATAAAATGCATATTTTAAATAATAAAATCAGAATAATTTGACCGATTTTCAACTGGAAAGTAGGCAAAAAATTGTTTTCCTGTTTTACTATTTCATCAATGCCCCACTCATCAGATATAGATTTTGGAGTACTCAACTATCCAGACATTTGAAGCATTCGGCAATCAGCATTTTCCGAACCTGCTGGTTAATTCAGCATTTACAGTATTATTATTTTTTTTCCAGAGATATATAATTTTGTTAAGTTTCATTAGAAAACTTGATTTATATGTGTTAAATGTTAATGTGTTTATTTTTTTATATGTTAGTATAATTATGTACTGTTTTAAACTATGTAACAGTAATTTTAAACTGTTTTTTAATTCATAGTAAGTTTCTTTTGTGCTTTTTCAAAAACAAAACAATGGTGTAGGGCGGGGGGAGAGGAGGTTGGAAATACTTTTGTACAGGCGACTAGAAATTCTTGTTGGCTGCCAGATTTTATCAAATTTGTAAAGCCCTGGTCATGATCATACAAAAAGTATAACCTAAAATGTGGATCTAGGAATGTAGCTTGTTGCAGCAATTGAACTACAGGTGATTCTTGATATCTGATGAGTGCACTCAAAACTTTCACTTTCAAGTTTTTTTAGAAGAGCAGTGTCATCATTACTGTTTGTCTTCACATTTTTAAAAATTTGCATGATCAGGGGAAGGACTGATGAAGGGGTGACAAAATTTTCACCTGTTAAATTTTCAGTCGCATTTTGCAAAACAAAGACCACCTGAATAAAGCTTTGGAGGATTGTGACATTATTTCTTTCTGGTAGTAAATGCTTTTGAAATCTCAAACATTTTGCATAATGTTTTCTAAAACTCTTTTGCACAGTTTCAATGTAGACTACCTCTTTGTTGGGGACGCACTAGGTAAACTTTTATTCCCACATTGAAGAAATTTTCGTGCGTCTTGAAACTCTCTTTTCAGGTGATAAGGCTTTTACTTGCCATTGAGATGAATGAGTTGATTGGCATTCACACATTACCTTGCATATATCTATTTTCATCGAAGTGTCAGAATAACTATTTTTTCATGAGCCTTTTCAAAATATTTCTAACGTACAAACTTCAAAAATGGAATATGTAGCAAAACTCTGAATGATTCTTCATGTCTATCACACAATAACCTTCTGTAATTCTCACAGCAGTGTTAAAAATTGTAACATTATTTCTATGACATTTCAGCAAAAATGCTTCTGCAGAAGTTAAACATTTTATTTATTAACATCTTTGCCATATCAATAATTGAAAAACAGACGTGTGCAACAGACTGTTGCGAATAGCTGATCTGTGGTTTAAACACATTAGTTCGAAATATGAAAAAATGTATTTTAAGTATTTTTAAAACACAAAATACTTAGAAAAGCATTACAAAATGCAAAAGCATTTTGAAAATGTATTCAAATACATGTTCAAATACATGTGTTTTTGATACTGGCCAACTTTGCTTCTAACCTTGTTAATGTAAGTTTGCTCTGTTTCACCTGAGCCACTATTTAATTTTACTCCTAAAAATACAGCTGTGATTTTTTAATTTTAATGAGGTGTAGAAGGATTTTTTTTCAAGGCATCACTTATTCACTTAATAGTGACTAGCTGACCCCTGCCCGGCGTTGCCCGGGCCCGTGATAATAAATAAAAATATATAAAAACATCAAGTTTTTATTATTTTATATCTTTAACCAGATTTTACATGAATTTATATTTTAAAATGAACCCAATGGCAGAAACACTGCGACACAGCGACATAGTCGTGTACAAAGAAAATATCTTGCAGACATTTTTTGTCTGCACTAATGAAATTTTGTCAAAGGATCGTGGTAAAAACACGTGAATTTCAGCGAAAGATCGTGATAAAAACACATGAATTTTGGTAAACGATCGCAGTAAAAACACGCAAATTTCTACTAAAGATTGCGGTAAAAAAAAAAAAAAAAAAAAAAAACACTATTTTCATCAAACGATTGTGGAAAAAAAATAATTGTGAGTATCGACAAAATTTACTGCATAAATTTACTGCTAAAATATTGAAACCCAGTTCCTTTTACTAATGTCTAAAGATCGTCGCAAAACGAGAAGAAATGCGAAAAAATGCATAAAAAATTCAAAAATAGATGTAGGAATTCCGGATTCCTTTTACTAATGTAGAAAATTCACTGCAAAAAGAAAAAAATTAAATATAAAAATTAAGAAAACTAGTCCAAAAGCGGGCTTTGAAGTGCATAACTTCAGACAAAACAACACTTCTGATTCTTCCTGCCAAATCTTGTAACTCTGCACTTAGCAATCTCTTCAGAAAACACCACACACAGACAAACATCTATGTTTAATACATAAATTTTTTAATCTGAAACAATATACAGAACCAACTCTTAAAAGATTGGGTTAACCCGAACCCAACCTGCAGGAATATAAACTCAGCTTGAACTGAAAACAGAGTTAACCCGATCTAGCTGATGCAGGACTTTAATTAGGACATTTTTCTAAAGAATTTCTGTAGCTGCGTCAGTGGAGGGAAATTTCTCTCTGCTCCCCTTCACAAAATTCTCTGTGAATTTCAGAAAATATTTTTTTACTCAATCACCCCTGGTCCCGGGAAAAGCTTATCCTTCCTACTTTAGAAATCCCGAGATGATGAAATGATATGTAACATCAAAAGTTAGAAGCAAAATTAATGATAATGCATCATGATTACCATATTTTAAATAAAATGAAAAAAAATTCCTAGTTTAGTGTATTATTCATTCATTAAAATTACACGCAAAATTTGCAGACAGATTATGAAATTTTAAAAGCTTGTCGAAGACAGCTACAGAACTTTCTGCCACTGGGAAAATTAAAAATTCACAAAAAAATATTGATATTTAGTAATAAAAATGCTCATTTTCTTGTTATTTTTTACGTAGGGTCGTTTCATAGTTTTAAAAATAAAAAGTTCTTCTTGTCCGAATTCTTTGAAATCTTTATTGGTGATAAATAAAACGGTTTTACAGTCAGTGTAAAATTTTCTTGAAAAAATATTGTTATCTAGTTGTAAAAGAAATGTTTTTTTTTTTTTTTTTTTCACTTTTTTTGTTTGTTTTCATGCCAGCTCCTTTAACATAGCAATAAAAAATAGTTCCCATCTTCCGAACTCTCTGAATTTCAATCGGTTATAAATATAACTGTATCCAACCTCTCTTTAAAATTTTGTGGCATTTTATGGATTCTTTAAGGACATAAAAGAAAAAAAAATTAAAAGGCACTTTTTTCAAGATACAAAAATTAGTCAATTTTTTTCCCATGAAGTAATTTAATAGAAAAGCCAAATAGAATGCCATTTTGCTTTTGACAAGGCAAGAAGAAGGGTACTATTTTTTTTAAACATAATGGCAGACAGAGTGTAGCATCCTACTGAAACTGCCTGGGAGAAACCCTGATATAAAAATCTGCCCAGGCACAGGCCTAGTCTGGCAAAATAAGGGCAAATTTTCAAATGGGTTGGACCAGCAGAATAAAGACAATTTTTTTAATGGGCCACGGCAGGCTGATTAAAAAAAAAATTAAAAGGGCAGCCAGGTAGATAAAAAAATTAAGCGGTCCAACTGGCCTGATATAACTAATTTAAAATAATAAAACTCAGCTGATAAAATATGAACAATTTTCAATGGGATTGGGACGAGAATAAGTATAAATGTGCTGCAGGAGCAGATACAAGCTTGACAACATCAATACAGAAATACAACATGAACATGTCCAGCATAGGGATAGGCATCGGACAGTTGCATAGTGTCTGAGCCTGGGCTTAATTTTTTCAGTAGACATGGGCCAGACCCGGATCAGGCTTGCATCTTATTCTACATACTCGGCCTGGACCAAGGTGAAACTGCACTCAATTGTTCCCAGGACGTGTCAAGCAAGCAATTTGTTTTGTAAAATAGCAAGAGCGATAATGAACTTATGTTAACAGAATCTTTGGAAATATACTTTTAATAAATTATAGAGAAACATTTTCAAAAATGTACTTTTTTTTAATTATACAGCTTTCAAAAGTTATGATGTTTTAACTATCTTTTTTTCTTTTATTGTAAACTAAATTAATTTTTTTAATGTCTTTATTTCAATGTAATAGTCTAAAAGTCTAAGTGATCATTAATGTTGTTTTTCTGGATTCTATGATTTACGAACATATAGAAATCCAAAATAGACTGTAAAATTTTCCCATAAACATGTATGCAGTATTTATTAAAATAATTTTAAAGAGTATTTTGTATGTTAAGAAAAATAAGAATTTTTTTTTTATAAATTGAGTCAGAGCAGGCCGGGCTTGATTCCATCGATTTTTGAATGGGCCAGGCCTGTTTTCACTGATTTTTTAATGGTCCGAGCTGTGAGCTGTAAAATCATAAACGAGTTGGGACGAACATTTGTTTTTACACTGGGCCAGCCTCAGATCTGGAAATTTTGGCCCATGCAGACCTCTACCCTGATAGCATTTATTATTATTTTTAAATAACAGCTATTTAAAGTCCATGTTCAAATAATTTATACAATTTCCATATGAATATAAAAATTAATTACCATTTTTAAAATATAGAACTCTGCTTCAGCAGGACCTGTAAACTGAACTCTGTTAGCCATATCGGTCAGGGATAACGTTAAAAAGGTCTGAAAAAGGAATGTAATTAAATATAATTAGTCCTAAAAACAACTGATTAGTCATAAAAGAAAAAAAAAAGAAAAATCTTGTATAATTACATACTTTTGTTAATCTCTGAATATTCTTTTTATATAAAAATGATAGGCATTGTTTTACAAGTCCTAAATTTGTATCCTGAAACAGAAAAGAAATTGTAAATAAATATTGAAACTGAATACGCATATAATGAATTTGGCTGGAGAAAAAAAAAAAAAAAAAAAAAAAAAAAGCTTTCATAATATCAGATTTAATTATTTTGATAATTCAATATAATCAAATACAATTTAGTCATATAAACATCGTCATGGGTCGGAAGTAGTTTTAACAGTAGTTTGTAGTGTAGCACGCTACATATTGAACAATGTAGTGTAGCAAGTAGCGCAATACAAAAAATCAGTAGTTTGTAGCGAAAACTGACGCTACTTCAGGGGGGGGGGGGGGGGAAATGTGCCATCTGCAAATCAATTGACCGAAACTTGCTTCTTTTGCACAAAATTTGTTCTTCTCAACAATTTGCTATTCTCAGAAGCAAATCTCAGCTATAGTGATAATTATAGCAACGCATCGCATGACGTCATAGATTTTTCCCATTGACAGTTGCTTCTAAAATCAGATTCTAGATTATAAACATCTCTCTTAATTTTTCTACAAAATTTGTAATGTGTGTATAAACTTACATTTTGGAGACAAACGCAAAACATTTTCTTGTATGTTATCTTTCTTAATTTTCAAATGCCCTTGCTAATGTTGCATTTATTTAATTGTATCTCGGCAGACGCAATATAATGAGGGGATGCTTTATTATTTAATCCGTATCTCCATTTCTAGTGTAAATTGAACCTTTTCACAAAATCTGAAAGTAGCGAAATAGTGACTACTTTTGAAAAGTAGTTTGTAGTCGATACTTTTTAAAAACAAGTAGTTGTATTTGTAGTTAACTACATTTTCAATAAAGTAGTTGTAGTTTGCTACAATAAAAAAGTAGTTTTTCCGACCCCTGAGCATCGTTCGGAATACCCTTTTTAATGAGCCTTGGTACTTGGTATGTTTTACCCCCAAGGTTATTCAGAATCTTTGAGCCAGTTTGGAAAGGAAACCACACTAGATCATTTTTTCCCACCCGAAATCAGATCTGCAAGCTATTAGGTCAGTAATTCGACTTTTACCCATCATTCTTTTTTGATAAACAAACTCTCAGCACTATGCTTGCTGGAATTGGTTATATTTCAACAACATGTTGGTGTTTTAGAGAGATTAATTTTAAGTGTTATTATTTGTTTTAGTTATTTTTCGTATCTTCTTATTTTTGCAATCTCTGTAATTTGTTGTTTTTAGTAAAGGCTACAACAAGAATAAAGAAAGTTCATTGGTCATCTCATGAATCTAAAATATTATTAAACTTTTGCAGAGATGAGATCATTCAGAATCGACTTGACAGCACAATCCAACTGTCTTTCAGATTCCAGAATAATTGAAGATATTTTATGTTATTATTATTAAACAGTAAAGCATAGTTTAGATTTTTTTTTTTTTTGTAATTAATTGAAATATGAAACATGAAAACAATAAAAAAAATGGCTATCAATTAGTAATGATCAAAATTTTTAGCTTTTAAGAACATCTAAACATCTAATATTTTTGCAATGTTGCACAGATAGCTACATAAAGTATCAATCTATGTTTCTCTTGTATACTCTTTTTTCTTTCTTTTTTTAAATGATGATTTCTGTAGGAATTTCTGAAAGGAAATATTGTAAATTGCATTATCGAAACTCTTGATTCTTGTAGCTTTAGCAATAAAGCAATTATTTTCCTTCCAGTCTAATTGCACAGAAAACTAATCAATTTGGTCTTTTTATGTAATTTTCTTCTGCAAGATGTTGAAAACAAGAGGATTTTTCATTTTTAATAATGAACAATTCGCTTGTCAAGGGAAAAAAATGTTAAAGCTAGTCTGACACCCCAAATGGCTACTTTCTGACATATTATCAAAGTTCTTTTTTATTTTTAGACACATGAAGTTGGCTAGAGTTGTTATTCAGAAACTAAGAAATCAAACAGCATTTTCTATTTTTCAATTAAGACAAAGGAAAGATAATGCTGCCAAATTTACAGTTTTGAGCAGATTTTCACAATATAATAGCTCGGGAAAGATAGTCATGAGACAACAATTGCAAACCCAAATGTTAAGCAAAATTTGAAAAAAGGATCACACCTTAGGCCATTTTTAACCATCTTGCAGATTTTTACGCACAAATTTATGCAAATTGCTTCTTTTGTTTGCATTCACAGCCAACCACCATCTAAAAAAAGTGTTATGCAGCTTCCGGAATTTTAAAAAGGATTGGTTTTATATTTATGTTAATGAATAGGTGGAAAATGATAACAGGCATAATAGCTGCATATTACCCCTTTGTAAAAAGCCAGTTTGAATGCAAGAGAGATTCCGAACGATACTATAGTAAAACCTCTGAAAATGGAACCTGTTTATAATAGAACTAACTTTAAACAAAAAATTTCTTTATTCAAGTAAAAATAATATAATGCAATTGCTAAAAGAGACCTGTCTAAAACAGCTATTTTTTTTTTCCAGTTCTGTGTAGTTCCATCTTAGCAGATTTTACTGTATTTTAGCTTGCACATATGAATTTGAAATATAATCCATAAAATATTTATTAATTCATAGAGCTTAGGTACCAAGAGAACAATTCAAACAAAAGTTTCTACAAATATGTTGTACTTAAGGATGACATATTCCCATATATATCAATTATTTGCAAAAAAGACATCTCACAACTTGAAAGCATTTCTAATATAGTGGATTTTGAATACTAGAAGTTTTTCTGTAATTAAAAAATGAAATGATTCGTTTCTGGTTACGTTTTCAATATGGCTAAAATTGATTTAATTAAGCTTATTTAGAAAAAATTACAAGTCAGTACTAATCAAGGCAGATGACTGGCTAATAACTCTTACAATTCAAATGAAAATGAAATTAATGAAACCACTAATATAAAATTATGAAAGAATCACTGGCAATAAACAATTCCAACATAAATTTAAACTTATACAAATTACAAAGTTGCCAACTTTCCAGTTTTCCTAAAATCAAAAAACATACATGGGATCGTAAAATGACATTTACTGGCATTGAAGTGCATTAACATATAATAAATAAAATGTACTAGTATATTTATGCTAAATTTCAAGAATTTCACATACTAGAGTTGTACATTTGGTGCTTGTGCAGCAAAAAGCGCTTTGCATCCAAGTAATCCAGTGATCCATATTAGAGATGACATACAATAGAACTACGAAAAATAAGGATTAGGGGGCATTTTAAAGGTCAAGGAAGATTTCAACCAAAAGATGGTTAAACACATGTCCTATTTATTTTCGATGGTGAATCCAAATTCATCATCAAACTCCAATAACACCTCAAACTAAATTGTAAGAGTAAATGGCATAAAAAGCATCAATTTAAAAGTAAATAAATAAATGTTATTGTATAAGATACAAAAAGTATCAATAAATATCTAGGTCAGTATTTTTTTTTATATTGATATCCCTAATATAATGACATATTGTTGTACTTAGTAACAAAAAGCATTAGATAAAAGCAATCATTTTAAAAGAAATACAATAGAAATAAATAAATCTGACCATCATCTTTGGATTTCAAACATTATTTTCAAGAAAAACAAATATTTTTTCAATGAATTGCATCATAATTTGTTTTAAACAATAATCTTAATGTTTTTAAGGGATGAAAAGTGTTTTTAAAGAAAATATTACTGTTACTTGTAAAACAGTTCCAACACAGTTTTATTTAGCCTACTTATTATAAGGCAGGGGTGCAGAATATGTCCGATCCGGCGATCTAGGATTGGGGGAAATTTTAGTCATCTGTGGAAATTTTTCGGAAAAATATACAATTGATTTCAATTTTAACAATGAATTACATAATTCCCCGAGGTAGAAAAATGTTTCCCTTACAAATAAAAAAATCTGTATGGCGACTTTCACAAAATCGATCTGAGAATAATATGACTAATAATAATAATATGACTTATTCTCGACTTATACTCATGTATAAGTCGAGAAATTTTGGAAAAATAATCTGCTTCAAAGTAGGGGAGCGAGGTCAACTTTATACATGGGACAAAAAAGTCTAAATTTATTTTTGGAGTAGAAAAATGCCGATGTTCTGGAGTAATTATGCAATTGCAATAATCGAAATTTCTAAGTTTTTTCTTATGAATTACCTTAGAAAATAATTTTAAAAGATAATAATTTTCTGACAAAAAAAAAAATCAGGAAAGAGAAAACTTTAGAAAGATAATTAAATCAAGATCACACACCTATCACTTGTGGAAAACTCACTACAAGCTCTCACTGAATGGGTGAGCAAAAATAGAAAATAATTTAAATTTAATAATGAGAAAAATATTTTTAATCTATGGACAACTTGGAAGAAAATTTTTCTAAAAACTTAATTTAATAAAATAATCCTAAATTCTGAAAAGAAAGCAACCCTTGTTATAAGGTGCATAAGATCATGAATGCTTGTTTTCTAAATGCAAGCTGTATGAACATAAAAGTTTTTTAGAGCTTTTCCTTTAAATAATAATAGTAGATAAAATATTAACTAGGATAAAAAAATAAATAAAAATAAATAGAATTTTTTTCTGACTTGCATTAAGGTATTAAAGGCCCACAAAGATTTGTGTTTCCAAAATAATTAAGACTTTAATTAGATGATATTAGGAAACATAATCTGAATTTCCCCAGTTTTAAGAAGGGACATGGCGCTGCTGGTCAGAGCAGGGCACATTTTAGATCTTACAGGCACTTCTTTGATTTTTAAATTCACTTTTTTCAAGGCACAACAGGTCAGTTTTTACTCTACAAGCAATTTTTGTTTGCACAACAGGCAGAAAGAGCACAAGTTTTTTTTTACTAAAAGGCAAGAAGGGTGCTATTTTTTAAACCAAAGGGCAGGTGGGGTGCAGCATATCTTGAAACTGTAAAGAGGTAACACGGGCATAATCTATATTTTTATTGGTTTCTGCATTCTTAAAGAGAAGCTTGGCATTTGACAATCATATACATTTCTCATTAAAAAATAAAATTAATACAATTCCTTAATGTAATTCAAAAGAAAATGAATAATAAAATGTCATCTATACTAATATTATAAAGGAGTAAAGATTGTTTTTTTGTTTGTTTGTTTGTTTGTAGGGGGTAATCTCTGGAACTACCGAACCAATTTCAAAAGTGATGGTGGCAAATTGATGGTGACAACCCCTGCTCCAACATAGGCTATATTTTATGTCGGTGCCACTACCCCAGGGGGGGCAGGAGCGAAAAACGTTCTAAAATTGCGATCTTTTCTAACTGAAGCAGCTAGAAATTTGAAATTTGGCATTGTAGTTACTTATAAGATGTAAATGCTCTCTAAAAACAAAATAAATAAAAATTAGAAATTTTGTTGATAAAACATCATGATAATAATCTCCGCAAATTGATTTTTATGACAGTTTATTTACATCGTTTAAAACTCATCCCGATAAAAAGTAATTATCTAGAATTTCAAACAGGAAATGAAATTGCCTGATGCAATATGAAGAGGTTTTTACAACACGTGATCTGAACAAGGAAGTGAAGACTAAAATACGTATTAGTGACGTAAATTGACTTTACGTCATTACCATCCAATGAAAGAACTTAAAAATGATGTCACTTGATAAGGACTAAGACTGTTGCATCTCTGCTTTATAGAACTTTGATAGATGCTTTTTCTCTCGCGATGTTGTTGGAACTGTATACTCCGATCTCCCTTAAACTAAATTAAATTTAACTAATGATTAATAATTAAAACTAATGTAACAGCAAAATGTAATTAAAGGATAATTAAATAATTTAAATTAAATTATGAATATGTTTTATTAATTAATAATATTTTCACATTTCAAATCACATAGTGAGTCAACATGAACATAAAACATTGTGTGTGCCCCAATTACTGGATATTACATTTTGGATACAACAGTATACTTCTGCAATAAAGGATCTCATCAAAAAGTCACCTGTAAAAAATGCAGCCAAGTCTCGTAACTCATTTACCGTAAAAAGTACTGAGATCGTATAAAGCCAAGTTTAACTATCTTATTAACTCTGAAATTTTCATTCGCAAATCACTCCTAGTCTCTACATCTTTAGTTAATTATTATTTTGTGACTTGGCAATTACGTAGCACGAGAATGTGATGTATATAGTTAGTCTTAATCAAATAATACTATAACATATTAAAGTGTAATAACTTATCTGTGCGTATATAATTTGCCTTAATTAAATTATCCCATCCTATTCCATAACATAGTAAGGTGTAATAACTTCCCTGTGATGCGTAATTGCCAAGTCACAAAATAATAATTAACTAAAGATGTAGAGACTAGGAGTGATTTGCGAATGAAAATTTCAGAGTTAATAAGATAGTTAAACTTGGCTTTATACGATCTCAGTACTTTTTACGGTAAATGAGTTACGAGACTTGGCTGCATTTTTTACAGGTGACTTTTTGATGAGATTTCACTTCTTTTTGTAAGTAATCCTCCTTTTCTTGATTTTCTCCTTTTCTTGAGATCATCCACTGATTTTCGCTAAGCCCTCACTCTGTCCCTATTATTTACAGGTATCAAAAATTTGAAGCTTTAGTTTCGTTTGCAAAGTACTGTAGATAAAAAGAGATTTCAGGTTCCTAGGCAAGCACTAAGTTATGGGAGGGGGGGGTGTCAAAAGTACTCTCAATTGCTTCCAGGATAGGTGTTATCCATCTGAGATATTACTCGCAGCCCTAGATACTTGATATTTAACATAAAAGAACTTTTTAGAGTGAAAAGAAAGCCAAAATTAAAATTTCTGGAAATTTCCAATAAATCAAATTATATTCCTTTATTCGATGTTTTTTTTCGTTTTTTAGTCTTTTTTTTTATTATTTACAGATTTTTTAATTTTTCCTTACTTTGTGTACTAAACCCTGCCTTTCTGCCAAATGTCAAGCTTCTAGGACTACAAAATCGAATTATTTTCAAATTTTCGACTTTTTATAAATTTATTGATTTTTCGATTTTAATTCTAAGTTACCTGATTGTCATGCCAATATAGTAATTATTTGATCCGTTTTCTTAGGATCATTTAGGTTCAATTTAGAGATACATCAAGTGAATCTCAGAGTTACCATGATTTTATTTAGAAAGGACTATCAAGCCATAACCAGCCAGCAATGTCGGGAGGGTAGGGGGAGCTGTGAAAATTTTTGTGGGGATGACAACATTTAACAATCCATATTTCATATGTGAAGTACATAGAGTACAACCTGTGAAAGAAAACAAACCTGTCTATAAAGAAATCGCCTATATCGTAGCCAGTCTATAGCGGAACTTCTCTATAACGAAATTCGTAAACGAAAGAAAAGAAACCATAATCCGGGGGAAATAACATAAAACAATTAGGGGCGTTGTACTAGCTAATAGGACAATTATCTTAAAACTAATGTTTCTAGCAGTACAAAATCAAATTGTTTTCGAATTTTCGATTTCTTAAAGATTTTTCGATTTTTTGATTTTATTTTCGAATTTAATGAATATTTTAATTGTTCCTTTTATTGAATAGTAAATACTACTTTTACACCAAGTTTTAAGTTTCTAAGACTACAAGATAAAATTATTTTCAATTTTTGATATTTTCGAATTTTTTTTATAATTTTCTGGATTTTTTAATTTTTTCTTATTTTGTATCCTTTATTACAAATTTCAAGTTTCTAGAGCTACAAAATCGAATTATTTTGAAATTTCCGATCTTTTTAGAGTTTTTTTATTCTATTTTCGAATTTATTGTGTTTTAATTTTTCCTTTTTCTGTATCCTAAACAATAAGTTTACCGAATTTTAAGTTCTAAAGCTACAAAATCGGATTTTTTTCAATTTTTCGGATTTTCGAATTTTTTTTTCGAATTTTACAGATTTTTTATTTATTTATTTTTTTGTATCCTAAATACTACCTTTATTCCAAATTTTAAGTTTCTAGCTTTACAAAATCGAATTATTTTCAAATTTTCGTTTTTTTTTTTCGATTTTTTTTTTTTTCAATTTTTGTTGTGTTTTTATTTTTTTCTTTTTCTGAATCCTAAACACTACGTTTACACAAAATTTTCAGTTTCTAAGACTACGAGATCATATTATTTTCATTTTCTCTCTTTTGAAATTTTCAATTTTTTTTAACTATCCATATTTTTTAATGTTTCCTTATTTAGTATCTTAAATATTACCTTTATTCCAAATTTCAAGTTTCTAGCGCTATGAAATCGAATTATTTTTAAAATTTCCTTATTTTTCGATTTCTTCGATTTCTTGATTTTATTTTCGAATTTTATTGCGTTTTTATTTTAACTTATTCTGAATCCTAAACACTATCTTTACTGCGAATTTTAAATTTCTAAGGCCAAAAGATCAAATTATTTTAATTTTTTTCAATTTTTTTCCAATTTTTCGAATTTTTGATTTTTTTTCGAATTTTCTGGATTTTCTAGTGCAACAAAATTTGATTATTTGAAATTTTTCCATTTTTTTCGATTTTATTTTCAATTTTTTTGTGTTTTTGATGTTTTCTTTTTCTGAATTCTAAACACTATCTTCACACCTAATTTTAAGTTTTTAAGACTACAAGATCGTGTTATTTTCAATTTTCAATTTTGTTCGATTTTTTTTAATTTTCGAATGTTTTTTTTTTAATTTTCCGGATTTTATAATTTTTCCTTTCTTTGTATCCGAAACACTAGCTTTATTCCAAATTTTAAGTTTCTGTGGCTGCGGGATCTACCCAATCTTTTTGATGACGCAAGAGTGAGTGAGTGACAAAAAATCGAAACTTTGAGTTCATATATCGTCTGCACTAATTTATGGGTATTTTTTGAATTATGCATATTTTTTAATTTTTCCTTATTTAGTATCTTAAATATTACCTTTATTCCAAATTTCAAGTTTCTAGCGCTATAATATCGAATTATTTTCAAATTTTCCTTATTTTTTGATTTTTCCGACTTTTGGATTTTATTTTCGAATTTTATTGCGTTTTTTATTTTAACTTATTCTGAATCCTAAACAGTATGTTTACTGCGAATTTTAAGTTTCTAAGGCTAAAAAATCAAATTATTTTAATTTTTTCAATTTTTTACGAATTTTTCGAATTTTTGAATTTTTTTTCGAATTTTGTGGATTTTTTAATTTTTCCTTATTTTGCATCCTAAATACTACCTTTATTCCGAATTCCAAGTTTCTAGCGCAACAAAATCGGATTATTTGAAATTTTTCGATTTTTTCAATTTTGCTTTCGATTTTTTTGGTGTTTTTGATGTTTTCTTTTTCTGGATACTAAACACTACCTTCACACCAAATCTTAAGTTTCCAAGACTACAAGATCGTATTATTTTCAATTTTCAATTTTGATGGAATTTGTTGAATTTTCAAATGTTTTTTTTTTTTTTTTCGAATTTTCCGGATTTTATGGGATCAACCTAATCTTTTTGATGACGCGTGAACGAGTGAGTGAGTGAGTGACAAAAAATCGAATGTTTGAGTTCATATATCGTCTGAACTAGAAAAGACAGAAAGTTCTAATTTTAAATTTTGGTTCTGTGTGCCAAATACTCTAGAAAAACAAAGTTTCAAATTTTTGGGATACTCCAGCGCGGAGATATGGGGGGGGGCTCAAAAGTGCCTGAGTTGCTTCCAGAAAAGTATGCTTACGGCTGTCCTCTCTCGACTTGGCGGAGGCACTGCCGTGCCTCCAGATCTTGCCACGGCTGTGGTTTTCCTATTAGACTTAATGTTAGCTATATGCTCCATTTTTCTGCAACTAAATTTCCTCGTAATTCATTGATCCGTTTTCTTAGGATCGTTTATGTTCAATTTAGAGATAAATCACGAGAATCTTAGAATCACCATGATTTTATTTAGAAAGGACTATCAAGCCATTACCAACCAGTAATGTCGGGAGGGAGGGAGAGATGTGAAAATTTTTGTGCGACCAACATCTTTTAACAACAAATATTTCATATATAAATCAAATAGAGTAAAGTCTGTGAAAGAAAATGAACCTGTCTATAAAAAAAAAAGGTCTATAACGTAGCCAGTCTATAGCGGAACTTTTCTATTACAAAATTCGTAAACAAAAGAAAAGAAAAGCATAATCCGGGGAAAATAACACAAAACAATAACGGAAGGTGTACTAGCTAATAGGACAATTATCTTAAAATCTATCTAAAACAAACTATCCTCATCCTGTGGGATTTGTTTTTCAATGTTTTACTTTATTTAATGCAAAACATAGATTGCATCCGACAACTCATAAAAAAGTCTTCCGGCCTGTACCGGCAGGAAAAGGTAGCTTTCCTATATCTTCGTTTTAAAATTTTAGCTAATGTTACTCGAAAACAGCAAGTTAAAATGCAAAGAAACAGTTTACAAAAGATTCGTTTACACTGAATTTGAATAAGAAATTCGCCAAATTATTGAGCTATAGCCAAGTTGGCTTCATTTATGAAGACTTATTTTTGTCGCCAAATTTGGCGAGATTTCGCCAATTGTCGCCAAGTTTGGCGAGAATTTGGCGCTAATGGATATGAATATATAGTTTTATGCGTATGATTGGGAAAATGATTACAACAATGAAAGAAAATAATTTGCGAGAAATCGCGTTCACTAAAACTTATAAATTTATATTAAAATCATTAAAATTACAGACATTACAATACACTTTCATAAAACATTAAAAACATATTAAAATTGGACGTTTCGGATTTACATGGAAAATCCCTCAACAACAACAACATTTCACTTAGCGTAAATCATAGTTCAAAAATATCAACAAATAGAAAATGCAACGTATCAAAATTTCGAAGTCAAAGTTACAGTTATAATAACACGGAGTATTCATTCGGGATTGCACTTGCTTGACCATTATTGACCATAAATTTATCGTTGGTTTTTTGTAATGTGCTGTTTTGTTTCAAAATGTCAGCCACCCTAGAATTTCAAACTGCTCTATCTCAGCCAATTTTTAAGACAGAGGTAAAACAAAAAATGCTCTGGAATCCTTGTATCAAGTCCTAACACCTAATTAAAAAATTTTATTTTTTTAAACTTGATTTTTTAACTTTTTTGTATATTTATTTTAGTTTTAAAATTTACCGTGGCCGCCATCTTGAAACAAGATGGCGGACCAAGCTGGCCAACGAACTCGGTCGAGGCATTGGTGAGCTTAATACACACAATTAGTTTCATCCAAATTAATTTATAAATACGAGCGTTATCGTATCAAATTATTTTCATTTTTTCAATTTTTTTCGAATTTTTTTATTTTTTTTTCGAATTTTCTGGATTTTTTTAATTTTCCTTTTTCTGTATCCTAAATACTACCTTTATTCCTAATTTGAATTTTCTAGCGCAACAAAATCGGATTGTCTTCAAATTTTCGTTTTTTTTCAATTTCTTCGATTTTTTCAATTTTGCTTTCGATTTATTTGGTGTTTTTGATGTTTTCTTTTTCTGGATGTTAAACACTACCTTCACACCAAATCTTAAGTTTCCAAGACTACAAGATCGTATTATTTTCAATTTTCAATTTTGATGGAATTTGTTGAATTTTCGAATGTTTTTTTTTCGAATTTTCTGGATTTTATAATTTTTCCTTTCTTTGTATCCTAAACACTATCTTTTTTCCAAATGTCAAGTTTCTGGGGCTACGGGATCTACCCAATCTTTTTGATGACGCGTGAACGAGTGAGTAAGAAGTGACAAAAAATCGAATGTTTGAGTTCATATATCGCCTGAACTAGAAAAGACAGAAAGTTGTAATTTTAAATTTTGGTCCTGTGGGCCAAATACTCTCTATAATTGAAGTTTAAAATTTTTGGGATACTCCAGCGCGGAGATATGGGGGGGTCAAAAGTGCCCTGAGTTGCTTCCAGAAAAGTATGCTTACGGCTGTCCTCTCTCGACTTGGCGGAGGCACTGCCGTGCCTCCAGATTAATCAAACGGAGACTCTAGCGACCTGGCATGCGGAAAAATGAGGAGTGACTATGAATGCTGAAAAATGGAGGTAAGCAATATCTTACTTATCTTTTGTTCTGAAAGTAGAATTGATTATTTATATTGCTTTAGAACGCGCAAAATTACTGACTACCGAGAAAATAACACTAACAAAGATTATGAGAACGAAATATTCTAAAGTATATAAAGGATAAAAATAAAAATAAATATAGTGTCCTTAAATCCTCGAATACTTAAAAGAAATTAATTAATTTTAGATATATTCTAAAATAGAAAAATGGCAACCTTCAAAGAAGGTAGTATAATTGAAAAATTAAATTCCAGTAATTATGCAAACTGGAAATTCAAGGTGGAGATGCTCTTGATAAGAGAAGAGCTCTCTGAAGTTGTCACAGACGACCCACCTAATCCAATAACCCCGGAATGGTCGAAGAAAGATAGAAAGGCAAGAGCCTTGATAAATTTAAGTATTGAGGATAATCAAATTATCCATATTAAGCATTTACAAAATGCACGGGACACATGGAATACGCTAAAAAGAATCCATGAGAGATCGAATCTGTCCAGTAAACTTTTTCTCCTTAGGAGACTTTATGGAATGAAATTATCTGAAGGAGGAAATATGATTAATCATATTACCAAAATATTAGAAATTATCGATAAGTTATCAGCCATAGGCGAAGAAATTAAAGCAAATCATATTTCAGCATTATTGCTCTGCTCTTTACCTCCTTCATACGACACCCTCATAACCGCATTAGAAGCCAGACAGGAAGACGAATTAACTCCAGAGTTTATAAAGAGTAAATTAACAGACGAATTTAAAAGAAGAAATGAGCATTCAAATACAAGTGATAATACCAACAAAGCCTTTAGAGCTGAAAGAAAATTTAAACCCACAGGTTTTAAAAAAGAAGAAAAATACTGCACGATTTGTCGATTAAAAAACCACAACACAGTTAATTGCTGGCATAACAAACATAAAACAACTAACTTTAAACAAAATGTAAGAAAAAACTTCTCTTCTTCATTAGTCTTTCAAAAAGACGAGAACAGGTTAAAAAGCGCAGACTCAAATAAACCGAACAATAAAAGCACAGCTTATTTTGGAACCGAAGAAAAGAAAAATTGCGCATTTATAGCGAACAAATCGAAAAATAAAGCATGGATCATAGATTCTGGCTCATCCTCCCATATTTCAAATAATGAAAATTTATTTTCTGAATTTACAAATAAAGAACATACCAACTTCGTAATTGCCAACGGCAATAAATTAAAATCCTATGGTTCAGGTAATGTAAATATTACCACAATAACCTCCGATGGTAGAACACATGAAATAACATTAAAAGATGTTCTACTAGTACCCGAAATTGAAACTAATTTATTTTCGGTAGCTAAAGCTACGAAAAACGGATGCAAAATAATGTTTGAGAATAATAAATGTTTTCTAGAATATGAAGGATTAATTCGCTTGGAAGGTACAAGAAAAAACAATTTATACTAAATTCAGCAAACTAATGAAATCACAGATGAAAATTTCGTAAATATGATAACAAATTGCAAAAATAAAAATTGCGTTGAACTGTGGCACAGAAGATTAGGACATAAAAACGTCGCGTCAATGAGGGAAATAATGACTAAGGAATTAGCATGCGGAATAAACATAAATAATTGTTCCCATAGTACCGAATGTGAGCCTTGCATCAAAGCAAAAATAACTGAAGCACCATACCCCAAAAAGACGGAATTTAGAGCAAATAAAATTTTGCAGTTAGTGCATTCAGACGTATGTGGTCCTATTCAAACTTCAACCATAGGTGGGAAAAATTATTTTTTAACTTTCATAGACGATTACTCTAGATTTACTATAATTTATCTACTACAAAATAAAAGTGAGGTATTTGAAAAATTAAAGGAATATGTTGCTCTGGTCAACAATAAGTTTGGCAAAAAGCCTACAGAACTCAGAACTGATAATGGCAAAGAATTTAAAAATTCTAATATAGATAATTTTCTAAAAGAAAATGGAATTAAGCGACAGCTAACAGTACCATATTCTCCGAGCCAGAATGGTATTGCTGAACGAAAGAATAGATCATTAATTGAAATGACAAGAACATTGTTAAGTGACTCTAATTTACCATTACATTTCTGGGGAGAGGCGATCTGCACCGCGAATCACCTACAAAATCGACTGCCAACTAAAGCCAACGAAAAAACTCCATATGAGTTATGGTCAAACAGAAGACCAAATCTAAAATATTTAAGAATCTTTGGCTGCAAAGCTTATGCATATATTAACAAGCAAAAAAGACAGAAATTAGATAATAAAGCAGTAGAAGGGATCTTCGTGGGATACGATAATTATTCCAAAGGATATTGTATCTATACGAGCGGCAAAGATATCACTATAGTCAGAACGGTGAAGTTCTTAGAAAACTATCCGATAAATTCAAATAAAGAAAAACGGCTAGAACTAAATTTAGATGAAAACACTAATGCTGAAAACGAAAAGTCAGAAAACCCAAATCTGATAAAAATCGAAATTTCAAATGAAAATGATACTCAGAATGAATCTGAACTAAATCAAACCGAACCGAGAATATCAAATAGAGTAAATAAAGGGGTTCCCCCAGATAGACTAATTTATTTGGTTAAAGATGTAAATATTAACGAACCGAAAAATTGGCAGGAAATAATAAACATGGAAAACCCAGTAGAAAAAGAAAACTGGATCAAATCGACACAGGAGGAGATAGAATCTCACAACCAAAATAAAACTTGGACATTAGTTGACCCCCCCGCCAAATACAAAAATAATAGGTTCGAAATGGCTCTTCAAAACAAAATTAGATGATAAAGGAAAAATACAAAAATATAAAGCGCGTTTAGTGGCAAAAGGCTATTCTCAAAATTTTGGCGTTGATTATTATGAAACTTTTGCTCCAGTGGTTTCACATACTACAATTAGAACTTTTTTAGCAGCCGCCGCCTATCATAAACTAAACATAAATCATGTTGACATTAAAACAGCATTTTTGTATGGAAATTTAGAAGAGGATATATACATCACTCAGCCGGAAGGCTATGTCAAACCTAATCATGAAAACAAAGTGTGCAAATTAAATAAGGCTATATACGGCTTAAAACAGGCAGATAGAGCCTGGCACACAAAAATTTCAGAATCGTTAGAAAAGTTAAATTTCAAACAATCAATTTCAGACACGTGTTTATTCATACGTAATACTAAAAACAGTAAAGCATATATTATCGTCTATGTAGACGATTTATTAATATCAGCAAAAGAAAATGAAATTAAAGAAATTATACAAAAACTTAAGATTGAATATAAACTAAAGGATTTAGGTCAATTAAACTACTACCTAGGGATTAAAATTGAAAAAACAAACGAAGGATATAAACTGAATCAAAAAAGTAAAATTGAAGAATTAGTTAGAAAATTTAAATTAGAAGATGCGAAACCTTACAAAACGCCCATGGAAACAGGCTATTTAAATTTTGATAACGAAGAAATACCATTGCCAAACAACATCGATTATAGAAAGGCAATTGGCGCTCTTTTGTATATCTCAACTGTCACAAGACCAGATATTTCAGCTGCGATTAACATCCTAAGTAGAAAAAACGAAAACCCTTCACAGAAGGATTGGAAAGCAACTAAAAGAGTGATTTCCTATTTAAATCACACTAAAAACTTTAAATTAGAAATAAATACAACACAGCAACCAATACTTGAAGTATACTGTGACTCAGACTGGGCTGGAGACGTACAAACTAGAAAGTCCACCAGCGGAAACCTATTTTTATTAGGGAAAAACCCAATTTTATGGATTAGCAAAAAGCAATCATGCATAGCCATGTCAAGTGCTGAAGCTGAGTACATTTCAGCAGCAAATGCGACACAAGAAATTTTATGGTTAATTAGACTCTTACAAGAATTTGACTTAGAACAGACATTACCCATAACTATGCATGAGGACAACCAGTCCTGCATAAGAATGATCGAATCAGAAAAATACACCCGTCGCACGAAACACATTGATATTAGGTATCATTCCATTAAACACCTAAAGGACAATGGTACAATCAATCTAAAGTATTGTCAATCTAAAAACATGGTAGCGGACATCCTAACGAAGCCCACTCCCAAGCCTATCTTCGAAGTTCACAGGAGAAATTTAAATTTAAGAAATCAAATTCCAGAGATTAAGGAGGAGATTGTTGATAATACATCATGATAATAATCTCCGCAAATTGATTTTTATGACAGTTTATTTACATCGTTTAAAACTCATCCCGATAAAAAGTAATTATCTAGAATTTCAAACAGGAAATGAAATTGCCTGATGCAATATGAAGAGGTTTTTACAACACGTGATCTGAACAAGGAAGTGAAAGACTAAAATACGTATTAGTGACGTAAATTGACTGTACATCATTACCATCCAATGAAAGAACTTAAAAATGATGTCACTTGATAAGGACTAAGACTGTTGCATCTCTGCTTTATAGATCTTTGATAGATGCTTTTTCTCTCGCGATGGAGTTGTATACTCCAATCTCCCTTAAACTAAATTAAATTTAACTAATGATTAATAATTAAAACTAATGTAACAGCAAAATGTAATTAAAGGATAATTAAATAATTTAAATTAAATTATGAATATGTTTTATTAATTAATAATATTTTCACATTTCAAATCACATAGTGAGTCAACATGAACATAAAACATTGTGTGTGCCCCAATTACTGGATATTACATTTTGGATACAACAGTATACTTCTGCAATAAAGGATTAATCAAACGGAGACTCTAGCGACCTGGCATGCGGAAAAATGAGGAGTGACTATGAATGCTGAAAAATGGAGGTAAGCAATACCTTACCTATCTTTTGTTCTGAAAGTAGAATTGATTATTTATATTGCTTTAGAACGCGCAAAATTACTGACTACCGAGAAAATAACACTAACAAATTTAAAAGGGTGAAATGAGCGAAAAGCGTTCTAAAAACATTCTAAATTATAATTTCTATGGAATCTCTGGAACTACCGAACCGATTTCAAAAGTGATGGTGGCAAATTGATGGTGACAACCCCTGTTCCAATATAGGCTATATTTTATGTCGGTGTCACAAACCCAAAGGGATACAGGAGCGAAAAACATTCTAAAATTGCATCTTTTTTTTAGACTGAAGGAGCTAGAAATTTGAAATTTGGTATTGTAGTTACTTATAAGATGTAAATGCTCTCTAAAAACAAAATAAAAAAAAATTCGAAATTTAAAAGGGTGAAATGAGCGAAAAGCGTTCTAAAAACATTCTAAATTACAATTTCTATGGAATCTCTAGAGCTACCGAACCGATTTCAAAAGTGATGGTGGCAAATCCTGCTCCAACATAGGATATATGTTTTGTGGGTGCCACTATCCCCAGGGGGGTGCAGGAACGAAAAATGTTCTAAAATTGCGATTTTGTTTATACTGAAGGAGCTAGAAATTTGAAATTTGGTATTGTAGTTACTTATAAGATGTAAATGCTCTCTAAGAATAAAATTTTAAAAAAGATCGAAATTTAAAAGGGTGAAATGAGCGAAAAGCGTTCTAAATACATTCTAAATTACAATTTCTATGGAATCTCTAGAACTACCGAACCGATTTCAAAAGTGATGGTGGCAAATTGATGGTGACAACCCCTGCTCCAATATAGGATATATTTTTTGTGGGTGCCACTATCCCCAGGGGGGTGCAGGAATGAAAAACGTTCTAAAATTGCGATCTTTTTTATACTGAAGGAGCTAGAAATTTGAAATTTGGCATTGTAGTTACTTATAAGATGTAAATGCTCTCTAAGAATTAAAAAAAAAAAAATCAAAATTTAAAAGGATGAAATCAGCGAAAAGCGTTCTAAAAACATTCTAAATTACAATTTCTATGGAATCTCTAGAACTACCGAACCGATTTCAAAAGTGATGGTGGCAAATTGATGGTGACAACCCCTGCTCCAACATAGGCTATATTTTATGTCGGTGTCACTAACCCCAGAGGGGGGTGGGGGGGGGGGGGGGGTGCAGGAGCGAAAAATGTTCTAAAATTTCATCTTTTTTATACTGAAGGAGCTAGAAATTTGAAATTTGGCATTGTAGTTACTTATAAGATGTAAATGCTCTCTAAAAACAAAATAAAAAAAAATTCGAAATTTAAAAGGGTGAAATGAACGAAAAGCATTCTAAATACATTCTAAATTACACTTTCTATGTAATCTCTAGAACTACCGAACCGATTTCAAAAGTGATGGTGGCAAATTGATGGTGACAACCCCTGCTCCAACATAGGCTATATTTTTTGTCGGTGCCACTAACCCCAGGGGGTGCAGGAGCGAAAAACTTTCTAAAATTACAATTTTGTTTATACTGAAGGAGTTAGAAATTTGGCATTGTAGTTATTTATAAGATGTAAATGCTCTTTAAGAACAAATTAAAAAAAAAATTTGAGATTTAAAAGGGTGAAATAAGCGAAAAGCGTTCTAAAATCATTCTAAATTACAATTTCTATGGAATCTCTGGAACTACAGAACCGATTTCAAAAGTGATGGTGGCAAATTGGTGGTGACAATCCCTGCTCAAACAGCCTCTTTAATAAAAAAAAACGTCGCTGACGACTGGGTTTTTCGCTAATTGTTGCCACAGATTAATCTCGGAAAATGAAACATTTAAAGTTACTGAAAAAAAATAGTAGCTCGAAAAGTATTTGTCAGAAAATTGTTAGGCAAACTGCGCTTGAAAGGTAAAAAATTATATTTTTCTTGATATAAATTTGAAATCTAATGATTATGCCATTTTTCAAATATTGAATTTGAAAAATTACTAAATTTCACAATGGAGTACCATAGCAAAACCTTCATGCGTAAAAAGATAATGATAAGGGCGACGTGTCCTGGCGTGTATATTGGCTATAGCTCGAGTCACATATTATAGTAGCCTTATTATTCTGTTAAAATATAAAAGTGAATTATGAAATGTCAATATTTTGTTGGATTAAAAGTTCGTTATAAGAAATTGACCAGCGTAGCGGGCGTAGCTTGCTAGTCTAGACTATAAAATTTATAACAGAAAAAACTGAATAAATTAAATATTGTAGCAATATTAGAGACAGTTATTTCATAGATATGGAATAAAAAACACTTTATTTTACAGTAAAACCTGCTAAAAAACTAAATTGCAAGTGACCAGAAAAAAATTACACTTTAGTCAGCTTCGTGTCTTAATAATTGTATGGTAATCTTTTCCTATGTTTATAAGTGTTTCCATTTAAAACAGGATTTCGTTATATACAGTTCTATTATCAGGGATTTTACTTACATACATACAGGGGTCGGAAAAACTACCTTTTGTTTGTAGCGAACTACAACTACTTTATGAAAAATGTAGTTAACTAGAACTACTTGTTTTAAAAAGTAGCGACTACAAACTACTTTTCAAAAGTAGTCACTACTTCGCTACTTTAGTTATCATCGCTAATTAAATGCACTGCAAACGATTTTTCCTCATACACCATAAAGTAACAGAATTATTTTGAATGTCCCTGTAAGCGAGATATAAATGCTACACACTTTATTTTCAATACTGAACATTCTATGGTAAACTTCAATAACATATAAAACTTTCATGGCAATCCAAGTATATTTACGAGAGTTAGAGCACGAACAGACAGACAAGGCGAATTCATAGACACTTTTTAATTATGTTGGAAAGTGTTAAAAAGAGGAAATTTGAAAACAAAAATTGTTATAATCTTACAAATTTATAAGAGTGATATAGCACAGTAGCACTTGGTGGTTCTCAAATTCCTTGCTCAACAACGCGAAACTTTCTGATACAGTATTTGACTCATTTTTAAACACAAAGGCATAAAATTGGCTGGCCTGACCATGGAACAGGGATGAGATTGACAAAAAAGCTGAAAACTGCGCGAACGACGTTTGAGCAATAAGTTATGAATTTCAAGCACAATAAATATAATTGCTATTAAAAAAATATTTTTTTAAGTAAAATATATAACATCAATTTAGCTTTGAGTACATTAAAAAGAAATGTACATTTATTAACAAAAATTAGGTAGAAATTATTTACTTTAATAAAAAGTCTATTTTACCAAGATACAGCACATTAATAAAACATTTCAATGGCATGAACATTTTTTTAATTGAAATTTTGAAAAATAGACACTTTTCTTGAAAGAGCAAATCAAGTATGTGCTAATAATTGCAACCACCTTAAATAAATGATAGAACAAAGTTCCCACTCTTTTTTAAAATAAAAAATAAGTTTTTCAGGAATTTTTTTAAGATATTTTTTCCAAGGACATTATCAATGGTACCAACTAGTCAGTGCCTTGGTTATTCCAGATTCCAGGTCATTTTTACCAGTCAGCTTGAAACTAATTTTTGGATTTTTTTAATAGATTTTTTTTAAATTTAATCTGATTTGTATCATAGCGAATTTTCTACATTACAATAAAAGAAATTTGGTTTCAATCTTTAAACCCAATGCAGTAAATTCTGACGAAATTCGCTTATTTTCGGCAATTGTTTGGCTAAATTCTCTTATTTTCGACGATTTTTTGGCTAAATTCGCGTTTTCACAACGATCTTTTGGCTAAATTCGTGTTTTTTACGACGATCTTTTGGCTAAATTCGCATTTCTTATGGCAATCTTTTGGCTAAATTCGCGTTTTTACAGCGATCTTTTGACTAAATTCGCGTTTTTACGACGATCTTTTCGCGTTTTTATGGCGATCTTTTGACTAAATTCGCGTTTTTACAGCGATCTTTTGACTAAATTCACGTTTTAAAGGCAATCTTTTGGCTAAATTCGCGTTTTCACGACGATATTTTGGTTAAATTCACGTTTTTACAATGATCTTTCGGCTATCTTTTCACTAAATTCGCGTTTTTACGACGATCTTTCGGCTAAATTTGCGTTTTTACGGCGATCTTTTGGCTAAATTCACGTTTTTACGACGATCTTTTCGCTAAATTCGCATTTTTACGGCGATCTTTTGACTAAATTTGCGTTTTACAATGATCTTTTTACTAAATTCGTGTTTTTACGGCGATCTTTTGACTAAATTCGCATTTTTACGGCGATCTTTTGGCTAACTTCGCGTTTTTACGACGACCTTTTGGTTAAATTCGTGTTTTTATCGCGATTTTTTGCCTAAATTCCTGTTTTTTCAGCAATCCGTTGACGAAAATCCCGTTTTTTCAGCGATCGATTGGATAAATTCGCATTTTTTCAACGCTCCTTTGACTAAATTCACGTTTTTTCAGCGATCCTTTGACGAGATTTGCGTTTCTTCAGCGATCTTATGGCGATTTTCACACGATCATTTGAAGAAATTCGCGTTTTTCAGCGATCCTTTGAAGAAATTTGTGGGTTTTTTTTCCGCAATCTTTAGACAAATTTCACGTTTTTTTCGCGACAAATTTCGCATTCTAACTCACTTTTATGTTCAACTTCAGGTTGTAAGCAGATGATTTTGATACTGATAAGTTTTTATTAATAGGACAAAGTTTACATGTTACAGAATAATTACACTTTCTTGTTATTCTATAACTTTAAAATATTTATTATATGCCGACCAGGGCAGTTCTATACTATTGCTATTTTTGTCTGTCATTCTATTACATCAATCTCAAAAGAAACATCCCCACATTAAAACTCAAGGTCTAATAATGAGTAAGAAGACAAAGGATTACCAGCAAGAAAATTAATTTTTTTGATGAGTGAGTTCCTTGCGGTTTTATCTGCAAATCCAGCAAAGAATAGATCACGTGCATGCTGAATGCTGATACTTTACGTTTCAGCTGCTAGTTTGTTTGAAGGCAGAAATCATTCCTTCCTAGTGCACTTAATAAAATGGTGTACTTGTTCTTTTTCTGTGCTTTTTCGAATGTATATATATATATATTTAATTAGAGTTCTGACGATTTTAAACTGGCAGGAAGCGAGCAGAAATTTTGTTCGAAGGGGAATATTTTAGATGATTGATTTATTTATTTAATGTTACTAGACAGCAAACAATACAGAACTTAAAAAAAATAAAAGAAGAGTTTTAAATTTTGTATATGGAGAGGTGGGGGAGATTTTAGAGGAAGGGGAATAATATATAATACTGATTATTTATCGTCACTACAGAGCACTATTTAGGGCACAAGATTTTATTTTTATACTAGTATATATCCCCCGTCAAAAATGACAGGATATTGACTCAATATTCAATTTTTGAAATAGTTCAATGAATGGACAAAACATTCAAATTCAATATTAAAAAAATAATCCATGTGTGAAATTTTCTGTAAGAAAAGTGTTATCAATGAGTTTCTAAAGAGCTTGACTCACCACATAGCTCATTTTTTGATTATATAAGCAAAATTAAATGGAAATTACTCGGTACTATTTATTCTTTATATTTTAATTACGTTTCATAAGAAAAAAAAAAATCAATTTATTTACGATGGAAACAAATTTTAAAATTTGCTTGTATTATCTACGGGTAGATGGTGCCATCTTCCCTTATACGGTCCAATGTTGCTTCTGCTTGCCAAGCGAGCCACCTCGACTGTCTTTCTCTAATTAATCGCCGTCTACGTTCAATTGGCGTTTCATCATTTTCATCATGCATAGCTAAAACGATCCTTAAGCTATATAAAACAACAATATAAAAGAAAACTGCCCAGTTAAACTGACGGCATTGAGCTCACAGGCTATTCACACTAACTGTAAATTATATTCTTATTTCAAAGAATTTGAAATAAACCCTCGAAAAATGAAGAAATCGACAATATATTAAGAGGAGGGAACCATCCCCCATTTCTCCTTCTTATAATTAACCAATGACCCCATAAAACTAATCAGAGAAGCGCCTTACCACAATGAACGTATATACAAAGTTTGAAAAAATCGGATAATTCTGCATGAAAAATCCATTTATCTAAATTAAGGGGGGGGGGGGGGGTTAGCCCCCCGTCCCCCCTTTATACTTAACCAAAGAACCCCCAAAACTAATCAGAGAAGCGCCTTATCACAATGAACATATATATAAAATTTGAAGAAAATCGGATAATTCTGCTTAAAAAACCCATTTATCTATATCAAGGGGGGTTAGGCCCCCCCGTTCCCCCTTTATACTTTACCAGTGAACCCCCAAAACTAATCAGGGAAGTGCCTTACCACAATGAGCCTATATAGAAAGTTTGAAGAAAATCGGATAACTCTGCATGAAAAAAAATCATTTATCTAAAATAAGGGTGGAGGATTACCCCCCCCCCCCCCGTTACCCCCTTTATACTTAACCTATGAACCCCCAAAACTAATCAGGAAAGAACCTTATCACAATGAACCTATATACAAAATTTGAAGAAAATTGGACAATTCTGCATGAAAAAACCATTTATCCAAATTAAGAGGGGTTAGCCCCCCGTTCCCCCCCTTTATAGTTAACCAATCAATCCCCAAAACTAATCAGGGAAGCGCCTTATCACAAGGAACCTATAAACAAAAGTGGAAGAAAATCGGATAACTCTGCATGAAAAATTCATTTATCTAAATTAAGGGGGAGGATTCCCCCCCCCCCCTGTTAGCCCCTTTATACTTAACCTATGAACCCCCAAAACTAAACAGGAAAGAACCTTATCACAATGAACCTATATACAAAATTTGAAAAAAATTGGACAATTCTGCATGAAAAAACCATTTATCTTAATTAAGGGGGGTTAGCCCCCCCGTTCCCCCCTTTATAGTTAAACAATCAATCCCCAAAACTAATCAGGGAAGCGCCTTATCACAAGGAACCTATAAACAAAATTGGAAGCAAAACGGTTATTTCTGTCAAGAGTTATTGCGTTACGTACGTACATACATACATACAGAACGGGCGGGCACATAAGCTCTCAGGCTTTGATAGCCTGTGAGCTAAAAAACTCATTTGATTGAACAGATTAAAATCCACCGCGTGTTCAAAACAGCATTTAGAAAGATCAACAAAGATGTTAAAACAATAAAACACACGTTGCCAATTGGCAATCAGTACAGTACAAATAGTTTTGATGAATAATTCGAAAACTGAATGACTTATTACATTTTTTTTCTGTTTGCAACAATAATAATAATGATTAGCAAAGTTTAATGTAATTTCCGAAAATTTCATATTAAATTTTGATATGCTAATTATATGTAAATATTAACTTGTATTTTTAACAAAGTTCGATTGTTTATATTAATTGACGAAAGATGGCTGCAAAAATAGTTTTTGAAGGTTTTAAACAAAATTAAAATATTTAAAGACTTTAATATCCTTTTACAAATATTTTAAGAACAAAATCAGATAATTAACTTGTATTTTTTTTAATGAAGTGTTCAAAGAGTCATTCATTTGTTTCAAGATTCGGAAATTCTGAATGGCAACAGTGTTTGTTTGTTTATATTTAGTAATCTGCTGTTTAGTCCCGCAGTGGCGCGGACGGTAAAAGCTCGGCTCTCGTAAGATCGCCGAAAGCCAAGCAGCATCGACCAAGGTCAGTGCTTGGGAGGGTGCATCGTCTATCCTCTCTCGTCTGTCACTGCTGTGGGACCGTGTACGTTAATGGGAGCTGGTGCACGTTAAATCTGTTCGTGGCTCCAAAGTCCTCCAAGTTCTATATAAGCGCTACCTCTGGGGGTGCCAATCCAGATGCAAATTGGTTCAAAATTAGGAGATTTAGGTGTCAGGATTATGGAATTAGCGTAGTGGATTATGACAGCTATATAGAAATAGAAAGCTGCAAAACTGGGCCCTTTGGGTCATTTCAACAACAACAACAACAACAATCTGCTGTTTATAATAGCTTATTTTTAATGTGGAACTTAATCCATTATAATTGGATAAGATATACATGTTTTATGTGAAAATATGCAGAACAGACATGATTTAAAGTAAAAGAAATTATCGTTTAGTCATCATATGTTAATATATGTTTTTCATTAAGCCTAACATGGCGATTAACTAAGGTCGATTCGCAGATCAGAGTGGTCGCGCCGGGAATGGTTAGACACTTTCTTGCCTTCGGATTTTATTATAAGTAAGATAAAAATAAAAATAACTGATTTTAGATTTATTTGTATGCTGGGGGTTGGGGGGTGGGGGGAGAGTAAATTATGGGAGGTTAGGGGACAATTTAGATGGTTACTTATATATTATTATTAGGTAGAAACGAATGTGGCCATTTTTTTTTTTTTTTTAAATAAAGAGTTTTAAATATTTGAAACTGAATGCTGGAGGAGGATCAAAAAGGGAAGCGTAAATTTTGGAAACAAAGAAATAATTTTTATTTATTGTCATTAGAGAACAACAAATGGAAAGAAAAATTATATTTTTGTATAAAAATAAAGATTTAAAAATATGTTAAACTCCTTTGCATGCTACTAGGGGGAAGCATGAATTTGAGAGGTTAGAGATAATTTAGATGATTTATGTTTAGATAAATCCTTTTTTTTTTTTAAATAATAAAGATTTTACATTTCTTTGCTTGTTGGGGGTGGGAGGCAAAAGAGAGAAGAAATTTAATTAACCAGACGACTATATTTTGTTAAAAACAATCGTAGTCGTATAAAAATACATTATATTGAGAAGATTTCTATGGATTTAAATAACAATACACGAAGTTTCTGACACCCAAACTGTGAAAATGATAGTTAATTTGTGACCGTGCCCGGCATCTATGGAGAAATATATGACACTGCAACTGAGATTTGTCGCTGAAATTCGAAAATTGCTGCAGAGAACATATTTCGCACAAAAGAAACGAGTTATGATCACGTTATTTAAAGATTGGCACTTTTTTCCTCCCTCCTAACGTAGTGTCAATGCTCGCTACAAACTACTGATATTTTGTATCACGCTACTCGCTACACTACATTTTTTTTAATGTAGCGCACTACACTACAAACTACTAGAAAAAGTAGCGGCTACTGTAGTTTCACTACTTGTAACGTGCTACTTCCGAGCCCTGCATACATATATATATTAATCTTGAAACATACAAATGTTATCTATATCTCATACTAGCAGAACCACACGGCTTTGCCTGTGTTAACCATAGGGGCCTGCTGGATAAAGTAAGTAAAAATTCAATATCCTAAAAATACGATGATCACAATAATGGAGCTCTGTGCATTAGTGTCAATAAATCATTAAAACAGCAACCAGAGCAAAAATTATGTTACTTTGACGCAATCATAGTAAAATCCCCCAGCTTTATAAATAATAAAATTAGAGGGGGGGGGGGGAAACCCTTGGAAAAATGTCATGCAAAATATCTAATAAAAAATCAGTAATAGTTGTCTTACTCGTCTAACTTTCCATAATCGGGTTCATAGCCAATGTTGGTGACGAGATCGCTAAAATAGCTCTAAAATTGCTGGAATGTCTAACTATTTTATTTTTTATAGCAGATTAGTTTAGGTGTATTTTGTGCTCCTACTTAAAACTGCAGGTGAGGTATGACAAAATGATTTAAAACTTTCTATCCCTATTTAACCTCTCTGAAATATGCATTTAACTATATTTTTATTAGATTTGTAATCCTTAATTTCAAGCTCCTATCTAAAACTGCTACTGAGATATAGCAAAATGAGCTAAAGCTTTCAACCTCCCAACTCCCTTAGGGAGTAAATTAAAAAAAAATACTTTCTTACTGATTGCCTAGGTCATAACAGCAATCTATTGTCCAAATTTTGTGATCCTGACTTTGGGCGTTGATGAGTCAGTCAGTCAGTCAGATGTTCGCTCTTTATTATATTAGTATAGATTACACCTGTCTCCTGTTATCAAAATTAATGAAATATAATAAAAAAATAAATTACACAGAACACTCACTCTAACAAAAATTTCATTATGTTTATTGAGAACTGCTCTAACTTCATCAGGACTGTTTGTTGCATATGCTAAAGCTAAATCATGGTAAGCTTGACTAAGAGGCTGAAAAAGAAAATAGAAAGGTAGTTGAGTTTTATCATTATTAATCAAGCTGCAAGTTTATTAAAAAAGAAAACAATATGAATCTTTCCCCTCTCCCTTCTTAAAGCTCTATTTAATATCATTTTTATTACAAATTTATTTATTCAAACACTATTAAACTCTGCAAAAATTATGTGAAAAATCTGAAGGAACTTATCGAAAGCATGGAAAAATTTGCTAAAAATATATATGTCTGCCATTTTTTACTTTTCTTAAATTCCGATGAATAATTATTTTTCTCAGTCTACTAATTCTTGTGGTTTCTACTGTTGTAATCAAATCTCAATTTGTTCTTTTTTGTGTTTTCAGCCTGACATTTTAAGTTCCATGTGATATATAAGTTCTAAGGACTGTGGAGCTGTAATTATTCTATAATCAACTTTTTTTTTTCTTTTTAAAAAAGGAAGAATGTTTAGATGAAAAAAAAAAATACTAATTCAATGTTCTTTTAATAATAAGTCTAAATAATGTAACTCTTTATTTAATGAGCACCATATTTTATATAAATTAAATTTTCTTTTGCTACGCCACAGTTGAAGCAACCAGCCATTTAAATTCACACAATCATTTGCAGCTCACAAGCCCAAATTAATTGGAAACAACTGTGTTAAATGCTATTTCACACTGACTGTTTTATTTTGTCTCTCCTACTTACTTTTTTTCTTTTACTATTTTGATCAAATAATTAAAATGTTCTGTAGCAGATTAGATCGAACACTCGTGTTGTGTGTGCATCTACTTCACCTGATGACAGAAGATGATAATTAATCGCTTCCAAAACTACAGTTGTGTTACTTGCAGGGCTGGCAAGTTTCTGCCGGGGTGGTTAAAACCAGTGGTTATAACCGGCATGGCAGAAACTAGTTTCTGCCAGTAAGTAGCAAAAACTGGCAGAAACCAAGAAATAATAAGAACTTTAACTGCAATGATTCATAATTCACACATGTATTTGATATGTAAACAATTAAATTAAAAATTAAAACTAAAGATTATGAATGTTATTCAAAGTAGCAAAAAGCTTCAAAATGATCATATAAATATACTTTGTTTATATAATACTAATTTTCTTTTACTAGATAAACAGAAATTTTCATAATGGTTATCTGATGCTGTACAAGTTTAACTATTAATATTATTATTTACAGCTGAATTTCTATTTAAAAGTTAAAAAAAAAATTACAAAAGATTTTATGATATTTTAACAAATCACTGTTCAGAGAATTTTTAAATAAATAATATAATGCAATAACTTAAAGATTAGCTACTATATGGAATATGGTTTTAGTGTTGAATTCAGGGGGTGGCCTGGGAGGGACATTCCCCCCCCAGAGCATTGAAATGTCCCCCCCCCTCAGAAGATTTGAGATTTTATGCTTTCAATGGTCAAAAAGTGGAATTTCTCCCCCCGGAGCCACAGAAATCCCTCCCGGAGAAAAGTGTCTGAATTCAACACTGTGTTATATATATAAGATTGGAACATTTTCAACTAACAGTCTTAAAGAACAGAAGTCGGATTTGTTCCTTTGAATACTGTATTTAAATTAAATGTTTTTAAACCCACGGAATTACAAAATCCACATAGAACTACAGCTCTAAGTTAAAAAATTAGAATAATAGAAAAAAAGTAATTGTGAAAAAGGTTTTTTTATGTATTGCTTATACAAAAAGTAATACAGGATAAAACTTAATATTGTAAAAATCTACATAGTTTGTAGAATCTTTTAGCATTAAAATTAAAGGAAATAATACAGGTATGTACAAATAATACAGCCAGGGAAGTATGTTAATTTAATGTTGGCTAAGTCAGTTCTTGGTAGACACTAACCTGTGTGAAGTTGCTAAATCATGTTAGAAAATAAAATCGTCACCACACAGATCTTCCAATGATTGTATCATGAAATGCTCAAGGATTTCCAGATATATCTCAGAATTAATCATTTTGTTAATGATACATGGCCTTCCAGGACCACCTGCAGTCATGCAAGCCCATACCATTACACTGGCTGCAAATTTCATTGATTGTTTCATGCAGTTCTTCTCATATGCTTTTTGCTTCATTCGCCATACACGAACACAAAGTTCACCATAAGTTACACAAAACACACTCTCATCATTAAACAATATTTTTTTCCAATCATCCAGACCTCATAAAGCCTTTTTTTGCACCACTTCACTCTCTCCCTTTTTTTTTTAATAGCCATGAAGGACTTTATCAATGATGTACACGAGATTGAAATCCAAGTTTATGGAGACATCTTAGTGTTGTAGATTTACTCACATCAACACCATGTTCTTTCTACTTTTGATGCAAATATCTCACACTTCCAAAACAGTTTTTTTTAGCAATACTCTTTAGCTTTCCATCATATCTCTGAGTAGTTTTTGGCTGCTTGTTTTCAAAATGTCCGTCGTTAAAATACTGCTTTATTGCTCTACTAACACTTGGTTGAGAACATTTTAAGTAACTGGCGATATATTGTTGATTACGACCTCCTTTATGCAAATCAATAATACGATGCTTTGTAAACTCTTTTATGTCGGACGAATGGCCTATGTTTTACACAAAATGAAAACAATGATGATGCAAAGCGTTTTTATAACTTAAGAAGAAATCCCGCAGAAGATAATTTTATGCAACCTTATAAACCAATTATGAAAATTTATAAATATTCAAATTTTTTGAACAACCTATTTCAGTAATATTTTAGAAATAATTTAAAAAAAATAAAATATTCACTCAAAATTTAATATTTTACAGTTTTAATTTTCTTTAATAACATGCAAATGTATTAAAACATACATCGCTGTTCTTTTTTAATTGTACTACAGTGAAATAAAGCTAAATGCAATTTTAAATACAAATGGAATTAATTACTCTAATTTTTTAATTTGGAGCTATATAATATTTCTATGAGAAATATTTTTTACAGTTATTATTAAATTATTATGTTAAATTACAGAAAAATATTTTAAGTAAGTATTGATTATTTTTCTTTTCTTTTCAGTGTTTAATTTAAAATAAGTATTGGATATAGTTTTCTATTTTGAATTTTAAACTGAGATTTTAAATACTCTAATAATTGTTTATATATAAAATTACACAACCATATTACACAAAAATTTTATCTGTTACATTACTCATTTTTTCTAATACAAATTTATTTATTTTAAATTAAAACTCTCTATTATTTGTTATTTATCCTGAATAAAATGTACTTAAGGAATTTAATACTACTAAAAAAGTCTCAGATTATGTCACAAAATGTGTTTATGCCAGTTGTTGCCAATTTCTGCCAGTTAAAATCTGTTATAACCACTTTCTGCCATTGGCACGGCAGAAACCACTTTCTGCTGGCAAAAATCCAGCCCTGGTTATTTGATCTTTATTTGGAAACAAATGCAGGATTTTTCATTCAGTCAAGTTCGTTACTTCCAGTCTTCTTACAATGCAATTGTTTCCTACTTAATAAAATGAAGATGATCAATAACGCCTTCCTATCAAATAAGTATTCTTAATTATTGATAAAAACAACTATAGATTTGAAACTATAGATTATTTTCACCTCTTCTAGGGAAATATTTTTTTCCCCATTCAGTCAGAAAACTTCTGCATCAATGTAATCTAGGGGTGCACAACCTTTTTAAGCGAAGGGCCACTTAAAAAAATTACTGGGTTGTCAAAGGCCACCATCAGTAGCACAGAGAGGATTTTGTTTCGAGGAGGTATGGCGAGAGGGGATCTAAGTCTCCAATCAGATGAAAAAAACATCAATTTCGGAAGGGTAATTTTAGCCCCCTAGGTTCCTTCCTTCGCACTCAACATATGCAGCTCTATTGGCAAAGATATATCAACAGTTTACATTTGTATTTATAAAAGAGATATAGCTAAGATTATTTTCAAAGTGTGAAAATATTCCTTGACTTTATTTGAAGAAGTAAATTTAGCTTTAAGGTAGGGGTGCACAACCTTTTTAAGCGAAGGGCCACCATAAGAAAATTTTTGTTTCGAGGAGGTGTGACGGGGGGGGATTAGATTTAAAAAACATAAATTTTGGAAGGGTAAATTTAGCCCCCTAGGTTCCTTCCTTCCAGTCAACGTATTCAGTTCTGTTGGCAATGATGTATCAACATTTTACGTTTGTATTTATACAAGAGATATAGTTAAGATTATTTTCAAAGCGTGAAAATACTCCTTGACTTTATTTGAAGGAATAAATTTAGCTTTAAAGATTGCCAGTGCCGAAAAAAAAATCCGGTTTCATGAAGGAAGGTGGAGAGGAGGAGAAACATATATTATACTAAATTGTACTTCTTAACATATTCAGTCATAAAATGTGGATATCAAAGGGGTGCACAACCTTTATAAGAGGAGGGGCAGTCACAAAAATGACTGGATTGTCGAGAGCCAACATCCATAAGGTGGACAAAATTATGTTTCGGGCAAGGGGGGGGGGGGGGGGGGGGCTAAAAGTTCATAAAAATGCTAATTTTAAAAGGAGGGTTAGCTCCCTATACTCAACCACCTCCTTAGTCAGCATAACCAGTTCAGTTAATTCAGTTGGAAAGGATGGAAAAAAACATGCATTTTTTTTTCATGCGTGATTGACAATATTCATAGTTTTTTCCTAGTGATTGATGAAATTCACGATTATTATGTACACATTCGGTGAAATTTGCGATTTATACGAACCTGATCGGCAAAATTTGCAATTTTTTCGCATCGGATTGGCGAAATTTGCAATTTTTTTCGCATCCGATCGGCGAAATGTGCAATTTTTCGCACCCGATTGGTGAAATTTGTGATTTTTATGCGCCCGATTGGCAAAATTTGCGATTTTTACGCTCCCGATCGGCGTAATTCGCGATTTTTACGTGCATAATCAGCAAAATTTGCAATTTTTACGCACGCGATCGGCAAAATTCGCAATTTTTACGTGCCCCATCGGCGAAATTCATGATTTTTACGCTCCTGATCAGCGGAATTCGCGATTTTTACGCGCCTGATTGGCAAAATTTGCGATTTTTACGCATCCGATCGGCAAAATTCGTGATTTTTGCACAGACAATCGGCGAAATTTACAATTTACACGCACCTGATCGGCAAAATTCGCGATTTATATGCACCTGATCGGCAAAATTCATGCTTTTTAAGTGCCCAATCGGCAAAATTTGTGATTTTTATGAGCCCAATTGGAAAAATTTGTGATTTTTATGAGCCCAATTGGAAAAATTTGTGATTTTTAAACACCCGATGGACGAAATTTTCACGACCGATTGACGAAATTGACCCGTGCGCCAACAGTAAACCCATCGTGGGCCACAGGTTGTGCACCCCTAATGTAATCCTTGCCCCAGCAATACATCTATCTCTAATGCATTGAAATCAGCCAAAAGCGTCCATATGTGCAGATGGGTCAAAGTATTATACACAAAAAAGTACCTTATGCAGGGTTTGCATTTCACTTAAAATTTTATGATCCAGTCTGACTTCTGAAAAACTGGAGATATGTTTTGTTACACATACTCAAAGGTATCAACACTGATAAGTTTCTCCATAATGCCATAAAAAGCACGATTAACTTTAGAAAATATGAAAAAATAAACAAAGTCAATCCTTTATAAATACAGGTTACAGCTGGATTTTTTTTTAGATTTTTTCTTTTCTAACAGCAACTAAAATAGTAAATACAAAAGTAAAAATAGCTAAATATAACAAATAACACCACCTTGTAATTGTATACTTCTTTTTAATTGCTAAAAGGTGTAAAATAAAAAGATTATAAACAGTAAAATAGGTTTTATTAGACTGTTGACATATGTTTCAGCTCAATCTGTGCCATTATCAAAACAAACAAAATTATTCTATAAATGCACAGTCTATGAAGTTATTTGAAATGCAATCATTTAATTTTTCACGTACTTTTTAAAAATTTCAACTAATAAATTTCAATGAATGTAAAATAATTTTCTCCTGCAATCTATACTATCAATCTGTTATAAGAGAAACAATAGAGATTGTAACACGTAATACAATATGCAATGATGCAGCATCGTTTAATTTACCAAAATTGTGGCTCGAGTTACACCATGGTTATGAATATGGAAATAAACATCAAAATAAAAATAATGTGCATAATTTTTTTTTAAAAGTATGTGAAAAATTATTGCATTTCAAATAACTTCATTTATAGAATATTTTTCTTTGTTTTGATAATGTGTTAGATTGAGCTGAAACATATGTCAACAGCCTAATAAAACTTATTTTACTGTTTATAATCTTTTTATTTTACACCTTTTAACAATTAAAAAGATGTAAAAAGTAGCTTTTTTTTTTTTTTTTTTTTTTTTTTTTAAAAAGACACTTTTTATACACATTCAATGTTTATCTAATTTCATGTTTAAAAAAAAAAAAAAAAATTCGTTAAAATACATGAATACGATGTTGCACCAAACAAAAAATTCACTGCTTTGGTTTGTGCTTGATATAAAGTGTGAGCTTGTTAATTAATTTTTTTTAATTGTAATTCTTGCTTTGTTTCTGTTTTAAGATATGGCCAAGACACCAAGAGCATAGAAAAGCAAACATTATTTAAACTAATTTTTTCTGATTTGATATTGATTTCTCAATGTATAATCATAATTTAATTAATATGAAACTAACTATTAATTGATAAATCATATATTTTTTTAAATACTACATGCTAATTTCTTATTTATACTTTATGTTTTCATTTTTTAGTGTTTAAAATTGAATCACTGCAATTTCACAGCCATTTGGTCTATTTGGACACATCATGAAATCCATTGTTGTTTACAATCGCCAAGAATATTTGGTGATTTATCACTTGTGGCAAGAAAAAAAAAAAGCCTGTAAAATTAATCTATTAATTTATAACTAAGTTCTAAAAATGTTAAAATGTTGTATTGTAGATATTTTTTTTAAATTCTAGCATATGAGAAAGTTAGTGAAAAATAGATTACAAAATTCCCTCTTTACATACAAAAACAAAGTTGAGTTAAATAAAGCAATGCAAAAATTTATCATTTATTAATAAGTTTATTGCTGGTAAAAGAAAGAATAACAGAAATGGGGTTTGGGAGAATAAACAATAGCTGAGGTATTTCAAAAAGAGTATTTAAATTATTTGACTCCTGGGGGTGAGAGGCATGGCAATTTGAAAGTTAATTTTTAACTCACTAATTACAAATTTTGTGAGTCATCATGATCAATGAATTTTCTGGGATTTAAGCATGAAATGCAGGTAAACACAAACCATGCTTATGCCCCAAGCCGACATTTGACATTACAGCCTTTTTTTTTTGCAGGATGTGAAGAGAAATGAACAGAAACAAATTTTAAGTAGACAAGGTCAGTGGATTAAACATCTTAGATAAGATATGTCTTCCTCTGAATCACACTACACATTAACTACACATTATTTTCTTTATATGAATTCAGAGAGTATCCAAATCTGCTTTTGAAAAGTAGATTTCCAATTTTTGGAGAATTCTTACATGCTTGCAGGAGATATGAAAGAAAAAATTAAAAAATAATTTAGCATTAGGAAGTTAAATCTTTATCATTAAAAAAAGATTGTCTTCAAATGGTTTCAAATTTAGTGTATGGTGTTAAAATTTACCTTAGAATCAATGCATGATGCCAAATTCAGATGTTAGCACTGACAGTTTTAAAGTTTCGTTATTTCAATATGCAGACAACAAAATAATTAAAGAAGACCCAATTTCTAATTTAATGAAAACCTTTTATGTTTCTTAGTGAGAATTTGGTGATTAAATTGTATGGGGTATTCTCCCCCCCCCTTTTTTTGGATGATTACACATATAAAGAAAAAAAATTAAATTAATAATTTGTTAAATATTCCTATATTATTAGCATATATATTTGCTTAGAGAGAATGGATAAACATTGGGAAAAACATTCTGTAATATATTAAAAGATATACCTTAATGAACCTTCCAACAACATGGGATGTGAATTTGGGAAGATTTGGAATCTGAAAATGAAAAAGAATGAATACAGAAGAGTTAAGATTAAAAATAAGAAAAAAAAAGTGTGGTATGATTATAATTATTACCTTGCCATAGAGAATTAATGAAACAAGAATATATTTTTTATAAGCCTCTAACATAATATGACTAACTGCCATACTGGGAGTAGTAATGGCCTGCAAAATAAAAGAAAAGGTAAATCATTAGTAAATAAATAGATCACACAAATCTGATTAATGAACAGGGTTGCCACAGACATTCAAATTAACAAAAACAGATGCCGTAGTAGCCAAAGCCTAAAATACTTTTGTAAAAAAACAAAATCTACAAAAATATAAAACAGCCATCTCTACTTTTTTTGTACAGAAATTAACTATTCTACACAAAAAATGATTTTAGAAAAAAGTATTTAGGAATAATAGTATTACAGATACGAAAACAAACAAACAAATAAAAAACATTTTTTGGAAAAAACATTGACACGACTGGCTGTAGAAAAAGTAATAGCCTCAAGAGAGCACTTTTCTTCAAGCACAAAACTGAAATATCATTGGCAAAAACTTCTTCACTTTTGGAAGAATGTGGAAGAATTTTGAAAAAAAATTCCTAGTGAGATAAAAAGTCACCCCCAAAAATTGCTTTTTGCATGAAAATAGTCGTGTTTTTGAACACAACTGTAATCTCCTAGTGCTGAAAATAGTTGTAAATAGTCACCTTTTAGTTGCCTGCAGCAAACCTAAATAGATTATTTTGCTGATTTTTAAACAATTTTTAAAAAGGTGTTAATTTGATAATAAAGCCAATATTGGCTAAAAGCAGGAATCTACTTAGGAAGAAATTAGGTCCTTTAAAAGATTGTACATGAAATTTTTCATTTTGAAACAAAACTTTTCAACTTAAAACAGGACCCTTCAGAACACTTTTCACCTAAAACAGAACTCTTCACAAAATTCTTTGTCTTAAAAACAGCCCTTTTACAAAACTTTTAACATCTCCAAACTGAACCTTTCACAAATTTAATCATTTAAAAGTAAAATCTTTCACTTTTACATATATGAAGAAAATATGTGTATTTTAAATACACATGCTATGCTTTTTTTTTCCACGATCGATTGACGAAATTCTCGTTTCTTTCTGTGATTGATCGACGAAATTCACGTAATTTCTCGTTTTCTTTTGTTTCTTTCGACAGATGGACGAAGTTCATGATTTTTTTATTTCTGTGTCCAATTGACAAATTTAGATTTTCTTTCCTGCCTTCGACTGATGAATTTCACGGTTTTTCCCTCCGGCCGACTGATGAATTTCACAATATTTTCCCGCAACTGATTGACAAATTTCGCAATATTTTCTGGTGAGCAATCAACGAACTTCACGTTTTTTTCCTTGACCGACTGACGAACTTTGCAAATTTTTCCGTAACCGATTGGCGAATTATTCGATTTCTTCTGCCAACAGATTGATGAAATTCACTATTTATTTTTCTCGCGCTTCACTGAAAAATTTCAAGATTTTTTCCACAACTGACTGATGAATTTTGCGTTATTTTCTTGCGATCAATTGCCAAACTTCGCTGTTTTTTCCCGCGACTGATAGACAAATTTAGCAATTTTTTTTCTATGAACATAGACATAGATAAGGACTTCTAATAAAATAGCCTTTCAAAGAAGAAAATAGTCTCTCGAAAAATGTTTCAAATACAATATCTGTGTAGGACAGTTGTATGAGTTCACAAACATCTTCAAATCGTCTGCTTAACAGCCATCGTCTGGTAGGTATAATAGATTTATTCTATGGTATTTATCCGTATTGTTGTTTGTAGGTGGTGTTACCTTAGCACAGTTGTACATTGGCTGCCATGTAGTTCCAAAGTTTCAAATCGATATTAACACTATTTCGTTAGAAGTCCATATCTATTTCTGTTCATGCGTAAGACGAATTTCATTATTTTATTCCCTCAACCAATTGATTAAATTCACAATTTTTTTCAACGACCAATAAAGTATTTAAAGATTTTTTTTCCTGCAACCGAAAAGAGAGAAAAGAACAAAAAAGGGCAGTAAGAGCCACCGGTCGCTGCACCCTGTCAAATTGGCCTAGAGTCAGCACTAAACAAAAATGAGATTAGAAGAGCTGCAAAGAACTTATTACTTTTACTCCTTGAGGTAAAGGAGTGAACCTTTTTATTAATCCTTGTGAAGGAAGGAGTAAAAGTGTACCTTGTGAAAGAGGCTTCAGCAACCTAAATCAAATAAAATCTAAATTCAGAAATTCATTTATCAACCTAATTGTTAAGTGTTCCTAATATTTGGTGGAATTTGAAAAATACACTGGATATATAAAATTTAACTTTCTTCCTTTTTTTTTAATAATAAAAATAAACATTTTATGTAATCATTCTGAGTTGACTTAATTTTTTCAATGCTATTTTGTCATGTCTGCATTAATGTAATTCTTAAAATAGCACGTAAAATAATAGTGGGGCTTAAAGATTTTTCTCCCTCCCAAACATTACAACTCCCCTCCATTTAAAAATGTTGGAAGGGCCCCTCCTTGAAAAGATTTAATTTCAAGCCCTGCACATATTTATCTTTCATATCATATCTTTTTAAAAATGTATAAACAAGAACCTGAATATAACAATCATTTCAAATTCATAAAATTATGACTAGATTTTTCACAAATGGTCAGACTCCTGAAAAGTATTTGCCTCAAAGTCAACTGCCTAGTTCTTTAAAACCTATAATGCAATAAGGTGAATTTTAAAATAGCTATTAAATTAAAGAACAATGATGTTATTAAAAAAAAATTCTATAGAATTGAGATCTAAATATTGAGGAAGCAAGTCCAAGAGAAGGGCTGCATTTTACCCTGGTCTACAAAATAGTAGTGTGCAAAAGCTTAAATGAACTTATAAAAGTGCTGGAATCAATTTCTTTCCCTCCCCTTCCTCATAAAAATGAAATAATCTAACTGCCACCCTGTGAATTTCTTACAAAAATTTCATTTAAAATAAAAAGAATCAACATAGAAATAATTTTTAAAAATTTAAAGCTATTATAACATCTTCAGATCTTTGCAAATAATTGACATTCATTTTAGCTCATAATGTCATAATTAGTAATTTTCTTGAAGGAGTGTATCTAAATTCAGATGCACATAGTCAGATCTTAATATATAAGATTACAATTACACTAATTAAGATAATTAAATCCATTAAATATTTTTTGGGGAAAAATTGTTTTAAATAATTAATTTTAATTTATAGAATTATTACTTTAGTTATTTACAGTAACAGTAACTATACAAATATAATACTTACTCAAATGCCACTTAAAAAAAGTGTTTAAAATTATAGACAAGAAAATGTTCTGAAATAAACATATTTTAATATTCTAATTTATTAAAACAATAGTTTTGCATCTTTAAATACAAGAGAATTATAGGCAGATGGCTTATTCATTTTTAAAAGGGGATTTTAAATATTTAAGAAAATGTTAGACTTTTGAAATTAAAGAAAGTACTTACCACTTCATAAAAGTACAATGCTCTTTCATAATTTTTCAAACTTGTATATATCATACCACCATAGTAATAATATAAAAGAAAATGCTTGGCATCATAATTTCCATTCTAAAATCAAACAAAGGTTATAATGATAAATATTAAATATACATTATAAATGAAATGCTTCAATTTACATATCTTGCTTCAATATATATATCTATTTTAACTCACTTCTTTACTAATGTCGGTAATATCTATATCCAGAAAAGGGAGAGCAGGCTTCATACATTTTGCCAGCAAGCAAATCTAAAATGAAATAGAACAACTTTTTATTTTTTACTTACAAAACTGGCAGAAATTTTTCATGATAAAAGAATTACAGTGGTAAACAACATATTCATTTGAAATATTTAAATACAGTACAGAAACATTGTTGAAAAAAAAAAAAAAAATGAAAATTTGAAAGTATTTCGAATTGTTTACACATGGGCAGTGCACAGAGAGAAATGGGAATATTGGCTATAAGACTATTATAACTTAAATTCTAATTGATGCAAGAAAAAACAAAAAGGTATTGTGTTAATTTTAAGAAAGACCTTTATAATTAATTCTATGTGGTTTATTTTGCCATCACAAAATATATAATAGAAAAGAAAAGAGATAAAAAAGTTTTTATTATAGATTTATTAACAGGAACAAACAAATACCAGGTGTGAGGTCACCAGGGCAACTAAAACAATGATACTAGCTGTTTCTAATTAAGCACAAATAATATTATTATATTGATTTTTTTAGTTTTTTATTTCATAGTTTTTTTTTTTTCAATCCAATTTTTGTAATTACAATTTAAAACTAGTATTTTCCTAATTTTTGTTTAGTTTGAAAATTTTCATTGAATACTTCATTTGTCTGCTGCAAAATGACATGCAGATGATTAATACCACTCATAAGAATAGAATGACAAATAACCCATGTTCCATTTTAAATGGAAAAAAAAAAAAAAGAGAGAAAAATTTATAAAACACCAGAATTTTACATAATGTACTAAAATTACAACTTATATATGTATATATATATATATATATATATATATAATAGTTTGATAAAATTTGAATTTCTGACCTTTGACCTTAAAATCAGTTAATCTCCCCCCCCCCCCCTTCTATAAGCAGGGGCCGAACTTGTCATTCGCCTATGCGCCAAATACGAATACATCATGAAATTGGCGAATAAAAAATTATTTTGCCGAAAAGACTGGCGAATAATTTATTGGAGCTTTTCATTCTTGTAATCATGTTTTGAAATGCGGATGATTTTTAAAAAAAGTTTGTAGTGAAAAATATGTATGCTATGCCCACAAAAGTAACAATAATAAAATGGTATTGAGTTCAAATTTAATCAGCAGTTTTTTGGCTTTTTTTTAGTTGGCGACAGTTTAATTTTAATCTTTACTTTAAGGCAGAACTACCAACTCTTCCGATTTTTGGATAAGACTAAAATTTAATAGAAATTTTTGCCTTATTTAACCACAGCATTTCGACGATTAAATAAGGCAAATATTTCTATTAAATTTCAGTGGTATGCAAAAATTAGAACAGTTGGTAGCCATGCTTTAAGGTAATGCTTTTATTTTTGGATGGAGTATAACTAAAAAAAATTAAAAAAGAAAAAAATGGGCCCAATTTTTAACAAGCAGCAAATGTAATGCAGTAAGAAAATGCTTTTTTACCCATTCAATAAAGTCAGGGCTGAAAGAGTTAATGATAAAAAATGTATTACATACTTTCGGCTAATTATAGATAAATTTGGCTAAAAATATTTTAATTTGGCTAATTTACTGGTTAGCATTTTGAAAATCTTAGCGCGGCCCCAGTATAAGAATAAGATAAAGTTATATTGTAACATAAACAATCTTTTAACTTAGAAATCAATCACAAGTTTGACCCACTTTCCAGTTATATTTTTTATTAACCATTTAAATTACAAAATCTATCACTTATCACAATGAAATCTTGCTAAAGTTAACAGATATATCATCAATATAAAATAGACATGACATGGATCGTTATTTGTGTACTTGCATATTACATGCACTCTGCTAGTTTTCATCTTCAAATTTGAATTATAAAATCTTAATGTATGTAAGATACAATATTATTATATTCACCAAAAATTATAATAAACTTTTTAACTTATATGTATATCAGAATGAAACTGAAAATATTTAATTTAGAATGAAATAAAAATATTTTAAACTAACTGACTTTAAATTTAACTGACTGTGACTTTCGAATTTTTAAGTGGACAAAAGAGAAGTTGGAAAATATTGTCTCGATTGCAGCACTACTGGCTGGGCATGCTTGCAGGTGTGCTATTAACCCACAAAATTCTTTGGAAATTTCACATGACTTTGCGACACTTCTCCACCACTTATTGGCATCAATTGTCATAATTACTTGTTCTGAAAACAATGCACTTTGGAAAGGTTTTTCTTTTAGTTCAAAGTTCACGGCATATGATAGGAAAGATGGATTTATTTTTTGTAGCCATTCTCTGGCCTGTTCTTTTTGTTCGTAACTAAGGTGTTCACCCTTATATTTTGGGTGTAACAAATAGGCAAGAAGATGCCAGGGCAAAATTGCTTTTTCAAACCTTTTTTTAACTTTTACAAAATGGGGTTTCAAATTATCATCTTTCAGCAAATTGCACCATAAATGGCAAGCATCTGCTATTGTTGTTGAATCAGCCTGCAAGATATCTAAAGCTGTTGAGACTGGTTTTAATTGCTTAATGAGATCTTTTACTTGTTGCAAAAGATTAAAATCACGTATGCGAGCAATGATATTTTGGTCCATTTCTTATAAATGGTCATTTGATACTTTTATATATGAATTATGATTTCGTTCAAAAGTTTCTAGGCAAGTAAACTGACTATTCCACCTAGTACTTCCTGGTAACTGAGGTGAAACATATTCACTACATTCTTTCAGCCATGCTGAAGGAGCATGGTGGTTTCGAAAATATTTATGAACCTCCACTATATGCTTAATAATAGTAGAAGGTGTAATGTCTTCCCCAAGGAGGTTTAATCAATGAGCTGCACAACCATATGATATCAGACATGAATTTTCACTTTCATACTTTAGTTCCAGCTCCCGTTTCATTTTTTCCATATTTTTAGCATAGTCAGTTACTATGCTTTGTATTTGGCAATCATACTTTTTTCCAACAGTCTGAGTCTGAAGAATATCACTGCATTTTTTTGACAAGAATTCTGCAGTCATTTTGGTGTCACCTGTATCCTCTACGTCTACAATATATGATTTTTCATCAGCTTGAACACATGAAGCAGTTATGGATTCATTAGACAAGAGTAGTGCAAGAAAACAGAATAAGAATATTTTTCTGGTTTATACTTTTGTTTATTTTTACCAAGAAAACATTTGGTTTCATTTGTTGTTATTATTCCTTTTCATATAAACTGTATCACTGCATTTAGTTATGCAAAATTAGATTTTTGCCATTTTTACCATTTTTGCTGGTTTTTACCACTTTTTACCACGGCAAAATGACCAACCCTGGTACTTATATAGCTAAATACATGCTATGAAGCTCAAAATCATAAAATTTGAAAAAAACGTATCATTTTAATATAAACCAAAAATCTAACAGCCTTTTCTTATTAAATTTAAACATTTTTCGTTATAGCAGTTGCCAACAATTAAAAATCAACAATAAAATTCTTTCTACAGTAATTAATTTTCTATTGAAAGATTTCCACGTGAAAATGAAATAAAAAGTTTCACCAATTGAAAAAAAAATTAATATGACGTCATATTGGTAATAAAACGGAAATTTTCAAACATTTCTCAATAATACAAGGAGTATGAATAAATACAGAAAGCAGCTTAATATGACGTCATTATAGAATTACAAAGAAAATTAATCTAATTGGAAGTTTAACGGATTTTTCAAATGTTTGAGAATAAAACAAAGAGAGTATCAATATGAGTAATAGAGAATAGTAAATACACGAGTTTGAGGAACGTATTGAATCATGATAAAAACTCGATTATGGAAATATTGGCATATTTTAACATTTTGAAGGTCTCTATACGTTTAATTTTGAAATTGATTTTTTTTTAAATATCCCAACTAGTCCACATGACATATTATTATGACAGAGTATAATAGCGGGCTTCACCAGCTATCAGACCGGTTCAGATTTTCGAAAAAAAAAAAAAAAAAAAAAAAAAAAAAAAAAAAAAAAAAAAAACGAGGAAAATAGACCGGTAAATTTTTACTTTATAAAAAACATGACTTTTTTTTTTTTTAAATGAATTTTATTTGGATTTATTAAAGAAAGGATAAAGTGTTTTGAAAGGAATATTAAACGAAACCCTTTGTGCGATCTTCGATCACACTTGTTTTACTTTTTCTGTCCTATTTGTTACTTTGTATTAAAAGTATAACCAGTCGGATGTGTCAATCCCAAAACTTTCTTCTATCTCACACAGGTTTCGCATACACTAAAGAGAATCAGCACCAATTTATATTAAGATCTAACTGAATCTAAAGTTTTATTAAATTCCGTGCATTAGTTTTTGAGATAGGACTATTGCTAAAATCATGTAAATCCTGCAAAATGTAGCATAGCAGCGCCACCTGTTCGGACATTTAGACTAAAACCTAATCAACAACAACTTATGTAAGGTCTAATAGAAGGTCTGAAGTTTGATGAAAATCCATGCATTAGTTCTTGAGATATAGTTATCGTGATAATAATGAAAAAAGTAACATAGCATCGCCACCTGTTGGGCTATTTACACCAAAACGTAAGCAGCATCTATTTATGTCAAGGTCTAACAGAATCTGAAGTTTGACAAAGTTCCATGCATTACTTCTTGAAATATAGCTATCGTAAAAGTCATAAAAAAGTGGTGTAGTAGCTCCACCTGTGGGGATATCTACACCAAAACGTAATCAGCATCTATTTATGTCAAGGTTTAAAGGAATCTGAAGTTTGATGAAAATAAGTGCATTAGTTCTTGAGATAGAGATATTGCAGAAATCGCAAAAAATGCAGCATAGCATTGCCACCTATTGGGCGATTTTCACCAAAAACTAATCAGCACCGATTTATATCAGGAACTAACTGAATTATTATTAACTGTTTTATTAAATTTCGTGCAGTAGTTCTTGAGATAGAGCGCCCACAAAATTTTTGTCACATACAGACAGACAGACATTTTCTAAAAACAGTCAAATCGTGTTCATAACCTTCTAAAACGTATAAATTCGTCGAAAATTAGGAATCCAATACTTTCTTCTTGTAAAGATAGAAGAAAGTAAAATTAATGAAATTAAATATAAATAAAACCATATGAAAGATTGAAAACTGGGATAAATTATTAAAATAATATATCATTCTTTTTTTTTTTCTAATCTAAATAAAAGTTTAATCATTTCTTTTATTTATTTGTTACTGATGATCCATTATTTGAATGATGGAAGAAATAAAACATAAAATAAATAAACAATACGATAAATATCTGGTGATTCTTCCCCTTTATTTTGGTACTGAGTAGAAGAAATGATGGAAGAAATAAAACATAAAATAAGTAAACAATACGATAAATATCTGGTGATTCCCCTTTATTTTGGTACTGAGTGTATATCTGTCAAGTTCCAAAGTTTCTGAATCGCAGCTTAAAAATATTGCACTCTTGTCAAGAGCTGCGATAAAGCGACAAGAATTGCATTGCTGCTAGTAACCTTTCACCGCCAAATGCCAACTGTCACGTGGGTCATCCTGACCCCACTTCTTTCCGGCAAAAGCAAAGGGGATGTGCTCTCTAGGTATGGTTATTCTGAGATTGTGAATGAACAAAACATGAGCAATTGCACGGAATAAAGTTAAAATTTCACAATTCTAATTTCAACCTTTTTAAAGAAATAGTTTTTAAAATCTATACATATATTTTTTATTTTAGTTTTTTTTTCCTAATTTTGATTTGAAAGAATATTTAGTGAATTTGGAAAAAGTAAAAAAAAAAGTGGCAAAGTAATCATTTTATTATTAATCGCAAAATCAACTGTTAAGCTTATATTATTTTTAATTGGAGCTATACTTATTTTATTTATTAAATTATATATATATATATATATATATATATATATATATGCATTTTAAAAATAATAATAAAGGCATAGTATTTTAGAAAAATACAATGTTACCCAGAGTTTTCCCCAGACAGTTTCAGAAGGGTGCTGCACCCTACCTGCCCCCCCTTTTTTTTTTACAAAATAGCACCCTTCTTGTCCCCTCCAGTAAAATAATTAGCACCCTTCTCGCCCCTCAGTATAAAAAGTGTCTTTTCTCCTTTTTGCATTAAAAAATTTGCTTTCATAGTAAAAACTGACTCAGTGTTGTCTTAACCACTTCAACGGCTACATAGATAAGGAAACAATTTTATTACTCCTGACTTAACTCGGGGCAGCCATTGAAGTGGTTAAAAAGAGTGTCCTGACTTTTAAATATCAAAAGTGGCTTTAAAAACAAAAATAATACCTTTAATAATTAAAAAAGTGCCCTTAAGAATCTGAAAAATGCCCTCAAGAATACAAAAAGTGCTCTTAAGAATAAAAAAAGGTCCTTAACAATAAAAAAAGCTCGTTTTTTTAAATCTGGGGGAAACTCTGAATGTTACCTATTCATCTCCTCCTTCCCCCCTCTTATTTTTTGGTCAGGATTTCTCCTCATTTTTGTATCAAACTCAGAAACAACCAAAATTACTAAAAAAAAGCTGATTTCATTGAAAACTTTCATGCCCGAATTTAATTGTTTCAGAAACCTACAATTCTTGGTAGCTATTCAATACCTTAATGCAATGCAAGATCCCCCCCCCCCCCCAAAAAAAAAAAAAAATCTTATTTTTTAAATGAAAAAAAACTTTTTTTTTTATGCCCCAATTCAAAGACTTCAATTTATTACAATTTACTAATACAATCTATATATAATAATTATAATATGGATAAAATAAAGAAAACAAGAAAATAATATTAAACAAAATCAATATACCTGACACAAATCAGCATGAATTGATGTAAGTTGAGATGGAAATAGCTGAATTTTTTGGATTGCTTTAGATAACAAAGGTATACCTTTCATAAACTGTAATAGAAAAATCCTTTAATATACATAAATAATAAATCATTAACAACTTACTAGCACATAGAAACATTCATATAATCATCTATAAAATTTAATCAATTTTAGATATAATATACCTTTTAGATAAAATATTCCTTTATTAAATTATTTATTTATAATATTGAATCATGAAGAACAATAAATTAGAAAACTTCAACAAGAAAAAGAAAATGTAACTAGTCACCACATATATAAATATTTGACTGGAAAAAATAAAATAAAAATAAAAAAACAGATTGCTTTTCAGACAAAAGTCCAGATAGCAAAATCTTTCAAGAGACCAATTATTTGTTTATTTTGGATTGTCGAATAATTAGTCTACCAGATGGCAGTCCAGAAATGGGACACTCTCTGTTCCAGTAATGGACAGACATCCCCACAAAAAGTAATAATAATTGATATTATGATTGTATTTAAAACTAGAATTTAAAGAAAGCATATTAATGAAATAAAATAGTAATTTTTAGATAAATTTAACAATTAGAATATCAGTAATTAATAAAATATTTAAGAGAATAATTCACTGTTTAAATTAATTATTGTCATTATCACAAGATCAATATTTTAATTATTTTAGATAGAAGGTTTAAAATACTACATTTCAAACAATTACATTTATCAAATTATTGAGACATTGGGGGTTTAGAAGAGTTAGCTTAAAAAAAAAAAAAAAAAAAAGAGTCTTTGAGTACTAGTGCATAGAATTGTATTTCCTATTTTTCTTATCAGTTAAATTTCTTAAAACTGTTTGATAATATTTCTTTTAGTAATTTATATAAAAATATCAAATAAATAAAAGTGTGGGTTGAATGTTTTTTAAATACTAAATAAAATTGCAGAAATGAGATTTGAGCCCCCTGATCTGCAGATTTACTAGTTTCATTGTTAGACTATAAATTTAATTTTTATTTATTTATTTTTTTATGTACGTACTAGTTGTTTTGACAAAGATGAAAAAATCAAACATTTAAGACAGAAAATAATAGATTTTTAATAACTTGTGTGATTTGAAAAATTGTCTTTATTTACATGGGGAGAGCTTGAGCCCCATGAACCCCTTATTTTCCTGTGCCCTTAAACATTATTCTCTGCTTCCTAATTGGGTGTTGATTGCCACATTATAAAGTATGCAAGGCAAAGTTTAAAAAACTAATTTGATTACAATCTTTAAAAATTTATTAATTACGTAAAATTAATAAAAACAGCTATTTATATATAAAAAAAATTGTTATTACATTCAGGTTGTGCAATTTAAAAAAAAATATATTACTTAGCTTTTCAGTTAAATCAAAAAAATTTATGTACTATTAACTTTACTGAAATTGCTTTTTTAGTAACGTCCACATGGGGTGTCCATTACTGGAAATTGACTAATTAAGCATTCCAGTAATGGACCATGGTCCTAAAACATGAAAAATAAAATGAAATTTTGTAAATTGCCATTAGTATATAAAATTCAAAGTTTTCTATTACTATTAAAACAAAAAACATGCAAATTTTTCACGAAAATAAAAAAGATATAAATTAAGTAAAACCAGCTCTTAGCATGTTCATTAAGATTTTCACAGAAAAACAGTGGAACTGTGAAACATTATTTTCTGCTTCCTGATTGGTTTGATTAAGAGTGTCAACAATAACCCAGATTATAAAACATATAAGGGGGACTAATGCAAAAAATTGTAAAAAGCTAAATTTTTATTGGTTATTTTTTTATAAACCAATAACTTTGAAGGTGACCCATTACTGGCACACCTACCCTACCTATTTTTAAGTATTAGATGGTGTAAAGTTATTTCATATATAATAGAGTTATTTTATTGACTTTTTCTCTTTATTTGAATCAGTAAAGTAAACAACAAATGTAAAACCGTATCTGTATATCACTGCAAATATATAAAAATTAAAACAAAGAAAAAATTGTAAAAATAAAAAGTTTTTAGACATTGATAACGATATTATTATTGGGGGGGGGGGGATGTCGATGAATGATAAAGTATATTGTAAGGAGGGGGGGGGGGAGGGGTTTCAAAATTACCAAAAAGTTGACATTGTTATATATGGACAGCTCCAAACACATAGTAATCCCCATTATTTCCCTTTTTTTCATTTGAAGCCATTTTGGAGAAATTTCATTAAAAACTTTTTTAATTAAAAATAAAGTATGAAAATGGAAATATTTAAAAAAAAATAATAATAATTAGTGCGGACTCATCTACAAATAGAGAGTTTTTAACTACAAAATAATTATTAAAATTGGTTCAGTAGAAAGCCCAGATGACGAAAAAACCCTGTTTAAATACATAAATCATGTGGAGATGCAATATAGATAAATGCAAATAGAGTATTAGAATAAGAAAAGACAATTCATATGACGAAAGTCATTCACAAATGCATTACAGTTTATATATTTCTGGAGAAAAGAACTGACTTCCAATACATTTTTATTTACGCTGCGGTAAGTCCAAGATTGTAGTCACAACAAGTCCAAATTTCATGCAATTTGTCATAGATATTACTAACTTATTATATTAAATTTTACTTATTAATCTAACTTATTAAACTTAGCTAACTTATGGGCAGTCAATTGCAAATTGTAGTAACGATGCTGCTTTCTCTTTAGTTTTGTCTATTGATTTATAAGTGGGTTTATGGTTTATAAAACAACTAGTACCCTGTCCCGGCTTTGCATGGATGGACAATGTGTCGACCTCCTTGGAAAAATGTTTTAAGCAAAATATCTAATAAAAAATCAGCAATAATTGTCTTATTCGTCTAATCTTCCATAATCGGGTTCATTGCCAATGTTGATGACGAAATCGCTAAAGAAGCTCTAAAATTGCTGAAATACGTGTTTAACTATTTTTTAGCAGATTGGTTTAGTTGTATTTTATGCTCCTACCTAAAACTGCTGCTGTGAGATATGGCGGAGTGACCTAAAACTTCCGACCTCCCATTTAATACTCCTCAGTGGCACAGGTGCAGATTCCCAAAATCTGGAAGGAGCCAGTGGCTCCTAAACCCAAAAAATTCAGTGGCCACATTGTGAAACAAATGCATAAAAACAATAGCGTTTATATGGGAAAAAAATGAAACAAATCTCAGCAATTCAAAGTGAAAAATAATTTATTTATTATATACACATGTACAACAAAACACAAACTAATTACATCAAATGTATATATTTAATTTAATCATAAAATTCTTTATTTATTAAGTATAATATAATATAATAAATTAATAATTTATTATATTATTATAAATTATTTACTGGTGACTAAAATTTTTTGCTGGCTGCCAGCTTTTATCAAATTTGTAAAGCCCTGTTTGTGACCTATTGCCAATTTTCACGAGTTATAATTGCGACTCCTTAACAAAATTAATGTTTATTCAGAACTTATATTATTATTTCAAAATTTAACGAACAAAATTAATTCAGAACTTATATTATTATTTCAAAATTTAACTAACAAAATTAATTCAGAACTTACGTTATTATTTCAAAATTTAACTAACAAAATTAATTCAATGTTACAAAATTCAGTAACAAAAATATAAAATAAATTCATGCAACAAAATTAAAAAAATTAATTACCAGTCGCCTTTCAACTAGATTTCTAGTCAATAAATGGCATAACTGAGCAACTGAAATAAAAATATACATTATTTTAAACTGCTTATAAAAATACAATGAAGGGTACACTTACATAAATAATATAAATAAGTACATTCTAATGTTATGCATTTAATTAACTAATCATACAATGGAAGCTATTATAGGGGAGATTAGGGAGGGATGGGACAATTTTAACAAAAATATTTTTTACAAATTATGTTTCGCTATTACAAAATGGAAATTTTCAGAATAACATCTTGAAACATTTAAAAAATATAAATTTGATGATAATAATTAAAATTTTAGGTTAATAAACCAATTAATTTAACAAGAAAAATGTCCCATCCCTCCATCATGTGAGGATTGGATGGAACAAGTTTTAAATTGAAAATTTATATTTAATTTTTAAAAATGTGGTGAAAAAAATGACAAGTGACATATACATTCCTAAGGTTTATTCTAAATCACAACATTTTTAAAAATTTTTATATTATTTATCCACTTTGAAAAATCCAAATCAAATGAAAAATATGCTTATGCCGGACTAGTGCCGCCAATAATTTTTGGTGGATGTAGCTTTCCAATTATGTCTTGTTCATCAATGATGGAACAGTCATTTTCTTGCAGGAGGTTGAAATTTCCTTTTTCATTTCTCCTCTTAAATAGTAACTTAAAGCTCAAATCTTCCTCGTCTTTGCTTTCAACTCTTCCAACATAGTAAATGACAGATTTTTTTTGTTAAAAATCTACCTAAAACAAAATCATTTAAACCTATATTTGGTTCATCTTTACACCAATCTATTTCTTGTATATTTGCATGCTCATTTATAGTGATATCAATGCTTTCATCAGAGGTGTCATGTATAGAAATGAAAGTAATTAAAATTCCTTTTTAATTTGCAAAATAATAAGTTTTATCTGTTACACTATTCAATTCCAAAACAAAATAGTCTTATAAATATAAAATACCAAAAAATTTTATGTAATTAAATATAATTATATGGATAAAGATATCATTTGGGATCACTGAGTCATAGTGTCCCATCCCTCCTTTAGAGCAACATCTAAAAAATATATGTTTTTACAACAAGCAAGTGGCTTTTAGGCTTAACTTAAGTGTTCATTCATAAAAGGCATATTGTTGAGTTTACAACACATTAAAAACAATTAAGTTAGCAACAAAGAATGAGATTGAAAATCTACATTAAAAATCTGAGTAGTTAGTTACTTTTCATATTGTAAAACAGTCATTTTATTTCACAAACTCATAGGTGCTTGTAACTAGGGATGAACCGGATATGTATTTTGCCGGATATCCGAAGCTCTTTGCCTACCGGATAACGGATAACCGCCACTAGATATGCTTTTAGTTATGGTGTATGCTTTTTTTTTTTCTTTATATAATGCCATCTCAGAACAATAAATTACAAACATGTTTCACACATCATTAAAACATTTTAAATATATTGAAATATAATTTACAAAAACTATATGTCTTTAAATATATGTATATTAATAATGTTGCATAAAAAATGTAATTTGAACATTAAAATATTCTGTTTATTTGTACAATGCCGGCAGAAGTAAACAAATTTTAATCATAACACATTTATTAACATACCTATAATTGTGGAGTATTTTCACAAATAAATACATACCTTTTTTTTTTTTAATTTAAGCATAAAATATCTACTAATATGGTTGAAGAGTTATTTTCTTCAAACATAGGTTTAGTTGATGCTTTTTTTTCTGTTTTAATTAATTAATATTATTTTACTTTAAGTCACATTTAGTTTTATTTTAAGTTAAATTACTTTTAATTTTAAATATTTATAATGAAGTTATATTTTTCCTTGTTGTTTTATACAGATATGAAACAGAATTTCAGGTTATGCATTAAAATTCCTTTATTAAAAACTAGCTGACCCACCCGACGTTGCTCGGGCCCATGATAATAACCTTAAACAGAACTCAAGTTTGAATGATTTTTTTAAAAGAAGCTGCACCAAGGGCCCCCAAGGAGATTAATATTCAAAATTGTTTGTAGCTGAGGTCTGAGAAATTTTTTTGTCTTTTAAGGCACAAAAAAGTCAAGGGCCCTGTACCGGGAAGCAAGGTCCTAAATGGAATGTAGAAATGAGGGAATAACTAAATAAAGAAAAGGTCCCAAAAACGAAGATCGGATTAAAAGGGGGCAAGTTATTAGCAATTTATTTAGGGAACAAAAACTTCAAGGGGCCTTGTACCGGTCCCCAGGGAGCTAGGGTCTTAACTGGAATGTAGAAATGGACACTAAAAACAAAGAAGATCGGATAAAAAAGAAACAAGCTATTAACAATTTAGGGCACAAAAACTTAAAGGGGTCCTGAGTCTTATCTGAGAAATTTTCTTGTCGTTCATATAGTAGCTGGAAATCCTAAGTTGTTTGATAAACAAGTTGGAAATTGTACGTCAAACATGAAAAATGAGGTGTGTTCGTACTATAACTAGTTTCAGTGAAATAAATTATATCATCTGTTATTATGATAGGATTAATTTCCGTAATAAAATAAGTACATTTTAAGTTGGCAACATTTTATCTTTTGTTGACATTTACTGAAAATCCCAATGGGAAACTTAAGCCCACCTTTGAAAATTTCAGAACTTGAAATCCATATTTAGAGTCTTTTTCCATTCAATATCTATCTCTCCGGAAACATCTATCCAAAAAACTGTTGGTAGATTATATAATTGTTATAATTAAACAATTTTAGCATAAAAATTCGGTTTTTAAGTTCAGTAATACAGAAATAATACGACTCCATCTGAAATATAATGTAATCACCATGGCAACCTAGAAACATTACCTATCATGGGATATCATTGAATTAATTACGTATGATAGGATTTAATAGAATGAAGAATAGGATTATAACCTCCATGGTTATAAAATGGCATATATGACTATAATGCCATACATGTCAGATAATTTGGTGATACATCTTGGTCGCTCGACAATTAATCCTCGGAAGCTGCTATATCAAAGAAGTACCGATTTTTAAAAAATTCAAATTACTTACTAAATTTTTTTATTAATACCTTTTTAAGTTTTGATTCAATTTTCACAAAACTTGAAATGACTCGACAAAATTCTGCATTGATTATATATATCATTCGATTGGGTAGTTTTTGTGCTGTTATATGCTAATAAACCAGACAATGACTATAGATGCTACGTATTTATATAATTACGAACACACCTAAACAGCTAGTGAACTGGACAGTTTTTAAGGGAGCTATCGTAGGGTGCCCAAAAGGGGCCAACTGATAGTTTTAATCAGGACCGTGAGAAGAAAACATCTTAAAAATTTCCTAGTACTTAGCACTTTAGATCTTCAATTAGTCGAAATTAATCATAAGGTATAAATTAATCATTAAAATAAAATTTTAAAGAAATGCTTAAAAGATTGGGGCCTAGGAACCAATAAAATTATGAGTGTAGTGGCCTGGAGAGAGGAGTCCAAGAGTCAAGTTACTGTATATATTTGCATATAAGCCGACGCCTGAATTCAAGATGAAAACATGTTTAATACCAGTAATTCAGAATGGTTTTCTACGCCTTATTTCATCTCATTTAATTCTAAATAATTTAAGGTGCGAAAAAAACTACTGTAAAGTATTGGTATTAAACCTGTTTTCATCTCGAATTTGGGAGATTAGCTTATATGCGAGTATATACGGCATGCATTGAGGCAGTAACACAATTTGGGGGAAGGGGTGAAAAACGCATGACACACAATAAGTTCAAGGGGTCTTGGAGGCCAGGATTCTAACTGGGATGTAGAAATGGGGGAATAACTAAATGGAGAAAAACCCCCAAAAATGAAGAAGATCGAATTAAAAGGAGGCAAGTTAACAACAATTTAGGGAACAAAAACTTCAGCAGGGTGCCTATACCGGGCTCCAGGAGACCAGGATCTTGACTGGAATGTAGAAATGGGGTAATAGCTAAATGGAGAAAGGACTCCAAAAATGAAGAAGATTGGATAAAAAGGGGCCAGGTTATAAACAATTAACGGCACAAAAATGTAAAGGGGCCCGGGTCACAAAAAAGTCCGAGTCTCAGGACCTGCCGTAGACTATCCTCAACCAAATTTTCAGACTCCTATGTGCGGTAGATTTTGGTAGCCATCGCACACATACACAGCAAAACTTTCTTTTGTTAGTATAGATAATAAGTATAAAGTTTTTTTTTAACATACAAGTTAAAAAAACAAAAATAGGTTTGTTTAATTGTTTAACTTAAAAGTAAGAAAGAAAATTAATAATGTCCTACTTTAATAAACAACTTCATATTTTATTTTACAATTTAACAGTAAAGGTACAATTTTCTAAAAGATGTAAACGTAAATTCTTAAATTTATTATAAAGAGTTCAAATATCTAATGGAAAGCTAGCAATTCTTTAAACTTTTGAGAGTTAGGACCTTTTAACACGTGGATAGGGAACTTACTATTATATTTCATATTATATTTTGCATTATAAACAAAAATCACTTTTATCAAGGATGTTTGAATACAATTTGCCACCATGCCCTATGCATATTATTGATAGAACTTATGTAGTAGAGAGCCGGATATCCGTTGATTGTGATTCGGATAGTGAAAAATCAGCCTGATATGTGCATCCCTACTTGTAACTAAAAATATTTACAGTAACAAATATAGAACCCCCCCCCCCCCCCCCCCCCCCCCCCCCAAAAAAAAAAAAAAAAAAAAAAACAAGGTTTTTATGGTTTAAACCTGTTTTTTTTTTTTTTTTTTTTTTTTTTTTTGTTTAAATGATTTTACATTTTGGAAGAATGCTGAACATTCATATTTTACAAATATTTGAAATCAAGCATTAAACAAAAATTATTTAAACTTATTTTGTTGAAATTATATATTATTAAAAAATTTTATTATTTTAATTTAAGCATCACAATATTTTTATATTATTATAATATTTTCACATATAATAAACAATAAAACATGCAATTACTTATATAACTAAAAAATCAATGACTATTATAGAAATTTTTTAATATTACAACATGTGAATGCTTACATTTTAGTTAAAAACTTTATATAAAGATACAAATTTTGATGTTTTTTCGAGGCCCAATCTAATTTGCAGTTTAGCTTTAACAAATCCAAATTTTGAAAGTATACTCTATACACTGGCAGAAGATGCCTTTGTGTTAAAAGTTGTTCAATTTCACAAAAAATTTTGCTATTAAAAATAATTTTTTTTTTTGCTTTTCTACCATTTATATGCTGTTACAGTATTTACAATACTCAGGGCTCTCAACACATTTTAGTCCTTCGAAAGGGAGAAAGGGGACCATTTTTATTTAAAAAAGGGACTTCAGGAGGGCATTTTTATTTAAAAAGGAGATTAAAAGATATACCATGTGTCTAAAAATACTGCACCAAGTTTTCCTAAATATGGAAGCTTTTTTTTAAATTAGCAAAAAAAAAAAAAAAAAATAGTCTTTCAAATTTTCAGATGTATAAGCTTTTCCACTAGTATAGATTATATCAATTGAGTACACATTACTTTTCTTGGTTGCAACAGTTACACACATCACTGGCATACCTGCCAACATGCCTATTCAGAAAACCCTACAATTTTCCCGACATACTTCATTGTACATATTTAAAAAAAAATTACTAGTAATTGTTTAAGTTAAAAAAGAAAGTCAAAGACATAACCCAAATATTGGCTCTGATAATTCTTTTTTGTTATACTTTAAAAAGGCTGATCTGACATTACCAGTGTTGTAAAAAACCTGTTTTTTTTTTTTTAAACCAGCATGAGCGGGTACCCACTACAACCATAAGGGTTGTGAAAAACCCAGGTTTTTAAAAAACCCATCCTGGGCAGGTACCCGGGAAGCTACTCACTACAATCCTGGACATTACCCAACCATTCTTTGTCATACATTTCTTCACAGCAACCTTCTCATTTGCTTTTAATTATTTTATATGTTAAAATTTTTTTTTAAATAAATTTCTAATCCAAAAAGTTCCAAAACTTCAATTTTAGTTTTGCATTTCTGCAAGAAAATTTAAAAATATACACAGCATGACTAAAAATTCCCTGTCATAGAATAACGTGTCGTGAATTACTATTTGGCTGCCGTGTCGTACCATTTTGTTAATCACACTCATCCTTATAACATAAACACTATAGTCCAGTCAATCTAGGCTTCTGCCTGGAAAGTTTTGGAGAAGTTTTTTTCTCTTTCTTCCTTTATGTTTTTGGGTGTGCTGAACACGAATTTCAACTTTGCCACCTCGTAACTGGTCTGCTTAAAAAATTATAAGAGAAAAACCATGAAAAAATCAGAGTTTTTTCGGTTTTTCCCTTGCGTTCCAGAAAGGGTTAAATTTTTTTGAAAAACTTATTGCACCAAATTAAACTAGAGAACATTTCCTACATTTTTCATATACAATTTTTTTCCCCCAAGATGAATAGTTTTGGCATACGAGTAAAAAGAATTTTAGTGATATAATTGAAATTCCATCATCGGAGAGCAAAAACGTGATCTAATCACTATGCATCCATTTTAAACAACAACAATTTGAAGCTGTTCAGTTATTTCTGGTTGCATTTCAAATATGTTTACATTTTCTTACCAAGTTTTAAACCTTTTATAGCACTAAGAAAATAAATTGAAATCAGGTGATTAGGAAAGATATAAAAACACAATCACTCTGCATAGATGAGAGAACCAATTTTTATTTTTCTAGCAATCTGATTTAAGTACAATTATAAGTATTGTCAGTTTAATATAATAATAACATATGTGGAAGATTATAAACAGGAAAAAAGAGGAAAAGAGAAAGCTTTGAAGGGCCTGGTTGGTGTTCTTCAACAGGAGGTTCATCAGTGTCTTCTTCTTCATCATCATCACTTGATGGCTCAGGTTGTGTCTCCACTTGACTTAAAATATCCTGTAATGGGTCGTCAACTTCTGCTTCCAAGTCATCTTCGGCGATGAAGGAGCTGACTTTGTCACAATGGCCATCGCAGTTCAGGCAGAGGAGCAAACAAAATAAACCTGCTCTCCTACAGCCACACATTCCGCTACAGTTTTTTTTTTGCATTTGCAGGCTATTTTTCGCAGAATAGTTTCTGGTGCGGGAGGTTTGGTAGTTGTTATGGGTATGATGCCTCTCTTGGTTTTATTCCAGCCCCATTCCTCAGTATTTTTACAGTTACCTAGCCATAGCTGTACTTGGTGGTAAATTCGCAGACAGTGATATCGAGCTGCATCTTCTGTTGGAGGGAGCAATGCAATATTTGCAGCGGTCTTAAAAGCAGATTTTATGCAGCACCTGTACCTCAGGCTGTTTAGGGAAGGTGCTGCTTTCCCTATGAATCCGTACAGGTGTACCAGAAGCAACAGCCCAGCTTTAATAACATCGTCGGCTACAGCACTAAGGTTTTTAAATATATAGAACCACATGTTGCAAGTCGGCAAATTTCTTCAAAATTTGAAGGTATTTTGTTTTTTCTTGACTGTACAATACAGAAGTGTATCGCATCCACTCATGGCATGTAGAAATAGGATGTGTTTGGAAATTAATTTGTCGACTGCACCCAAAGATGAATAGATCTTCTGAAGACTTTTTCCTTTTCCTGATTTCAGGAAATAAACATTGGGAAAGTTGCAAAGTCCAATTAAGATTACCAGAAGGTCTACATCTTCAACCAATGACTATCACGTTTTCATGGTTAGGTGCCAACTTGAGAGCAGTGTTGATAATGAATGTGTTGGCGTCTTCTTTTGTCTACTTGCAAATCATATTTTCAGAGCCAAATCTACACATCAGCAGGGAAATTAAACGGTTTTTGTTCTTGTCGTTTGCTAGAAATTTCCCCTGAGAAACCGTTGGCAACCGAGTCTCATTCAAAACAGCCTCATTAGATACCGTTTGGTGAGATCGTCTATCACGCTCAACAAATTAAGTGCTCATTTCAGTAATGTTTTCTGGGTATCCATCGAAGATTACTAGAGCATTCGCTGTGTATTTCGACTTAACAAAGTCCACATAACTGTCACAAATTGATCCAAATAACTGAAATGATTGACCACCCTGCCATAAAACTCTGTGCAGTAAATACCCGCCATCTATGACATATATACATCTGCTCCCAAAAGTGATGTCTGGTAAGAGTGGAGTGAATTCCTTGTACAAAGAGGATTTGGCAGTTTTTCGCATTCCGGATTCGTCAAAAAGAGACAATGGATAGGCAGAGAGCTCGTAAGTCAAATATTCCTCAAGTTCTTGGTTAGATTGCTTTGTTACACTTATTCTTTGGAAGAGTGCTGTCGAGTTGATGTGAAATTTTTCTTCGCCTATCTTGACAGCGCTATTCAACACAGCTAATGGCTGCAATCTTTCATTACGCTTGAATGTAACGGAATGAAAATTGCTGTTAATGATTCTTGATATGCCAGCAGTGCCAACTTCCTGTGCCATATGACAGTTTATTATCTCATCTCGAACAACCCCAGTAGAGATTAAAATGAGATCATTTGTTTCTCGGAAAGGAATGTGTTAGTGAATCCATTCCAATAATTTATTCATATCAGCGTTGTCCCGGGCAACACTGGAGTTTCTCATCTCTACATGCTGTTCAGAAGTTGTAAAAGCTGTCCCGCGGAACTCTTCATTTTCTTCGCATATCCATTGCAGTGGCGTCATACCCATGGTCCATCTTGCCCAAACTCCTTCACTGACCCCACGCCCATGAGTAAGCCCACCTGCTGTTTTCATGGTCTTCATTAAAGATTGCTCAATCGTCATGTCAGTCCATCTTCATGACCAGAATTTGTCTGTACGGCGAATGGTGAACCCCCTATCAGTTGTAAATTTTTCAAAGTCATCAGCAGTCATTTTTTCCTTTAAATGATGCATATCTTGAAGATATAGGTAAGAGCACTTGGTATACAAATAGTGACCACTGTCGTGGAAGTATGGCAACATTCTGTATATAGTTTGAAGATGCAAATCCCAATCAACGTTTCTTTCAGATTCAATGAATTGTTTGACAATAGTCACAATATCAAAGTATTGGACCCACAGTTTTGCTGTAGGGCCTTGCTGCTCGAGTGATATCATATGCGTGGTGCCACGGGGATGTTTCAAGGACACCCTCCCACGCGTTTTGCATTCATAAAAACATTACATTAAGCGTTTCCGCCCTGCGATGATGGAATTTCAATTATATCGTTAAAATTCATTTTACTCGTAGTCCAAAACTATTAACCATAGAAAAAAAAAACTGTATATGAAAAATGTAGGAAATTTTCTCTAGTTTAATTTGGTGCAATAATTTTTTTAAAAACATTTAACCCTTTACGGAATACAAAGGAAAAACCGAAAAAACTCCAATTTTTTCAAGGTTTTTCGCTTATAATTTTTTAAGCAGACCAGTTACGAGGTGGCAAAGTTGAAATTCGTATTCAGCACCCCCAAAAACATAAAGAAAGAAAAAAAACTTCTCCAAAACTTTCCAGGCAGAAGTCTGTTTAGGTCTAAATTTACTGGACTACTATGTGTGCATCAGTTTTATTCTTTTACTCAATAAGTAACATATGTGAAAAATCATTTCAAATTTTACCAAAAAACCTTACAATCTTAACTGTTATCTTTACAACCTGACAATTTGACCTAAATCCTTACATTGTAAAGTTAAACCTTACAAGGTGACAGGTATGCACTGGTTTTTTATGTACATTTGATTATCCATTAAATTCAGATACAGTCTCATTTTTAAAAATAGTAGCACAATTTTGCTTTTCACTCTCATAGAAGGAATCAACCAATTTGGAGATACCTGATGACATACATCTTGCATCAGAGCCCGAGTTACATCGTCTAATTTTCTTATGCAATAAGAAAGTTTCATTGCATCAGAATTCAATTAGTCTATCCAAATCCATATACTTTTTTATCACATTTGAAGAAAAACCATTTTTTTTTTTAGTTTCGGAGTTAAAAAAAACAAGTCTGTTTAAAAAAAAAACATTTAGTTTAAACCAGTGTGGTTTAAACCAAACAACTTTGTGAGGTTCATTTAAAAATATAAATTCATACAAAATCAGGTTAAAGATATATTAAAAACATACAAATTTGAGGTTTATTTTAGGTTACTATCACAGGTCTGGCCAACACTGGGGATTTTATATATTTTACATATACAGTAGAGGGCCAGAAATCCGCACTGTTTGGGAGAGGACATTGTGCGGATTTCGGGATTTTGCGGATTTTAGGCCATTGAAAAAAAATAATAATAATAATAAAGATTAAAAATAAATAAATAAATAAAAACATTAATAACAATAAAATATTAGATTATTAAGTTATTTTATTATGAATGAAAAAAAAATTGAAAATAATATAAACAAAACAGCTTTTTTTTTTTAACTTTGAAAACATTTGATCAATACTAATTGTCTGTTTCAACATTTTAGATTATTCTAAAAAAGTTAATAATATAAGTTAATATTAAAGTTATAAATAGTCATTAATTCCTATTCAGTAACACATTTTTGTTGTTTTAAGAAATTAAGATATTTTCCCCCCAAATTCAAACCCTCTTCAAATTGAACTTTTTCAGAATTATCTAACTCATCATCATCATCATCAGAATTGCTTTTGGGTGGATTTAAAACACTGTCAACAATTTCATCATCAGTCATTTGATACTTGTTCTTCCGATAAGTTCATCCGAATTAGACATCCAGTCTATAATCTCATTTTCATCAAATATGTTGTCATTTTTTGTAACAGCTTTTGCAAACAACAACAGTTCTTTTACTTTTTCTTTTATTGGATCGAGATTAAATCCAGCAAATTCCTTATCAATTTCATTATCAATAAACAGGAAGTTTGGCCATATATTATGCCATGCATTAGTTAATGTTTATTGAGAAACAAGATTCCATGATTCAGCCACCAGATTGACACAGTCCATGATATTGAAATGTTTTTTATACTCTGGAAAATCTGTCTGGTTTCCGTCATCGATGAGAATGTTCTGAATCGATCATTCGCTTTGGAATGACGTCATCATTTCTTTAACTTCGTTCCTTTAGTGCCACGGAAGAAAGATGAAGATGTTTAATGTTTACATCTGCAAGCTTGTGCGGATTTCGGACTCTGGCAGATTTTAGGTTGGCGGATTTGTGGCGCTCTATTGTATAATCAGAGTTGTATAATATAGACGCACACGTGCACTCCATGCGCGTAAAACTTTCTGCAAAATTTGGAACTTTGCAGAAAATTTTTTTTAGATTTTTTTTTTTTTTTTTAAATATCAAAATATTTAAAATATTCCCCAATTTTATGTACGATTTATTTACTGTTTGCACACAATTCAAAATTTAAAGATGCAAAACACTAATGTGAAATTACAGATGCTTGCGAAGAGGTCAAAATATTAAGGATTGGGTTGTTTCTAAATGCATTGACAAAATAATTGATAAGAATTCAGCTCTTCCTATCATGGATTTTTAGCTTTATTATTATTTTTAATCAAAATAATTATTCTTTAATTAATTTTAAATGGTAATTATTTTAAACTACTGTTTTTAATTTATATCGTCAAAATGATATAACACGTAATTTTATATTTACGTATATTTATTACGTATTATTATCACAAATTATTTATAACATTAAATTAATTTGCAGAAAGTTTTTGACTCAATATTTATGTACGCAGAAAGTTTTTGGTTTTATACAAGTCGGTATATAATTAGTTACTTAAAAATGATATTTTCTGAAATACACTCTAGTATGTGCAGTAGGCCATCTATTATCACTTACTAAAAATAAAAATGAAGAAACTAATAATAAAATTACAACATGTCCAAATTACAAATTTTTCAGACTACAAAAGTCTGGATTACAAATGTTATACTACTGTAGCACAGAGTCAAATTCAAACATGAATGGTTGCTTAAAAAATTAGCCTGAAGTTCTTGTATAATACAGCAGTATTTCCCAAATTTCTATATTTGTGTACCCCTTGGGTTTTTTTTTCTTTGATAAATTAGCCCTTTTTTTTTTTTTTTTTTTTAAGTAGTGTTTACCCAACGAACACAGAACTTGCGGGCCGCTGATGGCTACGTTAGCTTTGGCCCAAACTAGGAGATGAGGGGCCGCTATCGTTTGCCGTTACGGCAACTTAAAAAAACTGTCACGCCGGCCACAATGTGGCCGCAATAGAATTGGCCATAACTACATTAAGATGCCCATAACTGTGCCACAAGTGGTTAATCATAACTGACAGATAGCCTAAAACTGGCCACAATTATACTTTAAGTGGCAATTATTAATGAAAACTAGCCACAGTTTGGCCATTAACGATCATCCTGAATAAAATCTAGCCAGAAGATCGCCACAGCCATGCCACCTGCGTTTGTTAAGAATAAAAGCTATCCCAAAGCTGGCCATAAATGTTAATTTATTGGACATCATAAATGTAAACTAGCCTTAAGCTAGCCACTTTGTTGCCATCAATAAGCATCATTAATGAATGCAAGCCGAAAGCTAACCACTTTGTTGCCATCAATGGGCATAATTAATGTATGCAAACCGAAAGTTAACCACTTTGTTGCCATCAATGGGCATCATTAATGAATGCATGCCGAAAGAGAGCCACTTTGGTGCCATCAATGGGAATCATTAATGAATGCAAGCCGAAAGCTAGTCACTTTGTTGCCATCAATGGGCATTATTAACATATGCAAGCCGAAAGCTAACCACTTTGTTGCCATCAATGGGTATCATCAATGAATGCATGCCGAAAGAGAGCCACTTTGTTGCCATCAATGGGAATTATTAATGAATGCATGCCGAAAGCTAGCCACTTCGTTGCCATCAATGGGAATCATTAATGAATGGAAGCCGAAAGCTAGTCACTTTGTTGCCATCAATGGTAATCATTAAAGAATGCATGCCGAAAGCTAGCCATTTCGTTGCCATTAATGGGCATCATTAATGAATGCAAGCCGAAAGCTAGCCACTTTGTTGCCATCAATGGTAATCATTAAAGAATGCATGCCGAAAGCTAACCACTTTCTCGCCATCAATGGGCAACATTAATTAATGATAGCCCAAAGCTAGCCATATTCATGCCACTATTGGATATCATGATGGAAGCTGGCCAGAATTATACTTTTTATGGTCCTCAAAAAAGTAAAGTTGAGCAAGAAAGGCCCATTTTTACTCCTTTGGCAGGGACAATTTTTTCTTTTTTTTTAAAAGATATTTTGAACTTCAGAATCTAAATTTACTGGTCCCTAATTTTTGTCTGAAAACTCTAAAATTCAAAATTTGAAAAAAAAAAAAAAATAATAATCTATTTGAATATTTTTTTTTTAACAAGAGCTCATAACACCAGCCTGACTTTTATACATACATGTTTCACTTTATTATTATATTTTTCAGTTAAAAACTACAATGGTGTTATAAGCACCCCATATTAAAAATGTCAAAATAAAATCGAAAGTGTTTCAGATCTTGTATAGCATATTTTCAATCTGCAAGCAAAAAAAAAAAAGTGTCCCAATGGAGGCAAAAATTGGCCTTATCCACTCATCTCATTAGATCGGAATAAAATGCCACATGGTTATGATTTAGTTTTTAATATTATTCTGAAAAAGTTGCAAAAGCCATATTTGTAATTAATAACAAAAGGTTGATAACACAAGGTGTAAAATATATATTGAACGTTAAATTACCAATGATGGTGAGAATAAAGAAAAAAACTTATTTTCTTCAATTTTTAATTAAATTATAGGTTTAACCATTCTATTCAAAAGGAGTAAATTTTTAAATAGTTTCTTCAAGCTAATTCACCAGGTGGATCGTCCAGCCCTTTTTCAAAGCAAATAAAAAACACAGAATGTTAAATGAGATACCATATGAAATGATTTTTAAGCGACTTCTGACATAGTACACTCACATTTCTTTAAAACATGTATTTTGGTTAAAATTGCAAGTAACTGAAAATTAAATAGGCATTGTTTTCAGAAATGAAATGATTACCTCAAATTACTGTTGCCACAAAAATTAAATTCTGCAACAATGATTATAAAAAAAAATTTCAATAAAGATGAAGTGGACATAGTTGCTGCATGGGTTTATTTTATATTTATGATAAAAGCAAAATTTTAATTCAAATGCTCAATTTATTTTTCTTTATCCCATTTTTTTTTTTTCCAAAACATATGTCACCCTCTAATGCAGTTAAAATACAATATATATATATATATTGCTATTTTCGGTCAGTTTTTACTGTAACTTTAGTGGAATAAATGGGATTATATTCTGGCTTTATTTTTTTTTAGAAGTTCAAACATGCATCTAAAAAATATTAGACTGCAGTGTAAAATCTTCACACAGGCCCACTAGTATATATTATTTCTGTTGTCAACATCCCCTTTTCTCAGAAAATACAAAATGCACAACACTGAATGAGATGCCATAAGAAAGGATTTTGAACCAGCTTCTGATATAGTGCACTTACATTTCGGCAAAACATTTTTTGATTAAAAATTGCTGTTAATTAAAAATTAAATCCGCATTGTTTTCCTAAAAGAAATGCAAGGTTTTCCTTAAATTAGTGTTGCCACAAAAATACAATACCACATTATATAATGCTCAAAATGATTATAAAAAATAAATACTACAAAAAAGATAAAGTGGGACATAGTTGTTGCATGCGTTTATTTTATGACTAAAAAGCCAAATTGAAATGCTCAATTTATTTTTCTTTGTCCCATGTTTTTTCCGAAACAGATGATGTCATCCTCTAAAGCAGTTAATTAGCTATATATATATATATATATATATATATATATATATATATATATATATATATATATATATATATATATATTGTCTTTGCTATGCTCGATCAGTTTTTACTGTAACTGTGATGGAATAAAGGAGATGATATTCTGGCTCGACTAACGTTGTTTAAAGATAGTTTCAGTCATTAATTTTCCTTTAGAAGTTTAAACCTGCATCTAAAGAGTATTAGATATTGCTAAAAAGTATTAGACTGCAGTGTGAAGTCTTCGCACGGGTCCACTGGTGCTTTTATAATACAATTTCTTACGGGGATGTTTCTTCCAATTATCCAGCTGGAAAATAAAACAAAAACAAAAATCCAGGAATTTTATTTTATAAAATTGGTAAAATGTTGACATTACTGATCATTGGAATTTAAGAATTTTAATATTTTTTCAAAACAGTAGTGGCAGTAGATCTTCTAGAACATGGCAAGTTCGCCATTCATACATTTTTTTTTTTTTAAATGGACTAAAACATTGCTCATAAATAATAATATATCATTGTTTTTATTTTTTAAAGATTAGCAAGTAATGAGTACTGAATTATTATTATTATTTTTTAATCTATTACCAATAAAGAAATCTTTAAAATATTTTTCTTTCCAGCAGGAGGTATGTGACCTTTTGACTAACAAAATTTCAAACTGATTTATACAATATTATGTGCATTAAAATTTTAATCTCAACTTTTAATAAGATTATGGCAAAATTTTCATTAAAATATTCATATTCAGAAGTTTTTATACAGCAAATTATTTTTAATACCTGATCTCCAAGCAATGCTAATTTATAATCAACCAACAAATTAGTATAAACAGTTTATCAGGCTGTCAGTTTTTAAAAATTTAGCCTACATAAAACATTTTTATTGAATTATATCTTAACCTGTAAAAAGAAGGGAGAATGTTCTTAGAACAAGAAAGAAGAGGAAAATATATATAGTACATCCTTTTTAACATCACTTGCATAAATAAATAAATACATATATAAACAATAGAACTGGTGTTTTTTTTTTCATATAAATTTTATTTTTCACAAATGTAAAACAAACCAACCAAAAAAGCATTTATTTATTTATGTATTTACAAGATGCTCAAAATTTATCAGAAATATTTTACAAGAAAATTTAATTCTGTTACAATTAAATTTCTGATGTTTCTTAATTTAAGTTGAGAAAGGACAGCTGAAAATCTACAGTCATCTTCATAGAGAACTTTTTTCTTTCCAGATTTTTATTCTTCTTCTTCTGAAAAATAAAAAATAAATTTTACAAAACAAAATTTAAATGCCTTACTTTAAAAACACCACTTATTAATCAGCCATTTATAAATATAATCGGAACAGAAATTATAATTTAAAAAAACTATTTACAAAAAGCTTTGTAGTTTAAGTTATTTGTACACCATGAAACTATTTTATTGCAGTATACCTATATTTCAGGGTTGTCGAATGACACTTTTTTTTCCCCCCCCTTCTAGGTACGAAACTGCATTTCATGGAGGCAATTTTATGTTACATCATATTCTTTTATTTCTTTTTGCACCCATGTTAACAATAATATTGTTTCTATTTTTATGTGTTAAGAGCAGTGGGGGGGGGGGGGGGAGGTGCTGTATACAGTGGAACTCCAGTTATATGTTTTGCCCGGGACCGGACAACAAAACGTATAACTCAGTAAAACGTACAACTCAATCGATGGTCTACCAATTTTTTTTTTTTTTAATATAGTGCAAAAATTTTGTTCCACTGAGGTGTTTCAGTTACCTTTTATAACAAAAACGGAAGTTTCATAAGTATTAATTCATCCATGACATAAATTTTTGGAAATGGAACAGAGTAGAAAAGAGGTACATAAAATTAATATATCATAAAAGCTTTAATAGAAATATTTTTAATACACATAGAGTACTTAAAAGAGATCATTGAAATCGCCTTGACATGTAAATCATTTATCAAAACACATTTCAGTAGTTTACTGAATCTTGTTGAAATAATCACGAATCCTCGATTGGTTTTTTTCGGCAGAGCCGACATTGAACAGCAAACTTTGCATTTTGGTTAACAATGCAGCCCTGTTATCGTTACTGCTTTTACTACTGTCGAACGGCTTTTCAAAAGCCCTCAGAGCAGCCCCGAAGTTTGAGAGGGATCTTTCAAATCAGACTCATCCGACGCGTCGTCGGTGTTTCCGGTTACAAAATGTATAAATGAGGCAAAATTTTGTCCGAGGACACAAAAACGTAACATATAACTGAGGGAAATGTGTAACTCAAAATGTATAACTCAGCTAATTTTTAATAGCAAGCGCCCGGGACCACTGAGTTGAAACGTATAACTGAGGGCAGGGTTGTTACGATTTATCCCAACCCAAAAAACCCAAAATTTCAACTTTAAATTATATAGGTAATATATTTCTTAATGTCAGTACACCAGTAGTAAAGTTTATCACCAACCACCCCAAGGGAAAAAAGTCTTAATTCTTCCAATGACAATTTTTAAAACAAATAACTGTAACTTAATTTTCTATAAGTATATGTAACTATCACAAACACAAAAACTAATTTTTTTCCCATTAAAAAAAATACTTTGATGTATAATCCTACAGTTAAAACTCATAACAAAATACCACATATGCTGCGAATCTTAATTTAATGATGTAGACATGTAGAATTATTTGGTATATTCTATTAATTAGTTAGAATAAAAAATACTTTACAGCAAATATTTTTTTCCCCCATTTCTGCGAATTTTGTTATATCCAGTTTCAATTGCAAAAATTTTGCTGAATTAAATATAAACTACTACCCAACTTAATTCAATAACAACATAAACTAAGGGAAAACCTAAATTTCCTATTTACCTCGGACTGGGGAAATTTTGGAATACAAACAACTCAAAAAAAAAAAAAAAAAAAAATTGCAATCCATCATTAATCAATGTGTTTCAGAATGAATTTTTTCTAGAGAAAATATTTATTATATATAGGCAATCACTTCAATTAAAATGAATAAAGATACTTTATCCTTAACAAAATATTAGTTTAAAACTAATAAAAACTAAGTAAAAGTATACTAGTCTGATTCAGCACTGGTATTAGTATAGTACTTCTATAATTTCATTGTTAAAACTATTACTAATAATCAATTTATCTAAAAGCAAAACATAATTTTGATTGTCATTCATTTATATATTTTTGTAATCAAATAGTTACTTTAAACTGTACTTAGTAGTAAGTACATTTTTTTCAAACATTCTGAACCACCTCTAACTTAAAAAACTCTGATAAAACCCAAAAAACCCTGATAAAACCCCAAAAACCCTGATAAAACCCAAAAAACACTGATAAAACCCCAAAAACACTGATAAAACCCAGTGGGTTGGTTTTTTTCTGAAAAAACCCGGGCATTTAAGAACCCTGACTGAGGGAAACGTATAACTGAGGGAAATGTACAACTGAGGGAAACGTACAACTCAGGTAACGTACATCTGGAGTTACACTGTATATTAAACACTTTATCTCTGTGTTAATCACTAAAACAAAATAAAAACAGGCTTTCTATAAATTCTTTTGAATAACTTCAAATATATAAATTCAAATTCTTTACATATGATGCATAGCATCAAATTATCATCTTGAATGAGCTATGGGTGCTCTTTCTTTCATTTCATAAAAGTCGAATTGCCCACTTTGGGAAATGTTCTAGAATTTGCATTGCTAGAAACCAGCAGTTCTTTATTTTTTCAGATATAACTTTTACTTGAAAATGGCTTCGTAAAGTAGGAAAATACATTGTGTACCTCCAAGCTATAAATCTGATATCATCACTCATAAAACAATGGCATTTTACATACGGTGTTTGTTTCCCAGAAGGGTAACACGTCTGCCACTGAATACTTAACATATTTTGAATGATTATTATTGCCGACCCATGAAAAAAGCATTTTTTAATATTGTTTTTGGTTGTTCACTCGACAACATTAAATGATTTTCTTTATCTTTTTTCGTTACAAATATTTTTTTTTCAATTATACAAATTTTTAATGAATAATTACACAATTATGTTTTGGATGTTAAATACAAATACTACAGGAAAAGTTCTTTTCAGAATGAAAAAAATATTATGCCATAGTTTTTCCCTCAGAATGAAAAAGGGCAGGGTGCTCCTTCAAAAAAGAGACACTTCAGCTGAAAAAATAGGCACTTTAATGAAAAGGGCTTTTTAGTGCTTTTCGTAAGTAATAGCTTAATTATTTTAAAGTCTTCTTTCTATTTTAATATTTACATATAAACATTTTTCTGTTAAAAAGTATTTGTAAATTTTATTATTAGGCCTTTTTAAAATTTGGCAAAAAAAATCGGCCAGTTCAAACTATGAATTAAAACTTTATTCAGCTAATGAAATTCTGAATAAAAGATCCTACAAACTCTACAAAATTTGTCGAATTAAAAAAAAATTATTGAACTTTGCACACTACAATAGTTAAGTATGTGCCGGCAAAAAATGGTTAAATTGCTATGTATAGTTTTTGATCCTATAAAGCTTATAATGTACAGATTTTGATATTTGATATTTTTTTTTTTTTTTTTTTTTACCCAAAAATTTTGTTTAAAAAAATATTTATTATTCCAAAAGACATTTCCTTGAGATCAATTTGCACACTGAAGTTTTTTCATGCATTTCTATGCTGCCTAACTAAAAAATAGCCATTTATTTCAGGAACATTTTTCTTTAAAACAATTTACTAAAAAATATCTTAATATTTACTATCTCCAAAAAAAAAAAAAAAAAAAAAAAAAAAAAAAATTCTGGAACACAAATTAGTCCCTTTTTCTCACAAATTTCAATACAGCGTTCTAAGAAAAATAAATGTTCTTTCGTGACCAGGGACCGATTTAGAAATTTGGGGGCTCTGGGCACAGATGTGTATGCCCCCCCCCCCCCCCTCACACAGATTCTTTGAATAACAAAAATATAATATCAAAAGCAGTACTTATTAAGATAACCATTATTGACTTTGATAATTTCTTTAAAATATTAATAAAAAAAATTAAATTCAATAATTATTAATTTACTTTTAAATAATTATTTGATAATTATGAATTTTTAATGGAATTTTATAATAAACTGTGTGGTGCTGATTACCTTTCTCTATGAAAGTCCATATATCTGGAATGGTAAAGTATGCAACAACTAATAATAAATTTACCGCAGTTGGTTTTACGCTTAGTTAAGCAATGAAAAAATCCATATTTTTATTACTTGATATTTGATTTAAAAGAAATTTAAAAAACATGGATTTGAGCTTTCAGCTCCTCTCCAGAATCTTACATCTTTTGCAAAATATTTTAGGCAAAACATAAGAATGTTTTAAAAATACCTTAAGTTGAAATATCATTTTTAAAGTTTCTTAAAAAAAAGGGTCAAAGAAAGTATTAAAGAAGGTCCCTTTCTCTAAAGAACCTGCTTTATTTTTAATTTGTTAAAAATTATACATATAATCAAAATCCAAATTAATTTATATGACGGCATATTAAAAAAAAAAATCCTTAATTTAGAGGTCACAAGATCAAATAATTTTATCACCCTCTCCCCTCCTCTTCTAGATACATACCATTAAATTAAAAAAAAATATTTAGCATAAATCTGTGTAATCTTAAGTATTGTCAAAGTTCATGAAAGTTAAAAACCCCGTTAACAAAAATTATTTGACACATTTCAGCAAAACATTAAAAAACATTCAAACAATCTTTTTCTATTAAATGTTGCATTTCATAAATTTAAATTAATTTAATTTTTATTAAATGTAGGTCCAGATTAGATTCACTATATTTCCAGAGGTGTCACAATTACAATAATCACAAAACTGAATCATCACTCTTGAAACAAATATTAAAACATTTAAAGCAAACATTTTTTAAGCACATGAGCTGAAGCATCAAAATTTCCAGTAATTTGATGGACCCATTGTACAAGATGTTTGCATTTCATGAAACTCTGCTAAACTGTTTTAACAAACTGTAAAATAACAGTTTTGAATAAAATGATTTTATTAAAAATGAACAATTCCTATGCAATTGGTAACAGACTAAGATTTTTTTTTAATGATAACTTTTTGAATACAGTTTAGTTAAAATATTACTAACTAAATTTTAATATGAAAAAGTTTATAAAATGATTTTTTGGCCGTTTAAAAGATATCGCCAAATTTGTCAGCCGATTGTGGTAAAAAATCTTAAACTTAGTCAATGGATTGCCGAAGAAAAAAAAAATTCACAAAATTCTACAATCAGTCACGGAAAAAAAATCACGAAATTTGTTAGTCAATCATGAAAAAAAAAAATCTTTAAATTCTTCAGGTGCTTGAGAAAAAAAATATATATGAAATTCGTCAGTGGATTGTCAGAAAAAATCGAGAAATTCTTCAACCAGACGCGGTAAATAAATCACAAAAATCATTCATCGGTAGCAAGAAAAAATTACGAAATGCGCCTGTCAATCAAGGGAAAAATCTAAAAATTATTGTGAAATTCGTCAGTCTATCGAGAGGAAAATCACAGAATTCTTCAATCAGTCACAGGAAAAAATCGCAAAATTCTTCAATAAGTCGTGGAAAAAAAATTGCGAAACTTTAATTGCCACTCGCCATGTGACAATTAAAGTTGTAAAAGTGGCGATTAAAAAATTGTCATTGATTGCCACCCCTAAGCGGTCACTTCCCAGTTACACATTCCATTGTAATCCTTGACCAACTGACGAATTTTTTTTTTTACCAAGAATGTGTTAAGAACTTTGCGATTTCGCCCCCCCCCCCCCATTTGTTTGACGAATAGCACAATTTTTTCACCCCTGACTATCTAATTTCATGATAATTTCACACTTGACCAACTGGTAAATTTTGCAGGTTTGTTCCATGATTGATCAACGAATTGCACGATTTTCCCCCCTGATCAACTGACAAGTTTCACCTCATAAACGACAGAAGAATTTCATGATTTTTTTTCTTATGATTGACTGACAAATTTCTAAAATTTTCCGTGCTACCTGATTGACAAATTTCATGCTTTTTTTTCCTGCTATCAATTGGCTAATTGTTCAGTTTTTTCTTGTGACCAATCAGCAGATTTACGTGTTTTTTCCCTGCAGCTTACTAGCGAAATTTGCAGGAGTTTTTCATGCGACCGACTAAAGAATTTCCAGACTTCAAGATTTTTTTCATGCAATTGATTAACAAATTTAGCTATATTCTCCTGCAACCGATTGACGATCATTGTGATATTCTTCCTACGTCTAACTGACAAAATTTACGGGGTTTTTTCTTTCGACCGACTGACGAAATTTGAGATTTTTTCCCCTACAACCGATCTATACGAAAATAAAAGGCATTCTGGTATTGAAAAAGAAAAAAATACTGCAATTCCGGTACATAACTGGAACACAATCACCCCTGACAAATAATCCATGATCATATTCTAAAAAAATTAATGTGATAATAGACTTTCTGATTTTTAGAAAATTTTCCTGAATTTTGACTTTTTCCCTATTCTTATCATGAGCACTTCGCTGGTATAAAACTGATTTATACAAAAATATGTTTCTATATGATGATTATACTTTATCTAGAAAATTTGAAACATTAGTCAGTACTTTAAAAAGTGGCTATTAATGAAACCGAGTCTATTGGCAATTGGCTACTAATCCGATTTCCCAGTTTTCACCTATATTGATCGGTTGCGAGAAAAAATGATGAAATTCGCCAGTCGATCAAGTGGAAAATCTCATATATTGTGAAATTTGTTAATTGGTCGTGAAAAAAAATCCCATTTGTCAGTCGGTCGCAAAATTAGTCAATTGGTCACGGGAAAATATCGCAAAATTCTATTGATAAGTGGGGATAATAAACAAACCAGTTCAAAATATATCTTTTGAACAGGATGCAAGAGTGCTCTTTTAGAGAACAGTGTGACCTTTTTAAAAATATTTCCCTCCGGCTACCCTTTAGTTCTAGAGTTAACGCTATATTCATTACTAATAAAAAATTTTAAATCTCATGTACAGTGAAGTTGCGACAACATATATTACTAATGACATGTATTCAGTACCAAAAGAAAAGCACATGGGCCTCCGCCTGGATATAAATCTGTTAGAAAAGTTCTAAAAGCTGGACTTATAACTATGTATGGAGCAAATTTCCAAAGACTTTTTCTCCATAAAGGTGATATCTCAAAATATATCTTTTGTAAAGTTATTGACCAGGGCTTGAAATTCAATTTTTCCAAGGAGGGGAGTCTCCCTACCAACATTTTTAAATGGAGGGGAGTTGTAATGTTTATTAGGGAGAAAAAAAAATCTTTAAACCCCACTATTATTTTACGTGCTATTTAAAGAATTACATTAATGCAGACATGACAAAATACCATTGAAAAAATTAAGTCAACTGAGAATGATTATGTAAAATGTTTATTTTTATTATAAAAAAGGGAAGAAAGTTAAGTTTTATATATGCAGTGTATTTTTCAAGTTCCATTAAATGTGTTAGGGACCCTTAACAATTAGGTTGTTAAATAAATTTCTGACTTTAGATTTTACTTGATTGAGATTCACCGATCGATCACGGAAAAAAACGCAAAGTTCATCGATCGATCGCGAAAAAAACGCAAAGTTCGTTGATCAGTCGTGGGAAAAATGCAAAGTTCGTCGATCTGTTGCGGGAAAAATGCAAAGTTTGTCGATCTGTCCCCAAAAAACGCAAGGTTCGTCGATCAGTCGCTTAAAAAACACAATGTTCGTCTATCTGTTGCAGAAAAAACGCAAAGTTCGTTGATCAGTCGCGGAAAAAAATGCAACGTTCGTTGATCTGTCGCGGAAAAAATGCAAAGTTTGTCGATTGTCACCAAAAAACTCAAAGTTCGTCAATCAGTTGCGGAAAAAAGCAAATTTCGTCGATCGATTGCGGAATAAACTCAAAGTTCGTCGATCTGTCCCCAAAAAACCCAAGTTCGTTGATCTGTCGCGGAAAAAAATGCAACATTCGTTGACCAGTTGCTTAAAAAATGCAAAGTTCGTCGATCAGTCGCGGAAAAACACAAAGTTCGTTGATCTGTCACGGAAAATCACAAAGTTCATCGATCAGTCGCGGAAAAAACACAAAGTTCGTCAATCGGTTGCGGGGAAAAAAAATCACGAAATTTATCGTTCGGTTGCAGGTAAATTAAATAATGCAAATTTCTCCGAAAATGCTGAAATTTTTTGGGCGGGATTTCAAAATTTTCGGCGCGAATCCCGCCCTGAAATTCAAGCCCTGTTGACAGAACTGTAAACTGTTTGTCAATGCGATAGTTTAAAAAATATATCTTAACCCAAAATAACGTGTCTTTGGTGTGTATGTGTCAGTGCTTTATGAAACGTCGTTTGCATTTCTATAAAAGATGAAATTGCACTCCTATATATACAAGGACATCTCCCTGTTTTTTTTTTTTTTTTTTAATTCCCACAGAATATTTTTGATCAGCTGAAGATTCGTTGCAGAACATTGCTAAATATTCTGCTTTGGGGCCCAACATATTTTGAGTGATTATTATTGCAGACCCATGAAAAAAGCAATTTAATATTGTTTTCGGTTGTTCACTCAACAACATTAAATGACTGGATTTTTTTCAAGGAAAAAAACAATCACGAATGCTTCGTATACGCCGCATTGGTAGATATGATAAGCTACGGCTACCGAAGGCAGTCTTATTTCACTGCCGATTCCAGGCTCTCGTGAGCCTATAACCAAAAAGGGCCGGTTTACCTGGACACCTCTAAGATGGTGCTCTTCGGTCAGGGGAGAAGTGGGGGCCTAAGCCTCCTGCGCTTCATCACCCTTTCCCAAATGAATGACGACAGAGGTCGCTGCAATGATACGGTGGCTCAGAGGACACCACCACAACACACTTGGGCGGAATGCCAGAAGTGAACAACGGCTCCATAGCCGGGATCCCATAAGGGAAACCGAGTCCTCGGCCAATGTTGAACACTCCCATGACCCATTAATGTAACCACACCTTCCAATTATCAAACGCTGCACTGGTAGATATAGATAAATTTTATTTTTAAACATGTATAAGCCCGAAATTGTGGTATTTGTTAAATGTTTTTTTCACATATACAATTTTTTTAATGAATGAAAATTACACAATGGATACTAAATACAAATACTAGGAAAAGTTCTTTTCAGCATAAAAAATTATTATATGCCACAGTTATTTTATTGTAAAAACTTGATATTTGAGTAATTTTAATTATTTTTTCAATTAATTTTCAGCAATGAAATTCACATGAAATTACTGAATAATAAACATGCAAATTTTTACATTGCTAACTAAGCGTAACCAAGCTTCCAGACTTGGACATTTTTCACTCTGTTGGTTTTACGCTTAGTTAGCAATGTAAAAATCCACATGTTTATTACTTGATATTTGATTTAAATCAAAAATTTATAAAACATGGATTTGAGCTTTCAACCCCTCTCCAGAATCTTACATTTGCAAAATATTTTGGGCAAAACATAAGAATATTTTCAAAATACCTTAAGTTTAAAAAATGATTTTTTGGTCATTTAAAAGATATCAGTTAACAGCTTTTTTATTATAGTTTTAATGGTATATTGAGTATTCTTCAATTCTATAAATTACATGAATTAAATAACTTCTTTATGAAACATATAATTTATACTCATACTCATTTTATATATTCCTTTGTGATTAATTTTAAATCAAGGTGACAAGAATACTTTTGTCTTAAAAGATTTAAATCAAAGTTAACAATGACTTAATTATATTTTCCCATATATAAAACACAGTAAAAACTTTATGAAACTCACACAAGAGATAGAAATAAGGAACTCCTTTTAAACAACATTAATAAATCATTTTGAAAAACTTACTTTCAAAAATTATGTTATGAAAGTTGAAACTCGCCAGAAAAATTTAAGTATGTGATGTGCATAATACAAAATTTTATTAAAGTAAAACAAAAAAACCTTTTATTTACTATTTTTCCTGTCAGTTTTCTTTCTTTTGTATTATATAATGAATTTTGAATTCAAACACACCTTACCCTGCACATGTTAAAAAATCTGCACTATAATATCAAAACTAGGCAAACTGAAGCAAAAATTACTGCACACACACTCAAGTGAAAAACAGAGCTAATAGTATCAGTACATGATCATGTGCAAGATTTAAAAAAATACTGGGAACACCAGATAAACAGTGGCAATGTATATAATGAATAATTATTTTACTGTTCAACTGGAGTCAACAATTAAACTTAAGTTTCAATTACTATGAATATATTGGTATATTAATATTATATATTAAACATGCATCTTATTTTAGCCCTCTTCTCGCTTTTTATATTTGTATCATGATCTCTCCACATTTTTGTATTAATCTCTAAAACACACAGCTTATCATTTTTAAACATTGATTTTCTATGAAAATGGAGAAATCAGTCATGCTTATGAGAAACTAGAGCTGTACCAAGTACTTGGTATATACTCGTTAATCAGCCAAATTGCAGCCGAGTAGTTGCAAGAATTTCATTTTTTAAGCATATTTAAAGAAAAATTAATTTATAAGTGATCTATAAAAAGTTATTTGAATATAAATGTATAATATATGCCATAATTCATAAGAACTATTTACTCGGTACATAAAAAATTTATCTATAAAACATAGAAAAAGATAAGGAAAAAATCTCATGCAAAATTAAAGTTTAGTTTTAAAATTATATTTAAAAAAAAAAGTCATTTTTAAAACTGTTGGAAAAGACTATGATTTCATGTAAAGTAAATTTAGCCTGCCTCAGAAAAAATGTTTTCACTGTGAGCACAGATAAAATAGCATTTTAGCTGTACATTATGAAAAAATGAAAAGTAACTGTAAAGCCAATACCCTTTTTTGGTAGTTTCTTGTTATAGCGGCCTCTACAATTACTGTTATACTAAGGTTTCAGCTCTGATTTCCCCAAGATCATCGAAAAGGGGCAATTCACAAAATTCCATTCTATAAAAACATACTCTTCATTGTTAATTTTTATTTTGTTATGTTTCAAAATGTGTAGTTTGCAAACAAATTGAAACAAAAACTTTAACAGAAGGACTTAAAGAAGTTATCAATAAACGTTTGGTTCAAATTTGAGTAACTAAATTTCATATTCATTACAAAATGTTATCTTTTACAAAAAAAAAAAAAAAAAAAAAAAAAAGGAATCATCAGTTTCCCCCCAGACAGTTTCAGAAGGGTGCTGCACCCTGCCTGCCCTTTGGTTTACAATATAGCACCCTTTTTGCCCCTCATAAAAAGAATTAGCACCCTTCTTGCCCTCAGGGACACGCCAGTAGTATCCAACGCCTGTGTGCCGAACTTCAGTGGGCGCTCTACATCCATATCCCTCAGTATAAATACATAGCTGCAAACCTTTTTTTTTTTTTTAAAGTCAAATAAACGCATTTTGAACAAGAAAAATTATTTAATAAAACACGTCTTGTTTCTATAGGATGCTTATCTGATTTCATTTATTAAGTAAAATTTCAGGTTCAAAATATTGGTATTTGATTAAAAAATTAAAAAAGGTTGACAGGTATGTAAATAGAATTCAAAATACAGTAAAAAGTGAGAAAATGGAACCTGTTTGTATCAGAATCCTGCATAAAACGGAAAAAATCAGTGTCCTGGAGAAAATAATGATACAATTACAATAGATTGAATATTTGAATAAAGCATAAAAATCTGTTTAAAATGGATTGTATGTGCGTACTAATACATAATAGATGTCAAGGAGTTGTAATAGTATAATTAAATTAAGAATTTTTTTCTTTTTGAAGTATTTTTTTCCTCAACTGAAATCTTTGGCACCTTTACTATACTTCGGCGCCTGTGAGCGCTGCACACATTGCACACTGGGTCGGCGCATCCCTGCCTGCCCCACAGTACAAAAAGTGCCCTTTCTCCTTTTTGCATTAAAAAATTTGCTTTCATAGTAAAAACTGACTCAGTGTTGTCTTAAAAAGAGTGTCCTGATTTTTAAATATTGAAAGTGGCTTTAAAAACCAAAATAATACCTTTAACAATTAAAAATGTGCCCTTAAGAATCTGAAAAGTGCTCTCAAGAATCCAAAAAGTGCCCTTTTCTCACCAGCAGCATCCTGCCCTTTTTTAAACCTGGGGGAAAATCTGGAATCATTTTCACACAAATAACTTTTACTTTTCTCAAAATGGGCCCCAAGATAAAAGCCCTGCATTATAAACTGAGCAAATTGAAAACTTACCTTTGCTTGAATGCCAAATGAGTTTAAGCTGCACAAGAATCTTCTCTAAACACCATCTACTGATGCACCACGCTTGATAGAAACTTGGAGCAAACTGCACATGGGTGAAAATGGCTAGTCCATGTTGAAAATGGAGAAGTCCGTATGCTGCCTAAGATAAAGAGCGATGACTTCAGCTTCTGTTGCCGGGGACAACCAAAAGTATGAATGGAATCGGCTTGGCATTCTGTCAACCGGAGTTCTTAGAAGCCTGGTTCAACAGTATCTCTGCTGTCACGGTAGTCTCCTTAAAAATATGAAAATAAATTGTAATAGGTTGCAACATTAAGCATTTATCATATTCAACTAGAAATTTAAAAACAAAGTATAACTGAAACTGATTAATGTATATAACTGACGCCAGTGAATCATTTTTTTCTTCTTTTAAATCAAAACTTATTTCAGCATGCACACACACACATAATAATTTGCATTTAATACATTTATTTTAACGTATCAAACTGATTTTCTGTAAGTTAGGATTGGTAAGTTATTTCCATAAAACAGGGGATATTCTTCACTTCTACTATCCAGTGATACTTTTATCCTTTCTTAGGACTTTTAACAAGCCCCTCATAATGTTTACTCTTTCTCATTATCAATGAGATATCGCCTGCATGAAATATCCTTTGGTCAAATAAATTTTATTGTGTGAATGGGGAGTTACACATTAAAATTCATTCATGATTTAAAACATGAAATACAGTATGTAATATATTTTGCATTTCATGAATTAAAATGGATGAAATGGCATAAAAATATGCAACCCAATGGTCTTTTTGAGAATGGGGAAGGCTAAGTTTCTATGGTAGGTTATGGAGAAGACTCGTGGCAAGCCATTTTGGCCAGTTGATGAAGAAGGAAAAATGGCATCTTTTCTAAATATTGCTATGGGGAGGAAAAGAAAAAAAAAATTACCGAATCAGCTGCACAGCAGAAGTACTGTGCACTTAGACTGTTTTAAATTTTTAAACGCATATGCACTATAGCACTTTTTACTGAAATTACGGTACTGAAAAAGAAAAACACTGCAGAACATAATATAAAAGATGGAGATAAATTATAATTCCAGGAAAGTAATTAAAGAAGATAATTGATACAATGTTTGGTACTTTTCAGTTAGCCGGGCACCAGTGATGACATGTATATATAAATACACACATATGTATGATTGCAGTAAACATTTCATATTTTGAATGAAGACGTTTATCGGTTTTTTTTGATAAACTTTTTTTATGCATCTTTAAAGTCCTAAAACAATTTTATTGCTGCTTCTACATCCTCATGTAACAGCCAAATGGTAAAATCCATTTCAGTGTCAATAATAAATGCAAGTTATAATTTAATAAATATTTTCTATATGAAAAGTAGCAAGTTAAGATGTTTTGTGAGGTTATGATTAAATAATATTAATGATAAAAGATTAACGTTCAATAAATAGCCCAATTAGAATGTTTGGTATGGTTTGCAATAAACAATTCTTTACACTGTCAGGATTGAAATAAATGGCAAATTAGCATATATTTTGGCATGTGTTGGCATAACAGAAAAGTACCAAGTTGTGTTCCTATTACACTCTAAGTGGAATTTAAAAATTAATCAGATTACTTAGCTATTCGGTTAAACCAAAACATTTTAGGCACCATTACCATGATTAATTAAGAATCCCATTAATGAATTATAAACAAAGTACCTAATTTATTAACATCTTAAAACTAAGTGAAATTTTGCAAATGGTCATTAGTATATAAAATTCGAAGTTTTCTATTACAATCAAAACAAAAACATGCCATTATCGTCAGAAAATACAGAATATATATATATTAGTTTATTAAAACCAGATCTTAACTTATATGAAGTAAAATTTTTACTGAAACTGTGAAATATTATTTTCGGCTTCCTGACTAGTTTAAGATTGTCAGCAATAAAGCAGATTATAAAACAAGCAACGGAGATTTACGAAAAAAAGCTGAATTTTTATTGGTTATTTTTTTATAAACCCAAAACTTCTGGGAGTGTTCATTACCGGCACATTATACCCTGGCTCCTGGCATATATATAATTACAATCAACTTATTAATAGCATATTCAGGGCAGAGATAAATCAGTAAATAACTTTTTTTTATACACTTCTGTAGAAGTAAGTAACATAAGCAATGCAGTTAATTTTACAAAATTGCTGATGCTTTTTCTCAGATTTCTTTATCTTGAACTTAAATCTGTCCCTGAGAATGATGAAAACTAATTTTTATCTAACTCTTGGAATAATATAGAAAAATAATCTTACCTAATTTGTAAATCAAAATCCTCAAAAGAATATGATGACGACGCCAGGAATAGGGAGGCTTGCTTCAAATATTGTAAACAGACTTTGCTCACGCTGCCATCATGACGCTGCTAACATACAAAATCCCTACCAGCCCGCAGAAACAAGAAAATGTATTCCTTTCTAAAAACACTATCTTTCAATAGAATTATTTTTCCAAGGTTTTTTTATCTTCAAAATTTCTTATACAATATTAAATAAGTTTAAAAGTGGAAATTTCTAAATGCTGATTATTACAAATTTGAAAACATTTAAAAATATATTTACAAAAATCCCCACTGGGAAAAAAATGTGTCGGAAAAGGGAAATCTTTGTTTCATCTTTCCCTCCTTGTATTTGCCGGCAAGCCTGGATTAATTTAATGTTTCTGTGATGTTAATGTAATGTTTCTAATTGAGTGTTTCTGTGAAAAGAGTTGGGGGGAGGAGGGAGGGATGGGTTTTTGCTTGCTATTATTGCTATTTAGGATATTTTTTTTCTTTTAAATATGAAAATAACTTATTTTTTGGAACTGATTTATAGATAATATAAAATCAGCCCCCCCCCCTTTCCCACAAAAAAAAAAAAAAAAAAAAGATTTTTTTTTTCTGTTTTCCTTTAACAGTAACTGCTTTTTGGCAAAGTGGCATTTATTTCTTTTGACAAATATTTTTTTATTGAAATTGAACTATATTTTTCAAATTGGAAATAAATTCCCATTTATTGGGGGGGGGGGGGGGGAATGGGCATTTGCTATTACTGCCATTTAGGATATTTTTTCTTTTAAATCTAAATTTTGAGTGTTTCAAAAAATGAAAATAACTTATTTTTTGAAACTGATTTATAGATATTATACAGATAATATAAAATCACCCCCCCCCCCCAAAAAAAAAAAAAAAAAATGTTTTTTTTCCCCCCTTAACAGTAACTGCTTTTTGGCAAAGGGGCATTTATTTCTTTTGACAAATATTTTTTCATTGAAATTGAAATATATAATTCAAATTGAAAATAAATTCCTATTTATCATTATTTTTTTTTAATATGTTTATATAATATGTATGTCTAAAGATTGCAATATTCATTTTCATTCTAGGTTCTCACAGAAAATATTCATTTAAATATATTAATGCATACTTTAAAAGCCAAAACATTAACTATTTTTATGATTTTTTTTTCACATAAAAACTCTTTGAATTAAAGAAGGGTACTTTTTGTGTATTTTTTATTGCATAAAATATTTAAATGCAGCATATTTTATCGTGTCACATAAATCCCGGTTTAAAATGACGAAAATAATCTTATAAAATGTGAAGTAAAAATACTTTTTATTTCTTATAATAAAAATGTCGAGAAGATTATACTGGGCCACTGACTTTTAAACGATGATAGATTTGTATATCTTTGCCGCAAACGTACTTTCATTCGCTATTGGGCACTGAAATTGCATTAAGTTTCCCCGCCATTTGCCCGTTAACGATTTGGCGATAGACATCCGGTGTGCGGGCGCGTCAGTTGAAATACATTAATGGCTGGATACAAATTGCCGCAAACTTTTTTGGCCACAACGTTTACGACATGTGGCCAAAAATCTCGTGTTTGTTGGGTACATTTGTAAAATAGTAGTAAATATTAGTATAATAAAAATAGTAAAAAATTACAACATAAAAAGTACAAATTATATATTTAATTACAAAATTTGTATTACATGAACTTATGATTAAAAAAAAAGGCTCCCTATTGCATATTTGATATTTATAACAAAGTATTAAATAAAATTATTATATTAATTACTTTGTTACTTGGAAAGACTAATAATTGTTACATAGATCCACCAGTCAGCAGATTTTATCATCATTATTGATCATTTTTTATGCTATGCTCTAATGCATATTCCCAAATATATGTACTATACCACCAGGTAGAGAACTCTAGATTGCAGGGTTGGTCATTTTGCCGGGACAGTGGCAAAAACTGGTAAAAACTGGCAAAAATGACAAAAATCCAATTTTGCATAACTAAATGCAGTGATGCAGTTTATATGAAAAGGAATCATAACAACAAATGAAACCAAATGTTTTCTTGGTAAAAATAAACAAAAGTATAAACCAAAAAATATATTCTTATTCTGTTTTCTTGCACTACTCTTGTCTCTAGCCCCCCCCCCCCCTGACCAAAAAAGATTTTCATGCACCTGCCTTTCCATTCATCATCCACAAACCTGTTTCCCACCTGCTCTCCGTGAGCTAAGCAGCAAGTGTGGATCCTCCCTCCCTACACAGGTTGGCCAATTACCAATCAGGAATCAGCACAACAGCAGGTGCACAAGATTCCTGTTTTCAGTTATCTTCTGTTTTCAGTATCCTTATCAGTTTTACAGTTAATCTGAGAAGTAACTTTAGTCATTTTGTTTTTGATAGCTTAGATTCTAAGCTTGGCTGCAGAAAATAAAGAAATAACAATTGCAAGAAATAATGAATAAAAGAGGAAGAAGACAAGATCCAATTTGGGAGTCCTTTTATAAGTTATCTGTAGATTGAAAAACTGTTGCTAAGTGTAAAAAATGTGGAAACATTCAGAGCAATGAAGCAGCCAGAATGAGGGCACATGTTTCAAGCATTGTAAAAACTGTTACAAATGAATGTGTGAATGTGGAAGAATCCTCTTCATCTGAAAGACAAGCAGATTTAAACCAGAATAACAGTGATACAGTGATTGATGAAGAGATGGACAAGTCGCAACCTCTTTTAAAAAAGGCAATATATTTAGAAGGTAGTATAAACCAATTTGTGTCAAAAACTTCAGATCAAGATAAAAGGAAGATTGATCTGATTTTTGCACAATTCTTTTTATGCTTGCAACATATCATTTAATGTTGTGGAAAGTGATGCATTTAAAAACTTAATCCACACCTTGAGACCAAGCTACAAACTGCCTTCACGCAAAGAATTGGCAGGTTATCTTTTAGATAATGTTCACAGTCAAATGGAAGAATCAGTACATAAAAGTTTGAAAGGCAGAGCAATTTGCTGAAAGATGATAATTTGAAACCCCATTTTGTAAAAGTTAAAAAAAGGTTTGAAAAACAATTTTGCCCTGGCATCTTCTGGCCTATTTGTTACACCCAAAATACAAAGGTGAGCACCTTACTTACGAATAAAAAGAACAGGACAGAGAATGGCTACAAAAAATAAATCCATCTTTCCTATCATATGCCATGAACTTAGAACTAAAAGAAAAACCTTTCCAAATTACATTGTTTTCAGAACAAGTAATTATGACAATTGATGCCAATAAGTGGTGGAGAAGTGTCGCAAAGTCATGTGAAATTTCCAAAGAATTTTGTGGTTTAATAGCACACCTGCAAGCATGCCCAGCCAGTAGTGCTGCAATCGAGAGAATATTTTCCAACTTATCTTTTGTCCACTCAAAAATTCGAAATAGGTTGACAATAAGTAATGTTTCCAAACTTGTTTTTTATTATGGAATGCTGAAAAAAGAATTATTTTGTAATGATGATGATGATGATGAAAGTGCCGCTAAATGTTGAATGTGTAATTTTTATGTTATTGTTATAAAAATATTTAATTTTATAAAAGAAATTTAAGATTTCACTTATTTGAACACAATATATTAATACATGTACTTACTACTATTGCTTATATTTTGCATCTCTGAATTATTGCATTATGCTGATTGATAGGTTGATACATCTTATTTTAAAACTAGAAGTGTTTATAATTTCTGTAGATTTTGCAATATTGTTAATTTATTGCAGCATAAAAATCAGACTAACAATGGCTTTATTTCAATTAAACAATTTTTTTTTATGATGAAATTAATAATTTCTCAGTAATTAAGATGAGTATATTAAGTTATCATCATAATGCATTGTACTACTATTCTGTGATTGTTAATTTAAGATAAGTAAAAGAAATGAAACGTGCATTTATATGTAAAAAATCAGTTTTTGCCAGGACGGTTTTTACTGAGTTTTTTTCCACCTGCAGCAAAAACTTGCCATCCCTGCTACATTGAAGTAAATTTTGCCATCCATTGTATATTTACTACCACAGCTAATACATAAAAACTAAATAAAAATAAATAAATGAATTTTATCTTGAAAATTAGTGCAAATTAATACATTTTAAACTTACATATATCAGGAGCAAAACGAACTTGTTCACCATTGCAACTTGTAATAAATTCTTGTACTTGTAAAAATAGAGCATCAAAAACCAGATTATTTGGAACACTCAGTTTTACACACCTATAGAAAAGGGGGAAAAAATTATGTAAACTACACAACAATCATTTGTCCACTGTTGCTTTTTATGCACAAAAAATTAAACATTTAGAAAACATTGGTAATGATATGAAATAGTTTACCTTTATTAATCTAATGAAGTATAATTCTTAGAAATATGATTTATTTTTATTTAATGGGCAAAAATAAAATAAATTAATTTTCAATAGAATTTAGCTAAATTGGTCCCAGAAACATTTTTTTTCTTTTCTATTTCTGTTGCACTAGATCACATACAAAAAGACACAGCAAACACTGCAGATGAACCCATAAATGACTCAAACTTTTACAAAGTGGTAAAACTTAAAACCTCATATGTAAGCTGCAATAGATATGTTTAACAAAACAATTCAACCCCATCACATGTTTGCTGTTGCATGCATCCAAATCACAAAAGAGAAATATTGAGTCATGAAAAGAAAGAAACAGTGCAGAAATGGATTGAAGAAAATAATAGTGATCTATCACCTGCTGTAACATTATTTGAAACTGAAAGTGGTTCATAACCAAAATATATTTTAATGACTCAATCAGGAAAAAAATACACCCAGTTACATAGTGGAAGAGTGTTTGTAAGTCAGTGATATAATATACCAGATGAACTCTATGGGTATGTTGAAATGCTTTTAAGCTGCCCTTCTGGTACTGCAGGACTCTAGAGAATTTTCTTCTTTTTTTGCATTCATTCATCTTAAGCTGAGAAATTTATTACAATATGCTACTGCAAAAAAGTAACACACAGTGCATAGTGATTTTTATTTTTACATTTGACTGCAATAATACCAGTAATTTTTGCTTTAATTTAATTGCAAAATTTCTGTGTTTAAATAAGGCAAAAATACTGGTATTAATGTAGTCAAAGATAAGCACCACTAAGCACTCTGTAATATAATCTAAATAAAATTGATACAAATCTATAACTGTTTTTTCAATGGATTTTTTTTATTTAGATTAAAATTTCTCTAGCTGTATAATGAAAAGGTTAGTTTAGTGAAGTGTATTAATGAAGGAATGGTGTAACTATAAATTTAGCATACATAATTAAATTGTTAAATACCTTGCTAAATTTGGTACTTTTCGGTTAGCCGGGCGCCAGTGATATATATACATGTATATATATACACATATCTACATATACATATATATACATACACATATATATACATATATGTATGTATATATATATAAATATATGTATATACATATGTATTTATATATGCACATATATCACTGGCGCCCGGCTAACCGAAAAGTACCCTAAATTTACATAAGGTTATCTATAAGAATAAATTATGACATACATAATAAATTATATAAAAAAAAAAAAAAAACTTAATTCTTCTATCTGTCTTTTTCCATGTTGGAAGTTGTAAGAAACTTGCCAACCCTGGATGTAAGGCAAGAATATTCTCAGAGCAGGCACTAAAATAAAAATTTTTAAGTAGATTGAAGACACTTTTCCAATATTTGTAACTTGTGGGCATCACAAATTTAGTTGGTAGGAGAGATGGTAGCAATACTATTTGGCTTTCTTTGCCATTTGCACATATTACGCAAAATGCTGTAAATTTTTACTTTATGCAAAATGTTACAGGTTCTCACAATTTTTCAGGACTATTTCCATAAATCTGCATCAAATTAATTAAATTCTGCTTGCTGAAATAAATTCTTAAATTAACTTTCAATTCTTCTGGGTGCTACATTCAAGTTATACTGGATATTCCAACCTTAAATATTCAAAAATTGTTACTTTCATGACTGAATAACTTCAGTTGAGACTTTTTTGTGCCTGTCAATAATTTCTGAGATTGGCAGAATGCTGAACCCGCAGACAAATGTTTCTCGTCTTGATATTTTTCAAGGAGGGGATTTCACAATTTTGGGTGAGAATCTGACATCTCGCCCTGAATTTTAGCCTCTCTGTTAAGAATATTCTGAAGAATAGTCAAGACTTTGCCCAAGAATATTCTGAGAATATTTTTCAGAGGTTGAAATTTGGAAAATAATCAAGAATATTATTTTTTTCATATACATAAAAGGAAAATAAGCATAAATATCATTTATATTATGAAATATAATTTAATAATCTGTCAAAAACATAAAATATTTTTTTTTTTTTTTTTATAATACTCACTTTATATTAAGAATTTTTATTTAGAATTTTCTCTGAATTGTGATTTTAAGAGATTTTGGCTAATTGAATAATTTTTTTTGTAAAACAAATATTTAAAATGCCCTAAAATTTGTAAATAGTTTTTTTGTTAATCATTTTTGCCTTTTTTATGCCTTTCAAAACAAAATTGTATAAAATAGTTGGAAATTTAAAATAATTTCCATTGTCAGAAGATGCAAAAGTTTAATTTCTTTCAATAGGTATACAGTATACAGTCAGAAACTGACTTGGTATTACATATATTTCTTTGTAATTCAGTCATGTTGTTTTTATTTCCCAATTTTAAAAAAATTATATTATAGCTACAAATGTTTATTTCCCACCTTGCGTGATTGCTATTTTTTAGTGTTATATATGATACCATAAGTACTGAAATAAATTTTGTTGCAGCAGTTAAAGGCGGCATAGTTAGTACGCTAAAACCTGTCAAAACAGAACCTATATACTGAGTGATACAAAAAAAGAGGTTATGGCTATAGGTGCAGATTCTCAAAATTTGGAAGGAGTCACTGGCTCCTAAACCCAAAAAATCCAGTAGCCACAGTTGAAAAACAAATGCATAAAAACAATAGTGTTTATATGGAGTAAAAAACTAAAAAACCTCTGGAATTCAAATTGTAAAGTAATTTATTTAATATAAACACATGTACAACAAAATTTGAATATTAATTAAATCTTAAATCATGTACAGTCAGAAGATAAAGTGGGCAAGATACGGTTTAAAAAATATATGTAGGTATAAGCTAAGCAATTATGATAGCAGGGAATATCAGAAAAACAATATTTATTATTTTGATTTTGCCAGACAAAAGTACAAATAAAAAAAAATCTGAATTTGTGAGATTATTTTGCACTATAAAAATCAAAACACACTTCAAACCAGGGTTGTAAAAAAACCAGGTTTTTTTCAAAAAAACCCAAAAACCAGGTTTTTTTTATTTAAACCTGGTTTTTTTGGTTTAAACCAGGTTTTTTTGGTTTAAATGATTTTATATTTTAGAAGAACGATGAATATTAATATTTTCAAATATTTGAAGTCAAGCATTAAACAAAAATTACTTTAAGTTATTTTGTTGAAATTATTTAATAACATTTTTACTATTTTAATTTAACCATTATAATATTTTTTTATTATTATAATATTTAAATATACAATAAACAATAAAAATTATCACTTATATATGTATATATATAAATCAATCCCTACTACTAACACACTAGTCTTTAATCTACTTTTTCTTATAAAGAAAATTAAACTAAGAAATTTTAACTGACACAAATAACAACTATTTGAAAACTATTTGCAAACTGAAGATAAAGAATCACAAACTAATGAAATATATCCAAACATTTTATTAAGGAAAGAAGAAAAAAACTTGACATTTCTTGAATAGATATCTTACAGCAGTATTGAATAATAGGAATGAATAATAAATTTTACCCTCAATCATTGTTCATTTGTTTCATTACGACCACTAATTTTGATGCTTTCGCTACTCCTAACCTGTTTCACAATTTTGAATGAACTACACCAAATATTGAAAAAATCCTTTCAACACAGGCAGTCGATGCTTTGGCTGTAGTTAGCATGTTCACAAATTCCAAATCATTCTCCGTAATCAAAGATTTACCTGAAACATTATAAAACTATTCCACCATTCAAAGTCAGACATTGTATCAACAACTTTGGGGTAAAAAAAAAACATTTTCATCACGATTATGAAATGGTTCCAACTTCCCCAAAAATTTTAATGTAAGTGCTAAGAAACCAGAGCCACATTTTTATTTGATAAATTCAAGACCCTTGTTTTTCTCTTCTTTTGTGACATTAATTCCTAGGTTAGAAATTAATACTGATGGGCTTAAAATAAATGCAACAAAATGTGCATCTACTAATGATTGTTCATATCTCTGTTTATACGCTAATGATATGGCCTTTTTATTGTTTGATGTTGATGCTTCTTTTAGCTTCAATTCTAGCTTTTTCCATGCTAATACACATTCAGCGAGAGAACAGCTATTCCTATGTACAAAATCAATAGTTTCGGCGATTAGTTTCAGAATCGCAATCATGTCCTCAACATTTCTTTTTAAACAGACACTTAAGATTTTACTGGAGATGTCACAATCAATCTCAGATTTGTGATCCTCACAAACTTTTGTAAGAATTCACTAATTTTTAACATAAGATTCAAGTGAATCACAATAAGTATTCCATCGTACCTCTAGAGGAAGTACCAACACACTTCCACCTTCTGCATGATACCATGCTTTCGGGAGATGATGATTGCGAAAATATTTTTAAATACTTGTAACATGTTTTGTTACATCCCTTTTAACCAAATCTTTGGCTAACAGATTTAAAATGTGGGCACTGCACCCATATGTAAAACCAAGCTCTTCATGCAGAATGTTTCTGGCAGAAACCATATTTGCAGTATTGTCTGTGACAAAACTTGATATATTACATTTGAACTTTTCTTCTGCTGTCTGCACTGAACTCAAAACCAAATTTGCTAAATAATTTCCAGTATGTGATGAGTCGGATGTGTCAATAGTATCAACAAGAGTGACTTTACCACACTCTTTCATAACACTTATACACACAATAGGTTCATTATGGATGTTCGATCATCCATCCATTGCCATGCAAACTGTTTTGTTTTCTAAATCAGCTTTACATCTCTGAAGTTCATCATTGTAAATCTTGGGCAACCATTTTTTTTTTTAAATAAAAGTTTTGGTATTTCAAAAAAACCAAGTCTGGTTTTTTTTAAAAAACCATTTGGTTTAAACCAAGGTTTAAACCATGGTTTAAACCAGCGTGGTTTAAACCTAAACAACCCTGCTTCAAACATTTGTTTTTATATATATATTTAAATCACAGTCTATGTAAAATTATCAGATTCAAACTGTTACGAATAACATTGCTATTCGAACATATTAATAGTTTGCTGTGTTAAACAGATCATCCTGAAATGTTATTAAAAGATAATAATAATGTTTGTTATGTGTTTTGGTCTTAATCTTAAAAAAAAATACCAACATTTCACGATGTGGACTGGAAATACCAGAAATTGATTACTTTTAAATCACATGGCGACTTAAAAACCGAAAGTTAGTGGCCACAGCAAAAAATTTAGTCGCCACGTGGCGACTGGCGACCGTGAATCTGCACCTATAGTTATGGCGCTTATCTTTTAAACCGCTGATGATAGATTACAAAAAGTATCACGTACAGCTTTTAGTTATGCCATTTATTTTAGTTATGCCAGGCTGTGCTGCATTGCATACCTATTAAAATATGAAATTACTTTTTTATTAGAAATATATTTATTATTAGAACATTTTTTATATTTAGAAATATTTTCTCTTTGCTCAGATAGGTAAAATAGTAAATATTCCAGTCTTCTGCAACCAAACCTCACTGAGTCATGGTACAGTGAATTTTATGAAATTTCGGAGCTTTGTGGCACTAAAAAATCTTCTGTCCCTTTTCAGTACCTGCAAGCTCTGAAATTTAATAAAATTCAAAGTATCAGAATTCAACGAGTTTGGTTCATAGAAGAATGGAGCTTTTACTGTTTTACTTGTCATAGCATGGCAAAAAATGTTTCCAAATATAACTTATAAGACTCAGAGACCATATAAAAAAATTAAATTTCATATTTTAATATGTATGCAGCCCCTTGGAAAGTATATGCCATACTTAAAAGCTATACTCAAGTTATATACTTTATGTAATTGGAATATGTTTTTATCATCATCAGTTTAAGAGATGAATGCCATAACTTATATTCTGAATCACCCGTTATAACAGAAAAATTCCCTGACATAGAGATAATTCATTCGTAAGTCAACTAATGAATTATAAATATACATTTTTTAATATAGGGTTTCATTTTTGTAAATGCGACATTTTGGAGCAGCAAACTTATTCTTTTTAAGAAGCCTTTTGGGAAGGGGGGGGCCGAAAACACACACAAGGAAGGAAAAAAAAAAGTGGGCAGTGAATAACTATTTTAGAGTGAGATTTCAATAAAGGATTAAGACAGCACAAAATAAAGACGAATTTTCAAACGGGCCGACAGAACAAATAAATTTTAACGGGCTGAACCGATTAAGAAAAAAATTAAATGAATAAGAAATTTAAAATGGCCAGAGCCAGGGTTGGCACGGTTTAAACCAAATGGTTTAAACCATGGTTTAAACCACGGTTTAAACCAAATGGTTTTTTTCTGAAAAAAACCAATTGGTTTTTTTGTTAATTTTTTTAAAGATTTTTTTCTTATATAATTAAGTTTTCAAATTATTTGATGTACAAATAACTTCTACTTCTAACTGAACAGCTCAACTCATTTCAGCAGTCAACCTGCATAAGTCACAGTTGCACCTGTGTATGCACCTGTGTATGAATGGTCCAAGAGTTAGCATTTGAGAACAAAAAATGTCTAATTTTGGTAGAAGAAAAGATTTAGTTTGGTTATATTTTAATGAAGTAAAAAATGATAAAAGGAAAGGTTGTAGAGCTAGATGCAAAAATTGTAATAAAGAAATGGAAGGTCAAGTAGCTAGGATGAAGAAACAGATTGAAACTTATAATAATTCTCATCATCATTCTGATTCTGATTCTGTTGATAATGGTAAGTACTTATTTTATCATTATTATTGCTGCTATTATTTTTAATTTTGAAAGAAAATTGTTAAAAATTTGTTAATAAGTTAAATATTTGTTAATAAGTTAAATATTTGTTAAATTCAAAATTTTTAATTTATCTGTAAAATTACAAGTAATGCATATTGAGAACACATTATGTATATCTTCATTCAGATGATTCTAAACTCTTATAAAAAATTACATTATTATTTGAAATGCTATTTGATTGAGAAGATAAATTATAAAAATCACATATATTATTATTTAATTTACATATGCTATTTGATTTTAGAAAGTTATATTCTATGAAATAAAAAATATTTATGTAATTCTAAGTAATGAAATTTTGGAAAAAACAAGAAAATTTTAAATAGACATTTTTTTGTTAGAGAACTTTATTTTGATAATCTTAAAATTACATTTGATAAAAGTTTGAAAGTTTTACAAATTAATCATATTATTAAGAACAAATTATGTGATCAGAACTGTTATTAAATGAAATTGTTAATTTTTAATTTATGCATGGCTCTTAGAGATTAACTAAGTTTTCACCAATCATAAATATCCAAAATTATAAAAGACATGGTAATTTTATCTCGAGTATTAAATAAATTATCAAAAATAAATATATCAATATGATAGAGATGTTTACTTTGCAGTAAAACAAAGAAAAAAAATGTCTTTGTATTGAATTATTGTTAATTATATGATTATGATTTTTGAAGTAATATGTTCTGTATCATTAAGCAATTCTTATTTTTATTTTTGTGTAGATGATGTGTCTGTGTCACTATCCAGTATTTCAAGTTCTTTGGATTCAGCAATAACACAAAGAGCAACAAGTGAAATTGGTTCTTTAAAAAGGAAAAGAGATACTATGGACTTTTTTGTCAGTAAACCAACACCATCTCAAAAGCAAATGTTTGATGAACAAGTTGCTAGGTTTATATATGCTACAAATACGGCATTTAGCACTGTAGAGCATCCTGAGTTTATTAAACTGGTTCAGAGTTTCCGCCCAGAATATTCTCCACCATCAAGAAAACAAATTGCTGGGGATTTATTAGATCATACTTACAGCAAAGAAAAAGAAAAATGTGCAAATATATTAAAAAATGAAGTTGTCACATTAGGATTAGATGGATGGTCAAACATTCACAACGAACCTGTGATCTGTGTTACTTTAACATCAAAAGACGGGAATACATACTTAGCAGACACTATTGATACATCGGGAATTGCTCATACAAGTGAAAATCTGTTGCGACTACAACCATTAATAAATGCCAATCGGAATTTCAATGTTTAATACAAGCATTAGTGACAGACAATACTGGAAATGTCCGAAAAATGAGGGATATGTTTGATGAAAAAGAAGAGTTTAATATTATTACTTATGGATGTGCAGCCCATATTTTAAATTTACTGGCAAATGATATAAGTTATCCAAATGTAAAAGAACAAATTTTGCATGTAATCAAATACTTCAGAAACAACCAATATGCAAATGCGTGCTTCAGAAAAGATGCAAGTACATCAAAACTAATAATGCCTTGTGAAGTTCGCTGGAACTCATTTGCTGACGCTTTAGACAGCTATCTGAAATCATGGTCAGTTCTTGTAACTATATGCGAAAATAATAAAGACAAATTTGATAAAAATATCCAAAGTCTAGTTTCAAACATTTCATTGAAAAGAAATGCTGAAGACTATTTTCAACAATTAAAGCCAATTAGTGTAGCTTTAGATAAAGTACAAAGCCAAAATTGTACAATTGGAGAAACTGTTTTTCTTTTTAAAAATTTAAAAAAACAGATGGAAGATTTGAAACTGAATAAAGACATTATGAAAAAACTAGATACTCGTTATAAAATGGCAATAACACCAGCCCATCTTCTTGCTTATCTGTTGGATCCAAGAGCCAAGGATGCTGATCTCGAATTGTCATCGGAGGAAAAAAAAGAAGCATTGGAATATGCTAAAACAAAATTTCCCAAAAACAATTTATTATCTCTGATACTAAAATTTTGTGCCAAAAGTTCTCCATTTCAAAGATATCTTTTTGAGAATGATTTTAGTAAAGATGTATCACCTATAGAATGGTGGCATATTCAAGAAAATGAAATCAAAAAGTTCAATGATGGTGTGTTGAAAGAAGTTGAAACGATTCTTACTGCAAAAGCAACTACTGCAAATGTAGAGAGAATTTTTTCTTCATTTGGTGTTGTACAATCAAAGTTACGCAACAGACTGGGTTTACAAAAAGCGGCAAAACTTGTTTTTTGTTTAAAACATTAAACCCTAATAATCCTGTTTATTAACATAGAATCTTCATAGACATGTGTCGTACTTCCATTTTCTTAAAATTTTGAAAATTTATTCAATTTCCATGTTTTTAAAATGTTTCTTTTATATATATTTTTTAAATATATTTCAATTTCATTTTCTTACTGAAATTCAATTTGTTTTTTTAAATTGAATAAAAAAGTAAGTCTCACTTTCTTTTCTTTGCATTATTTTTATTTAAAAAAAAAAAATTAGTATAGCATACCAAGGTAAAATTCTACATTATATCTTTATATTCTTATGTAACACAACTAAGTGTTGCTTATTAAAATGTAAAAATATAGGAAGGCAACAGATTAAGTCTTTACAAAATTTAATATAAATCTTGCAATTAAATACTATTAAAAACTTTTAAGTATCAACATTAAGATACAGAATCCATTCTATGAATGCAATATGAAATACATAAACATATTAATATGTTTTATAAGTGTGCTAAATCATTTGGTAAACATGAATTACAGGTTGCATTTGGAAATATGTATATATAAAACAGCAATTATTTCTTCAACTTTTTTAAAAAGTAATCTTTAAAAATTATTTAAAACTTATCACCATTACTGTAGAACCTGACGGCACAAGTGATCATGTTCTATGTATTACATAGGAAACTTTTGTATATATATAACTGTTTTGAATTTGAATGTAAATGATGTTAGCTCAGCTCTAAATAAAATTTAATGATTTGAATTTGTACATAATTAATAACAATTGTTTATTTATTTTGTTTAAACTGTTTTCAGAATATATATATATATTGTTATTGTAATATTAATCATTCTTGTCAGTGTTAAATTTTATTTACTGATGTGCATATATGTAATTAAAAAAGATACAAAAAAACCCGGTTTAAACCAAAAAAACCCGGTTTTTTGCCAACCCTGGGCCAGACTAAGCCAAACTTTGTTCACAATCCAACTAAGGGAAAAGGCATTAAAGTTGATTGGTGTGCACGGAATTTTGGATGATTTTTGTAAAGCAGATTTTCGGATTTTTATGAAGAAGGTCTTTCAGATTTTATAAAGAAGATGAGCTTTCGGTGACTGTCACATTAAAAATTTATAATTACAAAATGTCGATGGTTATGTGTAAACGGTTGTTTGACAGCACAAGAAGGAATGCAGTTGACCACGAGCACATAGAAGAAGCATAATTAGCGATGAAGGTGATTTATTTGGAACCAATAGTTAAGAATAGTATTATGCATGAAGAACACATAGACGAAAGCGCAAGGGGAGGTACTCCACAAAAATGAAGACAAAGTATTTTCTACAACTCCTCTGGTCAAGACAAACGGCCAAAGTGATCATGTTCTAAAAGTTACATGTACGGGTGTTGGCGCGGAAAGCATGATAAAATCGCCAGTACTTGGCGAGAGAGTTTTTGGAGACTGCAGACGGACGCGTATGGGAAAAAACGATAAATGCTAGATTCTGTCTATGATAATGCATTCATTTGAGAATGGGGGAAGTGTTGTAAAGATTCTTTCATGGAGACAGAAAAGGAAAAAGAAAAGAAAGTAATTAATTAACGGTTACATATGACTCGAATCTAATAACAGGGTGTGAAAGATATGAGCTTGCATATTACAGTTTACATGTGGGCGAGAGATATTTTAATTAATTCTTTTGAGAGCGGATGAGAAGTGCAAATGCTTGCATAAAGAATTTCGGTTATACGTTACATTACTTTAATAAGTAGAGCACAGCTGCATATATATTTTGTCTAACTTTTAAGACAGATGCACTTTTGATTTCATGAGAAGGAAACGGTTGAATTAGAAATATGTGAACATTAGTAACTTATTTTTAGCATAACCGCAAAGTTAAGGACAGAGAGGTTTCTGATGTATGCGAGTGACTTGGATTTTAGAATGAAGAAAGTAGATTCGTTATCTAAATTAAATCAGAAATAGGTTTTAGTTAGCATATTGAATTTTGGGGGGGGAATACAGACATTTAAAATCTATAAACTATATTTGTTTATTATTTTTAATTGTTTATAATTATTTATTTATTTGGGGGGGAATGCATGAATCTTTATGAATTTATTCTTTTTTTTATTTTTTTTATCTCTATTTTGGGGGGGGGGGGGGGGGAGGAGAAGCATGCAATCAATACATGTATGCTAGATGTTGGAAGAGGAATGGAAAAGCTTATGTTAACTTGTTAAAATTTTGAGGGGGGGGGGGGGGGTTGAACTGAAAGCAAGATATATGACAAACGTCTTTGTCATATATATCACCCCATTGACCAGAAAAGCTGTACTGTTTACAGTACAGTTTTAAAAAAATATATACAATACAATTATACTCTCCCCAAGCTTACAATAATACATACATAATATAAAACAAAATACTTGTAAAATTATATGAGTTGCAACAGTATAAAGGATTTTGTTACCTCAATAGTCTGTAACGTCAGGCCATAAAATATAAAACATAGTGCACTACCTTCGAAGATTTTTTTTTTTTATATCTTCGTCCTTTTATTTTCTGTTTTGTTCTTTTTCTTTCTGTCTGGTACCAGCTTTAAAAAGTTACTATTTAACTAGACATGTCTAATGATAACTGAGCACAAAACAGTGCTCCATTTCTCAATTTGTTGCACTTAAATACTATAATTACTACTTAAGTATAATATGAAACACAAATGAAAACAATTAAAAAAAAAAAAAACACAAATAACACATAACATAAACATATATCCTTAAAAATTAACTTGAATTATATGAAAAAGTGAAAATGGATTAACTCAAGTGTAGTGTAATGAAAAGTTGCTTGAAAAAGTTTTAAAATTCGTGCAAGCACAGGACGGTAAAAAAAGAGGTGCATGTGGCACGCCCATAAAAAGGGACCGCCCTTAATCTTGTCAATGCATGACAAGTGTGATGTCTCAGGCTTAGGGCCTTACGACCTAGGTGAGGAGGGCAGTGATGAGAGTCCACATCATTACAACATGAACTCCCTGCTCCCCAATGAAGATCGCACTGATCCCCACACAGGAGCACGATTCGGGAACACATATACTTTTGGGAAAAGGGAATATTGTGAATTAGTAAACTAAATCACAACTGTCTCTCTAAACACAATCTGGTGAGGGGTGGTAACCTAAGGGCAAAAAATTTAGAACGGTACCACTAGCCTGAAGGGGAAGAATTAGTAAAAAAAAAAAAAAAAAACAGATACAAGTGTATCTTATGCAAATCCTAATGTATTGACAGTCCTAGAGTGTTGAGAGACCTAAAATATGTCATAATCGGGTGTGGTGAAGTGAAACTGTACAAGTCATGTAAGCAAATGCTTTAAGTTTGTTTAAGAGAACTTTTTTTTTTTTTTTAAAAACTCTTATTTATTTAAAATATTTGCAATGTTGTATTCAGTATGAATGAAAGTTTAAAGTGTGAGAGAAAAAGAAATGTGAAAAGATTATATTTATCTAATGTTTATAAAATTGAATGAAAAATTAAAAGAATGGTGTGACCCGATACAAAATATTGTGTAAAAGTGGTCTTCACAAGAAGACATGGACCAGCCGTGAAGTCAAGTGATGCACAGTATACGTAGAATCCTGGCCAGGGATAAAACACTTAGTATCAGATCATATTAAAAATTTAAAAGTTTTTTTTTAAAAGTTTATTATTATTATTATTTTTTTTTTAATTTGTTACAAATTATCTTTTTCTTAAATTGTAGCGAGGGGCGAGAATGGTGTTAGAAGAATTATTATCTATAACATGACTTGCAGGATCACATAAATGTCCATATCGAGGTGGTGCTAGAAGAAGTCTATTAATATGTACCCTAAATGCAGTATCATCATGAGCATATAATCTTTTAATTGAAAATGAAACAGGAGAGTGTTTAAATGTTACAATATATGGACCGGTATATTTAGGTTTAAATTTGTCGACTGATTTTAAATAAACAATATCTTTTAAACATATATTTCTTAATTTAGCTTTTCGACTGTGAATTTTGTAACGTCTATCTTGAGCAGTCTTAATGTTGTTATATGCTTTGTCATATATTTTGTTTAAGTCATCTAGTAATTTATAAACTTCAACATGTTTATCTAGAAATGCTTGGTTGGTACTATGATCATATGTGTCAAAAATTAATGAAAGTTCACGACCAAAATGAAGTAAGTTAGGTGAAAATAGTGTAGAAGAGTGTGTCGAACCATTATAAAGTGACTTATGAATAAACAGAGCATTTTCAAAAGAGTGTCCTTCTTGTAGTAATGTGGTAACAGAATATTTAATAGACTTGTTAATTCGCTCGGCAATACTGTTAGATTGTGGGTGCGAGACCGAACTGTGATGTATTTTTATACCAAGAGCATCATTAAATGCATTATAAATATGAGAAGTATATTGTGGGCCTAAATCTGACAAAATACAGACGGGTCTCCCATAGGTAGTTATATAACTAAATAAGCATTTTACAACCTTGGGTGCAGAAGTATCAGTGAGAGGATAGAGTTCAATGTGTCTTGAGAAGTGATCGGTTACAGTTAAAACATGTTTATTGTTTGAGAAAGGACCAAGTAAATCTGTACTGACTGTATGACCAGGATATCTTGGTGTGTATGTAGGTTGAAGAGGTGCGGGTGGAGTGTTATGGTGTTTGGCCTGTAAACATTTGACACATGAAGCTACAAAGTTGAGTGTATCTACATAGATGCCTTTCCAAAAATATTTGGATGTAAGAAATTCATAAGTTTTGGCCATACCAAAGTGTGACAGATGGGATATAGTTAAAACTTTACTTTTAAGTGAATCAGGGACTACAATGTGATATGAGAAAGTATTATTTATGATATCTTCCTTTTTGAACATTAATATTTTAGAATCAGGATGTATGAAATAATTCAGGAATTTTGAAGAAGGTCCATTTTGTAATATATGATCATAGATACTAGCTAAGGTAGGGTCTTTTTGTTGTTCAGTGCAAAAAGTTTGATTTGATATCTCCAATAATGGGTCTCGTTTTGTTCGTTCACCTGAGATGAGAAAATTAACATGACAATTGTTGTTATTAACAGATTTACAAATATCAGGTGTTTCATGATCAACTATTGGAAGTGGTTGAGGATCATGGATAAGGTTAGGATTGGTTAGTAAATTTTCTTGGTTGTTGTCAAAATTACAGCGAGAGAAATAATCTGCTAAAACATTTGAAGATCCTGGAATGTGTTCAAAATCATACGAATATTCTGAAAGGTCAATTAGCCAACGGGTGGTTATGTCTGCTGGGTTTGTAGTCTTTTTGTATTTTTTTAGAGGTTTGCTATCTGATAAGATTAGGAATTTTCTGTTGTATAAGTAATATTTGAATGCAATAACAGATTTGTAAATTGCCATGAGTTCTAGTTTTAAGGCAGGATATTTTTTTTCAGAGGAATTTAAGGATTTAGAAAAGTATGCTACTGGTAGAAGATTTCCATTATGTTCTTGCATTAAAACGCCAGAGATGGCAATGTTAGATGCATCTGTATTCAAATAAAACTTCTTGTTCCAATCTGGTAACCTAACCATGGGTGAACCGAAGAAAATTTTCTGTATTGTTTTAAGTATGTGCTGATGTTTTTCTGTCCAGATGAATTTAGTTTTAGGAGTAGTTAAATCAATAAGTGGTTGCACTAGTTTGTTAAATGTTGGGATTAAGGATTTATAGAAAGTTATCAAACCAATAAGCCTTTTTAGTTGTCTTTTTGTAGTTGGTGTAGGAAATGAAGTTATTTTTACAATGTTGGAATGGATTGGTGAAATACAATGATTTTCTATTTGAAAACCTAAGTAGTTGACTTTTGTTTGATGAAAGTTGCATTTATTAGGTGAAAGAGTGAGATTGTACTTGGAAAGGAGGTTAAAAATTTTGTCGAGTTTAGAACACATTTCATCGAAAGAATTTGCACCTATGATAAAGTCATCTTGATACGTATACACACCTTGTAGGTGTAATTCGTCAATTAAAGAGTCCATTAGAGCTTGAAAGATTGAGGCACTTGTCTTTAAACCAAAGACAAGTCTGCGGTAGGAAAAAGATCCAAACATGGTGGTAAAAGTTAGTTGATTGTGAAATTTTTCTGGTAAGTTAATTTGATGGTATGCTTGATGAAAGTCGAGTGTTGTAAAGAATGTGTAAGAAGAGAGATTAGCGATGATGTTTTGAATTTTTGGTAGTGGGTAAGATGAGCCTTGAATTACAGTGTTTAACATTCGAAGGTCAAGTGCGAGGCGAAATTTTTGTTTACCAGTACCATCTGGTTTTTTTCTAACAAGTAACATAGGACAAGACCATTCGGAGCAATGTCTTTGTATAATTCCAGCTTCAAGTAATTGATTAATTTGATCTAATGCATCTTTTTGTAATGCCTGAGGTATTGGAAAAGGAAGTGTTTTTATAGGATAGTCATTAATGAATTTCAAATCTGGAATAATTTTATCTGTATGCCCAAGTGTATTTAGAGATTTTGAAAATACAGGGTAATATTTGAGTAACATTTCTTTTAGAATTTTAGCCTCATTGGATGGTAAGTGTTCAAGATTGAAATCAGTTGCAGATAAGTCTTCTTTTCTTTTTTTGAGAATGTCTTTAGAAGCTTGAATGAGATTTAAAAATTGTTGATCTGAGTTATCTTGACTAATTTTATCTGGGGAGTACTCAATTATTTCCTCGACCTCAAAAAGTTGACCTATTTTAGCTTTTTTTTTAAGGTGAATGGGATTATCAGAATTGTTTTTAACCGAAATGAGGAAAAACGTATATTGTTGTGGAATTTTTCTTTTTCACTTTGGATTTTTTGATTTTATTATAGCATCAAATCCTATTAAGTTGTCAACGGGTGAATTGTATTGAAATAAATAATCTTTGTCTGTGCTAATAAAATCTGTGAAAACTGAAATCCATTTTTGTTCCTGAGGGTTTAAGGAAACTGTACGAGTCAAAGCTACTATTTGATTTTTGAAGGAGGTGGGTTGTGTACTACATTGATTTATCTCAGATGATGAAGTAGTTTGTTTGTTTACCAAAGGAATCGAGAAAGTGTTGTCAATATGGATAAGGTTTTTGACAGTGTTTACAACAATATTGAATCGTTTGATGAAATCATAGCCAATAATACCTTGGAAACTAGATGAATCTGGTATGTCTACAATATAGAAGTGGTGGTTAAAGTTTTTGTGTTGTAATTTAATGGAGGTTCTAATACATGCGGAAAAATCTACATCAGAATTGACTGTTTTGATGACAACACCAGTTGATAATCTCTTATATTTTAAAATTGTTTTTAATTCATCAAATAAAGACTGTGATAGTAACGAAATAGTACTTCCTGTATCGCAAAGTAGAGTAATATCTTTTTTTGCAATTGAGGCCTTTACAAGGGGGAGTGATGTTGAGTCTTTAATGACATTGTAAATAATTTTTGTAGTAGTGTCATCATATTGTTCTGTATTTGTTTGTGTCGTTTCATGCTTAGAAATTTTTACTATATCACATGTTTGTGTGCTTACAGAGTTTACTAGTCTGTTAAGTGAAATTTTTGGTAAGGACGGATCTGGGAAAAAACTGGCTGATGTGTAATGAGTAGTGGGGTGAGGTGCAAAGCCATCAGCAAAATTACACCTCTGACTTAGTTTTCCTGTTGTCGGTTGTTGTTGTTGTGAAATTGTCCTCGTCTTTGTGTATTTAAGCGTTTCCACTTAAAACAGGCTTGCGCTTCGTGACCACTTTTGAAACATAGCTGGCAAGTAGTGCGGTTAAATTTGTTGTAAGATTTATGTGGAGAGTGACGTTTGTTAAAATTGCGATTTTGAAATTTCCGTTTGTTGTGCATGCCAGCAAATTTAGTTTTGTAAGTTGCCGCGTCTTCTTTAATTTCTGGTTGTGTTTGGGTATTTACAGAAAGGGCGTTTATTTTCTCGGTTACCTGCTTCAGCTGGTCGGCAAATATTGAATCAGTTGGGGAAGGGGTGGGATGAGCATGCAAAATTTTTTCTCCGTACAAAATATCTTGTAGCGCCTGGGCCCTCAAAACTGCGGGTTGGTACTCTGTAATTCCTTCCTCTTGTATTTTAATTCTTAAATTAGATGGAATGGTTTCCAGGAATTTCATGTACTTAATTTTGTCACGCGCATTGGCGTCTTGAATGTCCGAATAAACTGTTGCAGCCAGAATATTAAGCCTATGGGCAAAGTTTTTAATGGTTTCTGCGGGTAAGAGCGTTAAGTTTGCAAGTTCGACTGCTACCTGTGACTTGCTACGGGGGAAAAAAAAATTAGAAAATTCTCTTTCGATAAAATTTATGTCATTTGAGATTATTAAATCAGGGTTCTGTGTTAAATACTTTAATGCAGGACCACTTAATTTACTTTTCAGTAAAGCAATTGTTGCTTGCGGGCTGTATTTATTTATTTGACTAACAGACCGTACTTGGTCGAAAAAGAATTTGAGTGATTCATGATCACCGTTGAAATCAGGTAGATTAATTGGTATTTGCCGAGAAGCCATGGTGGCCAAAAATACAGTTAACTAAACTACTGAAATTCAAGGAAACACTGCATGCACAATAAAATAACTAAAAAAAAAATATCAATATATACTAGCAGATAATAAATATAACATGAAAGAAAAAAAAAGTAAACTGGATTTATATCATAATAAATAATAATGACTGATCACTGTTTCTTTTTAGCGTATAGATCCCTAACGCTCGTTTTTTTTAATTCATTTTTAAAAAGAAACAGCGATGAATGAGAGAAAAATAGAGGAAAAAAAAAATATATCCTTTTTTTTTATAACTTTAAAATCAATTTGTATAGCATGAAATACTAACAAAGATCTTACCTGGTATTTATCAATACAAGTATAAAAAGTAAAAATTCATGCAAATTATTTAAATTGTTAAGAATGAAACGTAACATTTCTTTTATTCATTTAAAAAAAAATGAAACCAATATTGCAAGACAATTTAAGTTATTTTTTTTTTTTTTTTTTTTTTTTTTTTTTAAACTGGTTTACTAAAAATTAAAAACTCAGATTAATATTTGTATCCAAAACACCTTAAAAAAAACAATCTTGCCTTAAAAAATTCATAAAAATATATTTTACAACTAAAAAAAAAATGCAAGATAAAATAATCATATTTATACCATGTTTGATGTGAAAGTTCAAAAATTAAATTAACTTAAATTTCAACCTGTATATTTAATTAAGAAGGTTTTGGTAGAAGGCAAACACAAAAAGAACATAACTGAAACTGTTATTAAATATATTCTTTTAAGAATAGAAATGCAATAATTTAACCAAATAAAATTTACTACTGACTGAGAGAGAAAAAAAAATTAATTATATTACAAGAGAAGTATGAAGGTTGAAATGTGCATTTTAATCAAAGCCAGTATACTATTTACGTACTTGACACACACCGGAAAATTACGATCACCACCGTAGTTTTTTTTTTTTGAAGAAATGGCACTTTTCTGAAGCACTAATGTTGAAGAAATTTCTTTGGATTAAAATTCGTACCACTATTTTGAAACAGATAGACAATACACGTAACACATTCAACGGCATTGAAGCACTTGAAGGCACAAATAATTTAGTAGCATTTTGAGTAGTAGCACAGATGAAATTTGTAGGGTGATTTGAATTTTTAAAAAAAAATCGCACACCACTGAACGCACACACAGATGGAGGGAAGAGGAGGATCCTTGATTTTATGGAACGAAACACATGTGGTTTTCAACGAACCACACTTTTTTTTTTTAAACACGAATTTTCACACAACACACTGACACTTTTAGATGAGGGGAAAGCACTGGAGGAATACAACAATATTGCATTCACGTCTTGAGTTAGCAGAGATGAGGATCGGCGAGAGAATTCCAGATACGCAGAAAAGCACCATAGTCCGACTGTCTTGAATCCGGCGAAGGGGGTGCGGGGGCAGCACTTCCAGAAAGAGCAGGTTGTCAGCAGAGATGAGAAGGACTCCCAGTAGAAAAGCGATCCAGCATGGCAGATGGGGGGGCTGTGATGACGAGTTCCAACTGAAGCGAGGCCGGAGTCAGGTACATCGCGCTGCGAAGAGATGGGGGGGGGGGGGGTGACGCGCGGAGGCAGGAGAAAAAAACACTGTTGCGATGAGCGAAGCGTATCTATCAGGAACGGATGGTGAGACTTTGTGACGGAAAAAAAATGTTCAAGCAGTGATGTACGGTGCCTGAGTACCTCCCCTTGTTGGAAGAAGGTGGTCTCTAGGTAGAGACATCGGCGAAGACGCACCAGATTTTTGTAAAGCAGATTTTCGGATTTTTATGAAGAAGGTCTTTCAGATTTTATAAAGAAGATGAGCTTTCGGTGACTGTCACATTAAAAATTTATAATTCCAAAATGTCGATGGTTATGTGTAAACGGTTGTTTGACAGCACAAGAAGGAATGCAGTTGACCACGAGCACATAGAAGAAGCATAATTAGCGATGAAGGTGATTTATTTGGAACCAATAGTTAAGAATAGTATTATGCATGAAGAACACATAGACGAAAGCGCAAGGGGAGGTACTCCACAAAAATGAAGACAAAGTATTTTCTACAACTCCTCTGGTCAAGACAAACGGCCAAAGTGATCATGTTCTAAAAGTTACATGTACGGGTGTTGGCGCGGAAAGCATGATAAAATCGCCAGTACTTGGCGAGAGAGTTTTTGGAGACTGCAGACGGACGCGTATGGGAAAAAACGATAAATGCTAGATTCTGTCTATGATAATGCATTCATTTGAGAATGGGGGAAGTGTTGTAAAGATTCTTTCATGGAGACAGAAAAGGAAAAAGAAAAGAAAGTAATTAATTAACGGTTACATATGACTCGAATCTAATAACAGGGTGTGAAAGATATGAGCTTGCATATTACAGTTTACATGTGGGCGAGAGATATTTTAATTAATTCTTTTGAGAGCGGATGAGAAGTGCAAATGCTTGCATAAAGAATATCGGTTATACGTTACATTACTTTAATAAGTAGAGCACAGCTGCATATATATTTTGTCTAACTTTTAAGACAGATGCACTTTTGATTTCATGAGAAGGAAACGGTTGAATTAGAAATATGTGAACATTAGTAACTTATTTTTAGCATAACCGCAAAGTTAAGGACAGAGATGTTTCTGATGTATGCGAGTGACTTGGATTTTAGAATGAAGAAAGTAGATTCGTTATCTAAATTAAATCAGAAATAGGTTTTAGTTAGCATATTGAATTTTTGGGGGGGGGGGGGGGGGGGAATACAGACATTTAAAATCTATAAACTATATTTGTTTATTATTTTTAATTGTTTATAATTATTTATTTATTTGGGGGGGAATGCATGAATCTTTATGAATTTATTCTTTTTTTTTATTTTTTTTATCTCTATTTTGGGAGGGGGGGGAGGAGAAGCATGCAATCAATACATGTATGCTAGATGTTGGAAGAGGAATGGAAAAGCTTATGTTAACTTGTTAAAATTTTGAGGGGGGGGGGGGGGGGTTGAACTGAAAGCAAGATATATGACAAACGTCTTTGTCATAATGTGTACTAGCGAAAACTTCGTACCAGGGACGAAGGCCATTTCAAGAGTTTCTTGGGAGGGAAGGGAGTTTTCTTTGAGGAGCAGGATTTGAAATAGTTTGCAGAATTGTGAAAACCATGTACAAAATAGGAAAATCCCACATAATAAATATTGTGCGGGATTTTTTTTCATTTAACTTCTATCACGGGCATGTGATTTTACCGTTTAGAAGTTGCTTGATGATGAGGGAGCAGCAATAAAAGTGAAATATATTCCCATTAACATAAAATCCTATATACTAAAACGCTAGGCTAAAATCTTAATTTTCAGCACAAATTCGATGTTTTTGTGCATGCATGAGATTAAATATGAAACCTGCTCAGATTTAAGGTACACTTGAATGTGGTCAGCATCAGCGTAGCCCAGTGATCTAAGGCATTACTTTAAGTTCTGGTTCTCTGCATAGAGCACAAGTTCAAATTCCAATTCTGACAGAAAAATTTCTGCAATACTTTTGGCTATAATTCATTTAAATTAATGTCATATTTTCAGGAAAAGAAGTGATATGATTTGTATTTTTTTTAAATTCAAGTGCAATTAAGTAAAGTTTAATATCCAACAATATTTTTACAAATTAAAAATTATATTATAAATATAACTAGCTGACCCGTTCGGCGTTGTCCGGGCCCTTGATAATAAAATTAAATAAACCATGAATTTATATCTTTAACCCGATTTTGTATGAAATTATTGATTTAAAAGAGCTGTGCATGCGGCAAAAATGTTGCTTCCACCGACAGGGGGCACATTCTGATTTAAACGAACCTTCTACACATGTTCCTGCTGCTTGCAGCACCGTATAGCAAGTGAGCAGTACATGCACAGCAAAATCTTTTAGTTACACCTTCCGTCGCCAGGGGCACATACTATGTTCCAAAGAAAACCACTTTCCAAACGAAACTCTGGCACCGTATAGAAAGCGTGCTGCATACACAATGCAACAATTTTTAGTTCCACTTTCCACCACCAGGGGGCACACTTTGTTCTATACGAACAATTCTCGTTGAAATCAGGACCATACAACTTGAGAAAATAATGTACCTCCTGCTGGTGGAAGGTGGAACTAAACCTGTAACGCAATCTAAACACCAAGTCAAATCATCCAAACCCCATTGTCATCGGGCCCATAGAATCCGGGATAAGAATGCACAGTTAGAGAAAAAAACTTGTAGGATTACCCGCCAGGGGGCACTTCGTCAAGTGCTCAACAACAAATCATTTTACTTTGATTGTTGGTATGCATCAAGTAAATACGCGTTGTGTACTTTTATTAGGAACATAAATTTAATTTTTACGAAAATCGTTATTTGAAATTTCCAGTATTCTCCATTTATAACATTTATAAAACACTATGGGAGAAGCTAAAAATGTTAAATTTCTTAATTTGTTTTCTGTAAATCAGAGCAAGGTGTTAACCCCCTTCTCCTCATACATGCAAATAACGAATAATTTGTTCAAGAAAACCCTCTTCCCCTATATTAACGCGATCATTAAAAAAATAATTATATTTTTCTGATAATTAGAACATAACAAAGACGCTACGCTAAAATAGGCACCAAATAGCACACTTTCCCATCCTCAAGTTCAAATCTATATCTTAATTAGTTATCTTAATTCTTGTTCATTAGTAAAAATTGGCAGTTATTTTCTTTCATTTTCACAAAGTAAATGGATGGATCGGCCAGAGAAACGGATATCTTTGTAGTTCAGTTTTTAATGAAAGCGGATCCCTGTTTGGCACTTCCTTGGATTTTTTTTACAGCCAGATTTTTGCAAATTAAAAAAAAAAGGCCAAATTTTACAAAAAGTGCATTGTCAGATGCAGAAAATTTTCTACATATGCTCATAAAATTTCAAATCGATATTTTAATTAGTTTTCTTAAAATTGGCTAATTAGTAAATAAATTTCAAAATCGTTCACTTCTGCTTGCAAATCGAGAACAGATGTTCTTTTCTTTAGCCATTTTGATAAAAAAGATGATATTTTTGATGCGATGTTTAATAAGATTCTAATTAATATCTTGGGTAATTATTAAAATTCCGAGTCCCAGGTGTATCAGATCAGGCCTTGGACTACCTAAATATATGTAATAAAATGCTTCATTTTCAATTGATTATGTCAGGTGTAGTTTTTTTTTCAGGTAACATAGATTATTTTTTGGAAAAGTGTTTTTTTTTTCAAATTCTCGCATAATTGGCTGTCATTTTCTAATAAAGTGATAAAATGAAAAATGCTCAACATTAAAATCTTAGTCAGAACAAGCTGTAAAAATTTAGCCATGTTTAATTAGTATAAATTCTTTATTAGATTTTATATAGAGAAATTTTCAAAAAATGGGTTTTTTTTAGAGAACAGCACAATAAATAAAAATAATGTTTGTATTAAAAATATTTAAATTACAAAATTGCATTAAATTATACAAAAAAATTAACAACAACAAAAAAAAAGCGAAAAGAAAATATATTTCTTTTACAACTAGATAACAATATTTTGATTCTCGCGCTTTCAAGTTGAGTGGTTTTCGGTACACTCCACACAAAAGCAGGTGAGTTTGATTCTTACAAACAAACAACAAACAAACTTTTTGTTTGTCTTACAACAAACAAATACCTTTTATACTCTTCCCAAGCTTTTTTCAGCAGCTTAATTTTTTATCGTTTCTAGGTAAGTGAAATTTTTTTTAAAACACAAAATCTGCGTTTTTAAAAACGTTATTTTGACATTATTTTGCTTTTAAATGTTTTGACATTTTTTTTGCTATTTTAAGTTTTAAATTATGTATTTTTGCTTTATTTTGATTATCGTCATTTAAACTTACGCACTTTTGAGTGTCATCTCCTGGAAGTTCCACTCCGAGAGACAACACGCAAAAACGCACCTAGCAGTGGTGGACCTTCCGTCTGCACTCAATTTTTTATCACAAAAATGCCTATGTTTTTTAAATACGTTTGTTTATGTATTTTTATTACTTCTTAAAATATCAAAAATGGCATTAAAATTTTGATTTAGCATTGTACTTATTATTTTAAGGTGGCGAACAAACATGGTTTAATAAACGTATGTTTATAAATGTTTAAAAACATGTCTTTCCGCTATCTTGAAAAACTTAGTAAGATGATAAAACTGCCTTTTGGCACCATTTTGGATTTTTTCGCCAATTGGCACAGGATACGGAACTCTTCTCCAATAATTATAGCAAAACTAATTAATTTTCCTGATGTTATAGGGCATTGCAACTGCTGCGTTTCAAATATGAAGTAGAAAATTTATACGTGAAATAGACTTTGTTAAGAAAATTTGTATATATATATATATATATGTTTCTTTAAAATTTTGACAAAAATCACTTATGGCTTGATAAGCAGAAATAAAATGTTAGTTTTTTAAAAAAAATAAAAATATAATAAAAACCTTACAATGACAAGAATAAACTTACAAAATCGCTAAAACTCCCAAAGAATGTTCTTGGAGATCCAAAGTAGCGAGGACATCATCTAGCATTCCCACATTTTTCACAAGGACATCTGAACTTTTAGTTACAAAATCACATAAAGCATCAAAATTTCCTGTGAAAAAAATATTTTTAAAGTGTCCTTTATGTACAAATACTAGAGAAATGCAATTTCAATATTCAGAATAATACCACTTGGTCGGTCAATTCATTAAAACGCAAAATTAAAAACACTTTCGAAGTCATCAAAAGAAAGCTTACCTTGGGAAGATAAATTTCGAACTTTCACAACAAACTGCTCTAGAGGACTTGCCATAATTGCAATATTTTTAACGCCTTAATTTATAAATTCAGTCGAAAGAAACTATAAACATTAACAATGTCCCGTTCAACAAAGAATCAAGAAGATTCAAGAAGATTGCTTGAATCATATTACCACTCATGAACGACTCACAAATAATACTAATTTTATTAAAATCGATGAGAGATTTCCTAAAACATACACTCTAATGAAATGAATTATTTTTTTATGTTTTTTATTTATAATTTAAAGACAAATATAAAGTCCAGAATTTTAGTTTTCAATTTGGCAACAGTTATTAGGCCTTGAACGAACTTGAACTTTTTTTGTTTGTTGACATATGATCAAATCTCGTTTTAGTTAATTTTCTGCAAATCAGAATGGATGATTACGAGGCAGGAGGTGATAGGTAATACAGTTTTCATATTATTCACGTGCTTTTATTAGACTAACGTAAATAGTTTTAAAATTTCGATAAAATATTTCAAAAATGTTCAAGAAGTTGCCCTTTGGTATCCTTATAAATTACGAAATAAAATGTTCTTTGATAAAAATCATTTGCTGTTAGAAACAATCAGATAACCCCTTTTAGTTTTTTTTTTTTTTTTTTTTTTTTTTTAAATTGTTTGCACAATTTATGTGTCAGCGTCGATTGTATTCCATGCTTTTTAGATCAATACTATGTTAAGGATAAGCATATTTTGATCATGTAGTACATAGATTGCATGCTATAAAGCGTCAAATATTAATTTTTACTAGGATTTGCGTTTTACTTATAAGTGTACGAGTTAGCCTGACTTGCTAATCATAAAGCTGTTAGTAACTCAACAACAAAAAAATGTGAGTCTGTTTTTTTAAAAAAAAGTCTGTATATTTATCAGAACATTGTTACATTGCACACATATTAGTTGGTGCTGTAATTCGAGACTTTCAATTGCAGTCATCATAAGTAAATAAATATAATAAGAAGTAGTAGATGCTACTTTTGTCTTTTTTTTTTTTTTTTTTTTTTTTTTTTCCCATTTCTTCAAAATCTCCAAGGCTTTTAGATATGGGTGACAGTTTTGTCACACATACTAAGGTAGGGTAATTTTAGAAAGCTTGAAAATTGGGTGTTTTTTCCTCATACCAACATCATTGTCGGTAAGTGTAATAGTTGGGGCCAAATGAAATTCACGTGAAATTAACATTTGAAAAGAAAAATAACGTTGTAACGAAAGTGAACATTTAAAAATTACAGACTTTCATGATCTGATTTATTAAATCCAGGGATCTGTTTAGGAAAAAATTGGGTCCTTTAAAGGACTCTTCACAAAATTTTTCATTTCAAAAAAGGACCCTTCACAAAATTATTTTCCCTAAAACAGGACCCTTCAAAAAATTATTTGTCTTAAAAATAGGTTTTTCACAAAATTTTTCCATCTTTAAACCAAACATTTCACAAATTAATCATTTAAAAGTAAAATCTGACCTGTCACTTTTACATATATAATATATAAAGAAAATATATGTATTTTATATCCATATATACCTTCCTAAAAATGCATAAACAAGAACCTAAATATAACGACCATTTCAAATTCACAAAATTATGATTAGATTTTTCACAAATATAAAAAGCTGTTCACAATTTCACAAAAACAGGACCCTGTGAAAAAAGTCTGGACAGACCCCTGAAATCAATACAAATGTATACTTAAAATAACAGAACAATAAATATTATATAACCAAATTAAATTAAATTTATACTGTAGGCATGAAATTGTAAATATCTCTGTTAACATTGTAGTAAACGTGTCATTTTTTGAATGATGATGTCACCACATGAGCTCTATGAGATAGGATTGTAAATGTTGGCAAAGAGTGCTGCAATGTCTTTCTTTTATTTATGCCATTTTGCGATGCCCATTACTGGACTAGGTATCATGGGGAATGTTGGAGGTACTAGGAAGCATCCTAGTATCAACCTCAACAACATCGTCATCCTGATTTTCACCAGTAGCAGGAGATAAGATGGGGAACAGATACTTTACACTCCCGCATCGTTTGGCGACTTTATGGTTGAGCGATTTTCAAGCCCACGCCAAACCAATAACTTAAACTTAACTAGGTTGCCATTTAAAGGAAAAAATCCCCTAAATTGGGCGACTTTTTATTCTTTTTATAACCGATAAAAAGAAAAAAAACTGTGCATGAGTGTATGACATCATAGCCAAAGATCTGGGCCCATCGCTTATTAAAAAAGAAAAAAATACGAATTTCATCTGATATATCTCAGAAAAAAAATTGGGAATTTTGTCAATTGATCTTCGAAAAATTTCTCGATCATTCGCAGCAGAAAATTGCAAGTTTCGTCAATCTGTCAGCCATTAATATATTTATTAACAACAACAAAAACTACACTACTTTTTTATAAGGATGCTTTTTTTAAATGGCAGGACAGTTCTGTTTTAAGAAAGTAAGATTCGTATTCAAATGATATAAACAGCTATAAAGCAAAAATAATGATAGTGAACTATTATGCTTATACATGTATGTATTAGGGTGTAAAAAAATCATGATTTTTTTTTTTATTTATTTAAATCGGATTTTTATGATTTTTTTCCCTGTGTTAAAAAAGAATGTCACCTTTCCCAAACAATTAACCCTCTTATTAGTAACTTTATCTATGTTTTTTATTCTTTGATTAATAAAATTATAATTATTAATTAGTATACTGCAAATTAATAATTTCATTAGTTAGTAGCATACAATAATGTTATGTACATTAAAATATTATAATAATTATTTAAAACTACATTAAATACTATTAATATTTATATTAAAATTATTTAGTAACTGCTTCAATATTAAATTGTTAACACTGTTTAAAATTGATAATTATTAAATAATTAAGTCTCTTATTAAGAAATAAAATATATATGCTTCAATTATTAAAACGATAATTAATAATTTAGTATTCAGCAAGGGTCGATCCAGGCAAAATTTGGGGCCTATGTAGGGCTCCTTCACAAAAATCAATATAATAAAATGGGATCCCCTTCACAAAAATCAATTTGATAAAATGGTTCCCTTCAAATTTGAATTTGAGTAACTAGATTTTAACTTTCATTACAAAATGTTATTTTTCACAAAAATAATCTTTACTTTTTACAAAATGGGCCCCAAGAAAAAAAACCTGCATCGACCCCTGTTCAGTCTACAAAGAAAAAGAGGCACAGTGCTAGTTCCCCAAAAGGGCACTAATTCAGTAGAAAAGGGCATTATTTCATGAGGAAATATATTAATAATGCGTTTAGTAACAATATTTGGAAAAAAAGCATATTTTTTAATGATAAATAAAATGACATTAATTTTTACTGATTTTTATGTATTACAAACTGAAATATATAATTAAATTACAACATGATTTATAACTTCCTGTTTTTTGTAAATAAATAAAGTTCAATATTTTTGCTTTTTTGTTTATTCATAAGGTAAAATTATCCATAGAAACTTTCTAAATTATGTTATCTTACATTTTATTATTTTTTTATGTCATTTTAAACCAGGGTTGGCAAAAAACCGGGTTTTTTTTAAAAAAACCAAAAAAACCGGTTTTTTTGGTTTAAACCGCGTTTTTTTGTATCTTTTTTAATTACATATATGCACATCAGTAAATAAAATTTAACATTGACAAGAATGATTAATATTACAATAACAATATATATATATATATATATATATATATATATATGTATATATATTCTGAAAACAGTTTAAACAAAATAAATAAACAATTGTTATTAATTATGTACAAATTCAAATCATTAAATTTTATTTAGAGCTGAGCTAACATCATTTACATTCAAATTCAAAACAGTTATATATATACAAAAGTTTCCTATGTAATACATAGAACATGATCACTTGTGCCGTCAGGTTCTACAGTAATGGTGATAAGTTTTAAATAATTTTTAAAGATTACTTTTTAAAAAAGTTGAAGAAATAATTGCTGTTTTATATATACATATTTCCAAATGCAACCTGTAATTCATGTTTACCAAATGATTTAGCACACTTATAAAACGTATTAATATGTTTATGTATTTCATATTGCATTCATAGAATGGATTCTGTATCTTAATGTTGATACTTAAAAGTTTTTAATAGTATTTAATTGCAAGATTTATATTAAATTCTTTAAAGACTTAATCTATTGCCTTCCTATATTTTTTCATTTTAATAAGCAACACTTAGTTGTGTTACATAAGAATATAAAGATATAATGTAGAATTTTACCTTGGTATGCTATACTAATTTTTTTTAAAATAAAAATAATGCAAAGAAAAGAAAACGAAACTTACTTTTTTATTCAATTTAAAAAAACAAATTGAATTTCAGTAAGAAAATTAAATTGAAATATATTTAAAAAATATATATAAAAGAAACATTTTAAAAACATGGAAATTGAATAAATTTTCAAAATTTTAAGAAAATGGAAGTACGACACATGTCTATAAAGATTCTATGTTAATAAACAGGATTATTAGGGTTTAATGTTTTAAACAAAAAAACAAGTTTTGCCGCTTTTTGTAAACCCAGTCTGTTGCGTAACTTTGATTGTACAACACCAAATGAAGAAAAAATTCTCTCTACATTTGCAGTAGTCGCTTTTGCAGTAAGAATCGTTTCAACTTCTTTCAACACACCATCATTGAACTTTTTGATTTCATTTTCTTGAATATGCCACCATTCTATAGGTGATACATCTTTACTAAAATCATTCTCAAAAAGATATCTTTGAAATGGTGAACTTTTGGCACAAAATTTTAGTATCAGAGATAATAAATTGTTTTTGGGAAATTTTGTTTTAGCATATTCCAATGCTTCTTTTTTTTTCCTCTGATGACAATTCGAGATCAGCATCCTTGGCTCTTGGATCCAACAGATAAGCAAGAAGATGGGCTGGTGTTATTGCCATTTTATAACGAGTATCTAGTTTTTTCATAATGTCTTTATTCAGTTTCAAATCTTCCATCTGTTTTTTTAAATTTTTAAAAAGAAAAACAGTTTCTCCAATTGTACAATTTTGGCTTTGTACTTTATCTAAAGCTACACTAATTGGCTTTAATTGTTGAAAATAGTCTTCAGCATTTCTTTTCAATGAAATGTTTGAAACTAGACTTTGGATATTTTTATCAAATTTGTCTTTATTATTTTCGCATATAGTTACAAGAACTGACCATGATTTCAGATAGCTGTCTAAAGCGTCAGCAAATGAGTTCCAGCGAACTTCACAAGGCATTATTAGTTTTGATGTACTTGAATCTTTTCTGAAGCACGCATTTGCATATTGGTTGTTTCTGAAGTATTTGATTACATGCAAAATTTGTTCTTTTACATTTGGATAACTTATATCATTTGCCAGTAAATTTAAAATATGGGCTGCACATCCATAAGTAATAATATTAAACTCTTCTTTTTCATCAAACATATCCCTCATTTTTCGGACATTTCCAGTATTGTCTGTCACTAATGCTTGTATTAAACATTGAAATTCCGATTGGCATTTATTAGTGGTTGTAGTCGCAATATCATACAGATTTTCACGTGTATGAGCAATTCCCGATGTATCAATAGTGTCTGCTAAGTATGTATTCCCGTCTTTTGTTGTTAAAGTAACACAGATCACAGGTTCGTTGTGAATGTTTGACCATCCATCTAATCCTAATGTGACAACTTCATTTTTTAATATATTTGCACATTTTTCTTTTTCTTTGCTGTAAGTATGATCTAATAAATCCCCAGCAATTTGTTTTCTTGATGGTGGAGAATATTCTGGGCGGAAACTCTGAACCACTTTAATAAACTCAGGATGCTCTACAGTGCTAAATGCCGTATTTGTAGCATATATAAACCTAGCAACTTGTTCATCAAACATTTGCTTTTGAGATGTTGTTGATTTACTGACAAAAAAGTCCATAGTATCTCTTTTCCTTTTTAAAGAACCAATTTCACTTGTTGCTCTTTGTGTTATTGCTGAATCCAAAGAACTTGAAATACTGGATAGTGACACTGACACATCATCTACACAAAAATAAAATAAGAATTGCTTAATGATACAGAACATATTACTTCAAAAATCATAATCATATAATTAACAATAATTCAATACAAAGACATTTTTTTTCTTTGTTTTACTGCAAAGTAAACATCTCTATCATATTGATATATTTATTTTTGATAATTTATTTAATACTCGAGATAAAATTACCATGTCTTTTATAATTTTGGATATTTATGATTGGTGAAAACTTAGTTAATCTCTAAGAGCCATGCATAAATTAAAAATTAACAATTTCATTTAATAACAGTTCTGATCACATAATTTGTTCTTAATAATATGATTAATTTGTAAAACTTTCAAACTTTTATCAAATGTAATTTTAAGATTATCAAAATAAAGTTCTCTAACAAAAAAAATGTCTATTTAAAATTTTCTTGTTTTTTCCAAAATTTCATTACTTAGAATTACATAAATATTTTTTATTTCATAGAATATAACTTTCTAAAATCAAATAGCATATGCAAATTAAATAATAATATATGTGATTTTTATAATTTATCTTCTCAATCAAATAGCATTTCAAATAATAATGTAATTTTTTATAAGAGTTTAGAATCATCTGAATGAAGATATACATAATGTGTTCTCAATATGCATTACTTGTAATTTTACAGATAAATTAAAAATTTTGAATTTAACAAATATTTAACTTATTAAGAAATTTTTAACAATTTTCTTTCAAAATTAAAAATAATAGCAGCAATAATAATGATAAAATAAGTACTTACCATTATCAACAGAATCAGAATGATGATGAGAATTATTACAAGTTTCAATGTGTTTCTTCATCCTAGCTACTTGACCTTCCATTTCTTTATTACAATTTTTGCAACTAGCTCTACAACCTTTCCTTTTATCATTTTTTACTTCATTAAAATATAACCAAACTAAATCTTTTCTTCTACCAAAATTAGACATTTTTTGTTCTCAAATGCTAACTCTTGGACCATTCATACACAGGTGCAACTGTGACTTATGCAGGTTGACTGCTGAAATGAGTTGAGCTGTTCAGTTAGAAGTAGAAGTTATTTGTACATCAAATAATTTGAAAACTTAATTATATAAGAAAAAAATCTTTAAAAAAATTAACAAAAAAACCAATTGGTTTTTTTCAGAAAAAAACCATTTGGTTTAAACCGTGCCAACCCTGTTTTAAACATTTAGAAAATTTATAAATTAAAAAAAATAAGTTGATTTAAATCATGATTTAATCACCAATTTAAATCATCTGATTAAAATCGTTGACACCCAAGTATGTATTAATAAAACTGCTTCTGAACTGATTACATGCATTAGATAAATTATTTCCATTTGTATATAATAATTTAATAATAGACGGCTTTTGTATATAAATTATGTAAAATTGAACAAATATCTTGTGCATGTGAAACAGGGTGAATAGGTTTCCAGAAAGTGTGAAAAATTTTCCTCTGTTGCTAATGCCATTTTTTTAATCTCAAAAAGCCCCTATAAAAGAAATACCCTTAGAAATATTTATTGCTTGAATAGTAAAAATTGACTCATTGACCTGTGTTTTGAAATGAGTGTTATGGCCTTTAAATATTAAAGGTGCCTTTAAAAATTAAAAAACTGCCCTGAAGAATGTAAAAAGTGCACTTTTCCTCACCAGCAGCACCTAGCCCTTTTTTTGAACCTGGGGAAACTCTGTGGTAAGTTATAGTATATAACCTTGATTTAACAATACCCGATTTAATGATAAATTTTAATGGGTCCTATAGTTATTTCTATATTGAATGATCCTCGTTTTAATCGTCAGAGTGTCCAAGCTGGGATTTTTTACTCAGTTGGAAAAATTATGTGTATGATTTCTTTACCAATCAGTATGATTGGGTTAAAATAATTTTAAGTGTAATTGCATATCCAACAGTTATTGGAGTTCCTTTACCTGCAGTTTATTCTGTTGAACTGTTTCAGATAATAGATCAGATGTCATTGCCGAAAGGTTGTCTGAGTGAAATGTGTCCGCCAGATATTTCCTGAGAAAATTCAAATTTTTTAAGAGCAGTTTAAGCCAAAGGTTTTGGCGACTGATCGACAAACTTTGCGTTTTTCCAGAGATCGATCCACAAACTTTCCGTTTTTTCTGCGATCGATCGATGAACTTTACATTTTTTCACGGTCTATCGACAAACTTTCCATTTTTTCTGCGATCGATCGACAAACTTTCCATTTTTTCTGCAATCGATCGGCATAATTCGCGTTTTTCCTGCAATCGATCGTCGAAATCCACGTTTTTCCTGCGATTGATCGTCGAAATCCACGTTTTTCCGCGATCGATCGACGAAATTCACGTAATTTCTCGTTTTTTCTTTCGACAGATGGATTTTTTTTTCCCCGTATCCAACTGACAAATTTAGATTTTCTTCCCTGCGTTCGACTGATGAATTTCATGATTTTTCCCCGCGGCCGACTGAAGAATTTCACAATATTTTCCCGCGACTGATTGATGAATTTCGCGATGTTTTCTGGTGAGCCATCGACAAATTTCGCAATATTTTCCTTGACGGACTGACGAAATTTGCGAATTTTTCCGTGACTGATTGGCAAATTATTCGGTTTCTACTGGCGACAGATTGTTGAAATTCACTAATTTTTTTTTCTCGCACCTCACTAAAAAATTTAAAGATTTTTTCTGCAACTGACTGAAGAATTTTGCGTTATTTTCTTGCAACCGATTGGCAAACTTCGCCATTTTTTCCCGCGGCTGATCGACGAATTTTGCAATTTCTTTTTTCTATGAACATAAACATAGATAAGGACTTCTAATAAAATAGCCTTTCGAAGAAGAAAATCGTTTCTCGAAAAATGTTTCAAATACAATGTCTGTGCAGGACAGTTGTATTAGTTCGCCTACTTCTTCAAATCGTCTGGTAGGTATAATAGATTTATTCTATGGTATTTATCTGTATTGTTGTTTGCAGGTGGCATTACATTAGCACAGTTGTATACTGGCTGCCATGTAGTTCCAAAGTCGCAAATCGATATTAACACTATTTCGTTAAAAGTCCTTATCTATTTCTGTTCATGCGTAAGACGAATTTCATTATTTTATTCCCTCAACCAATTGACTAAATTAACAATTTTTTCCAATGACCAATAGACGTATTTAAAGATTTTCTTTTCCTGCAATCGAAAAGAGGGAGAAGAACGAAAAGGGACAGTAAGAGCCACTGGTCGCTGCACCCTGTCAAATTGGCTTAGAGTTTGTACTAAACAAAAATAAGATTAGAAGAGCTGCAAAGATCTTATTACTTTTACTTGAAGTAAAGGAGTAAACATTTTAATCCTTGTGAAGGAGTAAAAGTGTACCTTCTGAAAGAGGCTTCAGCATCCTAAATCAAATAAAATCTAAATTCAGAAATTCATTTAACAACCTAATTGTTAAGGGTTCCTAACATTTGGTGGAACTTGAAAAATACACTGCATATATAAAATTTAACTTTCTTCCTTTTTTTATAATAAAACTAAACATTTTACATAATCATTCTGAGTTGACTTAATTTTTTCAATGGTATTTTGTCATGTCTGCATTAATGTAATTCTTTAAATAGCACGTAAAATAATAGTGGGGTTTAAAGATATTTTTTTTCTCCCTCCCAAACATTACAACTCCCCTCCATTTAAAAATGTTGGGAGGCAGACTCCGACCCCCCCCCCTCTCTCTCCCCCCCCCCCCCACTTGGAAAAATTGAATTTCATTCAGATCATCATTCTGTAAATTTCATGCAACTATTCATAAAACACACTTCATTAATGTGTCCATCAGGTTTGCTTGTTGGGTGAGAAAATTATGAGAATCTTTTAAGGAAGTATATTTTTATTTCATACCAAACTTCTCTTTTGAAAAGATTGAATGCAGGGGTCGATGCAGGTTTTTTTTTCTTGGGGCCCATTTTGTGAAAAGTAAAGGTTATTTTTGTGAAATTTATTATATTTTTGTGAAAAATAACATTTTGTAACGAAAGTTGAAATCCAGTTAATCAAATTCGAACCAAGTATTTATAAACAAAAATTTTTTAAAATCCTTTTGCTGAAGTTTCCACCTCTGATGAACTTGCTTGTTTACAAATTACACATTTTAAAACATCACAAAATAATAAATAGTAAGTTTTTATGGAATAGAATTTCGTGAAGGGGCCCATTTTATCAAATTGATTTTTGTGAAGGGGCCGTAAATAGGCCCCAAATTTTTCCTGGATCGACCCCTGGAATGTAAATTCCCATAAAATTTAATTATGTGCTGGAGATTAACGATTATTTTCATGTGAGAAGTTTTTTAAATATGAGATATTACTTTTAAAACATTTTTTTTTTCGGTATCAGGCTCGGCGGGCTTGGATTTAAAATTGTCGTGCCCGGGCAATGAAAAGAGAGCCCGAACTCATCTCTAATAGTAATACCCACTCCTAATAATATCTTGCAATTTTGCCGGTATCCATCCTTTTCTTTTATTATTTTATTTTTAATAATTCTAGAAATATCTAGATAAAACATCAATTGAATCGTATGGGGGCTTCTGATTTCTACGATTTCATTTAAAATCCATTTAAAAGCAAGTCATCATTTAGTGTTCAACTGGTCAGCATTAGCATAAATGTTTTAACATGTATTAATGAGGGTAGTGTAGCTTCAACTCTTCTTTGTGAGTTCTTAATTTGAAATCTTCAGCCAATATTTAGCATTTGTCGTTCGAGTGACTTTATGTTGATTTTAGATGTTGTGTTGTGGTTCAAAATGGATAAGGGGTTGAAAATTTAAATTGAAGAAAACTACATGTAACATTGTGAACTAGCATAAGAACATTATTAATGAACAAAAACAAAAATATTTGTTTCAACTTGCAAGTTTATGTGAGAAGTGGTACCAGGGTTGGCAAGTTTTTGACAGTGTGACGGTTTTATCCAGTTTAAACCATGGTTTTAACCGTCATGTCAAAAACCCCTTTTTGACATAGTTTTTGACAACAACTGTCAAAAACCTAAAATTGAGTACAAAAACTGCTTAAAATTATTTTTACAACATTAAATTTACCATTTTTCATAATTTTTAGTGTAAGATTCATCGGTAAACTTTTTGACAGTTTTAGACATTATAAACCACATGTCCTGTATAAAATGAGGGGTCGATCCAGGAAAAAGTTAAGGCCTATCTAGAAACCCTTCACAAAAATAGATTTAATAAATCACGTCCCTTCATAAAATTCCTCTTAATAAAATTGGACCCTTCACAAAATTCCATTCCATAAAAACATTCCATTATTTTTATTTTGTTAGGTTTTAAAATGTATAATTTACAAAGACAACAAGTTCACAAGAAAGGAAAGCTTTAACAGAAAGACGTTAACATTAAATGCTTGGTTTGAATTTGAGCAGCTGGATTTCCTCTTTCATAACAAAATGGTCACAAAATAAATTTCAGAAAAATAATTTTGTTTTCACAAAATAAACCTCAAAAAAAAAAAAAAAAAAAAAATCTGCGTCGACCCTTGAAAACTCAAAACTTGATTTTGGTTTAACAAATTACTTAGAAAATAATTGTAAGCTATAAATATATAATAAAAAATAATTAAAAGTATCGTTACATTAAAAATATAAACTAATTAAACTATTAAATAGTACTTGCAGAGTTTCACTCAGGCAGTTCCAGAAGGGTGCTGCACACTGCCTGCCCTGTGATTTACAAAATAGCACCCTTCTTGCCCCTCAGTAAAAAAGGTGTCTTTTCTCCTTTTTGTATCAAAAAATTTGCTTTCATAGTAAGGAATTACTCAATGTTGTCTTAAAAAAAGTGTTCTGACTTTTAAATATTAAAAGTGACTTTAAAAACCAAAAGTATGCCTTTAGCAATAAGTGCCCTCAAGAATCCAAAAAGTGCCCTTATCTCACCATCAGTACCCTGCCTTTTTTTAAACCTGGGGGGAAATTCTGGTACTTGTATAATTTAATGTATAACATTTCATATAAATAATATACTTATTTTTATATTGTTTATATGTTTGTCCTCCAAAAAAGGTACTAATTAACAAAGGAATGTTTTTTCAACTAGGTAAATCATATACAAAGGTTGGAGTATCATAGTTGAGATTTATTCCAACAGAGCGAAAAGTGCCGGGACCAGGACTCGAACCTGGGTCTGTTCATTATAACCTAATTGCATGGTATACAGGAGTTTCCGTGTTGTATCACATTCATCATGTAAAAATGCTATAGTTATAGCTCGGATGAATAAAATTAGCGCTGCAGTTCACAGCCATGTCCAAGAAATAAGAGTGAATTATGCCAACCAGTATTATTGTTGCGATAGCTTAGTAGGAAGAGTGTTGACACAGCAAGCCAAAATACCCAGGTTCGAGTCCTGGTCCCGGCATTTTTCGCTCTGTTGGAATAAATCTCAGCTATGATACTCCAACCTTCGAATAAAAAAAGGTATTTTATAATGTATAAAAATTAAATTTAACATAAAGAAATAGTTCTAAATAATTAAACTGAACCTAACATAATAAAATGACGATATATTAAATATGTGTAAATATTGAAAATAACAAATCTTCTTCTTTCAAGTTATTGATTTAAAGAACGTTTAATTATATAGATTTCATATTATAATTCATTTAATTACTCAAAGAACATTTGTGTTGCATTTGTGGTTTATATTTGCCACTTTAGATTTACACAAGCCTTTATTTATTATTTATTTATTTATTTATTTATTTTTAAAACATAAATTATATTGCTATATATTTTTTTTAATAATAAACTGAATATTTAATAGTAATAAAGATATAAAAAGTACTTTGAAAAATGCATTTAATAGTAGTTTTAATATATTTAGCTTTTTTTCCTAGCATGGCAGTTGACAAATAATTTTAATTATGATATATAATTTTATTATAACTTAATTATAGTATGACTCAATAAAAAATATTTATATAATATATAAATTATTATTTAATCAGTTTTTAGCTTTATTTAATATAAAATATCACTAATGATAGCTAAAAAAAAATGTGTATAAGGTTTTTGACTCTTTTCGACAGTTTTTGACACTTTTCGACAGGTTTTTGACATATGTCAAAAACCCAACCCTGAGTGGTACATATAAATGAAAAATCTAAGCAAGGGGTGTGTGAGAAAAAAAAGGTTGGGAACCGCTGTACTATATATATATATATATATAATGCAAATGGGAATTTCGTTCCAGCTGCTTATAACTTGAGTTCTGTTGAACGAATTTTGATGGGACTTGCACTATTAGTTAGATAGTTTTTCAGGGATATTTTTAGTAAATTGCATATTGTTGTACGCTGCTTAGTTACAGAATTATGATGGAAAGTTCTATAATCAGGTGAATCCAATTATGAAAGATTAGCTTTTTAAAAAGTTCTCTGGGCTGATATTGATGGAACTTGCATTGTTAGTTGGATAATTTTTCAGGAATGGTTTTAGTATATTGCATATCGTTCTTTACTAAATCCTACTGTAAATGATCAACTATAAGAGTTAGTCCTTAACAACCCAAATTTTGTCTAACACATTGGAAAATATAATAACACAATAGCGTCCGTATAGTTTTCAGTGATACAGAAGGACTTTCCAGGTCCATATTGCTTTAAAATACAATGTCAAATTTACCCATATATTTCTTTTGATTCATGGTTCATTTGAAGAAACCGATGAGCGTAGCGGGCGAAGCCTGCTAGTCAATCAATAAAAATCTTGTGCTGTTTTTGAAAATACATGATTGTCTGTTGAAAAATTTGTTAAACTATATTCACTACTGTTAAAGTTATGAATAAAAACACAACTTCGATTGGAGTGAGACGCCCTGTAATTTTGACTCAATAAATGGATTTCTGACCCTGCTTTCCTATACAATAAATGATTGTTATAGTGTCGTGTACCAACCCCTAAAGTTTATACCATGAATTCAGGATCACCCTGTATATGAGACTCTATAGATTTATTAATTTTTAATTAATTTTAATTTAAGTTTTAGTTAAGTGTATAAATATAAATATTTTGATTTTAATGTATATTTTTCTAACTTTAGGCCTAATGAGTCCATGGATTTAGCCATAATAAGAGAAATATATGATGGTGAAAATGCCCATGAAGCTTTTGAAAATGAACTGGATCGAGCTTTAGAAACCAATTGTGATTGCATTGTTATTGAACCTTCCAAACTGGGTGAAGAAACAGCTCGGTGGATTTCTGTTGGGAACTGTCTTCACAAGACTGCTATCATGTCCGGATTTGGCTCAATATTATCTAGCATTGTGTGGCCTGACAAAATGTATATTAGTTTTCCTTTAAGTGGCATCAGTTTCTTTTGTACTGGAGTATATGCTGTTTCTTGGGCTACTGATCCGTGTTGTAAATATCAAGTTGAAACAAACCCTCAAACACTAGAAAAACTGCCACTTCATACATTACATTCTGCGTCCCCAGTAGTTCTGATGCGGAAAGATGACACTAGTAGGATTGTCTTGCACACTGCAATAACTATACTTGCAGTTGCATTTTGTGCATTTAGAATATATAAATCATATTCAACAGTATAGAAAGTACTATATATTTTTTAAAAATGAATTACATTTGCAGTTTTATTTTATTGAGATGTATTTTCAGTGAAAGTAATACAATGAGATTTTATAAAAAAGATACGTTTTTCCTTTCAAAATGCTATTATGAAAAATAATCAACAATTTTGAAAAAAAAAAAAAAAAGTTTTTGATTTTGTTTGGTATTATTTTAATGTTGTAATTGATTTTGTTGTAAAGCTAAATTTCTTTTAAAGAGAACTTGTTTGTGATAACTTCTGAGATTTCCAGTTCTTTTTTGTCTTTTTTTTTTTAAATAAAATTGTATTTATTGTTCTTAAAAGTACTTTAATATATCAAAATATACTAAAAATGATTATATTTTTATACTATTGTAATAGATGTGCTTTAATATAGTTCCTTTTTCAACTGCTTTTATGTTCAACTTTATTAGTATGGTAAACTGCATTAATTTATCTTATATACAAATTGAATGATATTTTTTATGAGAAGACTGATACACCTCTAAATATACTATCTAAATATTTATTTATAAGTGGAGACATCTATCTTTTTTCTTTTTTATATGTTTTGAAATTCAGGTGTGTAACACATACTTGTGAATTCATTTGACTGTTTTACTATGTATTGAGCTTTATTGATGTGACCTGTGTTATGAAAATACAGTCTAAAATTAGAACAATAAATAATTTTACATTAGTTGCTGAATTTGAATCTTTTGAAAAACTTAGTTGAGGTTTTTTTTTTTATGCTTTTTATAAATAAATGTTTGTTTTAAATCTTGTTTTAGCTATCATATTTAGGACTTGTTTTAATTTCCACTATCTGAAGTAAATGTTTTTGTGATTTTCTGCATTGAAAATTATTATTATTTTTTTTAATGTAACTATCTTCCATTTAATAATGAAAACACTTGTAGTTCCATTATTTATTTATTTATTATTATCATCTATATGAATTTTATTACGAAAAAACTCACAAGAATGCATGTTATAGCAGAAAAATATAATGAAAGCATAAACATAAAAAAAAAAGTATATGTAATGATATCATACACGCATGCATTATTCATTATATTCAGTATATATGAATCTGAAACTCTATATATATACAGGGTTACTCTAAATGATGGACCCATTTTCAAAAAATTGTATTTATTAAAGTACAAATCCAAAATGAACAATCTTTATATTATACCAATGAAAAGAGGACGTTTCAAAGGTTTTTTTAAGACGAAATGACCGCTGCACTGCAATTTGCGACTCACTTCTTGCGAACTCAAGAACGCAGAAAACCTTGTGCTCCACAGTAGCCACTTCACTCACAACTGACAATGAAACGAAATCGCGGCCTATTGCCGTGCGAACCACTACCTGCCGCCATTGGAACCATCACCGCTTTGAAAGCCGTGCACTCAGTAACAGCAGATACGCTTCTTGTGTGTGGGACGAGTTTGGCTATCACATAGATGTTTGCCGTGCAGCAAACGGTGGACACATTGAACATTTATAATGTCTTAAAAAACTTTGAAACTTCCTCTTTTCATTGGTATAAAGATTGTTCATTTTAGATTTGTACTTTAATAAATACAAATTTTTGAAAATGGGTCCATCATTTAGAATAAACCCTGTATATGATAGAATTTTTTTCTTTGAAAATAAAGAAAACTCCTTCATATTCATGTTATGTGTAAGGGAGAAAAAAGACTTGTCAAAAAATATAAAAAAATAACAAGGATTTATATTTAAAAATTCTCCACCTCCCTAAGAATTTCAAATGCACTTTGTATCTAGTGCAAGGATAAAGTTCATATTTGCTCATATTCAAAATTATGTTTATTTTTTATGCATTAAATGTTAGTAAATTAACTATTAAATATTTTCATAGAAGTGTGTAATTAAATTCTCTTTATTTTCTTATTTATTTTTTAAATGTAGACACAGAATATTTATGGATTTCTAATTATGATTGAAGAGTTAAGGTATTTTTATTAACATAATGAATGTAAGAATGCTGTTATAATTCATTTAAGGAACTTGAAGTGCATATAAATAAGATATTTTATTTTCAAGTGAATGTGTAATAAAAAGCAGTGTTTATTTTCCTGTCACCATTTCTGGTAATTAAAATCTGTCACCAAACAAAGTGATTTAATGGCAATAAGAAATTCACTATTTTCTACAAGGGGAGTTTCCCTCCTAACATTTTTAACCTTTACCGGCACAGTGGTTCCACTCCGGGCACACCTAATTTTAATTCCAAACTTGCAAACGACACCAAGAATATTTTAATAAAATTTTGTTTCTATAATGAAAGCTTAAAATAAGGAATTGTTATTCTCTAAAAAAGTCGTTTGTAAATTCCTGTGTCAGTCAGTAATTTCTCATTTTACGAACAGAATTTGTCTGTGCCGGAAAGGGTTAAGTGGAAGGGAGTTGATTTGTTTGGGAGGGAGAGAAAAAAAATCTATCATCTATTATTTTGCCTGCTATTTAAAGAATTACGTACATTAATAAGGTATGACAAAATACCATTGAAAAAATTTAAATCGGCAACTCAAAATAATTATGCAAAATGCTTATTTTTATTAAAGAAAAGAAGAAAGTCAAGCTTTATATATAGTTTATTTTTCCACTTTTGTCAAATGTCATGAGCTCTTAACGATTGAATTGTTACATGAATTTCTGAATTAAATTTTTTCCATTAGAGTGCTGAAGCCTCTTTCACAAGGGACATACACTTTTACTCCTTAACAAAGAGTAAAAGTGTTCACTCCTTCACCTCAAAGAGTTAAAGTCTGAGGAGTAATCACTTTACTCCTTCATTTTTACCCCTTCACTTTTACTCCTTCAAGGTACACTTTTATTCCTTCACAATGAACCCCTGGTATTTTCTTTCATTGAATTAGGTTCTGTGCATTGAAATTTTAAAACCATGTCCAGAGCTGCCATTCGCAACTAAAAGCAACTATTTTCAGCTTCAGGTCACTGTGATGACTATTTTAAGGCAAAAACTATTAAAAAGCGACTATTTTAAATAAAATGCAAAAAATGGCGACCTTTTTTCTGATTCCAGCGACTATTTTTCCATGGTCATTTGAGGAGATTCGTGATTTTTTCCGCAACAAATTGGTATAATTCATTTTTTTTTTTTTTTTTTTTTTTTGCAATTGGCTGACAAAAATAGCTATTTCTTTCTACGATCTGTAATGAAATTTGTGATATTTTACTACGATCGTTGGAAGAGATTTTGCTATTTTTCTCACGACTGGTTGCAAATTTTGTGATTTTTTTTTTTCCAGAGACTATTTTATGGAGTTTACTTTTTTTTTTTTTTTTTTTGCGATCCTTTGTCAAATTTTGCAAATTTTTTCTGCGATTGATTGAGGAAATTGATGGATTTTTTTTTTTTTTTAATTTGGCGATTTGTCGAAATTTGCGATACATATTTTACCGCAGCCAATTGATGAAATTTGCTATTCTTCTCAATGATCTTTTGTCGAAATTCTTGATTTTTTTTTTTCACGATCGACTGACAAAATTCTTAATTTTTTGCACGATCATTTGATTAAATTATCGATTATTTACGCACTACTTTGACGAAATTCACGCCTTTTTTGTCCGCAATCATTAGAGAAAATGCGTGCATTCTTTTGACGAAATTTGCAATGATTTTTCTGTGACCAAATGACAAAAATAGTCATTTCTTTCCACAATCTTTCATAGAATCAGAGATGTTTTTTAATGTCATTTGGGGAGATTCGCGATTTATTTTTTCCCTGATCAATTAACTAAAATAGCCATTTCTTTCCGCTATCTTTGATCAAATTTGCAATATTTTTCTACGATCGTTGAAGGAGATTTTGCAATTTTTCCCCACCCCATGACCGATTGGAAATTTTGCATTTTTTTTTACATCGTTTTCACGGAATTCACACATTTTTTATCCTTTGCCAAATTTTGCGATTTTTTTTCTGCGACCAATTCACATTTTTTTTCGCTTGCAACCATTTGTCAAAATTTGTGATACATATTTTTCTGCAATTGATTGATGGATTAATTGATTGCAAGATTATCTGAGATACCTCTACAAGGTCTGTAAATTCTAGAAATTTGATTTTATATAGTGAGCATCAACTGTGATACAAATATTTTAATTTATGCAGGTAGAAAGTACAGTCAAACCCTGATTTAACAATCGCAAAGCTTGAAGAACCCTTTGAAAATCGTCAAATTGGGGAATTCATTAAATAAATTTAAACGGTACAAAAGTTGGTTATTAAATTTTCAAAAATTTACCCATTACTAGCATTAAATAATTTTTCCTTTTAACACATTAAATATTATTTATTTAAAAATTATTGACAACTGTTTTGCTTTTTCTTTAAACAGGGGTGATTGTGTTCAGGTATTAAAGTATTTACATATTAGTTATGAATATTGCTTGAGATTCTTGTTGCAATATAAAACTGTCTTTGTGCAGTTTTTGATTTCATCAGTAATAATTCAATATTCATAATTTTTTTATAAAATGTTTCGAAGTTTAGTACTAATGGATGAAACTATCACCATTTAACTCTGTATAAAATAGCTTTATATATGTTAAAGCTTTTTGTGTATTATATGCTTCTTAAATTCATCAAAAATAATGTCGTTTAATTTTTTACAATTATTGGAAGCTTTATATATAAGCTTCAGATTCAAAAGACATCTTGGTACTTTTATGTTCGACTTGTGCATCTGATAAATTGCCAAATATTGCTCCCATTGCCATCATTCACATTGCATTAATTTCATTTAAAATATAAATCTTTCTCTCGTTTAATTTAAAATACATTAACTTTCATTTAGAATCCCCGCCTTTCATTCCTTTTGTTTAAAAGAGAAAAAAATACCATAAACTGAAGTATTTTATTTCATTTTCAAAGTATTGTTTCTAATTTATACATGCAAAAAATAATAGTTTCCATTGGCGAGAAAGAAATATGATGTGTGAGATTTGTGCCTGGCTAACATAAAAGTACCAATATCTTTTAAAGATAATTAGTTAATCTTTAAAAGATGGTAGTAACTTTTTAACAGATATTGCCATACTTGCATTTAATAAAAAAATCTAAGAAATATTTCATATCCGCTGTAACTTGAATGAAGTGAAATGGGAACACAAACTTTAATTCCATTTTACTTTTTTGTAGAAAAGCCACTGTATTGACCTTGGTATGCAGATAATCTCTTTTTACTAGTATGTGCCAAATAACTAAATGTCTCCATAACATATTACTTGTGGAATTATTGGCATATTATATTTATGTAATTTAATTTGGTTTCTATTTATGATGAAAACACAATACAATAGATTCTGATTATTTAGGACACTGGTTAATTGGGGGCAGCTGTTTAAATAAGACAATATATAAACAACAAAATCAGGACAAGTGCGAGTAGGACTTGCACCCTGAGGGTTTGGTACTTTTACAATGTATTAATTTGATGTTAGTACTGAGTTTATCGTATTTGGCTTTTATGGTAAATTTTACCTTAGTATACCAAAGGGGAAGTCATTCAGCCAAGTAGTTTAGGAATTACGAATATTTAAAGTTCAGAATTCCTAATGTTAAATTCATTTGTAATCATTGCAAAACAGATTGCAATAAGGGTAGTTTTTTTAAGCATAACTCAAAAACTACTTAACGAAATGAGCTGTAATTTTCGATTATCATACTTGAATTTTCTAGAAATCAATTTATGAAAAAAAAAAAAAAAAATCATAGGTTACAAATCATATTTGTTTTCATAAATATACATTTTCTGAAATTATTTTAAAATAAGTGAATTATAATTTGTGAATTTTTTAACAGTAATTCATTTTTAGAGCTTCAAACTTGCAAGCCCAAAATTACAGCTCATTCTGCCAAATAGTTTTTGAATTTATGTTTAAAAACTACCTGCATTACAATCTTTTTTGCAGTGACTACAAATGAATTTAACATTAGGAGTTCTAAACTTTAAACTTTCATAACTTCTAAACTAGTTGACCGAATGACTTCCCGTTTGGTATCCTAAGTTAAAATGAATTGAAAAAGCCATTATGATATCAGTTAGGTGTTTGTATTGAAAATGTCAGAGTTTGGTACAATTTCATTATGAAGACGACCCTTTAAGCTTATTTTTATAAGATAAATAAAAAGAAGACACAAATTCCAGTTGAATGGCTTTATTATTATTATTATTATTATTTTGTGACATTTTGGAGATTAAAATGAATGGGTGAATAACCTCTTTTTTGGGGGGAGGGTGGGGGGGAACTATACATCTTTTTAATGGGCCACTACTTGTACATGAAATGTTTATAATAAGATATATACAACAAGCAACTTTTTATTTTCCATGATGATTTAAAAACTTTTAATTATAGTTCCTTTAATTATATTGCAAGTCATATTAAATTAATTATATTGATTCAACGCAACTACTGCAAGCATGGCGGTATTTTTTTTTTTTTTTTTTTGGTTTTTTTCTTTTAACAGAAAATTTTACTTTAATATGAATCAAATGTTTAAGCAGATCAATTTTTTTAGAGATTATTTACTTAACATTTAGAAATTACATTTCCTTTATTTTCTGAAAACTACATTTCCTTTATTTTTTTAAAACTATATTTTATTGCTACAAAATCTATAAATTTTATGTAGTGCTAAAATAAACACATGAAAACTGATTGATTCACCTAAAATAGTACATTAACAAAAGTGAAAGTTATATTGTAATTAAACACAGTCCCTGTAAAATAATATTTTTGGGCAGGTAAATCTTTAAGCATTGCAGTGAGTTCTCCATTCCACCAGGGAAACTACAAAGGGTTAAATACATTGTTAATTTTATTGTATTTATTAATATCAATTTTCTGAATGAAATACTCTTGCATTTATTGATAATGTTGTATTATTTCATCTCAAATGTTGTACTATTTCACAACAATTATGAAAAAATATAGAAAATCTAAAAAGCTTAAAATTTTTCATACATGTCAATTAACAAAGTAGTTGCATTAATTTGTTTTTCATTAAATTAATGTTTAGAATTTTACTAAAAAAAAATTATATATACTACAAAGTATATTTTCAAATTTCTGTCTGTGATTTCAATTGGTTGAAAATCTTAAGAATAGCTTTATTGGAGATAATTTTAGTTACATATTATTACTTTTTAAAATTTATTTATATTTCTTTCTTTGATATTTGATACAATGCCAAAAATTATTTCTTTCGTAAAAAGTTGAATGAAGTAGTTAATTTACTACTTTTTCCATTTTCTGTATATTTTTAATTAAATATATTTTTAAGGCTGATATAAATATACATGTGCTTACATGTAATTTAAGTGTACTATTTTTTATTTATTTATTTATTTTTTAAATGTGTGTTTCGTGGTAGCAATATGCAGATTTTGTTGAGATTCGTTGATCGTCTCTATTTTTCTGCTAATATGTTTAACATGTAAAATTCAGCATTTTTCTGTTCAAAAATAAGCATTTCAACTTTTCTTTTTAAAAAATAGGAGTACATTGAAAATCATTGTTTAGTTATTATTACTTTAAAATTATGTCAGTTATTTTAATATGTACAATATTTGAAAGTTGATACTTAAACCCAATCTTATGACCTAGAAAAATTGGTGTTGATCTTGGCAAATTTTCACCTTAAATTTCAGCATAAAAAATTTCTCTGGTAACTGTCAAATAAAGCATCAAATAAATCCTTAGTGAAATTGTCACATTATTGGTTTTATTAAATAAAACTTTAAACATTGTCATGCAATGAATGATTTTTTTTTTTTTTTTTTTTTACTATTTTGCCAAATCCCACAGTCTTTAAATGGAGTATTCATGTAAAGAAAAAAAAAAAAGTGGATTATATTTGTTGTCATTTTGTTTTGCTACAATATCTGAACCTAGAAATTTATTAGAAGCATCCAAGATTGTAAAGAAAATTATGATTTTGTCTTTAAATTATTATTTTTATTTCATCTTTATGTTCCTTAGGAGGCATGTCTGCAAATTTTAACCCCATTGTCATGAAAAAGAATGATTAATGTGAATGCTATTTATATCAGAAAAGGCTTAGCTTTAAGATGGCTATTCTTGCAGGTTTTTAGAAATAAGTACAGTATAACATTTGCACAAAGTGTCTAAGATATGCACTAATTTTTCTAGTAATGGGAAAATGCAAAAAGTACCCTTAAAGTTATAAATATGTAATGGTTATCGTATGATGTTTCCTATACCGAGAATATAACTCACCTCCCTTGCTAAAGCTTTTTTTATTTCATTTCCTTTTCCTTCTTTTAAATACTAGTACTATTTTATTTTTAGTAATTTGGTAGAATTAAAAAAAAAAAAATTGCTTCATTTCTAGTAGATAATGGGCTCTCTCACCCCCAGCCCTTTAAATTATTGATGATTTAATTTGTCAGTTTTTTAAATTTTCATTTATTTCTTCTAGACAAAATGTAAGATGTTTGTTTTTGACGTACAGTGACCGTTTTAAATTCATTGACAAACTTTTTTTTTTTCACTCTCAATAAATTTTGCTCAAGTAGCCAATATGTATTAGGAAAGTGCATTGCAGATATATCCAAATTTTATTTTTAAATGAATTGTTGTGATACTTTTAGAAGTATTTACTCAATTAGTATTTAATAAAATCTTCTGAATTTAATAAATTTAAACTCAAACTACCTGTGTTTGTGTAGCCCTTAAACTATAAAATTCTGGAAATTTGGAGAAATTTAAATAAATTAAGAATTTTTTTTTTCTTCAGAATTTTTATCATATATTAGTCAATTTGCTTTTACTTATGTTGATTTTATGGATAATTTCTTTTAAGATCATGTGATAAATTATATGCAAAGTTATATTTCAGATTATGACCGTGCCATATTATAATATAAAACTAGATATAGTAAAACAATGTGCATATGATCAATATAATGCATAGTTTATTAAAATATTTTCTTAAATATATACATATAAATTTTAAAGTATTAGAATATTGTAGTTTTTCTTGTATAATTATAACTTGTTTGAATTTATTCATGAAATGATATTTATATCACCTTTTTTAGAAAACACTTGGCAAGAAAAGTATATTTGTCATAGATTTGAACACATTTCATTGAATAATTTCTTGTAGTCTTTGCAAATGATGTATTTTTTAAAATTTCAATAAAATTTTGAAATTTTCTTTGTTAAATCTTATCTTATTGTTTTTAATGAGTTACTGTATGTGTGAAGCTGTAGAACGGTTATTCTGAACCACTGTATCTTCAGAACTTTCAAGTGTGCCACAAAAAGTTTCATGAAAATTCTAACCAAGATTTTATGCATTAACAGAAATAGATAAGTATTGGATTCGGAAAAAAAAAAAAAAAAAAAAAAAAATTAAAAGATTCGAAAATTTGAAAGTGGTGGGGAAAAAAGTTTTCTTTAGTTTTTTTTCTTGTTTTTTCTGGAAAAATTAAGTTTTTATAATAAAAGTTTTTCTTAGTTATACAAATACAGAGTTATACAGGCAAACATGAGAGTACACATGATTATGATACTGAAATACAAGTTTACCTTTTTTTGAAATTTTCGATGTGGCTGCTCTTTCTAAGTTCAGTAGCTTAGTGGTTAGCATGTCGTGCTACCTCGCTACAGGTCCAGAGTTCGACCCCCAGACTGAGCAAAGTTTACTCAACCTTTTATTCTTTCAGTGTCATAAAATGGGTATCAAGCTTGCTTCAGAACTAAACACTGTGGTTGTCATGCTGGGTTGACCACCTGACCAGGACATATGCTATATAGCACCCCAGGATCCATGATCAAGAAAACAGAGTTGGGCATTGTAGACTAAGATCCCTAGGGATTACAACGTCACAGAGTTTAGTACACTCTAAAAACGACATTTTCAAAACTCAGCAAAAAATACTCATCTGAGTATGTCACATAGTCAAAATGGCTCTGAATCAAAATTACTCAAGTTTGAAACGTGTATATATTCATTTTTGAAAACATGCACACACTCAAGAATAAAACATCATGTGCTCATATTTGAGTATGTCCATGTTTCAAACAACAGCTAGAAAAAAAGTGCTAGTGCTGTCATCTCTGGTTCTATTTACGATTATGGGAGGATAAACTAAATTTACGCTTTAACCCAGAGCCAGCATCGAACCCGAGTCCTACTAGTTACAAGTCCATTGCCTTATCCACTTCGCCATCCAGATCACATGAGTGGGTTATTTTAAATGCAAGTCATCGAATAATTCGGATGCATGTTGATATTTTTATCGGATTCATTAGTTTGTTGATGAGAAAATTGGAAATTTTTAACGGGATTTCGGATAGATTTGGTCAATTTGAGCTGGTGGTTAAGATTGTACAATTTTATTATTTATGTGGGGAAGGGGAGATATGAATTATACAAATTTTAAATTTGATTGTTATCAGCATATTTCTTAAATGAAAAAATGCTCCCTGGATTTTGAAATTTAACTGACTAAATTTTCTTTTTGACACATTTTAACTCATTAACGCCACTAATTATTTTTCTCTTGTAAAATGGAAATATTGCATTTCATTCAAATGAGTATGGACTGATCATTTTTGAGTATTGCCATGTTTCAAAAATGAGTTTGAACTGATTCTAATAATTTTTGAGTATGTCCATGTTTCAAAAAAATCCCTGACGGCTCGGCCTACAGGCACAGGTAGATTTCGAAGACGCAGAACATGGGGTGCCTGTTTGTCGGGAATTGCGGAAGAAATCACCTTTTTGTGATGATGCTGCAGTTGGAACCGCCTACTTCGAAACGAAACTTGATTGCAGGCGGAGCCAGCAAGGATTTTTTTTTTTTTTTTTTTTTTTTTTTTTTTTTTTTTTTTTTTTTTTGGCTATAAGAGTTGGTCTTATGAAAAACATGTCAATATAAAAGTTTTAGATAATATTAAGAGGATTTATAATAAATTTAAGCGGATTTGAAATCTTGGGAATTGACGAAGTTATGAATTTTTTTCTTCTAAAACCCCCCTTCCCCCCCCCCTCCTCTTAAGGCAATTTTTAATTATATCAAAAATCTGTCATACATAAATTTTCGGCCTTTCTCCTAGAAGTAATAATAACTTCAAACGGATTCGATACGTATCATAATTAAGAAATTATGGTTTTTTTCTGTTTTCACAAAAAGTCCCCCCCCTTGGTTCGATTTTGCCCATTAACGAACTTGACCAAGATTTTACGCCACTTGATTTTATGTATCAGTTTCGAAAAGATGCGGGAGTTGGAACCGCCTACTTCGAAAAATAACTTGTTTGCAGGCGGAGCCGGCAGGGATTTTTTTGTTTTTAATTTGTTTTTGCTATAACGGTTAGTCCTATAAAAAACTTGTCAATATAAAAGTTTTAAATAATATTAAGAAGATTTATAATAAATTTAAGCGGATTTGAAATCTTGAGAAATGACGAAGTTATGAATTTTTTTCTTCTAAAATCCCCCTTCCCTCCCCCCCCCTTAAGGCAATTTTTAATTATATCAAAAATCTGTCATACATAAGTTTTTGGCCCTGTTCCTAGAAGTAATAATAACTTTAAACGGATTCGATACGTATCATAATTAAGAAATTATGGGTTTTTTTTTTCTGTTTTCACAAAAAGCCCCCCCCCCCCCCCTGGTTTGATTTTGCCCATTAACGAACTTGACCGAGATTTTATGTCCCTTGATTTTATGTATCAGTTTGGAAGAGATTTATGCAGAATTTTTCCAATTATCGTGGTCAGAAAAAAGTGACATAGATAGATAGATAGATATATAAACTTTTGAACTGGGGGTGGTTTTGGGTTCTGGGAGTCATGATCGGCGTAGATCTGCAAAAATTTTTCAAAATTTCCAACTTAGGTGAGAATGTAATAGGTAGTATTTCTTACGAAATCTACCTAAAATGAGTATGAACTGACCTCTATGCGCTCCGTTTTGACTGTGTCCCTGTTTTAATATTCTGAGTATTTCTGGTATTTCAGAATTGAAAGCATCGGGTCGTCCTATTTGAAACAAAAAGTTTCATAAAATGAAAACATCGATTTACTCAGATTTGAAAGTGTCATTTTTCTCAGTGAATGTTATATAGCACCCCAGTGTGCATGATCAAGAAAACAGAGTTGGGCATTGTAGACTAAGATCCCTAGTCATTGTAACGCTACAGAGTTTAGTAGTTTAGTTTGGCTGCCCTTCCTAGAGTCCTGCGCGGGTAGAGTTATAACAGGCCTAAACCCGATAATTCTATTTCAAGTCAACCTAACCCGAAAATTCTATTTTAACTCAACCTAACCTGAAACTGATACATTTCGACCCGAAATGGAAGAAAATCATTCTTTTTTTTAATACAATTATGGGATAATAATCTACAATTATAGCTCTAATACCAGTTTTATCCTTCATGTTGAAAAATGTATGTATATATACTCACTAATGTTCAAATATACATATATTTTTTTCATTTGAAAAAATATTCTAAATATTTTTTTGAAAAATCATGCACTGGGAACCCGACCTGCAAGAGTCAAAACCTAACCCGAATCCAGAACAATTAAAGTTGATTGGAATTGAACACGACGCTGATCCGCAATGAAAAAAAATTAGCGGCCACTTCACCCGGCCCAAACCGAAGTCGGGTAATTATATAATTACCCGATCTGATGCAGGGGTCTAGCCCTTCGTACCTCTACAAATGTGCATTGGTAAGTTAGTTCTTGCCATATGTTTGCAACCATGTCCACGTCAATTAAATCAAGTGTGATGTTGATTCGAGATTTCGGTTCAAGAATGGATTTCGGAAATGTCGGATTGTAATCCTGTTCTTTAGCAAAACAACCCCATCCATACACTGAATCTAGTAGTAAAATGCCATGGAATAATATGTTCTCTGCAACCAATCGAAAATAAGGCTTCAAAACTGAGGTAAGAAATATAACCGCAAACTTATAATACAATACTAGTAATCTGCCATTGAACCTAACAATTAATATTTCGCAAATTACTGAGTTACCCAAGTAATTTGTGTCTACCCAAGTAATATTTCCTTTAAAAAAAAATTGGGAGTTCTACCCCTACGAGCTATACTCATCAATTTCTGTCCATTCCCCGCGAGCTCTAAAAACATGCTAATTTGCTCTGTTTTAAAGAACGTTACCCGATTACGGAAGATTTAATGATATTCTCACAATCAGTGACGTTCTTCTGTAATAGGGTTGTCATTAATTTCCCTTTGTCTGAGGGGGAGGGGGATTTTTCTGTCCTATGGCTGCATCCACTGCTATCGCGACAGCTGTTTTCGTGATTATGTAAGTAAGATCTATCACACATGTGGAAAATAAGCTTGTACAAAATAGTTAAGTAAAAAAATCATGTCTGGAAGAAAATTTTTCTTTTAGACACTGTAAGAAAATCGTTTTAAATTCACTATGATGTAATTTTCCCCCATTTAATGCTTTTCGCATGTAATAATTTAATTATTTTAAAGTTTTCTTTCTGTTTTAATATTCTCCTGTAAGTATTTTTTCAATTTAAAAGTGCTTAGAAATATTATTTATGCTTTTTAAATATGACGTAATTTTTACCATTAAGTAAATGCTTTCCGCAAATAATAATTAATATTTATGTGTAAATATGTTTTTCAATTGTAAAATGTTTGGAAATATTATTTGTGCTTTTAAAATTTGGCAACAGTAGGTAAAAAAAAAAAGTGACTTTTTTCAAAATATGAAATAAATGTATTCAGATAATGAAAATTTTTATTTTATTTTTTAAAAAGATAAAATAAAATAAACTTTTACAAAAAAAATATTAACCGACTTAAAAAAAAGCACTAAAACGTATTAAATAATTCTTTAAAATTCTCTAATGACAAAATGTTATCCATTAACCACAAATCTGATATCATGTGTCGGAATAAAAATGATAAATTTAATATGTACAGTTTAATACCCACCAAACATGGATTTTCGAGAGAATATATTTTACAAGAGATGAATATACAGACTTATGATTCAGTTTACGAATATATACATATGAAAAGCAATCAATTACTTTTTGAAGTCGGTAAATTAAAAAAATTATTGGACATTGCATACTGCAATCTAGTCCAATATGTGCCTGCAAAAGATCCAAGTAAGATGATTAAAGTACTATGCATAGTTTTTGATCCTATAAAACTATTTTGACAGACTTCAACATTAAATAGCGCTTAAAATAATTCTTCGATTTAAAAAATGTCTGCTTCAGAGGGTTTATCATGCATCTCTCTACAAAACTACCAGTTTTCATATTTTTATATGCAATGTATATATTTTTTTAATTAAGCCGGGAAAGAGCCCCGGTTGCAATAAATTCAATTGCAACAGAAACCGCGTCAGTTTTAATTAATTATTTTTTTTTTTTTAAAGAATAAAGAGATACGAAACAAGAAATATATTAAAACTTTATTTATACACTCTAGATTTCTTTTACTTTAGATGAATATATTATAAAAATAGTAATAAAAAGATTTTTTTATTATTAAAAAATTACTTTTTCAGCCTCATATTAGGTAGCTTTCAATACAAAAAAGTCCTTCCGGCCTGTACCGGGAGGAAAAGGTAGCTTTCCTATATCTTCGTTTTAAAATTTTAGCTAATGTTACACGAAAACAGCAAGTTAAACTGCAAAGAAACGTTTACAAAAGATTCGTTAATACTGAATTTGAATAAGAAATTCGCCAAATTATTGAACAATAGCCAAATTGGCTTCATTTATGAAGACTTATTTTGGTCGCCAAATTTGGCGATATTTCGCCAAATGTAACCAATTTTGGCGAGAATTTGGCGCTAACGGATATGAATATATAGTTTTATGCGTATGATTGGGAAAATTATTACAACAATGAAAGTAAATAATTTGCGACTAATCGCGTTAATGTGCTGTTTTGTTTCAAAATGCCAGCCACCCTAGAATTTCAAACTGCTCTATCTCAGCCATTTTTTAAGATAGAGGTAAACCAAAAAATGCTCTGGAATCCTTGTATCAAGGCCTAACACGTAATTAAAAAATAAATTTGAATTTTTAACTTTTTTGTATATTTATTTTAGATTTTAAGTTGTTTTACATCTTTAAATGGCCGCCATCTTGAAACAAGATGGCGGACCAAGCTGGCCAACGAACTCGGTCGAGACATTAGTGACCTTAATACACACAATTAGTTTCATCAAAATCGATTCATAATTACGGGCGTTATCGTATGACATAGGTCAGATATATATACTTAAAGTTTTATATATATATATATATATATATATATATATATATGGATATATCTATAGATATAAATCAACATTTGGACGGAGGGTGGTTTTGGGGTCTGGGGGTCATGATCGGTGAAAATGTATCGAAATTTTCCGGAACTGCTTTCCTCCGAACGGCTGCAATAGGTAGCTTTATACTTTTAGGTAGCTTTCAATACAAAAAAGTATAAAGCTACCTATTGCAGCCGTTCGGAGGAAAGCAGTTCCGGAAAATTTCGATATATTTTCACCGATCATGACCCCCAGACCCCAAAACCACCCTCCGTCCAAATGTTGATTTATATATATAGATATATCCATATATATATATATATATATATATATATATATATCTGACCTATGTCATACGATAACGCCCGTAATTATGAATCGATTTTGATGGAACTAATTGTGTGTATTAAGGTCACTAATGTCTCGACCGAGTTCGTTGGCCAGCTTGGTCCGCCATCTTGTTTCAAGATGGCGGCCATTTAAAGATGTAAAATAACTTAAAATCTAAAATAAATATACAAAAAATTTAAAAATTCAAATTTATTTTTTAATTACGTGTTAGGCCTTGATACAAGGATTCCAGAGCTTTTTTTGGTTTACCTCTATCTTAAAAAATGGCTGAGATAGAGCAGTTTGAAATTCTAGGGTGGCTGACATTTTGAAACAAAACAGCACATTAACGCGATTACTCGCAAATTATTTTCTTTCATTGTTGTAATAATTTTCCCAATCATACGCATAAAACTATATATTCATATCCGTTAACGCCAAAATTGGCGACATTGGCGACAAAATTGGCAAAATTGGGCGACATTTGGCGAAATATCGCCAAATTTGGCGATCAAAATAAGTCTTCATAAATGAAGCCAATTTGGCTATTGCTCAATAATTTGGCGAATTTCTTATTCAAATTCAGTATTAACGAATCTTTTGTAAACGTTTCTTTGCATTTTAGCTTGCTGTTTTCGTGTAACATTAGCTAAAATTTTAAAACGAAGATATAGGAAAGCTACATTTTCCTCCCGGTACAGGCCGGAAGGACTTTTTTGTATTGAAAGTTACCTAAAAAGTATAAAGCTACCTATTGCAGCCGTTCGGAGGAAAGCAGTTCCGGAAAATTTCGATATATTTTCACCGATCATGACCCCCAGACCCCAAAACCACCCTCCGTTCAAATGTTGATTTATATATATAGATATATATATCTGACCTATGTCATACGATAACGCCCGTATTTATGAATCGATTTTGATGAAACTAATTGTGTGTATTAAGGTCACTAATGTCTCGACCGAGTTCGTTGGCCAGCTTGGTCCGCCATCTTGTTTCAAGATGGCGGCCATTTAAAGATTTAAATTAACTTAAAATCTAAAATAAATATACAAAAAATTTTAAAATTCAAATTTATTTTTTAATTACGTGTTAGGCCTTGGTACAAGGATTCCAGAGCATTTTTTGGTTTACCTCTATCTTAAAAAATGGCTGAGATAGAGCAGTTTGAAATTCTAGGGTGGCTGACATTTTGAAACAAAACAGCACATTAACGTGATTACTCGCAAATTATTTTCTTTCATTGTTGTAATAATTTTCCCAATCATACGCATAAAACTATATATTCATATCCGTTAGCGCCAAAATTGGCGACATTGGAGACAAAATTGGCAAAGTTTGTGACATTTGGCGAAATATCGCCAAATTTGGCGACCAAAATAAGTCTTTATAAATAAAGCCAATTTGGCTATTGCTCAATAATTTGGCGAAATTCTTATTCAAATTCAGTATTAAGGAATCTTTTGTAAACGTTTCTTTGCATTTTAACTTGCTGTTTTCGTGTAACATTAGCTAAAATTTTAAAACGAAGATATAGGAAAGCTACCTTTTCCTCCCGGTACAGGCCGGAAGGACTTTTTTGTATTGAAAGCTACCTAAAAGTATAAAGCTACCTATTGCAGCCGTTCGGAGGAAAGCAGTTCCGGAAAATTTCGATATATTTTCACCGATCATGACCCCCAGACCCCAAAACCACCCTCCGTTCAAATGTTGATTTATATATATATATATATATATATATATACAGCGGAACCCCGATTTTACGTAACCCGTTTCGTACGTTATCCCGCTTCCTACGTTATTTTTTGTCGGTCTCAGAAAATTCCTATTCCGATAATGTCAAAAGTACCTCGATTTTACGTTATTTACTCTTAGCGTTTCCCGCTTGGTACGTCATTTTAGGCGAAGTACCTCAGGAAATTTTATCTTTTTTCACAAGAACAAAAATGCTTTCCACTTGGTCAACTGGTTGTTTGTCACCAAAAACAGTTCAAAGTAACGAAGAACTATTATTCATATATCAGCACTAGACCAAACCTGCGTCACGTGATATCGGGGGGGGGGGGGATGTGATTTCTTTTTACGTCGTACATTCATTTCAACCCGCAGTGGAGTAGCTTTTTTTTTTTCTATCTCTTAGTGATTGCCAGTCAAAAGTAGGATGTCTAAAAGAAAATGTTTCTCTGTAGCCGAAAAGGCAGAAATTATCGAAAAATCCAAAGTTTCCAACGGAACTAAAGTGGATCTCGTAAAATCGTTCGGTATTGCTTATTCTACGTTACAAACCATCCTAAAACAAGAGGTCACTGTGGAATTAAAATCTGAAAAACTGGGAAATTTGCCAAAGAAAAGAAAAACATTGAAAACCTCTCCTTTTGAGGAACTGGAAAATATTTTGTACGAATGGTTTAAACGAGCCCGTGCTGCCAAGATTCCAATCAATGGCTCACTTTTGTAAGAAAAGGCTCTTGAAATTTCTTCTCGACTTGAAATGCAGAATTTCATGGCATCCAACGGTTGGATCGACCTATTCAAGAAGAGGTATAATTTGTCTTACAAGTTTATTTGTGGTGAGGCAGATGGAGTAAATACTGCGGTCGTTGAGGAATGGATGGACAAAAACTTTGCCTTCTCTTGTGTGTAATTACTCAAAAAAGACATCTTTAACGCAGATGAGACCGGATTGTTTTTTTTAATCTCTTCCCTTATAGAACATACACCGTGAAAGGAGAAACGTGGTACAGTCGGAAGTTATCAAAAGTGCGATTAACAGTTTTGTTATTACGGAATTGAGAAGCTAACACCCTTTGTGATTGGTAAATCCAAGAAACCCCGATGCTTCAAAAATATTAAGAGTTTGCCTACAGATTACAATGCCAACCACAATGCTTGGATGACCCTAAATCTTTTTGAAAATTTTGTAAGAAAATTGAATATAAAAATGAGCTTACAAAAATAATTTTATTCGTAGACCAGTGCACTCATGTTAATCTGAATTTAAAGAATGTGCGTATAGAATTTTTTTCACCCAACTGTACCAGTTTACTTCAGCCATGTGTCTTGCAAATAAACAGATCCTCCAAAATGCATTATAGAAAGCAACTGGTAAGAAAAGGCCATTTTTCACTTGATTCAGTTGAGCTTCAAGATGCTTAGAAAACAAAGCTAAATGTGCTGGATGCATTTCATTTCATCTCATCGGCAGGCCCGGACTGGCCAGGTCGGCTGGTCGGCGATTGCCGAGGGCCCCCGGCCCAAGGGGGCCCCGAAGGGATTCCAAAAATTGATATACAACTTCGTAATTAGTTACACCAGAGTAATTTGACTATTTCTCAGTAGTCTTACGCGTTTACAATCAATTTTAAAGGGTTCATAATCAATTTTTAATTTAATTAAATCAATTTTATTAGGGCAGTTTTTTACGAAGTTCGTATGAATTCGAGGCCCCGATGTAGTTAGTCCCCGCTAGCGGTCGCAAGCTAGTTAGTGACTACTATAATAGTGCAGTCTTAAACTTAGCACATCCAGCATGATTTCATATATACTAGTTTCACTGTCCCTAAACGCTGTTTTTTAAATCAGCGTTGCGACTGGCGATTGTTGAGGTTAGCGAGTAGTAACCTTGTCATATATTTCTGCCCGGCCCCCTCTCTATCGCTTTCTCTTCACCGTCTTTATCATCACAGCCCCCAGCCCCTAACAGCTGACTGCTATTGATTGATCCAAAACTATAACTATTAAAGGAAACACTCAAGAACTGCCAATTACAACTACTTTTCTGTAACAAGAAATTTTTTTTTTACATAGAACGTGTAAGTCTACTTTAACTAGCCTTTTAATATGTTGTGTTTTTACTGTCTATAAATGAAAAAACGGTTGCTAAAAGCCCATTTTGTTCGAGCTACTAATTTGGATTGATATTTTTCCATTTGCCTTCTTTATTTATGTAGGCTACTTATGATTTTTTTCAACGATTTACGAATTTTTTAGTATTACAAATCTTTTTATGTTATATTTCAAATCTCCTGCAGGTGGCCCTGAAATCTATACTATTATATAAAGAGGAAACGGTGACTGACTGACTGGGTGACTCATCAACGCCCAGCCGAAACTACTAAAGTCAGGGTCACGCAATTTGGACTGTAGATTGCTGTTATGGCCTAGGCAAGCAATAAGAAGGGATTTTTGAAAATTCCCCTCCGAAGGGGGTTAAAAGGGGGTTCGAATGTTTTAGGTCATTTTGCCATATCTCAGCAGCAGTTATAGGTAGGAGCTTGAAATTCCAGAAAACAAATCTACTAAAAAAATGATTACACCTATTTCAGCGATTTTAGAAATTCCCCCCAGAAGGGGGTTAAAGGGGGGTGGTCGAATGTTTTAGGTCATTTCGCCATATCTCAGCAGCAGTTAGGTAGGAGCTTGAAATTCCAGAAAACAAATCTACTAAAAAAATTATTAAACACCTATTTCAGCGATTTTAGAAATTCCCCCAGAAGGGGGTTAAAGGGGGGTGGTCGAATGTTTTAGGTCATTTCGCCATACTTCAGCAGCAGTTATAGGTAGGAACGCAAAAATCAGGAAAACAAATCTACTAAAAAAATGATTAAACACCTATTTCAGCGATTTTAGAAATTCCCCCCAGAAGGGGTTAAAGGGGGGTCGAATGTTTTAGGTCATTTTCCCGTATCTCAACAGCAATTTTAGTTAAGAACACAAAAATCAGGAAAACAAATCTACTAAAAACATGATTAAACATGCATTTCGGGGATTTTAGAATTTCTCCTCCCGGAGGGGGTTAAAGGGTGGTGGTCGAATGTTTTACGTCATTTCGCCATATCTCAGCAGCAGTTATAGGTAGGAGCGCGAAAATCAGGAAATTAAATCTACTAAAAAAATGATTAAACACGTATTTCAACGATTTTAGAAATTCCCCCCTGAAGGTGGTTAAAGGGGGTGTCAAATGTTTTAGGTCATTTCGCCATATCTCAGCAGCAGTTTTATGTAGGAGCACGAAATTAAGGAAATCAAATCTACTAAAAAAGGGTTAAATACGTATTTCAACGAATTTAGAAATTTCCTCTAAAAGGGGGGGGGGGTCGAATGTTTTAGATCATTTCGTCATATCTTTGCAGCAGTTTTAGATAGGAGCGCGACAATCAGGAAAACAAATCTATTAAAAAATGAATAAAACACATATTTCAGCAATTTTGGAAATTCCCCCCAGAAGGTGGTTAAATGGGGGGAGGGTTGAATTTTTTAGGTCATTTCGCTATATCTCAGCTTTTATGTAGGAGGGCGAAATTATTTAAAACAAATCTACTAAAAAATTGGTTAAACACGTATTTCGGCGATTTTGGAAACTCCCCCCCAGAAGGTGGCTAAAGGGGTATTCAAAAGTTTCGGGTCATTTCGCCATATCTCAGCAGCGGATTTAGGTAGGAGCGTGAAATTCAGGAAAACACATCTACTAAAAAATGGATAAACACGCATTTCAGTGACTTTAGAAATTCCCCCCGCAGGGATTTAAAGGGGGTGGTTTCGAAAATTTTAGGACATTTCGCCATATCTCAGCAGCTGTTTTATGTAGGTGCGCGAAATTCAGGAAAACAAATCTACTGAACAAATGATTAAACGCGTATTTCAGTGACTTTAGAAGTCCCCCCCCCCTCCTCGAAGGTGGTTAAAGGGGGATTCGAAAGTTTTAGGTCATTTCGCCATATCTCAGCAACAGTTTTAGGTTGGAGCGCGAAATTCAGGAAAACGAATGTAATAAAAAAATTGCATTGTCTACCCGTGCAAAGCCGGGACGGGCCGCTAGTAAATAATAAAGGTGAATAATTCCAGTTATTTACCTCATTGTGATTCGCTGAACAGTTTGTTTACCTTCCCTCAATGTACTGTAATTCGCTCAACGTAACTGAAATAAATATTTATAACATCTGCCACCAGGTAGCGTATTAGATCGCTGGTATCGCGAATAGTAAAGGAAGAAAATTAAAAATAAATAAAATCTCATTGCTTCTGAGGGCCAAATTGGTCGATAAGTGAGATTGTAAACCAGAATTGAAATTCGAATAGCATACAGACATTTTACTATATTACTTTTAAAAATTTGTTACAACTTATCGTACAATCGATTACATTTATTTTTAGAAACTGAAGATCGAAATTCACTTCTTTCAATTAAGCCCTTCCTGGCACTTTGTCTTGTCGATATGAGAGCAAAGAAACTACGCCTACATGCAATCAGCCACTTTTAAATTGTACATCAGTAACATCGACGTCTCTTGGCAGTGATTCTTGAAGAATACAGATCTGACACAGAAAATGATCATAAAGCAAACCACCAGGAGACGCCTGATGCTGCTCAGAATGCTTCTACGCAACACTTTGTATGTTTCATCTGCCCCAACGAAAATGAAAAAGTTTGAATTAAAAAAGCTTTTATGGAGAAGCACTCTATTCAAGTTAATGAAAAGAAAAGAGCTAAATTGCCATTTTATTCTTCAAAACTTTAATAGCGACATTTATCGGATGGTGATAAAATTCACAGAAAATGGTTATATTCGATTTGGCTCAACAGGGTGTACTGCTCCAGCTGTATGGCTTTTGGGGGTAAGAACATAGAGATTCTAAATTTATTACCGGACAAGGCTTTTCTCCTAAGTATATTTATAAATATGTTGAAATTCATGACGACTCCCGTATCATCATCTCGCAGCGAATCAGCTTTTCAAAGCCAATAAAGGTCGTGATATTTCAACTCTTCTTACTAGTAACCAAACCAAAAAGCGAGAAAGAGAAGTTCCATCAGATGATTGGTTTTTCAACGTTAAATTGATATAGTTTTGTTTATTGGAAAACAAGGCACTGCGTACACAGAGGATAAAGTAGAAAGGCTTATACGCTTGGCTCTACAGATAATCATGGTAATTTTTTTGAACTGGTCATGTTGGTTGCAAATTATGTGATTTTACAAAATCATGTCAGAAAGTGCATTGAAGAGAGCAAAAAGCACAGACTAAAAATAATGAGCAAAAGAAAAGTCACAGGAAAATTAACTAAAACACAGACTGGACGAGGTTCTTTGTTGACATTTTTGTTTACAAGCTACTTAAAGTAATTTGTTCGATGGGTCGTAATCATTGACTAGTAATATAAATGGACAGCGGACTCCTTTTTTTTCTTCCGACAGACTTGAAGAAAATATCTTTCAACTTTCATCGCCAAAAAAAAGGCGAAAGGGTGCCGCTTTCTGGCGGTAATCCCTTTGTTGGCAACTTTCTGTTTCCGTTCTCGTAATAAAAGAAACAGGTCGTAATAAAAGAAACCTGTTTGGCATAATATTCCCCCACCACACCTGCTGGTGGGGAAGGACATATTTTCTTCAAGAAAGGGTTGCTGGTCCGCTGTCTATTTATATTTCTAGTCAATGGTCGTAATATTGCTTTGAAAGAGCTTCATGATAACATAATATTCAGCGTGGCGTGATAGTAAATAGTATTCAAGATCTAGCTGTTATGGACCAGTTAGCAATTTGCGTCTGCTATGTCGTTCAAAAAAAGATAGATGAGAGACTTTTAAAAATAACAGTAGTCGATGATTCACGTGGACTGGCTTTGTACAAGTCTATAAAATCAGAATTGGCCAAGTGTGGCGTTGCAACATCGAATATTATTGCTTGTTCATTTGATGGAGCTAACAATATGAAAGGCTGTTATAACGGTCTACAAGTTCAGTTCAAAAAGGAAAACGAATATCTTATTTATAATAACTGTATAAATCACGTTCTGAACTTTGTAGTAGCTGATTCAACAGTAACGTTGCTCCAAGCAGAAAATTTCTTAGGATTGGTGGAAGAATCTGCTGTTTTTCCAAGTTCGTCTTACAAAATAATGGTCGTATGGGAGAGGGAAACAAAAATAAAACATACTGCATATGAAAAACTGTACAAGAGAAAGAAAATGGAACCACAAGGTGATGCAGCAAACATAAAACTCTTTCTTCGATTATCGATGAGGGATTTTAAGAAGTGGGGAATGTGTAAACACAGGGAAACTATTCAATTTTATTACAGTTTTAAAAGAAATGTCAAATGGAAGTTTTCACTGCAAATCTCAATTCATGGCAAGAAATGTGATTAGTCAATGGATCAAATTTGAAATCCTATTTATGTCTATTGTTTTTCTAGATTTGTTTCTTGTTACATTTCCTATTTACAAATATTTACAAAGTAAAACCATTGACTATTCTACAGCCTGAAACTTAGTAGAGAAGCTGCTTCAACAAGTAAGGGATAAAAGTGATAAACACTTTCAGGATCTGTATTCAAAAACAAAATATTATGCAAGTACAGGTAATACCAAATTAGAAGATAACAGTATTGATGTAGAATTAGAATTAGATTTCAAGGGAAAATGAACTTCAAAGTAAAAGATAATGCCTGGTGCAAAATCAATAGACAAAGCTCCTGGAATCTCAACTGCTCAATACAATAAATTGGTCTTTTTCAGTGTTTTAGATTGTGCTGGACAAGTATCGAAGAAAAATTTAGTCCAAACAATTAAATCGTAGAAGATTGTTCCTGGTTAGACCCAAAGAAATTTAATGAAATCGTAATGATTGATAGTTTTCCTCCGGGAGTCCTATGTAGCATCTCTAAACTGTGTAAAGATGAAAGAAGTCGGTTATTGATAACGCTGAAACAGTTTGCAGATCAGTATGAAGGTTTTACAATGGCAGAAAAAACTAACAGTGAAAAAAAACAAGACAATCTGAATGGAGCTGAAAAATTTGCAAATATGACGATGTAGAGTCTGAATTTGAAGAAGACGAAAATCTTATGGTTACTGACAGGAAATATTTTTTTCGGTGTTTATCACGCGCCTTTTCTGTTGTTTTGAACTCTCACAATCTGGAATGTTTACCAACCTGTAATGTTGCTTTCAATATCGTACTAACCATACCTTGTACTGGACACAAGTCACCTGTGAAAAGGGATTTTCTAAACTTATAATAGTTAAGAAGCGACTTAGATCTACTTTAAGCCAAGACCTTATGTTTAATCTTCTTTTCATGAATGTAGAAAGATACTTATTTAATAACTTGGATAAAGATGTTATTATAGATGAAGTAGTAGCAAGGACCAGCGAAGAACTGACCAAAAAGCTTTTAGGTTAATAAACAGCCGTTCACTACACATAACCTTTTTTAGTTCGTTGTATCTGTACCAAGGTATTGTAGAGCCATTTTTCTTTTATTATAAAATCCATTTTACAAATTGTAACAATAAAATCAAAATTAAAGAGGACATTGTTTTTTTTTTTCAATAGGTTTTTTATTACCGCTGTGCCTCTTTTAGGTAGCTTTCAATACAAAAAAGTATAAAGCTACCTATTGCAGCCGTTCGGAGGAAAGCAATTCCGGAAAATTTTGATATATTTTCACCGATCATGACCCCCAGACCCCAAAACCACCCTCCGTTCAAATGTTGATTTATATATATATATATATATATATATATATCTCCATATATATATATATATATCTGACATATGTCATACGATAACGCCCGTATTTATAAATCGATTTTGATGAAACTGATTGTGTGTATTAAGGTCACTAATGTCTCGACCGAGTTCGTTGGCCAGCTTGGTCCGCCATTTTGTTTCAAGATGGCGGCCATTTCAAAATTTAAAACTAAAATAAATATACAAAAAAGTTAAAAATTCAAATTTATTTTTTAATTACGTGTTAGGCCTTGATACAAGGATTCCAGAGCTTTTTTTGGTTTACCTCTATCTTAAAAAATGGCTGAGATAGAGCAGTTTGAAATTCTAGGGTGGCTGACATTTTGAAACAAAACAGCACATTAACGCGATTACTCGCAAATTATTTTCTTTCATTGTTGTAATAATTTTCCCAATCATACCCATAAAACTCTATATTCATATCCGTTAGCTCCAAAAGTGGCGACATTGGCGACAAAATTGGCAAAATTGGCGACATTTGGCGAAATATCGCCAAATTTGGCGACCAAAAGAAGTCTTCATAAATGAAGCCAATTTGGCTATTGCTCAATAATTTGGCGAATTTCTTATTCAAATTCAGTATTAACAAATCTTTTGTAAACGTTTCTTTGCATTTTAACTTGCTGTTTTCGTGTTACATTAGCTAAAATTTTAAAACGAAGATGTAGGAAAGCTACCTTTTCCTCCCGGTACAGGCCGGAAGGACTTTTTAATAGTTACGTAGGTATTACAGTAGGATTTAGATTATTATGGCTTCAACACTGTGATTTGGTTGCCTAAAACTAAAAAATATTTTTCACTCTCATATTTAAGTAATAAACCACTCGTAATTAATTAGTATACTTAATTTTTTAGCATGGAACTAATTTAGGTACGGTATATAAAAGTAATATAAATATTTATTGTGAAAGTAAGGGAACTACATCAAAAAAGCTTATTTTTTTACTCAACTATTTTCCAAGTAACAAAACAACTAAATGTGGTTTTTAGGCATGTAAGCCAAATTTTCAAAAAATAAATGTTCTAATATGCTATTCCTTCTAAATTATCCGGTAAGGGGCCCCTTTTCATTCTCTAGCCGAGGGCCCCCAAAGGAGCCAGTCCGGGCCTGCTCATCGGCATGGAATGGTATAGATGAAAAATGCATGTCAAATGCTTTTTTGAAGGGAGAATTTTCAAAATCCGAAATTAACAGTGAAGCGCCGCCGGAAGAGCTCTCTATGGAAGACTACACAGAAGAGGATGAATTTATACTTGCAGACATCAATGTTGGGGAGTACATTGATGGCGATAAGGATGTTATTGCTACCACAGACATTCAGACTATTTCCGATTTGATTTCGCAATATTGAAGAGGGGATTATATTGATGAAGATCCAGAAAACATCGTGCCCTCATCGGCAGAGGCCATTGCGAGTTCAAAAATTTTAAAGAAATTTTAACTGGATATGAAAATTAAGGGGAAAAAATTGCAAAAACTTGCAAATATTGAAAATAGAGTATATGTGAAATTACACTTAAAAAGAAAACGCAATAAAGAATAACAGACTTTTTAAAATACTAATATGGTATTGGTAAGTTTATTTTTGTATAATTTGTTTTCTTGAAGTGTTTTTCTCTATTTGACCCCGATTTTACGTTTTCCCGTTTCGTACGTTTTTTTCTGCTGGTCCCGTGAAAAACGTAAAATCGGGGTTCCACTGTATATATATATATATATATATATATATATATATATCTCCATATATATATATATATATATATATCTGACCTATGTCATACGATAACGCTCGTATTTATAAATCAATTTTGATGAAACTAATTGTGTGTATTAAGCTCACCCATGTCTCGACCGAGTTCGTTGGCCAGCTTGGTCCGCCATTTTGTTTCAAGATGGCGGCCATTTAAAAATTTAAAACTAAAATAAATATACAAAAAAGTTAAAAATTCAAATTTATTTTTTAATTATTTTTTAGGCCTTGATACGAGGATTCCAGAGCATTTTTTGGTTTACCTCTATCTTAAAAAATGGCTGAGATAGAGCAGTTTGAAATTCTAGGGTGGCTGACATTTTGAAACAAGACAGCACATTACAAAAATTTTCATTGTTGAAATAATTTTTCCAATCATACGTATAAAACTATATATTCATATCCGTTAGCGCCAAATTCTCGCCAAACTTGGCGACATTTGGCGAATTATCGCCAAATTTGGCGACCAAAATAAGTCTTTATAAATGAAGCCAATTTGGCTATTGCTCAATAATTTGGCGAATTTCTTATTCAAATTCAGTATTAACGAATCTTTTGTAAACGTTTTCTTTGCATTTTAACTTGCTGTTTTCGCGTAACAGTAGCTAAAATTTTAAAACGAAGATATACGACAGCTACCTTTTCCTCCCGGTACAGGCCGGAAGGACTTTTTTTTTCAGTAGCTTTCTTCATTAAATTAACGTTATGGCTTATAGCATATATCATTCAATTATGAGATATGTTAAACATTCAATTATGATATTTACAGTATTATGAGTTTTCGTCATTTTCTGGCACTAAAAACGTCGGAAAATGCTGAAGACATTCAATTCAACACACCATAACTCGTTTTTGGTTGTACAAAAAAGATTTTTTTCTTTCCCTTGTTGGTGGAAACATGCGAAAATTTTTTCCGAATATAATTTATAGGATAGGATCGTACCAACTTTTTAGTTTTGTGACATATACAAAAAAAAAAAAAAAAAAAAAAACTGTAATGACGTAGTCCGTTTTTAACATAATAGAAAGCAAGATTTGAAACTTTTTTGGCAATTGAAGGCATTAAGTCTAAAAATCCCTAACGGCACGGCCTACAGGCACAGGTAGATTTCGAAGACGCAGACTGTGGAGCGCCTTTTTATTGGGAATTGCAGAAGAACCTTTTTGCCATGATGCGGCAGTTGGGACCGCTCACTTCAAAATATACCTGTGTCTGTAGTTGGAGCCGGAAGGGATTATTTATTTATTTATTATTTTGTTTTTATTTATTTATTTATTTATTTTTCTTTGCTTTAAGAGTTGGTCTTATAAAAAACTTGTCAATATAAAAGTTGCAGATAATATTAAGAAGATTTATAATAAATTTAAGCAGATTTGATATCTTGTGAATTGACAATGTTATGAATTTTTTTCTTCTAAAACCACTATCCCCCCCCCCCCCCCCTTGAGGCCATTTTTAATGATATCAAAATTCTGTCATACAAAAATTTTTGGCCCTTTTTCTAGAAGTAATAATAATTTTAAACGGATTCGATACGTAAGGTAAGATAGATAAAGTTTTAAACTGGGGGTGGTTTTGAGTTCTAGGATATCTTGTGAATTGACGATGTTATGAATTTTTTTCTTCTAAAACCACTATCCCCACCCCTTCCCCCTTGAGGCCATTTTTAACGATATCAAAATTCTGTCATACAAAAATTTTTGGCCCTTTTTCTAGAAGTAATAATAATTTTAAACGGATTCGATACGTAAGGTAAGATAGATAAAGTTTTAAACTGGGGGTGGTTTTGAGTTCTAGGATATCTTGTGAATTGATGATGTTATGAATTTTTTTCTTCTAAAACCACTATCCCCACCCCTTCCCCCTTGAGACCATTTTTAATGATATCAAAATTCTGTCATACAAAAATTTTTGGCCCTTTTTCTAGAAGTAATAATAATTTTAAACGGATTCGATACGTAAGGTAAGATAGATAAAGTTTTAAACTGGGGGTGGTTTTGAGTTCTAGGATATCTTGTGAATTGATGATGTTATGAATTTTTTTCTTCTAAAACCACTATCCCCACCCCTTCCCCCTTGAGGCCATTTTTAATGATATCAAAATTCTGTCATACAAAAATTTTTGGCCCTTTTTCTAGAAGTAATAATAATTGTAAACGGATTCGATACGTAAGGTAAGATAGATAAAGTTTTAAACTGGGGGTGGTTTTGAGTTCTAGGATATCTTGTGAATTGATGATGTTATGAATTTTTTTCTTCTAAAACCACTATCCCCACCCCTTCCCCCTTGAGGCCATTTTTAATGATATCAAAATTCTGTCATACAAAAATTTTTGGCCCTTTTTCTAGAAGTAATAATAATTTTAAACGGATTCGATACGTAAGGTAAGATAGATAAAGTTTTAAACTGGGGGTGGTTTTGAGTTCTAGGATATCTTGTGAATTGACGATGTTATGAATTTTTTTCTTCTAAAACCACTATTCCCACCCCTTCCCCCTTGAGGCCATTTTTAATGATATCAAAATTCTGTCATACAAAAATTTTTGGCCCTTTTTCTAGAAGTAATAATAATTTTAAACGGATTCGATACGTAAGGTAGATAGATAAAGTTTTGAACTGGGGGTGGTTTTGAGTTCTAGGAGTCGTGATCGGCGTAGATCTGCAAAAATTGTTCAGAAATTCCAACATGTAATATAGGTAGTATTTCTTATGAAATCTACCTAAAACTAACATTTTAGGACATAACTTTGGTCTGCCATTAAAGAGGGGTGGGTCCTCTCCTCTCACTCTTTTGTGCCTATAAAAGAACATTGAATGTTAGATGCCCAATTTTCAACCATGGAAAATGCTATCGTGCTCTTCGAAAGCATACATCAATTTCAGAAAGCACATTTCAAATGATTACAGTCCTGCAATCGAGTTCTCTTTATGTTCCCCTGTATGTAAATGAACAATAAATGCTACGCACACAACTTTTTTTTTTTTTTATTAGAAACATGTTGTAGTGCTTATATGCTTATCAACAGCAAATATCAACTTTATAGTGTAACAACATTAAAATGTACTTGAAACAGTTATTGTCATAGATGCATATACTATAATGTATCAAAAATATTGTAAATACTAAACATAAACGCTACACATTTCATTTTCAATATGGAACCTGCTGTAATGGATCTTTATAATATGCTAGGATGCTCTGCCCGCTACAAGCTACGCATGCCAACTCCCCATCCAGATCCCGCAGCCTCTAAAAACACGTTAATTTTTCTCTGTTTTAAAACGATTACTCAATTACGGAAGATTAAATAATATCACGACCAGTGGCGATCTTCTGTAATCGGGTTGCCATTTCATTTCTCTTTGACTGAGGTACTTTTTCGGTTACCACGGCCGATTGCAACAGCTGACGACTGTTTTCGTGATTGATTAAGTAAGATCAATTACACATTTGAAAATCAGCTTGTATAAAATAGTAAAGTAAAAAATGTCGGTGCCTCTCGGAATTTGAAAAAAACAGGAAGAAAATTTTTGTTTTAGACACCATAAGAAAATCGTTTTGAATGTGACATAATTTTCATCATTAAATGCTTTTTTCACGTAATAATTTAATTATTTTAAAGTTTTCTTTCTTTTTTAATGTTCACGTGTAAATTGGAAATGTTATAAGGCCTTTTTAAAATATGGCAACACTGGGTAAAAAAACGGCTATTTCAAAATATGAATTAAATTTATTTTGGTAATGAAATTTTGGATTAAAAAAAATGATTGAACACTGCACGCCACAATCTAGTCACGTATATGCCTGCAAAAGATTGTTAAATTCATATGCATAGTTTTTTCATCTTATAAAACTTGTATAACTGAATTATCTTCACTGATTTTCAACATTAAATAGCTTTTAAAATAATTCTTTGATTTAAAAACTGCCTGCGTCATTGTGTTTATCGTACATTTCTCTGTCATGTTTTTATATTAAGTAGTTTTTTGCATTTTAAACCGAGAAAGTGAAAAGGTCACAATAAATCCAATTACAGCAGCAGCATTAGTTACTTTAAAAAATAAATAAAGAAAGATCAATTTTGTGGCAATCGAAGTACGCTAAAGTTAGAGTGCGACTAGACGGACAATTGAATCGAAATCACAAAAGTTTTCAACAATATTGGAAAGTGTTAAAAATCATATATATTATTTCTGATCTCAACATTCATTTTTCTATGCACATACCAATTGCACAACGATGAATGAGGTATCATTCGAAAGGTATTTGAACAGGCTTTAGACACAGCGCACTAACATTTCGTTAAAACAAGTTTGACAAGAAATAATTAAAAAGTAATGAAAAAACTTATTAGCAAACGTATCTATAATGTATTAGCAAACGCATAGTTATAAAGCTATTAACGAATAAATTGTGTGCAGAGTTTTTTAGATACACTTTGAATTTAAAATTTTCTCTTATTTCTTATTTAATTTTTGCGATAAATTTATAACATTTAGCATATTTTATCATTTGCTGTTGTCTTAGTTCTGTGAGTTATATCTGTATCATGATTTAATAATTTTAAGAAAAGATAAATCTAGGTCTATATAGATATCTCAAACATAGCTTTCGTGGTCGAAGTAATAAATAAATAATCAATAATTTGGCGAAATTCTTATTCAAATTCAGTATTAAGGAATCTTTTGTAAACGTTTCTTTGCATTTTAACTTGCTGTTTTCGTGTAACATTAGCTAAAATTTTAAAACGAAGATATAGGAAAGCTACCTTTTCCTCCCGGTACAGGCCGGAAGGACTTTTTTGTATTGAAAGCTACCTAAAAGTATAAAGCTACCTATTGCAGCCGTTCGGAGGAAAGCAGTTCCGGAAAATTTCGATATATTTTCACCGATCATGACCCCCAGACCCCAAAACCACCCTCCGTTCAAATGTTGATTTATATATATATATATATATATATATATATCTCCATATATATATATATATATATATATCTGACCTATGTCATACGATAACGCTCGTATTTATAAATCAATTTTAATGAAACTAATTGTGTGTATTAAGCTCACCCATGTCTCGACCGAGTTCGTTGGCCAGCTTGGTCCGCCATTTTGTTTCAAGATGGCGGCCATTTAAAAATTTAAAACTAAAATAAATATACAAAAAAGTTAAAAATTCAAATTTATTTTTTAATTATTTTTTAGGCCTTGATACGAGGATTCCAGAGCATTTTTTGGTTTACCTCTATCTTAAAAAATGGCTGAGATAGAGCAGTTTGAAATTCTAGGGTGGCTGACATTTTGAAACAAGACAGCACATTACAAAAATTTTCATTGTTGAAATAATTTTTCCAATCATACGTATAAAACTATATATTCATATCCGTTAGCGCCAAATTCTCGCCAAACTTGGCGACATTTGGCGAATTATCGCCAAATTTGGCGACCAAAATAAGTCTTTATAAATGAAGCCAATTTGGCTATTGCTCAATAATTTGGCGAATTTCTTATTCAAATTCAGTATTAACGAATCTTTTGTAAACGTTTTCTTTGCATTTTAACTTGCTGTTTTCGCGTAACAGTAGCTAAAATTTTAAAACGAAGATATACGACAGCTACCTTTTCCTCCCGGTACAGGCCGGAAGGACTTTTTTTTTCAGTAGCTTTCTTCATTAAATTAACGTTATGGTTTATAGCATATATCATTCAATTATGAGATATGTTAAACATTCAATTATGATATTTACAGTATTATCAGTTTTCGTCATTTTCTGGCACTAAAAACGTCGGAAAATGCTGAAGACATTCAATTCAACACACCATAACTCGTTTTTGGTTGTACAAAAAAGATTTTTTTCTTTCCCTTGTTGGTGGAAACATGCGAAAATTTTTTCCGAATATAATTTATAGGATAGAATCGTATACCAACTTTTTAGTTTTGTGACATATACAAAAAAAAAAAAAAAAAAAAAAAAAAAAAAAAAAAAAAACTGTAATGACGTAGTCCGTTTTTAACATAATAGAAAGCAAGATTTGAAACTTTTTTGGCAATTGAAGGCATTAAGTCTAAAAATCCCTAACGGCTCGGCCTACAGGCACAGGTAGATTTCGAAGACGCAGACTGTGGAGCGCCTTTTTATTGGGAATTGCAGAAGAACCTTTTTGCCATGATGCGGCAGTTGGGACCGCTCACTTCAAAATATACCTGTGTCTGTAGTTGGAGCCGGAAGGGATTATTTATTTATTTATTATTTTGTTTTTATTTATTTATTTATTTATTTTTCTTTGCTTTAAGAGTTGGTCTTATAAAAAACTTGTCAATATAAAAGTTGCAGATAATATTAAGAAGATTTATAATAAATTTAAGCAGATTTGATATCTTGTGAATTGACAATGTTATGAATTTTTTTCTTCTAAAACCACTATCCCCCCCCCCCCCCCTTGAGGCCATTTTTAATGATATCAAAATTCTGTCATACAAAAATTTTTGGCCCTTTTTCTAGAAGTAATAATAATTTTAAACGGATTCGATACGTAAGGTAAGATAGATAAAGTTTTAAACTGGGGGTGGTTTTGAGTTCTAGGATATCTTGTGAATTGACGATGTTATGAATTTTTTTCTTCTAAAACCACTATCCCCACCCCTTCCCCCTTGAGGCCATTTTTAACGATATCAAAATTCTGTCATACAAAAATTTTTGGCCCTTTTTCTAGAAGTAATAATAATTTTAAACGGATTCGATACGTAAGGTAAGATAGATAAAGTTTTAAACTGGGGGTGGTTTTGAGTTCTAGGATATCTTGTGAATTGATGATGTTATGAATTTTTTTCTTCTAAAACCACTATCCCCACCCCTTCCCCCTTGAGGCCATTTTTAATGATATCAAAATTCTGTCATACAAAAATTTTTGGCCCTTTTTCTAGAAGTAATAATAATTTTAAACGGATTCGATACGTAAGGTAGATAGATAAAGTTTTGAACTGGGGGTGGTTTTGAGTTCTAGGAGTCGTGATCGGCGTAGATCTGCAAAAATTGTTCAGAAATTCCAACATGTAATATAGGTAGTATTTCTTATGAAATCTACCTAAAACTAACATTTTAGGACATAACTTTGGTCTGCCATTAAAGAGGGGTGGGTCCTCTCCTCTCACTCTTTTGTGCCTATAAAAGAACATTGAATGTTAGATGCCCAATTTTCAACCATGGAAAATGCTATCGTGCTCTTCGAAAGCATACATCAATTTCAGAAAGCACATTTCAAATGATTACAGTCCTGCAATCGAGTTCTCTTTATGTTCCCCTGTATGTAAATGAACAATAAATGCTACGCACACAACTTTTTTTTTTTTTTATTAGAAACATGTTGTAGTGCTTATATGCTTATCAACAGCAAATATCAACTTTATAGTGTAACAACATTAAAATGTACTTGAAACAGTTATTGTCATAGATGCATATACTATAATGTATCAAAAATATTGTAAATACTAAACATAAACGCTACACATTTCATTTTCAATATGGAACCTGCTGTAATGGATCTTTATAATATGCTAGGATGCTCTGCCCGCTACAAGCTACGCATGCCAACTCCCCATCCAGATCCCGCAGCCTCTAAAAACACGTTAATTTTTCTCTGTTTTAAAACGATTACTCAATTACGGAAGATTAAATAATATCACGACCAGTGGCGATCTTCTGTAATCGGGTTGCCATTTCATTTCTCTTTGACTGAGGTACTTTTTCGGTTACCACGGCCGATTGCAACAGCTGACGACTGTTTTCGTGATTGATTAAGTAAGATCAATTACACATTTGAAAATCAGCTTGTATAAAATAGTAAAGTAAAAAATGTCGGTGCCTCTCGGAATTTGAAAAAACCAGGAAGAAAATTTTTGTTTTAGACACCATAAGAAAATCGTTTTGAATGTGACATAATTTTCATCATTAAATGCTTTTTTCACGTAATAATTTAATTATTTTAAAGTTTTCTTTCTTTTTTAATGTTCACGTGTAAATTGGAAATGTTATAAGGCCTTTTTAAAATATGGTAACACTGGGTAAAAAAACGGCTATTTCAAAATATGAATTAAATTTATTTTGGTAATGAAATTTTGGATTAAAAAAAATGATTGAACACTGCACGCCACAATCTAGTCACGTATATGCCTGCAAAAGATTGTTAAATTCATATGCATAGTTTTTTCATCTTATAAAACTTGTATAACTGAATTATCTTCACTGATTTTCAACATTAAATAGCTTTTAAAATAATTCTTTGATTTAAAAACTGCCTGCGTCATTGTGTTTATCGTACATTTCTCTGTCATGTTTTTATATTAAGTAGTTTTTTGCATTTTAAACCGAAAAAGTGAAAAGGTCACAATAAATCCAATTACAGCAGCAGCATTAGTTACTTTAAAAAATAAATAAAGAAAGATCAATTTTGTGGCAATCGAAGTACGCTAAAGTTAGAGTGCGACTAGACGGACAATTGAATGGAAATCACAAAAGTTTTCAACAATATTGGAAAGTGTTAAAAATCATATATATTATTTCTGATCTCAACATTCATTTTTCTATGCACATACCAATTGCACAACGATGAATGAGGTATCATTCGAAAGGTATTTGAACAGGCTTTAGACACAGCGCACTAACATTTCGTTAAAACAAGTTTGACAAGAAATAATTAAAAAGTAATGAAAAAACTTATTAGCAAACGTATCTATAATGTATTAGCAAACGCATAGTTATAAAGCTATTAACGAATAAATTGTGTGCAGAGTTTTTTAGATACACTTTGAATTTAAAATTTTCTCTTATTTCTTATTTAATTTTTGCGATAAATTTATAACATTTAGCATATTTTATCATTTGCTGTTGTCTTAGTTCTGTGAGTTATATCTGTATCATGATTTAATAATTTTAAGAAAAGATAAATCTAGGTCTATATAGATATCTCAAACATAGCTTTCGTGGTCGAAGTAATAAATAAATAATCAATAATTTGGCGAAATTCTTATTCAAATTCAGTATTAAGGAATCTTTTGTAAACGTTTCTTTGCATTTTAACTTGCTGTTTTCGTGTAACATTAGCTAAAATTTTAAAACGAAGATATAAGAAAGCTACCTTTTCCTCCCGGTACAGGCCGGAAGGACTTTTTTGTATTGAAAGCTACCTAAAAGTATAAAGCTACCTATTGCAGCCGTTCGGAGGAAAGCAGTTCCGGAAAATTTCGATATATTTTCACCGATCATGACCCCCAGACCCCAAAACCACCCTCCGTTCAAATGTTGATTTATATATAGCCTGTTAGTACCCTTGCCTAGTGCATGGGGAACGAACGCGGATGGGCTTCCTCCAACCCGCTTGGCCAGCGTGGAGGAATTTGGCCACCTCCCCCCTTATTTTACCATGAATTCACAAAACAAATCACGGCCCTCAATTCCCGGCAGTCTGCATGTTCCTGATTACGGCAGCGATCAGAAAGACATGAAGACAGAGGGTGCTAAGAATCACCGGGCTCGGTTTGGCTGCCATAAGTTGATGATCTTGGCTACGTATAATGGACGATCCTTATCTTCTGAAAGTCGTTTACAGGAACTTGAAGAAGAATTAGAAAGAATCAACTGGGACATCCTAGGATTATGCGAAATAAGAAGAAAAGGTGAAGAGAAGATTGATCTTGCCAGTGGTCATGTATTGTACTACAGAGGTACAGAAGATGGAAAAACAAGTGGTGTAGGATTTCTGATTCATAAAAGGTGGAAGAATCACATCGTAGAATATGATAGTGCATCAGATAGAGTTGCAAGGTTAGTTATACAAGTGTCAAAAAGATACAAACTGCAAATTACCCAAGTTTATGCACCAACAATTAGCTATACTGATGAAGAAATTGAGGATTTCTATGAAGAAGTAGCTTCAATGCATCAAAAAGGAAAATGCTACATAAAATTAATAATGGGAGACTGGAATGCTAGAATTGGGGAAAAAAAGAAAGGTGAGTTCTCAGTAGGAATTCATGGATATGGGGTGCGTAATGAAAGAGGAAACAGATTGATTGAATTTGCAGAATGTGAACAGATGTATATCATGAATTCATTTTTCAAGAAAAAGCCACAAAGAAAATGGACATGGCGTAGTGCAAATGGCTCAACAAGTGAAATCGACTACATCTTGACAAACAAAAAGCATCTTATTCAGGATTGCAGCGTTCTCAATAACTTCAATACAGGAAGCGATCACAGGTTAGTTAGATGCAAACTGCTTTTAAATACTAAAGTGGAAAGAATGAAGCTTTTGCAATGCTCAAAGAAATCAGTCAATATTATAAATCTCCAGAAACATAAAGAAGAATTTAATTTAGAACTTAAAAATCGTTTTCAAGTACTTCAATCAATCTTAGAAGAAGAACAAGATGTTACAGTAGTGAACAAGAAAATAACAAATACTCTACAAGAAATTGCAAGGACGATAGCTGGTGAAGCACAAGTAAAGCAAACAAAGAAAATAACAGAAGAAACAAGAAGACTGATGAAGAAACGCAGAGAATTTAAAATGAAGAAAAACTATCCTAAATCAAGAGTTGAATATGCAGAATTATGTAAAACGGTAAGAAAATGTGTTACAGAAGATATCAGAAAATTTAACTGTGATCTTGTCAAAAAAGTTCTAGAAGATAACAAAAGTTTAAAATCAGCTAAGCGCAAACTGTGTGTTGGAAGAAAAGGTATTTTTGCACTGAAGACAGCAGATGGAACAATCACCAAAATCAATAATGAAATAGTACACATTGTCGAAAAATTCTATAACGATCTATATAAATGTGAAGATCAAAGGGAAATCAACCTACGTGATCCACTAGTAAACATAACAGAAACTGAAGAGATAATCCCAGTGATGACAGATGAAGTTGTACAAGCCATTAGAGGCATGAAAAAAGGTAAATGCCCTGGCGAAGATGGAATTACAATTGATCTTATCAAAGAAGCAGGAGAAGAATTTGCAAAAATGCTAGCCTTACTGTTTTCCAAATGTCTCGAGAAATCAGATGTACCAGAAGATTGGAATAATGCTGTGATGGTGTTACTTTATAAGAAAGGAGAAAAGGAAAACATTAAAAACTACCGTCCAATCAGCTTACTGTCAGTGATTTATAAAATTTTCACCAAAGTTTTAACGACAAGACTTGAATCAGCTCTGGACTCAGCTCAACCTAGAGAACAAGCAGGATTTCGAAGTGGATTTAGCACAATGGATCATATTCAAACAGTAAGGGAAGTTATAGGAAAACATAAAGAATATAATTTACCTCTCTGTCTTGCCTTTATTGATTATGAAAAAGCATTTGATTCGGTCTACACATCTGCAGTAATTACTTCTCTGGAGAACATTGGTATAGACAAACCTTATATCAATATCATAAAGAAGATCTACAAGAAAGCAACAGCCACCATCCGTTTGGACAAAGGAAAAGCGAAGATCAAGCTTGAAAGAGGAGTAAGACAAGGAGACACCATTTCGCCTAAGCTTTTTACTGCTGTCTTAGAGAGTATTTTCAAGAAGCTGGATTGGGAAAACAAAGGGATTAGAATAAATGGGGAATATTTAAGCCATCTCCGGTTTGCTGATGACATTTTAATTTTCAGTAATAGCCCTGAAGAATTGCAAAATATGCTAAAAGATTTGGCAGAAGCTAGCATTAATGTGGGATTAAAAATAAATTTGGAAAAGACTAAGGTGATGTTCAATTCATTTGCATCAAAAAAGAAAATCGTCTACAACAACACTGAGATTAAAGATGTTGAAAGTTATGTGTACCTTGGACAAGAAATATCTTCAGACAACAGTATCATGAATGAAATCAATAGAAGAATAAGAAATGGATGGAGTGCTTTTGGGAAGAACAATATTATTCTGAAAAGTAACATGCCTCTTTGTTTGAAAAGAAAGGTGTTTAACCAATGTGTTTTGCCTGCACTAACTTATGGAGCAGAAACTTGGACACTAACAAAACGGATGGTACAAAGATTACAAACAACACAGCGAAGTATGGAAAGATGTATGCTAGGCATAACCAGAAGAGACCGAAAGAGAATAACGTGGATAAGAAGTCAGACGAAAGTTTTTGACATTATCGAGAGAATTAAATGGCTAAAATGGAAATGGGCTGGGCACATTGCAAGAAGACAAGACAATAGATGGAGCACAAACACCCTACAGTGGTATCCCAGAGATGTAAAACGACCAAGAAGACGACCTCAAGTAAGATGGAGTGACGAAATCAGAAAAGTGGCCGGTGTTAATTGGATGACTAAAGCACTAGACAGGCAACAATGGAAAAATCTGGGGGAGACCTACATCCAGCAGTGGATTGAAAACGGTTGATGATGATGATATATATATATATATATATATATCCATATATATATATATATATATATCTGACCTATGTCATACGATAACGCTCGTATTTATAAATCAATTTTAATGAGACTAATTGTGTGTATTAAGCTCACCCATGTCTCGACCGAGTTCGTTGGCCAGCTTGGTCCGCCATTTTGTTTCAAGATGGCGGCCATTTAAAAATTTAAAACTAAAATAAATGTACAAAAAAGTTAAAAATTCAAATTTATTTTTTAATTATTTTTTAGGCCTTGATACGAGGATTCCAGAGCATTTTTTGGTTTACCTCTATCTTAAAAAATGGCTGAGATAGAGCAGTTTGAAATTCTAGGGTGGCTGACATTTTGAAACAAGACAGCACATTACAAAAATTTTCATTGTTGAAATAATTTTTCCAATCATACGTATAAAACTATATATTCATATCCGTTAGCGCCAAATTCTCGCCAAACTTGGCGACATTTGGCGAATTATCGCCAAATTTGGCGACCAAAATAAGTCTTTATAAATGAAGCCAATTTGGCTATTGCTCAATAATTTGGCGAATTTCTTATTCAAATTCAGTATTAACGAATCTTTTGTAAACGTTTTCTTTGCATTTTAACTTGCTGTTTTCGCGTAACAGTAGCTAAAATTTTAAAACGAAGATATACGACAGCTACCTTTTCCTCCCGGTACAGGCCGGAAGGACTTTTTTTTTCAGTAGCTTTCTTCATTAAATTAACGTTATGGTTTATAGCATATATCATTCAATTATGAGATATGTTAAACATTCAATTATGATATTTACAGTATTATGAGTTTTCGTCATTTTCTGGCACTACAAACGTCGGAAAATGCTGAAGACATTCAATTCAACACACCATAACTCGTTTTTGGTTGTACAAAAAAGATTTTTTTCTTTCCCTTGTTGGTGGAAACATGCGAAAATTTTTTCCGAATATAATTTATAGGATAGAATCGTACCAACTTTTTAGTTTTGTGACATATACAAAAAAAAAAAAAAAAAAAAAACTGTAATGACGTAGTCCGTTTTTAACATAATAGAAAGCAAGATTTGAAACTTTTTTGGCAATTGAAGGCATTAAGTCTAAAAATCCCTAACGGCTCGGCCTACAGGCACAGGTAGATTTCGAAGACGCAGACTGTGGAGCGCCTTTTTATTGGGAATTGCAGAAGAACCTTTTTGCCATGATGCGGCAGTTGGGACCGCTCACTTCAAAATATACCTGTGTCTGTAGTTGGAGCCGGAAGGGATTATTTATTTATTTATTATTTTGTTTTTATTTATTTATTTATTTATTTTTCTTTGCTTTAAGAGTTGGTCTTATAAAAAACTTGTCAATATAAAAGTTGCAGATAATATTAAGAAGATTTATAATAAATTTAAGCAGATTTGATATCTTGTGAATTGACAATGTTATGAATTTTTTTCTTCTAAAACCACTATCCCCCCCCCCCCCCCTTGAGGCCATTTTTAATGATATCAAAATTCTGTCATACAAAAATTTTTGGCCCTTTTTCTAGAAGTAATAATAATTTTAAACGGATTCGATACGTAAGGTAAGATAGATAAAGTTTTAAACTGGGGGTGGTTTTGAGTTCTAGGATATCTTGTGAATTGACGATGTTATGAATTTTTTTCTTCTAAAACCACTATCCCCACCCCTTCCCCCTTGAGGCCATTTTTAACGATATCAAAATTCTGTCATACAAAAATTTTTGGCCCTTTTTCTAGAAGTAATAATAATTTTAAACGGATTCGATACGTAAGGTAAGATAGATAAAGTTTTAAACTGGGGGTGGTTTTGAGTTCTAGGATATCTTGTGAATTGATGATGTTATGAATTTTTTTCTTCTAAAACCACTATCCCCACCCCTTCCCCCTTGAGGCCATTTTTAACGATATCAAAATTCTGTCATACAAAAATTTTTGGCCCTTTTTCTAGAAGTAATAATAATTTTAAACGGATTCGATACGTAAGGTAGATAGATAAAGTTTTGAACTGGGGGTGGTTTTGAGTTCTAGGAGTCGTGATCGGCGTAGATCTGCAAAAATTGTTCAGAAATTCCAAGATGTAATATAGGTAGTATTTCTTATGAAATCTACCTAAAACTAACATTTTAGGACATAACTTTGGTCTGCCATTAAAGAGGGGTGGGTCCTCTCCTCTCACTCTTTTGTGCCTATAAAAGAACATTGAATGTTAGATGCCCAATTTTCAACCATGGAAAATGCTATCGTGCTCTTCGAAAGCATACATCAATTTCAGAAAGCACATTTCAAATTATTACAGTCCTGCAATCGAGTTCTCTTTATGTTCCCCTGTATGTAAATGAACAATAAATGCTACGCACACAACTTTTTTTTTTTTATTAGAAACATGTTGTAGTGCTTATATGCTTATCAACAGCAAATATCAACTTTATAGTGTAACAACATTAAAATGTACTTGAAACAGTTATTGTCATAGATGCATATACTATAATGTATCAAAAATATTGTAAATACTAAACATAAACGCTACACATTTCATTTTCAATATGGAACCTGCTGTAATGGATCTTTATAATATGCTAGGATGCTCTGCCCGCTACAAGCTACGCATGCCAACTCCCCATCCAGATCCCGCAGCCTCTAAAAACACGTTAATTTTTCTCTGTTTTAAAACGATTACTCGATTACGGAAGATTAAATAATATCACGACCAGTGGCGATCTTCTGTAATCGGGTTGCCATTTCATTTCTCTTTGACTGAGGTACTTTTTCGGTTACCAAGGCCGATTGCAACAGCTGACGACTGTTTTCGTGATTGATTAAGTAAGATCAATTACACATTTGAAAATCAGCTTGTATAAAATAGTAAAGTAAAAAATGTCGGTGCCTCTCGGAATTTGAAAAAACCAGGAAGAAAATTTTTGTTTTAGACACCATAAGAAAATCGTTTTGAATGTGACATAATTTTCATCATTAAATGCTTTTTTCACGTAATAATTTAATTATTTTAAAGTTTTCTTTCTTTTTTAATGTTCACGTGTAAATTGGAAATGTTATAAGGCCTTTTTAAAATATGGCAACACTGGGTAAAAAAACGGCTATTTCAAAATATGAATTAAATTTATTTTGGTAATGAAATTTTGGATTAAAAAAAATGATTGAACACTGCACGCCACAATCTAGTCACGTATATGCCTGCAAAAGATTGTTAAATTCATATGCATAGTTTTTTCATCTTATAAAACTTGTATAACTGAATTATCTTCACTGATTTTCAACATTAAATAGCTTTTAAAATAATTATTTGATTTAAAAACTGCCTGCGTCATTGTGTTTATCGTACATTTCTCTTTCATGTTTTTATATTAAGTAGTTTTTTGCATTTTAAACCGAGAAAGTGAAAAGGTCACAATAAATCCAATTACAGCAGCAGCATTAGTTACTTTAAAAAATAAATAAAGAAAGATCAATTTTGTGGCAATCGAAGTACGCTAAAGTTAGAGTGCGACTAGACGGACAATTGAATCGAAATCACAAAAGTTTTCAACAATATTGGAAATTGTTAAAAATCATATATATTATTTCTGATCTCAACATTCATTTTTCTATGCACATACCAATTGCACAACGATGAATGAGGTATCATTCGAAAGGTATTTGAACAGGCTTTAGACACAGCGCACTAACATTTCGTTAAAACAAGTTTGACAAGAAATAATTAAAAAGTAATGAAAAAACTTATTAGCAAACGTATCTATAATGTATTAGCAAACGCATAGTTATAAAGCTATTAACGAATAAATTGTGTGCAGAGTTTTTTAGATACACTTTGAATTTAAAATTTTCTCTTATTTCTTATTTAATTTTTGCGATAAATTTATAACATTTAGCATATTTTATCATTTGCTGTTGTCTTAGTTCTGTGAGTTATATCTGTATCATGATTTAATAATTTTAAGAAAAGATAAATCTAGGTCTATATAGATATCTCAAACATAGCTTTCGTGGTCGAAGTAATGACAAAGAAACAATTAGTCCCGTTTGGAACATTTGTTACCTAGCAACTGGCGAGTGAAGAATCACGGAAAAGCCAAGTTCTTTCATTTCTTTTGTGTTGTAAAATAAATTCAGCGTTAGATGATGGATGTCTTGAGAGATTGGCTTTGGCAGGATGTGAATTTTTTTATAGCTGAACGGTAACTATTTTTAATTATATTTAGTCCAGTTTATTGACTTTTTGTATTTGTATTAACCACCAATTCTTTAATGTATAGTTAAGAATAAGGGACCTTAATCTGAGAATTTGCGGAAAGCAATATCGGTACCTACGTTTATCCGGGCGAGGTCAAATACAACTGCGCCAAGCATAGCGCCAATTATACTAATTACAATAACCCTTAATTTTTGACAATTATGTAATTTATTTATTTATCATTTATTTATTTATTTATTATTTATTTAGTTCATAGTTTTTTTTTTAATTATAATTTATAGTTTTTTTCTATTACAGTTTATATATTTTTTTTTGTTATTTATTCATTATTGTTCATTTATTATTGTTCATTTTTAGCCACCCACAGGGAGGCTTATTCTTTCAATCTCTATCATTTTTCATGTTTATGAAAAGTCACAGCAATCCATCGTTGCCACAGGTTAATCTCGAAAAATGAAACATTTGAAGTTACTGAAAAAATTAATAGCCCAAAAAGTATTTGTCACAAAATCGTTAGACAAACTGCGTTAGAAAGGAAAAAAATTGTTTTTTTCTTGATTTAAATTTCAAATCGAATGATTATGACGTTTTCCAAATAATGAATTTCAAAAATTACCAAACTTCACAATGAAGTACCATAACGAAACCTTCACGCGTAAAAAGATAATGATAACGGTTGTTGCTTTTGGTCGAGAATGGACCAAACGATGTCCGCATTTTACTATTTTAACCGTTTTTAACGAAATTCTGTAACTTTAGAAGACTTTTTCTTTGAATAAGCAATAGAAATGCATAAAATCGTTACAAAAATGTTAAAATTACAAAAAAGGATAGATGCAAATTATCAGATATGAAAAATAAAAAAGAAATTTGGTACTTTCGTGTTATAGCAGCCACCAAGCATGAAATATTTTTGTTTCTGTTTTCATTAATATATTGTAAATTTGGTACTTTCGTGTTATAGCGGCTTCCAAGGATGAACTGCCAAGCGGCCAAGATTTATCGCCAAATTATAAAGCATGTATGTCATTATAATAATATATGATATATATATATATATATATATATATATATATATATATATATATATATATATATATATATAACATTTCTGTACGTATGTGGCCAAGTTATAGCCATATATGATGCATATATGATGTATATATATATGACATGTGTATATGATGTATATACGACATATAAAACATAAATAATATGTGTATAATGACGTATATGGCACATATAGGAGTGTTTGGAATATATATATGCGTATATAGGATGCCAATAAAAGCTTTGCGATAATCTTGGCGAAATCATAACTCCAACGTTGGCATAATCATAGAAAAGGTTCAGTAAGACCTTTTTGGTGCTCCCCGCAAATATAAATCCCATGTAAACCCCTTCATGTAACATATCAATCGATAGCTCTCGTCAAGCACTATGGTCTGGTCCTACTCTCCGCCTCTCACTCCCCCCTCCCTTAAGAAACATAGTTCTCTGTTTCAACTCTTTTTAAATTTTAGTTTTTCCCATATTTCTCAGCCCCTTTAAGCCCCACAGCGGACGTAGGCCTCTTCTAAAGGATCCAACGAAGTTAAAATCGTCGAGGCCGACATTTCTAAGAGGGTCCCGAGGCCCTATCTCCCGTAGGACCGGAGTTACCCCCCCCCCACAGGGAAGACATGCAATGTTTTCGAACCCCGTCATGTACCATATCAAAAGTTTGATCTCATCAAGCACTTTTGTCTGGTTCTACTCTCCCCCTCCTTCTCTCTCGTCTCCTGTAAGGAGCACTTTTCTTATTTATTTTTTTCAATTTCTCATATTTTAGTTTTTTCCATTTTTCTCTGTTCCTATGGGCCGGACAGCTCCAAAATTTCACCAAAATTAGCTGTAAACTGCCTAAAGGTTATTCCCCCCCCCCCCCGTTTCTTTTGGCGCCCTCGGTTTTTACGTATCTCTCTTGGGGGGAGGGGCCGTCAGAAGGGCGAAAAGGGGATACCTTTTAAAGTTCCATCTCTCAATTGCAAGTGAGGATTCATTTTAAATCGGGTCTCGTAGAGCACTTGTGTTTTGTATAGTTTTGGTTATCTCTATTAAGTGCTAAAATGCCTTGAACCTTTAAAAACAGTTTAAAGGGTGTCATTAAGCCAGCACATTTGTAAACAACAACTACCTCGCCATGTCTCAGCCCATTGGAGCCACATCTTTTTACTATTATATTTATTAAAAATACTTCTAGTCACCGAATCTTTTTAAAACTTGGTGTGTTCGTGCCACCAGCCTCACAAAAAATCTTAGAACGCTAACTAAATTCTAAAGTGGAAAAGCTGGCTTATGCTAACAATTTTTTTTTTTTTTTTGACGAGTTAGACTTGGCTGAAAAATCTCAACGATAAAAGCCGTGGGTGGCCAATCTATATTCTGTCATAAGGTAGAATTTTTCCCGCTTGTTATATTTATTTTGTATTATTATATTTACCATTTTTAACAATGTTATGTTTTGAACATGATTGGTATCGATAAACAAGATTGGCAACCATTTTTGAGACGATCTATCTCCTGACCCGGATAATGCGTAAGTACGACTTCCGCTGAAAATGTTATAATTTACCCCCCCCCCCCCAAAAAAAATGCAGTTTCTTAACAATATAATAAAATATAACACCTTGTAATAGTATATTACTTTTAAATGCTAAAGGTGTAAAATTAACAACTATAATATAAATTAAAATAACTTTTATTAGTTGTTTTACATGTTTCGACTCTTCTGAGTCATTTTCAAAAACAAAATGAGACTATTCTAAAGCTGCACGGGCTTTGAAGTTATTATTTACATGTACTTAATAAAAAAAAAAAAAAAAAAAAACTCCACATACATTAAGTACATGTACATGTACATGTATATAAGTACATGTAAATAATAACTTCAAAGCCCGTGCAGCTTTAGAATAGTCTCATTTTGTTTTTGAAAATGACTCAGAAGAGTCGAAACATGTAAAACAACTAATAAAGGTTATTTTAATTTATATTATAGTTGTTAATTTTACACCTTTAGCATTTAAAAGTAATATAAAATGCAGTTTCTTTCCTAAATTTGAAAAAAAAAATTACTTTGATTGCGTGACAACATATAAATTGAGAAATTTGTACTTTTTGTTGTTGTTTGTTTTTCTGTCTGTACGGAGATAAACTCTCTTGATTATATCCATAAACCACAACCATGCTCATGTCATAAAATAGCATTAACTACATATTGCATACTCCATCTTGAATAAAGGATTCCTGTGGTTTGAATCACATTTGTGCATGTAAAATTTGCTATTTTCACTTGTTTATATTCGTCAGACAGTGGAACCCCCTAATCCGAATCCTTGTCTGAAAGCCCGAATAATTCCGAACAGAAACTTATTTGAAATTTTAAGAAAAATGAAATGAAATGAAAATTGGTAAAGAAAAAATTAGTATTAAAAACTAAAAATACTTTTTAGCATGTTTAGTACTGTATGATTCAGAAAAGAAAAGTAAAAATATTGTTAACTCTATTCCAACCTTTTTTTTTTATTTTTACATTTCTCATTCTATTTACTAGCAGGCCCGGTGCGGTCCGAGTCTGCCAAGAAAAACTAAGCCCGGGCCCTTTCAGAGAAAATCAGCCCGCCGGAGACAAAATTCTTCGACTTATTTAATTTTTGCGGGACGAAAATCATTACCATCTCATTTTTTCCCTCTCGTGCAACGAAAAAAAAAAAAAAAAAAGGCTGTCGTAAGGTAAAAGAAGAAATCACTTATCTCACTTATGAAGGAACCCGTTCCTGTTACATAATATCTGGCTTTTTGGCGATAAAAAGGTTATAACAGCAACCTATCGTAAATAAAAATGCATCCATGGATCTTCATCAATCAATAAAAATTTATCATATTGCCTTTAAAAAGATCGTATAAATTCAAATTATTAATATATTTTTATTTTTTAAACGATTCCAGAAGGTTTTCTCCATACAGGGATATAAAATTGGATGGCTGAGTTATCAAATATAGAAATCTGTTCATGAGAAACAAAGTTTGTATTTTTTCAGAAGTGGGGAGGGGGCGGGGAGGCTTAAAAAATATCACGAAAAACTAAAAATTCCTGTACGAATTCCAAATAAACTTTATTGAAAATAGAGTGAAATTTACTCCATTATGCTAAAAGATTGGTTTTTGGATTGTTTTTATGAGTGACTCAAAATTGCCGACAATCTTGGAAAACCGGTAATATACGCGAACTTTTTCATTCAATATACAATAACAAAAAATGTAATTAAAAAATCAAAATCTGAACCTCAAGTACATTCGGACCTGTCTTCGTCTATCTGGAACCAAATTTGAAGAACTTTATGTGCGATAGATTTCCCTAGCCATCACCAACATACAGACACACACACAAACTTCTTTCTTTTATTATTATAGATTAGCTGACCAGTACAGCGTTGCCCGTGCCCGTGATAATAACCTTAAATCAAAATAAAATCAGTGCTGAATGATTTCATATTTTTAAACAAAAATCTTTCCAAACGAACCTAATGTTGAGGGTCTACTGCTTTCGGCAGCGTACACCCTCAAATTTGTATAATTTTATATTTTTAAGCAAAAATTTATCAAACGAATTACGGGACCCTCGTTATAGTGATTGGATTTAATTTCTGACATTTAGATATATTAAACATTCAATTCTCACCAAAAGTTCATGAGAACCTATTTTATATGCCCCCCCTCCCCCCTGCTCCCTCTTTTAATGTGCGAATACCACAAAGTCGCAAGATGAGTTTTTAACACAACACAATCGATAATTGGGGAAGGTACTGAGAGAGAAAAAAGAATCTGGTAAATTCGTGAAAGAAATACCAGAAAATATTAATGTTTTTTAAATAGTAAATATTCATATTTTTTCTTTAACCCAAACATTGTTAGCACCGGAGAAATACCAAAAATAAGTAGTAGTATTTCTTTTTTCTTTTTTTTTTTAATGGGGATATGGAATTTAAAATTTAAAATCTGCAGGAAAAAAAAAAACGAAAAAATATGAAATAGGCATTTATAAAATATTTTTTTAAAAAGGTAAATATTAATATAAAAAAAGCATCGTTAGAACGAGAAAAGTACCATCAATAAGTGGGTATTTCTTCTTCTTTTTTTCGCACTTCGATGAGAATAGCGGATGCAAATTAACAAGTTAAAAAAAAAAAAAGAAATTGACATTTGAATTTTTTTTTAAACAATAAATATTAATATTTTTTTGCACAGATAACACCATATGAATCGGAACGATACCCCTAATACGTGGGTATTTTTTTTTTTTTTTTTTCTTTTGAAAGAGTAAATATTAATAGATTTTTTAACGAATAACACCATCAGGATCGGGAAATCACCCAGAATAAGGGGGTATTTTTTTATTTTTCGTATTTCGATCTGAACAGCGGATGCGGCAGTTTTGAAAATGCGAAAAAAAAATCAAACAAAAACCTTTCTTCTCTGCTTTAAAATCTTCGGAAATACCGTTTTGTGCTAAGACAAATGCAAAAATGCGCCATTCTGCGTTGTTCATTATGATTTTTAATTAATATTTTGACTATTATTAAAAAATGAAGAATCTGTTACCCAGGTGCATTAGGACCTGCCTTCGTCTATCCTCTCCAAATTTTCAGACCTCTACGCGTAGTAGCTTTTCCTAGCCAACAGACAGAGAAACATATTTTTTTTATTAGTATCGATATCATCCGAATTTCTGATAATCCGAAATTTTGCTAATCTGAACAGGTAGTGGATTCAATTAGTTTGGATTAACGGGGTTCTGTTGTATATAGCTTCACGCAACCAAATTTTTAATAAAAATTCGCAAGTTAATGTTACTAATTTGAGGAGTTTAATAAACCAACATTCCAAAACCGATGCGCAGTTTTGTGGTTTTATGTATTAAAATTGTCCCTTAGATATATTGAACATTTTGAACTGAAATTAAAACGCATGGAGCATTTTTAACTCTTTCCAACAAAGTTGAAAAGTGTTTATGAATTCGGTTTGTCTGTCTGTCTGCCCATGCTCTAACTCGCGTAAATATACTCGGATTGTCACGCAATTGATCTATGTTATTGATGTTCAATATGGCGTGTTCGGTATTGAAAATAAAGTGTATCACGTTTATAGTTACTTTACAGGGACGCTCAAAATAATTACATTACATTACGGTTTATTGGAAAAAAATCATTTGCGGATTATTTTAATGATGTTATACTATTTCAAACATATTGAAATTGATATACACCACTGAGGTGCACTACAAAATGCTTAATTTAGAATATGGGGTGCATAGCACTTATAGTTTCTTTACAGGGACACTCAAAAGAATTCCGTTTGCATTACGGTCTATGGGGGAAAATCGTTTGCGATATATTTTAATGATGTTTCACTATTTTAAATATATTGGAATTTATACATATCACTCAGTTGCATTACATGTATCTTACTATAGAATAAGAATACTGTGTGCATAGCATTCATCTTTCATTTGCAGGGACACACAAAAGAATTCGGTACTGTCTGTTAACAATAATTGCTGGAAGTGCATTTTCAGTTGCGGTATGCGTTTTTAAATGTAACTATATTTTCCCCTATTACTTGGTGTGTGTAAATTCTATAGATCAAACACAGGGCAGCACAAGACAATCTCGAGCACCCATTTGCGTTTATTGACGGAAATTCTAGAAGGGGAATTTTAAAATGTGCTATGCCTTTCCTAACTGAACTAAATTTTAGCATTCTATTTAATATATTTTCAAATCTTTAGTGTTATTCACAAATCTATTTATCCTATACAGGGATCCACAAAAGAATTCGGATATTTTTCCGAATAGTGTTGGTAATTCCTCAAATTGGGTTATTAAATACTAGCATGCTACGCTGGTCAATTTCTCTTAACGCACCTTTAATCAAGTGAAATATTGACTTTGAATTTGACCTTGTATTTTAAAACCCTATGGATCTTTACTTGAAATGTCCTTCTGCATTTCTGAAAACGATACGAACGCTATTGTGTTATTACATTTTTAATGTGTCAGACAAAATTTGGGCTGTTAAGGACAAATTAGGCCAATTCTTTATAGACTTTATTATGGAATAGGTAAGCATAAAAAAAAAGAATAATTGTGTTAAATTATGGTGTCTATGGGGAAAAATCATTTCCGTTGGATTCAAATTGGGTTTGAATGAAGTTACAATTTACAATACTTTAAATATAATGAAATTGATATGCCTTACTGAGGTGGACAAAAATATGGTACTCGTCGAGAATTAAATAAAAATCATGCACTCGCGACATCATAATTAACTTTTATATTTTAACAGAATAATAAGGCTACTATAATTTGTGACTCGGGCTATAGTCAGTATATATACTTCGACACTGCCGTTGTCATTATCTTTTTATGTGTGAAGATTTCGCTATGGTACTCCATTGTAAAATTTGGTAATTTTTGAAATTCAATATTTGAAAAACAGCATAATCATTAGATTTGAAATTTATATCAAGAAAAATACAATTTTTTACCTTTCTAACGCAGTTTGTCTAACAATTTTCTGACAAATACTTTTCGAGCTATTAATTTTTTCAGTAACTTCATATGTTTTATTTTCCCAGATTAATCTGTGGCAACGATTAGCGAAAATCCCAGTCGTCAGCAACACATACCTTTTTATTAAAGAGGATGTTGTGATTTTTCCAATTTGAATTCTTAGACATCATATTTCACCTTATTAAACGGTAAAGATTTGTAAAAGTATTTTGGAAGTGTTGGAAAGTGTTACATAATCTATGCTTGACGCATGATTTTTCGTTCTTGTTCACATGTACGACCGGCGATTTTTTTTCCCTTGAAGAATGCATTTGAAATACATTATGATATGTTATTTTCATTTTTACCTTTAAAAGTGTGAAAAGATACTTTCTGTCAAGTATAGGACGGATTTGTTTTAATTTAAAAAAGTCCCAAGTAGTTACAAAAAACAAGCCAGTCACAATGTCACAAGTGAATTTTAACACAAAAAGAAATATTCGTATTTTTGATCATTTGAAAGTTTGCAGATCTTTTAAAAGCAAACACGCCTACTTAACAAACACACCCACAAGTATGTCTCTACACATACACACTCGCAAACATTCTTCATCTAATCATAAGTAATGGCACTTCACTCATAGTAGAGGAAGGGTGGTAATATGGACACCTGCAGCAACGTAGTAGCAAGAAAGTGCATCATATAGACGCAGTGGTTCCCAACCTTTTTTTTTTTCTCACACATCCCTTGCTTAGATTTTTCATTTATACATACCCCTTTCTCACATAAACTTGCAACAAATATTTTTGTTTTCGTTCATTAGTAATGTTCTTATGCTAGTTACCAATGTTAGATGCAGTTCTCTTCAGAATTCCAAATTTCAACCACTTATCCATTCTGAACCACAACATAATATCAACATGAAATCACTCAAAACACCAAATATTAGCTAAAGATTTCAAATTAAGTACACACAAAGAAGAGACGAAGCTTTACACCCGTTAACACAAGTTAATGAGTTTATGCTAATGCTGACCGTACACTAAAATGATGGCCTGCTTTCAAATGGGTTTTAAATAAAATCGAATTAGAAACCAGAGAACAGAAATCAGAGGCCTTGATACGAATTCTATTTTTTATGGGTATTTCTAGAATTACTAGAAAGAAAATAACAAAAGAAGAGGAGGGACACATGTGAAATCGCAAAATATTATTAGGAGTGGGTGGAGATAATGGCGACATAAGTTTAGGCATTTTCCTTTATTTTATGCGAATAGCCTATTTTAATTTTGCACAAGTTTCTCTTTCTAAACGAAAAAAAAAAATTCTGTTTCCAGTTTAAGTTTTAATTTTTGCGTTATTCGCCATTACCAATATAATTTTCACGTACCCCTAACTGTTTCACCACGTACCCCAAGTTGGGAACCGCTGATAGATGAATGGGTCTACATCTCAAGTACCACCGAGCAGTTGATACCAGCCAGTCGGGCACTCATGCTTGATACTAAGAAGATAGTGAGGTATTTGCGTTTTTATAGTCTTGAGAAGTTTTGCAAGGTAAATGATTTTGTTTATTTTTCATATCGCTGTTGCTGGATCTTCATTTTTAAAATACTGGATCTTCGACTAGACGTCTCGGACTATAAAATTACGTAACCATACTATAACTTTCCCCACTAGATTGGTGATAATTTGATTTTCTTTGGTACTACTGAAAGGATCCATATTACTCGCATGCTTCCAAGGGGGAGTTTTCACTTTTTCATGTAAAACTTTTTACTGTGCTCGCTCATGTAACATCAAACAAGCAATCACTTCAGACATTATAAAATATATGCTACTGGATACATCCATACCCAAAATGAATGAATCAGATTGTAATTTTGGATTTTATTGGCTGAAAAAGAAATGGGGGGGGGGGGGTCCATATTACCACTATTTCCTCTATTGACTGATCAAGCTTAAGAATTAGCATTAAATGTGCCAGCCACTATTAAACTATATATTAAAAGATTGCAGGTAAGCAGAGAGAATTAAGTTTTAGTCGATACTTAAATTGTCAAGTAATTTGCAGGGCCGATTATTCAAAAGGCACGTGAAGAACATGCTTCCCCTCTAAAATTTAAAAGGGGTCCCAAAATGACTGTGAAAAGAGCCCTTTAATTCCCATTTTAATTTTTTTTTTTTTTTTACATTGTATTTTTAAGTTTTTTGGAAAAGAATGCTTAATCCAAGAGGAAATCCACGCACTACTTCACGAAACTTATTTAACAGAGAGATATATGAATGTCATCAATAGGATGTTAATCATTCTCATATGCCTGTTAGAAATCACCCGGGAAATTGAGAATACAGCTATATGTACTAAATATATCTGAAGTATATACAGGGAACATAAAAAAACTGTGTAATGAAATGTATGTGACCTCTGCAAAGCTAACTCACGGGAATGATATTAGTATCATTGATGAGTTTTCATGAACGAAGAATTAAGAAAACTTCTGACAAATGAAAGAGGGCCCCAAAATCATACCATGCTTCCCCTAGATTCAGAGATTAATCGGGCTCTGCTAATCTGAATACTATAAAACCACTTTTCTCCTTTTATACAAATTGAAGACCACTCTCTGCGTACTGTTTAACAGGTGGAACGAACATCATGTCTTCCAAATTAACAGCAGCATTTGTAAAGCTTGAATCTAGCAAACACATCATCATAAACAAAAACATGATACAATAAAGAATGATTCCCTTATAGTCATATACAATCGTGGATGCTAATGCACATTCAGTGCAAACATATGCACAATAGAAGATGGTTCCTATGAACAGTGAATGTTGAGAGCATCAAAGACTGAACATTTCCATTAACATATGAAATCAGTTGAGATGTTTCATCATAGCTTTCAAATAAATAATTCCCGCTTCAGAGTTAGATTTATATGTGGCAATCACTAAGACGTACTTTATCAGACTACCGGTAACAGAGAGGATTAAGTTTTAGTCGATACTTAAATTGTCAAGTAACTTGAATACTATAAAATCACTTTTCTTCTTCTTTACAAATTGAAAACCACTCTCCGTGTACTGGTGAATAGGTGTAGGTTGAGCAAGCATCATGTCTTCCAAATCAACAGCAGCATTTGTAACGTTTCAAACAAGCAAACACGTCACCATGAACATGCTGGTACAGCATGAAACGATGTATGTATATTGATATACAAGCGTGGATGATGATGCATATTCAGTACAACATATGTACAATAGAAGATAGTCCCTAAAAGAACAGTGAATGCTCAGAGTAGCAAAGACTGAATAATTTCATTAACATAAGAAGTTGGTTGAGATATTGCATCATAGCTTTTAAGGCGGTATTAAAAAAAAAAAAAAATTCCACGCTCAGCAACTCAAAATTTTGAGACACATTCTCAGACTCATTTTTAAAAGCAACAACAGGAAACTTGGCGGCGTGATTTATAAAGACATTTATAAGGGCCCCATGTTGTTATTTTTTGTTCAATTAATTAGAAATTGATTTACAGACAATTATTTTCACAGTACGATCATTTTTTTTTGTTTCCAGCGCTATCGCTTTGGGAAATTCGGTTCAAAATGTCCACTTTGACAGCATTTTTTGAAATATATTCTGCCTTTATCAAAAAATCGAGACAATACGGACATTATAAAGTTTCTGAATAAGAGAACCTGCCAATTGGGTGCATTTTAGAGCAAAAATGAATTTACAAATGTGTCTCAAAATAAGCAGTTTGGATTTGAATACACCCTTAAATAGGTATTTGGATGAAATAGCATTTTCCAGGACGAGTATTTTTCTTGGACTCTAACAATATAATTTTTATAGGAAAGCATAGGGTACAGAAGTAAACTGTAACAAATAAAGTCATTGACGAAAAATGAAGAAAAATTCAATTGGCGTAGAAGATATTGACAACATAAAAATTCCATGAAGTTGCATTTTCAAGAGAATTACTCACAATACCTGTGTTTATTAATCAAAATAATAATAATAATAAAAGTAAAGATACAGCAAAAAAGTGCGTGCAGAAGTTGCTATTAATGCGAATATTTCTACGAATTTAAATTTGGTTGTCTTTTATGTAGTTATAGAATATTTATCGAATATTCTCTTTGTCATAAAATTAAAAAAATGCTTTGTCATAATGTCAAAAAAAAGAAAGCTTTTTTTTTATTCCCCAAAACTATCAGAAACAGACGATACATTATAGTAAACAGCATGTTACTTTCAAATATTAAAAAAATAAAAAATGAAATTAATATCTTCACAGAATTCTTAAAATTTTACCTAAAGTTGCCTGTGAATCCTATGCCACGTATTTTTAGAGGCAAATATTAGTTGGATGAATTATATTATTCGAAGTCGTAGTATCTAGTACTGAATAATTAGACTATTAGTACTGAACAGTCAATCTTCAGAATTAATATTAAATGTGGCAATTATTAAGCCATACGTTAGAAGACTACCAGTAGCAAAGAGAATTAAGCTTTTGTCGATAATTGAACTGTGGAGTAACTTGAATCACATAAAGCTACGTTTCCTCTTTTGTCAAAATTGAACACTTCTCTCCCTGTGACTTTTGATAATAGGTTGAGCGAACATCATGTCTTCCAAATCAACAGCAGCATTTGTAACGCTTGATGCAAACAAGAACATCATTATAAATACGGAACAATATGAAATGATGCGTGTATATTGATATTACAAACGTGGTGATGATGCATTTTCAGTAAAGACTACAACAGAAGATGGTCCCTAAAAAAACATTGAATACTAACAGTAGCAAAGACTAAATATTTCCATTAACACAAGAAATTGGTTGAGATATTTTATTATAGCTTTTAAATAAGAATTTGGATGAAATATATCTTTCTCGAATGAGTTTTTTCTTAGACTATATATTTAAATCAAAAAATAGGCTACTAAAGTAAACTGGGATAAATAAATAAAGACATTTACGACAGTTAAGAAAAAATTCCATTGTGTAATACATTGATATAGATATCGTTGGCACAAAAATATCGTAATGTAATTCATTTTCAAGTGAATCAGTCATAATACCCGTTTTTATTATTTTTAAAGTTGGAAATTGTACGTAAAAGGTGACATAGGACGTTTTATAACTAGTTTCACAATGTAAAAAAAATCATCTTTATTATTTCAGTGAAATAAATTACTATATCGTCTGCTATGAGCGAAATGAGCATGCCTTTTTTTTAGGGTTTCGTTCATCTCACGAAACCCTATTGCTCCCGCTCCGTTGTCTGTCTGTCACAGAGCCATTCTCGAAAACTGTGTAACTTACAGAGTTGAAACTTTGTGTATAAATCAGAATATCAGCTGCCAAGAGCTGAAAATATTAAAATTTGAAAAATTCGTATTATTTTAATAAATAGAGATAAAAAACCAAAATTCTAACAGCCTTTTCTTATTAAATTTGAACATTTTTCCTTATAGCCGATGCCAAAAATTAAAAATCCATGATGAAATTCTATCTACAATAATTAATTTTCTATCAGACGATTTCCACGTGAAAAATAAAATGAAATAACGCGAAATAAAAAGTTTCACCAATTGAAAAAAAAAAAAAGATTAATATGAAATAAAAATGATTGACGTCATAGTGGTAATAAAACAGAAAGATTTCTCAATAATACAAGGACTATGAGTATGTGTGCATGCACACAAAGCAGATTAATTACACGTCATTAGAGAATTAAAAAGAAAATCTGACGTCATATCGCAAGTTTCGAGGCTAACCTCGGCAAGTTTAATGGATTTTTCAAATGTTTCAGTATAATACAAAGCGAGTATGAATATGAGTAATAGAGGATAGTAAATATATGAGTTTGAGGAACGTATTGAATCATGATAAAAACCCGATATGGAAATATTCGCATATTTTAACATTTTGAAGGTGTACAACATGTTTAATTTTGAAATTAATTTTTTTTAAATATCGAATGACATGACAGTCCACATGACAGATATTATTATGATATAATATAATAGTGGGCTTCACCCGCTATCGGGCCGGTTCAGATATTCGAAAAACCGAGAAAAATAGACAGTTTTTTTTTTTAGAAAATGAAATTTATTTGGATTTTTTAAAGAAAGGATAAAGTGTTTTGAAAGGAATATTAAACGAAACCCTTTGTGCGAACTTGGATCACACTTACCCACTTGTTCTTATTTACGTATGCCACGTTTACAAATGCGATTTTTTTTTCTACACCAAACAGCACTGTAACATTCACAATGGACATCTTCCTTTGCGAATGATTACGTCCATGGTTTAATATTTTTATGACTCATAATGAACGAATAACCTGTGTTTATTTACTCTAATGGATTGAGATATTCGGCTGTTAACGTAATTTCCACTGACATTATCTCAGAATCGATGCATTTTTTAATGTAACTCATCTCTCAAACAAACAATTTTTTTCAACGATCTTTCTAAAAATGCAAATTTTATGCAATTTTATTCGAAAAAATAATTTTGAATAAAAATGGCCTCCTTGCATATGAAAAAAGAAGTGGTTTGTCCGTATTTCTTTTCATCAGTCACTTGACTTGCGCTTTTATTATATAGATTACGTACGATAAAATGTAATAGAACTAGAATCCGTCAGGCCGAAATGTCGGAGCTTTGAGTGGGATAAACATAAAAGTTAACATTAAAAATATGTAATATATAATAATATTTTATTTTTATAGTTTATAGGCAACTTTAATTATCATAAAAGAAAATTTACAATAACAGCTGTTGAATTCCTTATGTATGGTCCATAGAATTAGCGGCAGAAAACTTCAAAGCATCGTCTCTAGACTTGCATGTCTGGCAGAGACCAGCAATATTTAATATGATATTAGGGAAAGCTCTGTGACACGTATTACAGGACACATAGGTGGTTTGCGATACCTCTCTATCAAACCTGCTTTCTTCATTCATTTGAGTTGTCATTATATCGGTACGGGGCAAAAAATCTGAAGATAACTGATTTCTTGTTGTGCGACTTCTTCGCGTTGAATTACGATGTGCAATTCTTCTTATTTCAGCTGATTGCTTTCTCTTAACTGGGATTCTTGCAAATTCTATATAATAAAAACATATGGCACAGATATCATATACGCACCACGTTGGCGCGATTTTTCTCCCGCCAAGTTGGCGAAAAAAATTAATTGTTGTTTATTTATTTTTATTTTTTATTTTAATTCTATAAATTATTTTTGGTACTTCTCTATTAGCTCGTCGACCACTTTTCATAACAAAAAAAAAAAAATATCGCCAAATTGTAAAATTAAACGCCAAAAATGCAGTCCCATTTACTTGATGACAGAAGCATTATACGTGTTTGTTATGTCATCAAGTGGTTTTTAAATCGACATTTGCGTGTATTTTTCGTTATGTTTTACTGATTTATTAGTTATTTCATTAATTAAAATAACAATTGTGTCCTTAAATTCTTATGTTTTATTTATTTTGATATTACAATGGCAACGTTCTCCCGTTTATTTGACGTTACAGTTTGGCGATAGCTTTTTGTTATGAAAAGTGGTCGACGAGATAATAGAGAAGTACCTTATTTTTATTATGTATATCAATATTTATTTATATCAAACTATCATTTATTTATTTTTATTTCCCTTTTTAAAATAATAGAATCTATTTCATTTATTACGTTATTTTATTTTTATATTGAAGTAAAAAATCACGTGCTATTATTGCATCCTATTTCTAACTAATATTCAAAAACAAAGTTTTCGCCAAATTGGCGGGGGAAAAATCGCGCCAACGTGGTGCATATATGACATCTGTTCCAAACATATAATCCGTTCATATATAAAATGTTTCTTAATATTTTTTTTAAATCCTGGATTGGCTGGACTATATCAAAATAAAACAGGTTTACCCTCATACATTGTTTATACAATAAGCTCGAAAAGAAAAAAAAAAAATTGGTATGGAAACACAGAGTTGAATTACACCGATAGCTGAGTTCGATTAAAAAAAACTAAATTCATGTACTTAATACGATGTAAACTTCATTGTAAGTGTTTTCAGATTACAATTTATGAGGTCCTTTTTTCAGAAAAGAAAAATACATCCACTGCTTAAAATTACCTCATTAACTTGTATTTTAATTTATAAATCTCAACTATTTTAATTTACGCAATTTTCATTCCTCTTTCATTTAATCAGGACGACACATTAGCTACTTACTCGAAGTTTTTCATGATAAAAAATGGCAACAATATAAATTCTTCCAATTTTATTTTTAAAAAATCTGAAGCGTTTCTTTCAGTTTTTCAGTAAGAATGAGCTATGTATATATGTCATAGAGCCTCAAAATGTTAAAATATGCCAATATTTGCATAATCGGGTTTTTATCATGATTACAATATGTTTCTTACACTGTATGAGTACAGAAAGTAAAACAAAAACAGGTTAACACAATTAAATTAAATTTTCGCCACATTCACTAAGATGCATCAATTATTTGCGAACCCGATTACAGAAATTTTCCTATATACATATACGTAGATGTAAGTTACAAACATATGCGTGCGTCAATAACGTTGACGTCAGAACGATGAGATTAAAATGCATAAATTACAACAATGGAGCTAATGTTTTATTAATAATTCAAACAATCGCAATGTTATCTCTATGGGGAAATGGAAAATTCTAGAGCAGACGTTTTCGGGCGTTAGAGTTGACGAATATTTCTGATTTTCAATCCCCGGCGAGATTTTGCCACTACCGACTTCCAGTCCAATTTTAGTGTTAATGCGGCAAATATGTTGGCCGCTATCGTGTACACAAAAGTGTAATTTTTCATGGGAAGCCGGAGCTTTGCTCCGACAATAAATAAAACTTTTATTACTATCTTTTTAAGTTTTGATTCGATTTTCATAAAATTTGAATGAGTCAACAAAATTCTACAACGATAATATATATTAAATTTCAAACCATTCGGTTGGGTAGTTTTAGCGCTGTTATATGCGGACAGACGGACGGACCAGACGACGACTATAGGTGCTACGTATTTATATAATTACGAACGCAACTAAAAAAAATGATAAAAATACAGCAAAAAGATGTGCCCGCATAAGTTGCTAATAAAATGAATATTTATACTAATTTAAATTTGGTTGTATTTCATGTAGTTCTAGTACTATTTATAGAATATTCTCTTTGCCATAATCGTAAGAATTTTTCTCTTTATAAACATTTATTCTCTTTATATAAAAACAAAAAAACTTTTTTTTACCCCCAAAAGTTATCAGAAACAGACAATAACGATACAATATAGTAAACAGCATGTTACTTTCAAAAATTAATGAAATAAAAAATAAAATTAACAGCTTAAAATTTTGTCTAAAGCTGCCTGTCAATCCTATGCCACGTATCCAGAGTCAAATATTAATTACATAAATAATATTATTTGAAATTGTGTTATCTAGTACTGAATAATTAGACTGTTAGTACTGTACAATCAAGCTTCAGAATTAGCATTAAATGTGGCAATCATTAAACCATACGTTAGCAGACTGCCGGTAGCAGAGATAATTAAGCTTTTGTCGATAATTACACTGTCCAGTAACTTGAATCCTATAAAACCACCTTTCACTTTCTGTAGAAATCGAAGACCCCTCTCCCCGTACTGGGTTATAGGTTGAGCGAGCATCATGTCTTCCAAATCAACAGCAGCATTTGTAACGCTTGATGCAAACAAGCACATCATTATAAACACGGAACAATATAAAATAATGCCTGCATAGTCTAATAGCGGGCATGCTGATGCAGATTTAGTGAAAACTACAACATATGCACAATTGAAGATGTTTCCTAAAAGAACAATCATCGTTGAGAGTAGCAAAGATGCATTTTTCCATTAACATATGAAATAAGTTGGGATATTTCATCATAGTTTTCAAATAAATTTTCGTATGAAATATCCTTTTTCCGAACAAGCTTTTTCTTGGATTCTATCAATATATTTTTTAAAGCAAAACATAGAGTACAAAAGTAAATTGGAATAAATAGCATCATTGACGACCAGCAAAGAAAAAACTCCGTAATGTAATAGCTTGGTATAGATATTGATGACACAAATATGTCGAAATGTAATCCATTTTCAAGTGAGTCAGTCAAGATACCAGTTTTTATGAAACAATAGGAAAAGTAAAGATACAGCAAAACACTGCATACATCAGTTGCTAATAAGACTAATATCAATACTAATTTAAATTTGTATGTATTTTGTTTAACTATATTCGAATATTTATCGAATACTCTCTTCATTATAAGCGTAAGACTTTTTCTCTTTGTAAACAGCAAAATTCTCAAGAACCAATCCACTGTAGTTAAAATTAAAACGAAAATAAAATCTTTGTTTATTTTTCCATCGTCATAAACACACAGAAGCAGACGATGCAATATAACAAATAACGTGTTACTTTCAAAAATAAATAGAAGAAAGAATGAAAGTAACAGCTGCACTGAATTCTTAAAATTTCGCTTAAAGCTGCCTGTGAATCCTATGCCATGTATCCATAGGTAAATACTAATTACATAAATGATATTATATGAAGTTGTATTATCACGATTAGTGTTGCCGTATGGTAGCGCTTTGTGACAATGAATTCTAGACCGACGATTAGAGTAATTCATCTTTATTTTCTTAAAGATGAAAATGAAGCTAAAAGTTTAATTATGTTGTCTGCGCTTTTAAATTGTTACTATTGCAGTCAATTCTGTGAAATCCGCATATGCATTGACTGAATATTTGGTGGATTATAAAATTTGGTTGTTAAAAGATTTTTTCTTCTTTTTCTGGTTTACATATATTTTCTTTTAGTCGGATTATAAATTAGCAATATTTGCATGAAACTGAAAATGGAGCAAGAAACCATAATACAAGAGTAGCTTTTTTAAAACAGAATTATGTGCACACTTCTTTGGTGATTATTTTCAATTTTCTTCATTTTTTTTTCAATTCTTTTCATTTTTTTTTCTCTAGATCAGCGATTAAACTGATTCGTCGTCTTTTTTTTACAGATGAAAACGAAGCTAAAATGTTTAAAGATATTATCTGAGCTTTTAACTGATACTATTACAGTCAATTCTGTGAAGTCAGCACATTTAAGGACCAAATAATCGGTGGATTATAGAATTTGGCTGTTAAGAGATTTTTTTTATTTTTTTGGTTTACATATATATTTTCTTTTAGTCTGATTATAATTTAGAAGTATTTGCATGAAACTGAAAAGGCCGCAAGAAACTATAATATAAGAGAAGTTTTTTCTTTTTTGAAACAGAATTATATGCACACTTCAATGGTCATTATTTTCAATTTTCTTTATTTTTCGGTTTTTTCCCTCTAAATCGGCTATTAAAGTATTTCATCATCATTTTTTTTTTAAAGATAAAAATGAAGCTAAATAGTTTAATAATGTAATCTGCGCTTTTAACTGTTACTATTACAGTCAATTCTGTGAAATCCGCAAATGCATTGATTGAATATTTGTCTGATTACAGAATTTGGCGCGTTTAAAGATTTTTCTTTTTGGTTTGCATAATATATATTTCCTTTTAGTCTAATTATAAATTAGCAGTATTTGCATGAAACTGAAAATAGAGCAAGGAACTAAAATGCGAGATTAGCTTATTTAAAACAGAATTATGTGCACACTTTATTCATTGGTCATTATTCAAATTTCTAACATTGGAAAAATGATAATTTAATTTTCAGTTTATGAATGAATGTTATTTTTTGTACTCTACAGCTAGTTGTTATATATAACTGGTTCTGAGATAAAACGAAACTACGCATGAACGAAAACGCATTCAGATGTACTGAATGCAAGAACTCTACAAATAAATAATTTGTTAAGACAAATTCAATTATGGTTAAATTATATTTCACTAGCCTGTATCATTTTGATAACCTAAATAAAATACATCACCATGAAAATATCATTATTTCATACGAATCAGATGAGAGTGAAACAATTAAGCAAAATAGTTCTTTTTTGTGAATAGACCGACGCATAAACACACTTTTATGTCGCTAATGAGTGCCATTTCTTATAGAATAAAGTACACGCAGAAATTTTAATTTTCTGAAAGAAATTTTATCGTGTAAATATTTATTTGAGGAAAAATGGATTTATTGATCAAGTAACCTTTTGTAGCACTTACACATTAAATTTTCTTAGTAAAAATAAATCAATATTCTTTCATTATTGATTTACGATTCTTGTGAGAATTTCTATGACTTAATTTTTTTAATTATATTTGTTTCAATATTGTATAGTATCATTAACGCAATTTTATCCTTCAATCCTCAAAAGTAATTTGTTTTTTCGAAAGTGCATCAAATTAATTTACCGCAAATGAATGTTTTCTTCTAAAAGTCTTTAGAAGTTACAGGGGAAAAAAAAAAGACAGGGAGAATATTGAAAGTATACAGGGTGTTCTGTCAAGACCGCATAAACTCTGCAAAGTGCGAATCCGTGCGCTCGCGGTACAATGCGGTACCTGAGAAATTCGGTTCATAACGCCGACTTTGACAGAATTTTCTGAAAATCTTTCTTTGGTATTACTGAAAGGGCCCATCTTACTCGCATGCTTCCAAGGGAGAGTTTTCACTTTTTCATGTAAAACTTTTTACTGTGCTCGCTCATGTAACATCAAACAAGCAGTCACTTCAGGCATTATAAAATACTATCTGACCCCCACCCAGTGTTGCCCGGGGCCATGAAAAAAAATCAAGTTATTATTATTTTTTATCGTTAATCCGATTTTGTATGAAATTATATTTTAAGATGAAAATTTAGTGAACAAATATTGATATTTAGTGATAAAAACACTCATTTTCTTGTTTATTATTATTATTATTATTATTATTATTATTATTATTATTATTACGTAGGGTTATTTCCTAGTTTTAAAATAAAAAGTTCTTTTTGTCCGAACTCTTTAAAATTTTTATTGGTGATAAATAAAACGGTTTACAGCCCGTGTAAAAATTTCGTGAAAAAATATTGTTATCCAGTTGTAAAAGAAATGTTTTCTTCTCGCTTTTTTGTTTGTTTGTTTGTTTCTTTTCGCGTCGGCCCCTTTACCATAGCAATAAAAAATAGTTCTCATCTTCCGAACTCTCTGACATTTCAATCGGTTATAAATATAATTGTATCCAAGCTCTCTTTAAAATTTTGTAAGAAATAATATTTTAAAATGAAAAAATCGCGAAAAAATATCGATATTAAGTGATAAAAGCTCTCATTTTCTTGTTTTTAACACTTTCCAACCTAGTTGAAAAGTGTTTATGACTTCGGTTTGTCTGGCCGTCTGCTGTCTGGCCGTCTGCTGTCTGGCCGTCTCCCGTCTGTCCGTGCTCTAACTCCCGTAAATATGCTCGGATTGCCTTGCAATTTTTATATGTTATTGTCGCTATCTATAGCACATTCCCTATTTCAACTGAAATGTGTAGCACTTATAGTTTTTTTCCAGGGACACTCAAAAGATTCCCGTTACATTACGGTCTATGGGGAAAAATCATTTGCAGTTTATTTTAATGATGTTACACAATTGCAAACACATTGTAATTGATATATATCACTAAGGTGTATTACAAGAAGCTTAATATGGAATAATGTGTGCATAGCATTTACAGTTAATTTACAGGGACAGTCAAAAGAATTCCGTTACATTACGTCTATGGAGAAAAATCGTCTGCTGTTCATTTAAATAATGTTTCCCGATTTTAAACGCATTGAAATTTATATATATCACTAAGGGGTATTAGAAGAGGCTTAGTACAGAATATTGTGTGTATAGCAGTCATCGTTCATTTACAGGGACACACAAAAGAATTCTCTACTGTCTGTTAACAATAATTCCTGGAAGTGCGTTTTAAGTTACTGAACGCGATTTTAAATTTAACTCGCTTTTTGTCTATTACGTGGTGTGTATAAATTCTGTAGATCCTATACAGGGAAGCACAAAAGTTCGCGAACACATTTCCGTTTATTGACAGAAACTCCAGAAGGAGAATTTTAAACTGTGGTAACGCGTTTCTTAACTGAACTAAAATTTAGCATCCTATGTAGTATATATACAAATCTATAGATCTGTAGACAGAGCTATAAAAGTCTATAGGCAGGGCTGAATAAAAGTATTCGGATATTTTTCCGATAATTGTATATGTTGTAAATTCCTGAAATTACGTTTTTAAATATGTTATGCGTTTTTCAAATTGTTTACTTAGATGTTATCTTCCAGCTTATTAAACGGTAATGATTTGTAAAATTATTTTGGAAGCGTTGGAAAGTGTTACATAATCTATGCTTGACGCATGATTTTTCGTTCTTGTTTTACATAGGGTCGTTTCATAGTTTTAAAATAAAAAGTTCTTTTTGTCCGAACTCTTTGAAATCTTTATGGGTGATAAATAAAACGGTTTTACAGCCCGTGTAAAAATTTCGTGAAAAAATATTGTTATCTAGTTGTAAAATAATTGTTTTCTTCTCGCTTTTTAGTTTGTTTGTTTTCGCGTCGGCTCCTTTAACATAGCAATAAAAAATAGTTCTTATCTTCCGAACTCTCTGACATTTCAATCGGTTATAAATATAACTGTTTGCAAGCTCTCTTTAAAATTTTGCGAAAAATTATGCATATTTAGAGTAAAAACATGAATTCTTTAAAAAAAAGTTTAGCTTTCAACCTTAGAGCAGAAATATATTAGAAGGTCTATGCTTTCAATGCAATGATACACCTGCATCTGTTTTCAATCAACCCTTTTCAATCCCCTAGGCTAAACAGGCTAATCAACCAGGTCTCCCATTTCTGAGGGGAGAAGATTTTTAAAAAAAACGTTGACGCATGCGCAAAAAGAGGATATTCGCGTGGAAATTTGACAGAATGCGCTTTTACTTTTAAATATATATATATATGCTATTGGATACACCCAATACCCAAAATGGATGAATCAGATCGTAATTTTGGATTTTATTGGCTGAAAAAGGAACGGGGTGTCCATATTACCGTCATTTCCTCTATTGATTGATCAAGCTTAATACTTAGCATTAAATGTGTCAGCCACTATTAAACTATGTGTTAACTGATTGCAGGTAAGCAGAGAGAGTTAAGTTTTAGACGATATTTAAATTGTCAAGTAACTTGAATACTATAAAATCACTTTTCTTTTTCTTTACAAATTGAAGAACATTCTCCGCGTACTCGTCAATAGGTGGAACGAACATCATGTCTTCCAAATTAACAGCAGCATTTGTAACGCTTGAAGATAGCAAACACAGCATCATAAATAAAAACATGATACAATAAACAAGTTGGAAATTGTACGTCAAACGTTACAAACGAGGTGCGTTCGTACGCACGTTTTAGAATTAAATTCATGATATCCCGTCCGTAGAACGGGTTAAACAGCTAGTTAAGTATATATTTTATGACACTCTTCATACAAATATCTCAACTAGTTATATAAATATTCAGATATATATGTATCAGCTAGTTATATAAATATTTAGATCTTGATGATTTTTAATTCTGGGAAATGAATTATATCGGCTGCAGATTAATTTCTGTAACAAAATAAGTATCTCGGTCGCTTGACGATTTAACATCCATCGGAAGCTCCTATAACAAGAAAGCACCGATTAAAAAAAAAAATCAAATTTCTTAATAAATATTTTTATTAATATCTCCTAAAGTTTTGATTCGATTTTAATAAAATTTGAAATGTCTCGACAGAATTCTGCAAAGATAATATATTTTAAATTGCAAACCATTTGGTTGGGTAGTTTTTGCGTTGTTATATGCGGACAGACAGACAGACGGACGGACAGACAGACAGACGGACGGACAGACGGACGGACCAAACGACGACTATAGGTGCTACGTATTTATATAATTACGAACGCACCTAAAAATGACTCACTTATAGTAATACTAGTGGCACGTCCCGGCTTCGCGCGGGTGGACAATATGTCGACTACAATGTAAGGTAGGGATGTGTAGGTAATTTAAAAAAAAAAAGGTCTAAATCGGATAAAAGCGGAAATGAGACAAAATTGCAGTACTTACAAACAAACTTTAAATAAAAGTTTGTAAAAATGTGATAAATATTTATTTTTCTGTTAATGTACATATTGAAACTAATACATTTATTATATAAATTAATATTAATATATTATTCCAATACATTTATTAATTTATTACATAGCAGAACTACCCGGCTTCGCCTAACATAAGTAAAAATGTAATATCCTAAATATAGGCCGATCACAGTAACGCATTCGCGTTCATAAACCATCGAAACGACAATCAGAAAAAAAAACTTATGTTATTTTGACGCAATCTTACTAAATGCCTCATCTTTATAGATGATTTTAAAAAAATTTACTTTTAAAAATGTCTTAAGCAAAATATCTAATCGAAAATCAGCAATAGTTGTGTTATTCGTCTAATCTTCCATAATCGGGTTCATATCCAATGTTTAAATCTCTTAGAGGGTGAATTTCTAAAATCGCTGTAATTCGTGTTAAACTATGTTTTAGAAGATTTGTTATCCTGAATTTTATGCTCCTACCTAAAGCTGCTGCTCAGATATGGCGAAATCACTTAAAACGTTCGACCCCCCCCCTCCTTTTAACCCCCTTCAGGGGCGGGGGGGATTTTCAAAAATAGCTGAAATACGTGTTTAAACATTTTTTTAGTAGATTTGTTTTTCTCAATTTCCCATAGCTACCTAAAACTGCTGCTGAGATATGGCGAAATTGTCTAAAACGTTTGATTCCCCATTTAACCCTTTAGAATTTCTAAAATCGCTGAAATATGTGTTTACTCATTTTTTTAGTAGATTTGGTTTCCTGAATTTCGCGCTTCTACCTAAAATTGCTGCTGAGCTGTTTCGAAATCACATAAAACGTTCGATCCCTCCTTTAATACTCTTCGGGCGGGGGTGGGGGGAATTTTCAGAAATCGCTGAAATATATGGGTTAACCATTTTTTAGTAGATTTGTTTTCCTGAATTTCGCGCTTCTACCTAAAATAGCTGCTGCTGAGATATGGCAAAATAATTTAGAACGTTCGACCTCCCATTTAAACCCCCTTAGTGGATGAATTTCTGAAATACATGTTTAACTATTTTTTTTTTTTTTAGATTTGTTTTCCTGGATTTCGCACTTGTACCTCAAACGGCTGCTGAGATATGGCGAAATCACCTAAAACGTTGGACACCCACCTTTAACATCCTTCGGGTGGGAATTTTCAAAAATCGCTGAAATACTTGTTTAACCATTTTTTAGTACATTTGCTTCCGGAATTTCGTGCTCCTAACTAAAACTGCTGCTGAGGTATGGCGAAATCACCCAAAACTTTCGATCCGACATTTAAACCACTTAGGGGAGTGAATTTCTAAAATCGCTGAAATATGTATTTAATCTTTTTTTTTTTTTTTTTTTTTTTTTTTTCAATTCCTACTATTAGCTCACACTCTCTCTATATTTATATATCTTGTTAGCCACACACAGGGTGGCTTATTCTTTCAATCTCTATCATTTTTCATGTTTATGAAAAGTCACAGCGGTTGTGTTCAGGAAAGAAGATCGCGCGGCGCGCGCGCGATGGAGAGAAGGGTTATGGAGTAGGTCTTATCGGAAATTTAAATAATTTAATATATTGAAATAATTTAATTATTTCAATTATTTTAAGCTTCTGTGGCTCGGATTAGGTGAAACTAGCGACTACACATCTTTATCCTCCAAAAAAAAAATGGATCTTATAATAGGAATATCTATTTTTATTTCATCATAATAAACCCCCGAAACAGTCATGAAAAGCATCACGTGATCAGATAGCCCGATCCGCGTTCATAACCTGCAAATTTTTAGCGCGGGCTGCGCGCGGGTGACTCACAAAAATTCTCTGGGCGATTTGATCACGTGATTGGGCTTTTTTGTGTCTTACTTGGTTTGGTAGGTTGATTGGTACAGCTGTAGCAACATGATCGGATATCTGAAAAATTTAAAATTTTTAACATTCTAAAATGATTTTTTAAGCCTTTGATCCAACATAAAAATAATAGAATACGAAAGTATGATGTGTATATATATATATATATACATCATATAGTTACATAACTGCTGTCAACTTATATGTCTCTAAAACTACAGCACCTACTAAAACTGATATATTAGTTTAGTTGATAACAGTTACATAAATATATATATTGTGCAAAACAATGCATATAATATTATAAAGTTTAATTTTCTATAACCAGTGCACCTTTAACTAACAAGGGAGAGGACGTTCGGATCACCGAATTCCTGAAACACGGTATTGGTGGTTTCAATAAAATTAATGTAAACTCTAAAAAAAAGAGTACTTTTTGATTAACCGGGCACCAGTGAAACAAATATAAATATATACACAGACACATATATATATATATATACATACATATATACACAAATATATATGTAGATATATATTTATATTTTTTTTTCACTGGCGCCCGGCTAACCGAAAAGTACCAAAAATTGTTATGTACTTTACTGACGTTTGGGTTGTCCTACACAGATGATCCTGAAAAGTATGGATACAAAGTGAATGCTCGCCGTTTATTTCCGATTTTCTTCCCCTATTTTTATTAATTTAAAAATTATTTATCAGTTGCTTTATATTTTTTGGGATAAATAGAATGTTAATAAATCAAGGTCGTGATACCAACATATGTTGGTATCACGACCTTGATTTACGATAAATCTTTTAACATATGTTAAAAGATTTATTTCTTTATTTATAATAGTAAAATAAAATCTTTGTTAAAATTTGATAAAAAAGCTCGATAACAACCTTGTTGAAATTTTTCTTGAAATTCATTTTTCGATGTAAATTGCATTATTTATTATATTGCAATAAACATCATAAAACACGAGAAACAAATGCTAAAATACTTGTACATTCAGTAGAAAATTTATAAACATTCTAACTGTATTTTATTTATATTCATTACGAAATTAGACGGTAAACCACATGTATTTTACCTCTTTACAAAAATAGGTACTGATATTTCTAGTTTAAATAATGTATATATTTTACATTTTATTTTTATAATATTTTTTACATTGAAAAATATGCTTTGCATTCTATTCGTACTAAAAATTCACTGTTGAAGTACTCATTATAAAAACGTGGAGAAATTCGTGCAAATTGACTATATTTTCATTTCTTTTTTTACATTTGCTAAAAAGAAAATAATAATAATAATAATAATGTTTAAATATTAAAAGACACTGTAATGTAAAATTTTAATCGTAAAATAGCTGAATTTGACAAAAATTTTGGGGGATCGAACCCGCAACCTCCAGAATCAAGAGCAGTGCTCTAACCATTCGGCCACCAAGTTCACTTCTTAATTTAACAAAATATCATTAAAATACGCTAATTAGTCAAATGAAGGACCGTGTTCATTATCATTGATTTGGATGTCCAAATCAATGATAACGAACGCAGGCCTTTCAATTTCATTCACAGTATAGACTCACTCGATATTTTAATCTCCATCGCCCGCGCGCCGCCTGATCTTCTGTTCTGAACAGCCCCAGCAATTCATCGTTGCCACAGGTTAATCTCGAAAAATGAAACATTTGAAGTTACTGAAAAAATTAATAGCTCGAAAAGTATTTGTCACAAAATTGTTAGACAAACTGCGTTAGAAAGATAAAAAATTGTATTTTTCTTGATATAAATTTCAAATCTAATCATTATGCCGTTTTTCAAATATTGAATTTCAAAAATTACCAAATTTCACAATGGAGTAAGTACAATTGCGAAACCTTCACGCGTAGAAAGATAATGGGGCTTTTCACGGATCATCAGGCGGCGCGCGGGCGAAGGAGACTAAAATATGGAGTGAGTCTATACTGTGAATGTATGCATAGTGAAATTGAAAGGCCTGCGTTCGAAACGTTGATTTGAGTAATTTGCCAATTTTAATGATATTTTCTTAAAGTCTAGAAGTGAACTTGATGGACGAATGGTTAGAGCACTGCTCTTGATTCTGGAGGTTGCGGGTTCGATTTCCCTAAATTTCTGTTCGATTTTTCTACTTTTTTATTTAAAAATGTTTTATTGATTGCTTTGTATTTTTCATGATAAATTGAATATATTTCATAAATAACAATAACAATTAATAACAATTACTTATTTGAATACGACAAATTCAGCTTTTTCATGATTAAAATTTTACATTACATATTATTATTAGCCACACACAGGGCTAATTCTTTCAGTCTACAGTAAAATTCATGTTTATGAAAAGCCACAGCCACTCCATATATAAAGAAGGACACCCTTTATACATAGCTATACAAATGGTTGTTACTGACGATATTAAAAATCAAATTGTCTCTCTTTATTATGCCGATACTTCACTTGTATTTCCTTTCTCAGTCCCTAATTGACCTACAGCGGGCTCAGACCCCATTTAAACAATAATATAAAGGATCAAACAAAGTTAAACCCGTCATGGCGGTTATTTCTAAGGAGTCCCGTGGCCATATCTTGAGGTCCCACCAGGTCCCCCCATAAAAGTCTCCCCCCCAGGGGGGAGACTTTTATGGTGCTCAAACCCCTTCATGTAACATATCAATAGATAGATCTCGTCAAGCACTATGGTCTGGTCCTACTCTCCCCCCTGTCACTACCCCCTCCCTTAAGAAGCATTTTTCTCTGTTTCAACTCCTTTTAAATTTTATTTTTTCCCATCTTTCTCAGCCCCTTTAAGCCCCACAGAGGGCGTAGGCCTCTTCTAAAGGATCCAACGAAGTTAAACTCGTCGAGGCTGACATTTCTAAGAGAATCCCGAGGCCCTATCTCCCCTAGGAACGAAAGTACTCCCCTGACGGAAGACATTCGAGGTGTTCAAACCCCATCATGTAACATATCAAAAGTTTGATCTCGTTAAGCACTGTTGTCTGGTCCTACTCTCCCTCTCCCTTTTCTCCCCCCGCCCCACCTTTCCTGTCAGGAGCACTTTTCTTATTTGATTTTTTCAATTTCTCATAATTATTTTAGTTTTTCCCATTTTTCTCTGTTCCTATGGGCCGGACAACTCCAAAATTTCACCAAAATTAGCTGTACACCGCCTAAAGGTACTTTCCCACCGCTTCTTTTAGCGGCATCCCTTTTAAAGTCCTATCTCTCAATTGCAAGTGAGGATTCATTTTACAGGTCTCGTAGAGCACTTGTGTTTTATATAGTTCTCCCTCCCTCCCCCCTACCGCTCTCCAAGACCCCGTCAATTAATGATAAATCATCATTTGTTAAACAACTTCTCTTAGCTGTATCCATCATAATAGCTGCTATCATAGAACTTTTCATTACTTTTTTTAAGTTATCTATTAAGTGTTAAAGTGTCTTGAACCATTAAAAATAGTTTAAAGGGTGTCATTAAGCCAGCGCATTTGTAAACAACATCTGCCTCGCCACGTCTCAGCCCATTAGAGCCACATCTTTTCACTATTATATTTATTAAAAATACTTCTAGTTACCTAATATTTTTAAAACTTGGTGTGTTCGTTCCTAATATATTCCGCCAGCCACACAAAAAATCTTAGAGCACTACCTAAATTCTAAAGTGGAAAAGCTGGCTTATGCTAACAAACACTTTTTTTTTATGAGTTAGACTTAGCTGAAAAAATCTCAACGATAAAAGCCGTGGGTGGCCAATCTATATTCTGCCGTAAGGTAGAATTTTTCCCGCTTGTTCAAATTTTCAATCGTTAATAAAATATTTTCTATTCATCCTATCAAGTTCAAATAATTTTTTTTAAACTTGTACCGGATGACAATTGATGTTAATAAGTTTTTTTCAAATATTAATTCATTAATTAAATTTAATTAATTAATTTAAATTTTATATTTCATTTCTGTTCAAAAGTATAGACTCACTCCTTATTTATAGTCTCATCTTCACACGTAAAAAGATAATGGGGCTGTTCACGGACGAAGATCAGGCGGCTCGCGGGCGAAGGAGACTATAAATGTGGAGTGAGTTTATACTTTTGAACAGAAATGAAGTATAAAACTAAAATTAAATAATAAAATTTAATTAATTAATTAATATTTGAAAAAAACTGTATTATAGTTAACTGTAACATCGCTATGGCACTTTATTGTGAAGTTTTGTAATTTTTGAAATTCGATGTTTGAAAAACGGCATAATCATTAGATTTTAAATTTATATCAAGAAAAATACAATTTTTTTAACTTTCTAACGCAGTTTGTCTAACAATTTTGTGAGAAATACTTTTCGAGCTATTAATTTTTGGTATTTTAGCTATTTATTTTTTATTTAATTTTTAATACATTTCAAAAATTTCTCTTATGTAAGATATTTAGCAGGATATAAATTTAGGAATAAATACCGTCAGTGGCGAAGCGTGTAGATCGCTGGAAAAAAATTTCTATTTGACCTAAGTAGGAATTGACTTTAAAAAAAAGTTTTTATATTACTTGTTATGAGTGGATTTATTTTCCTGAATTTCGCGCTCCTTCCTAAAACTGCTGCTGAGATATAGCGAAATCACCTAAAACGTTCGACCACCCCTCTAACCCTCTTCGGAGGGGAATTTTCAAAAATCCTTTCTTACTGCTTGTCTAGGTCATAACAGCAATCTACTGTCTAAATTTCGTGATCCTGACTTTAGTCGTTTTAGCTGGGCGTTTATGAGTCAGTCAGTCAGTCAGTCAGTCAATCAGTCAGTCAGTTAGACGTTCTTTCTTTATATAATAGTATAGATATAAAAGCGTGGATGCTGATGCACATTCCATGCAAACATATGCACAATAAAAGATGGTTCCTAAATGAACAGTGAATGTTGAGAGTATCAAAGACTGAACATTTCCATTACCATATGGAATCAGTTGAGATATTTCATCATATACTTCAAATATAAATAGTTCAAGCTTCGGGATTAGATTTATATGCGGCAATCATTAAGACGTACGTTATCAGACTACTGGTAACAGACAGAATTAAGTTTTTATCGATAATTGAACTGTGGAGTAACTTGATTATTTCTTTAAAAATTGAACACTTCTCTCCCTGTGTTGGGTAATAGGTTGAGCGAGCATCATGTCTTCCAAATCAACAGCAGCATTTATAACGCTTGATGCAAACAAGTACATCATCATAAACATGGTACAATATGAAATGATGTGTGTATATTGATATTAGAAGCATGGATGATAATGTGAAAACTACAACAGTGTGATATTACTAACACATTGTTGTTATTTTTGCGCATTTATTCGCCGTTCTCTGCCGATATTTAGCGCAACCACGCTGTCGACATTTCTTTCCTTCACGCTGCCAGCGTCTTCAACTTCATTGCTTTTTGTTCCCCTGTCGACTCAGCTTTTAGAGAGCGGTCATTGCGTGCATCTTTTGTGTGTGGAAATCAACACGCGAAACCGTAACAAAAAAAATTACATTTCCACCAGAGGGCGCTATGATCAAGTCTATTGCTACGAATGAATAGAAATCTAATGTGTTTTTAAATTCTTATGATGCAATTTAAACTACGGGAAACTTATTTTTGAAAGGTAAATTTTGTAAAAACAGAGTTTAAAATATTTATGTTGCAATACGCGATACATTAGAAATGAATTGCAGAACACTATATTTTCAGATTTCTCAATTATAAACAATGCGATCTCCCATAACATTACAAACACACACATTAAAAAAAAAAAAAAAAAAAAAAAAAAAAAAACATTGAGCTTTATTTATAACAAATAGCTGTTACCTGTGACTTCGTTCACGCAACATTAAAAGAAGAATAAATACATTAATTAAGCAAAATATTTCACTCCCGATAGTTAAAAACGTTAATAATTAACTAACTATTTATCACATTTCATAGGAGACAATATGGTATTTTTTGTTATAAGGACCTTGACATAACTCAGTCTTAAAAAAGTGAAATTTTGTGCCAAATAATCGCGAAAATGAAAGTGCAACCAATGCAAAAATGAGGGCCAAATAAAATCGTGGAAATAGACGAATTGGGTAAAAATAAATGTCAATTTTACCTGATAAACCATTTTACTTTTAACGCCTTTGTGAAACGTTTTAACAGCCATCCTTCAAAAAAACATTAATTGGAAATAGTATATGCTTTTTCTTTAAATTCAATTCTGCCTCCTTGGTTTAATATATAGCTGAAACAAATCTTGTTTTCTAAATGACAGTATGTTGACAAGCAATTTTTGTTCTCCAGAATAAATTGATTCATGAAGTTTGAATAAGTGAAAATATGTTTTTATTTTTAGGATAATTTACTGAAATCAAGATTTTGCTTTCACCATCTATTCTAAGTGAAAATAAATTCTGTTTTTCAGTTTTAATGAGAAAATGGCATAAAAAATATACTGATCTGTTTTATTTCACCTTTTTTATACACAAATATGGAGTAATTTACTTTCCGTTTTTAGAGAAACTTCGTTAAAATTTACAAAAAAAAAAAAAAAAAAAAAAAAAAATCTTGGCATCTAATTTAATTTTTTGATTTCTGAGAGTTTGTGTGACATCCTCGGATCAATGATAACCGGTATTAAGTAAATCGCGTTGCGTTCGATAGTCTAGGAGTAGTTGCGAAATACAAACACACGGTCAGATTTTAATATAATAGATTCGTGTTCATTTTCCTTTTCTTAAAATTATGATGTGATTTTTTGCAGAAAACTCTCATCTGTATATAATAGATACTCATGCTTAATAATCAGTATAGATAAAAAAAAACATTTACATTTTTCGTTATAAATATGATGTGAAACTCATCTGCTTTCAATACTTACTGATCCTTGTATTATTAATGCAAGGAATTGATTCACACTCATTTTAAAACATATCGGAAAATTCCCGTTTTATTTCAAATATGACGTTTCTTTTTCCCCTGAGAAATCCCTTTTTAATGATATATTTCTTGTTAATTTTACTTTCCAGTCAATTAATTTCAATACTGGCATAGGGGAAATTATGTTACTTTAACGGAATAATATTAAATCTTAAGGTTTTATCAACAAAAATGGAACTATAACATTTGTCATTTTTTTTTAGGTAATCGAGTTATTTCTTTTAGTTTTAAGAATGAAAATAACTATTTCTCGCTATCCATGACATCATTTTCGACATGGATAATTTTGCGGAGCATATTATTGACATTTGCTAAACATTTTCTTTTGAAACTTCTTTTTACTTTTTAAAAATTTAAATAAAAAATACGGTATAGTTATATTAGCCGTGCGCAGACGATAAAACGCCAAGAATTGTTATCGTACAAAAGAAAAAAAAAGAAAAAAGTGAAGACAAAACCCAAAATCATTTTATTTCACCAATCAAAGCATGTCCGCTTTATTTTCGATGTATGACGTCATATTCGCCTGTATCCTATGGTTACGCATATTGAAACCTTGTATTATTATCAAAAACTAAAAGAAGCACGTTTTATTTCTAATAATATTATTTAATCTTCTTTTTAATTCTTTAATTTTTTTATTTCATTTTCATTTTTCACGTGAAAATTTTTCAATTGAAACTAAATTGTTGAGTAAAAATTATTCCGGGTTTTGAGTTAGTTTTGGCAACGATAAAGTATTAGCAACGGTAAAGTAAATTTGACTATTTTAAAATATTATACGAAAAAATGTCCATTTATTCTCTATGAAAATAACGAAATTTTGAATTATTAAGAAAAATATTTGAATAACAAAAACCAGCCTATGTTCATTTGAGGGTTATAATCAACCTATATGCAAAGATACAAGATGAGATACATGCAAAGATGATTTAATGCTCCATTTTGACGCTGGCTTCAGCTTAACATTTGCACACAATCAGATTTATAATATTACCGCGACTTCGTTCACGTAACATTAAAAAAAAAAAAATTGCATTAATTTAGCAAATCATTTCATTCGATAATTAAAAACATATATAGTTAACCAAATCTTTATCACATTTTATAGGAGACAATACACGGTATTTCTTTGCTATAAGGGCCTTAACATAACCTAGTCTTAAGAAGGTAAAATTTCATGCCAAATAATATATACAATCGCGAAAATAAAACTGCAACCAATGAAAAAAGAAGGACCCAGTAAAACCGTGAAAATCAACGAATTCCTCTTCGTAAAACGAAAAATAACACTGAGAGAATTCTTCTATACAACAGTGCATTTTAGGTGGTATTTGGTGTGAAATTTGTATATGTATTCATTTCTAAATGGGCATTATGATATTGTTTATTTGTATAGACATGTGTTATATATTTCTTACTATATTATTATTTTATGTCTTGTTTATGTATATATTAAATAAAGTGCTTCTCGCTAAGGGGTGTAAATATTGAACAAACTGCCTGTGGATTTTCTACATTGATAGATATTTCATAAAGATATAACAATCTGATGCGATTCTAAAATGTAAATAAAGGTTGCTAGAAAGTACTTTAAGTTCTGCCCAATTTAACCTCGATATTTTTTCTATCGCGTCAAGGACACTCTAAAAAAGTAACTACCGACAACACCAATCTGATGACCTAAATTTACATATTTTTGTTAGTATATATAGGATTATTTTAATTTATTTCGTGCGCTTGAAATTTTTTATGCTTTTTCTAGGCTTAAGTGTCTAATAAATATACTTTCTTGTTATTTTATTTTGCCATTTCTATTTATTCTATTTTCCATTCATTCCATTTATGGATAATGATTTAATTTACATATTCGTTTCAAAGAATATTGTTTAAAGTTATTAAGATTAGGATAGGATACGATTAGGGTTAGGATTAAGATTATACACTGGACGACAATGGTATGATTAATTCAGGTTTAAAGGATGAACCATGATGTCTATTTATATCATGAAGTAATATGAAAATTAGAAAATTGTCGTCTGATATTTTTTAATGTTTTACAGTCACAGTTGGCATCACAGGTGAGCGAGGAAATGATTATCTAAAATACCATTAATTGTTTACCACGCAAAAACAAATCTGGTTACAACAATGTATTTAATTTTGCGCCAAATTTCACTTGATAAAAAAAAGCAAATTGGTTATGGACCCGATTACAGATCCCTAACCTTCCTATTCTTGGAAATTTTCTACCTATATGTGAAAAACTTATCTATTATATACAACGCGCTTTTACGTTTATAATATTATGAATTGGCACGATCGGCTTGTTCAAGTTTACATAATTCGGCTGGAAGAAAAGTTTCCTTACTTTTTGATTTCTTCTTTGCTTTTGCATTACGCAAATTTGTCGGTAAAATTGATTTTCGTTTCGATAACATTGTTGTTTTTTAAGTTTTTTAAAATATTGTAATTTTACTTAGACATTGATTTAAAATCTATGCCATTTTTCGCAACTTACAAGACTTTACAAAAATTAATTACGAAACAGAACTAAAAAAAAAGCTATATTTAAAAATTACAACAAAGTTTTTACTATTTTAAAGCTAAAAGAAATGTAAAATTAAATTCCGGTTCAAAACGACCATTTACAAATGTGTTTTGATTGTGGGAAAATGATAGACGGAAAATGCTATTACTTCAAAGCAATCATATTAAACCTTTAGCTTTTATGAAAAAATGCAACTTTCTTTTAAAAAATAAAGTCATTTTTTATTAAGATTTTCTGATTTTCTATACGGATAATTTTGCGGTGCATGTTGACATTTGCCGTTCAATATCTTTTCAATTTTTAAAAAAAAATTAAATTAAAAATATGGTACCTTTATGTTAGCCGTGTGCAGCCGATAAACCGACAAGTATTATTCCTATCACCACCATTCGTATTGAATTGCTATTAAAATATAAATCTTTCACTCATTTCATTTAAAACACAGAACTTTAATTTACAACACATACATTTAAAAGAATTCATTTCATGTGAAATAGAAAAAGAACAAAAATAGATAAATTAATCTCAAATAATTTGATAACCCAAGATCATTTTATTTCAACATCAAAGCAAATCTGTTTTGTTTTCGATATATGACATCATATTCGCTTGCTTTCCATACTTACTCGTATTTATGCACCTTGTATTATTATAAAATTTTATATAATTAAATATAAAGTTTTATTTCTAATATGACGTCATTTCATATTCTGTTTCTTAAATAATTGATTTCATTTTCATTTTTTCACGTGGAAATTTTTCATTTGAAAATAAATTGTTGAGTAAAAATCATTATTCCAGATTTTGATTTAGTTTTGGCAAAGATGAAGTATTAGCAACGGTAAAGTAAATTTAACCATTTTAAAATATTTTACAAAAAAATGTCCATTTATTCTCTATGAAAATAATGAAATTTTGAATTATTAAGAAAAATATTTGAATAAAATAAACAAAAATCCGCCTATGTTCATTTACGGGTTATAATCAACCTATATGCAAATCATTAAATTCTCCATTTTGACGCTGGCTTCAGCCTAACATTTGCACACAATCAGATTTATAATATTATTAGGACTAGCTGTTACCCGTGACTTCGTTTACGTAACAATAAAAAAAAAAGAATAAATGCATTCATTAAGCAAAATATTTCACTCCCGATAATTAAAAACGTAAATAATTAATTAACTCTTTATCACATTTCATATAGGAAACAATATGGTATTTCTTTGTTATAGGGACCTTGACATAACTCAGTCTTAAAAAAGTGAAAATTTGTACCAAATAATCGCGAAAATGAAAATGCAGCCAATTCAAAATGGAGAGCCAAATAAAATCGTGGAAATCGACGAATTGGGTAAAAACAAATGTCAATTTTACCTGATAAACCATTTTATTTTTAACGCTTTTGTGAAACATTTTAACAACTGTCCTTCAAAAATAAAATTAATTGGAAATATTATATGCTTTTTCTTTAAATTCAATTCTGCCTCCTTGATTTAATGTATAGCTGAAACAAATCTTGTTTTCTAAAAGACAATATGTTAACAGACGATTTTTGTTCTACAGAAAAAAATTGATTCATGAAGTTTGAATATGTGAAAATATGTTTTTATTTTTCAGATAATTTACTGAAATCAAGATTTTGTTTTCACCATCTATTCAATTTGAAAATAAATTCTGTTTTCAGTTTTAATAAGAAAATGGCTTAAAAAATATATTGATCCGTTTTATTTCTCCATTTCTATCCACAAATATGGAGTAATTTATTTTCCGTTTTTAGAGAAACTTCGTTAAAAATTTACAATAATAATAACAATATATCGGAATCTAATTCAATTTTTTAAATTCTGAGAGTTTGTGTGACATCCTCGGATCAATGATATAACGGATGTTAAGTAAATCGCGTTGCGTCCGATAGTCTAAGAGGAGTAGTTGCGAAATACAAACAGACGGTCAGATTTTAATATAATAGATTCGTGTTCATTTTTCTTTTCTTAAAATTATGATGTGATTTTAGCAGAAAATTCTTATCTGTATGTAACTGATAATCATTCTTAATAATTGGTATAGTTAAAAAAACATTTCTATTTTTCGTTTTAAATATGGCGCGAAACTCATCTACTTTCTATACTTACTGATCTTTGTATTATTAATGTATGGAATTGATTCACGCTCCTTTTAAAACATATTTGAAAATTCACGTTTTATTTACAATATGATGACGCCACTTTTCCCCCAGAGAAATATCTTTTTAATGATATAATTCTTAAATTCGTGGTTGTACGCTGTGCAGTAAAGTGATAATTCATATCCTTTGTATTTATATAATTCTTTTTAATTTTCTGTTCCTGGCAATCATGACGCAAATTTTAGCAGAAAACTCACATCTGTATGTAACTGATATTCAAGCTCAATCGATCTCAGTATCGATAAAAAAATATTTCAGTGTTTAATCTTAAATATTACGCCCATTATCTATCTACTTTCATACTACTATATACTGATGTTCATGCTCCTTGTATTATTAGGAATATTTGAAAATACATTTTTTTATTTATGACGTCACATTTGCCCAAGCCAAGGAGGATCCTTTACATAGTTCCATGGTCCAAGCGAAATCTTTTCTTAAAAATATAATTATTATTCATTTTTCTATCTAATTATATCGCAGTCTTTGATAGAAAATGTCTACTCAACGTAACTGATATTCATACTTTATATATAACAACAAATACTCCGTATATACTTAATATCATGGCAATTCATCATCTTTTTAATTATTTTTAATTTTCATTTTTTACGTGGAAATCGTTCAATTTGAAAATAATTGTTGAGGAAAAATTATTATTCCAGGTTTTGTATTTATTGGCAACGGTATTGCTTAGCAACGTAAAATGATTAATTAAATTTTAAAGGAAAAAATGTCCATTTATTCTCTATGAAAATAACGAAATTTTGAATTATTAAGAAAAATATTTGAATAAAATAAACAAAAAGCAGCCTATGTTCATTTCCTGGTTATAATCAACGTATATGCAAAGCTACAGGATAATTAAATTCTCCATTTTGACGCTGGCTTCAGCCTAACATTTGCACGCAATCGGATTTATAATATTATTAGGATTAGGATTAGGATAGGATTGGGATAAGAAACTAGGTCATAAAATTTCATATTATCACAGGTTTAAGCACGAATAAAACCTGCAAGATGATCCTCCTACACACATAACCTTTTATTTATTATTATTTTTTTTAATTAGCTAGTTGCATTGAAACTGTCATGTAATTACTAATTTTTGTATTACGAATTTATAATAATACATAGAAAAAGTAAAAGTAAATATTACAATTTTGGAGCAAATAACTACCAAACTTTTATAATTATCTTATGTTCATTGTTTGACAATTTAATTTTTCTTATTAGAAACAAAGAAAATCAGTAATAATGTAATAATTAGACATTTTAATGTCTTAATATTAGGCTGGAAATATCTTTTGGGGATTTTATATTTAAAATTAATTAATGAAACATAATTTGCAGACCAAATTACAATTATATGTTTTTATTTCCTAATTGTTTAAACTCGAAAAGAGATATATTTAAATACATTTCATTCAATTGGCCCTAAATTTAATGTTTCCAGGATCTTTAATTTAAAAAATAAGATAACACTATTTTATAATGCATTACATTGTAATGCATAAGCATATATGCAATAGAGACAAAATTTTTGGCTTTTCAATCAACTAAATGTCAATAGAAAGTAAACGATTTATGTATATATATATATATATATATATCTCACTTTAAAAAAAATGCTAAAATCCAAAAAACATTAATTTAGGATTTTTTTTTTTTTAATTACAAATTAGCTTTTTTTAAAAAAAAAAATTGTAATATGCTAACTGGCATTGAAACTGCAGCAATGAAATATTAACATTGAAAAGTATAAAATATAAATAAAAAATAAAGAGAGTAATCAGGGGTCTGTCCAGATTTTTCTCACAGGGTCCTGTTTTCCAAAATAGTGAATTTTTTTTAATTTTTTATTTTAAATTTTAGTCATAATTTATGTATATTTATCATATGTATTTATCCTTTATACATCTTCGAAATATTTTACATGTTTTTACATAATTTTTAGATATTTCTCAGCGCTGTAACTACCGCTTAGTGAATACACGCAGCCTTGTTTTCAAGCAATAAGCTGGATGGCAGCGTCACTTAAGAAATTGTAATTTTTTGGATAATTCTAAAGCATTACGCGGTATACGCGATTGCCACACTATAAACTTCTAGACACTGTACCGTGACGCCGTGGAGTATTTTGATGTGCACATACGCCTGTACCAGGCAGGGCCCTCGCTAAGGGGGGGGGGGGGACGGGGGGAGCCTCCCCCACCAAACGTTCCCGAATGCTGTTACACTTGGCAAATTTAAAAACTTTTAGTTGGCAAATTGGTTTAAAACTTTAATAAAAACTATAATATACTTTCTATTTCTGATAGACTTGGCAAAAGTTATAAATCTAATTGGGAATATTATTAAACTTTTTACAAATAAGAACTATATTACATTTTCTAACTGTGGTAACTTGGCAAATTATAAAACTAGTTGCAAACTTGTTGAATTGGCGAAAAGTATTTATTTTTGCTTCTCAATGAGTTGGCAAATATTGAAATTTGACTTGGCAATTTAAGGTCCTCTCCCCCCTCAATAAAAAGTGTTAGCGATGGCCCTGGTACCAGGTCGCCTCTGAATGGGTTTGTTTCATAGACCTTCTAATAAACTAGTTAAACTAGTTAATAACTAAAAATCTAGTTATCTTTCGTCTGAGGTTTGTTTTGATTTCGCTTTTCGCTGTGTTTGGAGGAGTGGCTCTCTCCAGTCAGACGTATGAAATTCGTCTTTATTATTCTAAATTAATCTCATTTTTTTAAATAGTAATTTATTCATCATTTAATTATCGAATCTTTTCAAAAACTTCCTTTCTTTAACTTTTAGGAATCCCAGTTCTTTAGTATATATACGAATGTAACGTATTTTTAATTCAGAATAAGAAGAAATGTTGTTGACGATATAAGGTGATCGGTGTCTTATTTTTTGGCACGAGTTCCGTTTACCGGAACTTTCTTTTCTACATGCCGAACTTCAAATCATTTTTAACATCCTAAAGATTCGGCAGTATGCGTTTAAATTGTTGCGTAATATATTTAATTTAAGCATTTATTTTAATATTTGTAATTTTTCTATGACAACATGTATTTGCTTTGAGTTTAACTCTAGGTTTTGGCAGCAGTAGTAGTTTTCAGATAATAAACAAGAGCACTTAATAATTGTCTCTTGAGTACTTGATAATTGTTGTTGATTTAGTAAGTTAGTGATGTTTGAATAATGTTTGAATACATTTAATTGGCGATGAGCGTGAAGTACGTTTCCAGCTAAATCAAACATCTAGTTTCGTGTTCTAAAACTTCGTTTCTTGACTTACGAAGATCCCACGTGTGTTTGATAATGCAGGAATCTGAAAGTGAGAAGTATTGTCCTCATGCTGGCAGAATGCCAGCCATTGATCAAAATGACTGTTTTGAAGAATATCTGCTTCAAATTGAATTTAACTTTGAAGCAAATAGAATTAAAGATGATAATGACAAAGGGGCAACTCTGTGGACGTGCAAGTGCATTAGAAAAAAAGTGTTCTCCACATTACGAAACTTCGTTCAACCTAAAAGTTTGAAAGACATTCCTTATAGTGAAATCGTCAAAGTGTTAAAGGGATCATCCCAGACATCGGAAATAATGCAGAGATTCCGATTTTACAACTTAAAACAGAATGCAGAGGATGTTGCAACCTTTATTGTAAGAATCAAAGAGGCAGCAAGTAAGTGTTCTTTTGGACAATTTCTAGATGATGCAATCCTCAATAAATTTGTTTGTGGTCTGGCAGACCAGCCAATTCAGAACAGATTGTTAAGTGAAAGTAAACTTCACTTCAATAGAGCATGTGAAATTGCCCTTGCAATGGAAACGGCTAGTAAAGAAACAAATTTGTTTAACCCTTTGAGGGGCGGTGGTACATATTATATACCACCTAATTTTAATCTGATTCGAACCAGAAACTTTTAGTTAAATTTTACTTTTTTAACTTTGACGGGTAGATGTTGAAAAATTGCTTTTCCTTATTTTGAACTAAATTCTTTCGTAAATACCGGTGTGAGTTCAAGGTTACAAGAACAAAATTGCTTGGCCCTGAAAGGGTTAAGGTTAGAGAAGATGATGTTCTCAAAATTTCAGGTGCTAATGAAGCGTTTAAAAAAAGAACTTCTGTTCAAAACAACAATTCTCAAAGTAAGGATAAGAATCGTGGATATACGGGTAAGTTTGAAAATAAGCACCAAATGAACAAGACCATTACAAATTGTAAACATTGTGGCAAAAAGCATCGAGATGAATGTTCCTTTAAAAATGCTACCTGTTATAAGTGTCATTGCCAAGGGCACATAGCCAGTGTTTGCAAAACTTCTACAACAAACCTTGTGGATGAAGCATTTGATGAAATGTACATAAACACAATTTCAATGTGTGCAGCTGTTGCAGATGAGGTTCTGCGTTACCCGTCAAGCGTAGACATGCAAGTAGATTCATGCAGTGATCATACAATTATGTCTATAGACAAATTTGAGGATTTACAGTTAGATATACTTAAAGAGTTAGAAATTCTAACATTGTGTTTTTATCTAGGCCAAGTGTTAAAAATTATTGGAATATTTAATGTGCCTGTAAAATTTCAAGAAACGACTTTATGGCTACCAATTAGTCGTTATTGAAACACAAAACAGACCAACACTCTTGGGTCGTTACTGGATCCAACAGCTTGGCATTGATCTAAATAAAGTGATGATTGACTATATTGCAAATGTTAGTGGTGAAATTGAAGATATAAAACTGAATTCGGAAGTTCAAAAGGATGAAGTTGATTTGTCGCATACTTTCCTGATTATCTCAAGAACAGTTGAAGGTCAGGGATTAAAAACACCCTATAATGTATTCTCATGGTAAGCCCCATTACCACATATGTTATTTCAAACATCGGCCATGGGGGCCATTTCGCTATGCTTATCCGGCTAGACCCTTTACACCACAGACCAAGATTACGAAGCCCAGAAGTGATCACATTATGCAAGAAAAGAGCTACCAAGAGTATCAAAGGTCTCGTTCAATTGTCAGTGAAAGACATTTTAATGTTAGAGAAGATGTTCTTGTGAAATCCACCAGAAACAACAGGAACAAGGAAATTAAATGGTTTCTTGGTACAATCACGAAAAAATTTAGTGAAAGCTTCTATTTGGTATATGTAAATGGTCAAGTGCGCTTTGTACATCCAGATCACTTAAGAAAGTTCACGCTTAATATTCCTGTAATCCCGGTGCAACATAATGTGCTACTGGATTATGCAAGCGGATCTTCAATGACAGTCAATAATCCTAATTCAACGATTGTTTCTGATTCAATGAAGGATGAGACAACATCTCAAATGCCATTAGGGACAACAGAGGCAGTAGAGAAAGAACATATTATACCTAGAGCTATTAAAACACCTAAAAAGACTCTGGACTGCCATCAAAACCCCAATTCTCAACTATTCAAAACCCCACCACCAAAAAGACTCACAAAGCCTCCAAATAGATTAGATTTATAGCTCTGTAAATTTTTGTTTAGCTCTATAATATTGCATTCCTTACTTGATAATTTTTTTAAAAACAATTTTTTTAAGGGGGTTGTGCAATATATTTAATTTAAGCATTTATTTTAATATTTGTAATTTTTCTATTGCAACATGTATTTGCTTTGAGTTTAACTCTGGTTTTTAGCAACGGTAGTGGTTTTCATCTACATTCGACCAAAAGAACGCAAGCACTTTGTGCTGGATTGCGTTTCACAATGCAATAAAAAGTCCGTTACATTTACTCTTTTTATTCCCACACCATTGCTAAAATTCATACCACAAACATATGCACAATAGAAGATGTTCGCTAAAAGAACAGCGAATGTTGAGAGTAGCAAAGAACGAATATTTTCATTAACATAAGAAGTTTGGTGAGATATTTCATCATAGCTTTTAAGTAACTATTTGAAAGAAACAACATTTTCGTGGATGAGTTTTCCTTGGACTCTATCAGTATCTATATTTAAATCAAAGCATAGGCTACAGAAGTAATCTGGAACAAATAAAGTCATTGAAGAAAAATGAAGAAAAAAATTCTATTGGTGTAGAAGATATTGGCAGCATAAAATTCCATGATACAATTCATTTTCAAGAGAATCAGTAAAAATACCTGTTTTTAATAATAATAATAATAATAATAATAAAGATACTGCAAAAAAGTGCACGCATAAGATACTAATAATGGGAATATTTCTACGAATTTAAATTTGGTTGTCTTTTATGTAATTATAGACTATTTATCGAATATTCTCTTTGTCATAAAATTAAAACGAATAAAACAATAGCCTTAAAAAAAAAGCATGCTTTCTTATTTTTTGTTATTATTATTTATAGCACTTTTATAGAAAATAGTGTGTCAATGGAAGAAGATTATGGAAGATTAGTGGATTTAAATGAGAATTTCGCTGAATTAGCCAGATATCGCCAAGTTGGCTTCATATATGGTGACTTATTTTTGTCGCCAAATTTGGCGCTATTTCGCCAAGTTGGCGCGTATTTGGCGCTACTGTGGTAACTCTGTCATTAGTACTTTTCAACAAATACTCATCTCTATAATAAAAGCCTAAGTCATGTGACTGTCATCAACAGTTCCGGGATGCCCGCTTCACTTTTTCATATACCAGGCGGCCATTTTTATTCAAAATTATTTTTTCTAATAAAACTGCATGAAAGTTGCATTTTTAGAAAGATCATTCAAAATCCTTATATATTATTTCGCCTGTCAACATCCCTTTTACTCAGAAAATATGAAACGCAGAACAACGAATGAGATACCATATGAAAGGTTTTAGAACAGGCTTCTGACATCGCCCACTTAACAATTCGTTAAAACATGTTTTTGATTGAAATTTGCTGAAATTAAAAAATTAAATCGGCATTGTTTTCATGAAAGAAATGAAAGGTTTTCCTGAAATATTGTTGCCAAAAAAATAAAATACCACATTATATGATGCTCATAGCAATTATTATTAAAACACCGCACGGGTTTATTTTATACTTATGATGATTAAAAAGCGAAATTGAAATTGAAATGTTTAGATTTATATTTCTAAATCCCATGGTTTTCCCGAAGCGGATGACGTCATCCTCTAATGCAGTCAAAATACGATTGTTAATTTTTTTTTTCTCGCGCGTGCCTTTAGCAATCTTGAATAAGTTTTTAGTCTAACTTTGATGGAATAAATTAGATGATATTCTGGCTTGACTAACAACTAAATGTTGTTTGCAGATATTTTTATCCTTGCTTTTTCTTTAGAAGTTTAAACCTGCATCTAATAAATATTACATATTGATAAAAAATGATACTTCTCTATTATCCCGTCGACCAATTTTCATAACAAATAAAAATCGCCAAATAAACGGGAAAACGTTGCCATTGGAATACCAAAAAATAAATAAAATATAAGAATTTAAGGACACAAGTGTTATTTTAATTAATAAAATAACTACTAAATCAGTAAAACATAATGAAAAATACACGCAAATGTCGAATGTAATACCACTAGATGACGTAACAAACACGCATAATGATTCTGACATCAAGTAAATGGGACTGCATTTTTGGCGTTTAATCTTACAGTTTGGCGGTAGTTTTTTGTTATGAAAAGCGGTCGACGGGTTAATAGAGAAGTACCTAAAAATATTAGATTTCAGTGCGAAATCTTCGCACGGGCCCTCTGGTAAATTAATATTTGAGAGATGACTTACGTTCAATTATGTATATATTCTGCAATAATTTCATCTCTATAATAAAAGCCTAAGTCATGTGACTGTCATCAATAACAGTTCCGGGATGTCCGCTTCACTTTTTCATATACCAGGCGGCCATTTTTATTCAAAATTATTTTTTCTAATAAAACTGCATGAAAGTTGCATTTTTAGAAAGATCATTCAAAATAAATTAATATTTGAGAGATGACTTACGTTCAATTATGTATATATTCTGCAATAATTTCAGTTAAAATTAGGTTCGCAGTTCAAATTCTCTATCCATGAAAGTAAACAACAACAAACCAAAAAAAAAAAAAAAAAAAAAAAAAAAACATTCATTCGCTGTGAACGTTTAAAATATTAAATCATGGAGGTAATCGTTCGTAAAGCAAGTTCTCCGTGAATGATTTTTTGGACCGCTGCCTGGTGTCAAAAAATAATTCGCACCAATGAGACAATCAAAATTTACTATAATTATGTGCTCTACAACTCAACTTCTTTCCGTATCTTTTCTTGACGTATGCTGGATGTAAACAAATAAAACTCATGTAATAATATTTAATCAATCAAATTTCGAAACGAATTATCAGTTATTTTGGTATTTATGTATTATACTTGCCAGGAAGAGAGATCACCGAAAATTATTGTTAATCACCAATCATATTTATCATTGTTAATGACAAATCGCGTTCAAAACAGCAATTTAATATACATTTATAAAATACATAACATCATTAAACACTTTTATGTTATTTGGGCGCAAATCTCGCCAATAGTCTTTTTAAAATCGCCAATACCAGCTTTTATTTTTCGCGTGTGCAAATTAGAAACGATGCTTTGTATTTGAAATCAAATGTTTTGATGGAACAGTTGTCGCAGACTCACCGGGGTTGGCGCGATTTTTGTTTTGCGCCATTTTGGCGAGAAAAGCCCATTTTCAAGTACCGGTTAGAGATTGCTAAAACAGCATGTTACTTTTATTTTATTATGTTTTTATTTAGTTTATTGTATATTAAAAAACACACAATGTTATTATAAAACACACACAATGATTAATATATTATAAAACACACAATATTTAATTTATTATAAAACATACGGAATATGCTCTGCCGGGTTAACATACGGAGTAAAATCTAGCTGAAACAGCCGAGTTGCCAGGCATAAAATCACTATTTTGGAGGCAAAATGATACCCAGGTTTGTCTGCGACAGCTGTACCTAAAAGCACCCATCATTAAAAGTGGTAAATAATATAGAATCAAAGTAAAATAATACAAAAAATAATTTAGTATACATTTATTAAAGACATAAAATCATATCGATGGCTTTTTCTACACATTTACGATGGTAGTTTTATTGGTGGTATGTTATATCCATCGGAATGAATATGAGATATATATTTTAATCACATACTATATACCTATGAATATAATATATATATATCTATATCTACTATAGCAATAAAAGCGTCTTTAATTGTCTTTTATATTTCTACTACATAATATTAACTATAGAGTTACAAAATAGAGAGAAAAAACGGGTTTTCTGTAATTAGAATTATAGGCGCCAATGTTGGCGCGGCTTATTTACCTGTTACAGACCTTAATAGTCAGTAATAGACATTAAGCAGAAATGCCAAAAGAAGAAAATTACGCAATTATGAAAACTCCTAAACCATATCAAGAAAGGAGAGAGAGAAAAACAGAGATCGGCATCTAGAAGGAAGTTCGTGAATTTTAATCAGATTGTACATCATGGGTCAAAAGTTCTGACAGCAAATAGAGTTTAAAGTGAATGTGATTAAAATTGAGCTGCGCCTATCAGGCACATCAACAGCCTTACCCAAGTCCTGAGGGACTTTTAGCGCGCACGACCAGGAGATTTCCTGTATGCGCTACGGCGATGGGAGCGTTGCCACCTGCTGACCACTTCCATTCTCTTCAAAAAGTTCAATGTTTCACCAAACCATACTCGAAAATTACGTGTAATAATATGCAGCTCGATTATGGCGCATTATTCAAAATGTTTTAGATGAGAATAATGTTAGATTTTCTAATCTTCCGTAATCGAGTCTACAGCCAAAGTTAGCGAGAAACAAAAAAATATTAGCAACAATATGGTTCAGTTTAAATGTGGATATCATTAAATACTTTCACAAAACAGACTTCATTGCATCAAATCGTATTAACTGAAATACGCCAATTGGCAATGGACCCAATTACGGAAAATTATTTAATATGTTTAAGAATCTCCACATTAGCGAACATATTGCAACTGAAAAGCAAACGGACATGAAGCATAAATGCTTAAGTTGGTTAATGGATTTTTGTCAAGAAAGATGAAATACATAACAACAAAAAATATGCGAAATGCTACCATGATCGCAAAAGTTCTTGATTTGTCTATTAGAATCTTCGGGTTTGGCGAAAGATTAAGGAAAAAAATTAAATTATGAATAAAAGTAACGTGTTACAATACTTAACATACATTTAAGGGAGACCAAACTGGTCGCCAGTGGCGGCTAGTTATATTCATATGTATTCATCAATACATAGTCATTCATATATTATTTCATATAAATAACCTACGTCGTAACGATGCAGGCAACAATGTGATTAAAATGGATGAATGTTGAACAATGCAGCTATTTTATTGCAATTAATATTAAACAATCGCAACGTTATTTCTATGGGGGAAAATACAAGTTTTGGGCCCCCGTTGGCCCCCTTTAGGGATCGAATTTTACAAAATCAATGTCCAATTCCTGTATTGCCCTCAGGTATGCATATATATTCCAAATTTCAAAGCTCTATGTCAACAGGAAGTGGGTGAAATATGACTGTCAAGATTGGACTGCCACATACATACATAATCGTAAAGTTAAAGAAAGCATGTAAAAAGAAAACTTTTAGTTTTTTGCCCATCCACAAAAACTATCAGAATCAGTACAATATAATAATATCAATACAATATAGTAAACAGCATGTTACTTTCAAAAATTAATAAAATTAAAAATAAAATTAATAGCTTCACAGAATTCTTAAAATTTTGCCAAAAGCTGCCTGTGAATCGCATGCCACGTATTTAGAGGCAAATATTGGTTGGATGAATGATATTATTCGAAGTCGTAGTATCTAGTACTGAATAATTAGACTATTAGTACTGAATAGTCAATCTTCAGAATTAGCATTAAATGTGGCAATCATTAAACCATATGTTAGCAAACTGCCGATAGCAGAGATAATTAAGCTTTTGTCAATAATTACACTGTCGAGTAACTTGAATCCTATAAAGCCACCTTTCACCTTCTGCAAAAATCGAAGCCCTCTCTCCCGAACTGGGTTATAGGTTGAGCGAGCATCATGTCTTCCAAATCAACAGCAGCATTTGTAACGCTTGATGCAAACAAACACATCATTACAAACATGGTACAATGTAAAATAATGCTTGCATAGTGAAATAACGAGCATGCTGATACATATTCAGTGAAAACTACAACATATGCACAGTAGAAAATGTTTCCTAAAAGAACAATCATCGTTGAGAGTAGTAAAGACAGCATTTTTTCATTGCAATCAGATGCATTTTTCCATTAACATATGAAATAAGTTGTGATATTTCATCATAGCTTTCAAATAAATTTTCGTATGAAATATCCTTTTTCCGAAAGAGCTTTTTCATGGATTCTACCAATATATTTTTTAAAGCAAAACATAGAGTACAAAAGTAAATTGGAATAAATAGCATCATTGACGACCAGTAAAGAAAAAACTCCACAATGTAACAGATTGATATAGTTATTGATGACACAAAAAAGTCGAACTGTAATTCATTTTCAAGAGAGCCAGTCAAGATACCAGTTTTTATGAAACAATAAGAAAAGTAAAGACTGCATACTTCAGTTGTTAATAAGACGAATATCAATACTAATTTAAATTTGTATGTCTTTTGTGTAATTATTTTCGAATATTTATCGAATACTCTCTTCACTGTAAGCATAAGATCTTTTCTCTTTGTAAACAGCAAAATTCTCAAGAACCAATCCACTGTAGTTAAAGTTAAAACGAAAATAAACTCTTTATATCTTTTTCCATCGTCATAAACACACAGAAGCAGACAATGCAATATAACAAACAACGTGTTACTTTCAAAAACAAATAGAAGGAAAAATGAAAGTAACAGCTGCACTGAATTCTTAAAATTTCGCCTAAAGCTGCCTTTGAATCCTATGCCATGTATCCATACGTAAATACTAATTACATAAATGATATTATTTGAAGTTGTATTACCACGATTAGTGTTGCCGTAAGATGGCAACTTTTTGTGAGAATGAACTGTAGACCGACGATTAAAGTAATTCATCGCCTTTTTCTAAAGATAACAAGTTGGAAATTGTACGTCAAACGTTACAAACGAGGTGCGTTCGTACGCACGTTTTAGAATTAAATTCATGATATCCCGTGCGTAGAACGGGTTAAACAGCTAGTTAAGTATATATTTTATGACACTGTTCATACAAATATCTTAACTAGTTATATAAATATTCAGATATATATGTATCAGCTAGTTATATAAATATTCAGATCTTGATGATTTTTAATTCTGTGAAATGAATTATATCGTCTGCAGATTAATTTCTGTAATAAAATAAGTATCTCGGTCGCTTGTCGATTTAACATCCATCGGAAGCTCATATAACAAAAAAGCACCGATTTAAAAAAAAAATCAAATTTCTTAATAAATATTTTTATTAATATCTCCTAAAGTTTTGATTCGATTTTGATAAAATTTGAAATGTCTCGACAAATTTATGCAAAGATAATATATTTCAAATTGCAAACCATTTGGTTGGGTAGTTTTTGCGTTGTTATATGCGGACAGACAGACAGACGGACGGACAGACAGACAGACGGACGGACAGACGGACGGACCAAACGACGACTATAGGTGCTACGTATTTATATAATTACGAACGCACCTAAAAACGGAGCTAAATAGTTTAATATTATTTGCGCTGTTAACTGTTACTATTACAATTAACCAGTGGACCCGTTCGAGTATTCCTCAATGTAGTCTAATGTTTCTTAGATGCAGGTTTAAACTTCTAAAGAAAAATTAAGGACACAAATATCTGCAAACAACATTAGTCAAGCCAGAATAGCATTTCATTGATTCCATCAAAGTTAGAATAAAAACTGATAGAAGATAGTAAAAGGCATTCGCGAAAAATAAAATTAACAATCATATTTTAATTGCAGTACAGGATGATGTCATCTGCTTCTGGAAAAACATGAAAAAAGAAAAATGAAATTGAATACATATAAAATTCAATTTAATCTAATATATCAAAACATACTTTTTAGGCTGCACATGAAATACTACTGCTTCGATCGATGGTGTCTTTTCGTACTAAACATTTCAATTTCAATTTTGCTTTTTAATCATAAATATAAAATAAACCCTTGCAGGAACATCACACTTTATCTTTTTTGTACTATTTATTTTTTTTTATAATCATTGCTGAGCATGATATAATGCGATATTTTATTTCTGTGGCAACATTGATTTAAAAAAAACATAATTTCATTTGTGGAAACAATGCTGATTTAACTTTTAATGAATTGCAATTTTCAATCAAAAAATATGTTTTAACCCCTTGGGGACGAGCGACACGTATACATGACGCATAAGATGCTCAGAAACCTCGATTATTCCCAACAGTTATTTTTTATTGTAACTTTTGCCCTATTTAATGATAGCATTTCTGCGATTCAATTACGCAAAAAATTCTGTTTTGAAAAACCGGTGGTAAAAGATTAAAAATTCTGTAAAGGACGCCCGTTGCGAAGGGGTTAACGTTTTAATGAAATGTGAGTATACTATGTTTGGATTCGGTTCAAAAACCTTTCGAATGATACCTCATTCAGTGTTATTCATTTTGTAAATGCATAAAAAAAACAGATGTTGACAACAGAAATAATATATATAATTCTGTGAAGTTCGCGCATTTTGGGACCGAATATTTGGTGGATTATAAAATTTGGCGGCTTATAGACTTTTGTTGTTGCTGTTTACGTATATATTTTATTTTAGTCTAATTATAAATTAGCAGTATTTGATTGAAACTGAAAATGGAGAAAGGAACTAAAATGCAGGAGTAGCTTATTTAAAACAGAATTATGTGCACACTTCCATCGTTCATTATTCAATTTTCAATCATTGGGAAAATGATAATTTTAGTTTGGTTTATGATGAACATTATTTTATGTACTCTACAACTAGGTTGTTGTACCTGATTGTGAGATAAAATGAAAACGAAACCATCTAGATGTATTGAAGGCAAGAACTTTACAAATAAATAATTTGTTTAGGCGAATTCAGTTATGATTAAATTATATTTCTCCAACCTGTATATCATTTGGTAACTTAAAACAAAATAGACCACCATGAAAATATCGTTATTTTCTAACGAATCAGATGAAACAATTAAGCAAGATAATTCTTCTTTATGCATAGACCGACGCACAAACACATTTTCCTATCTGCCAACCAGTGTTATCTTACTATATATATAAAACACAAACGGAAATTTCGTTCCGTTCCTTTATAACTCAAGTTCTGCTCAATGGAATTTTATGGAACTTGCACTGTTGGATAGATAATTTTTCAGGGAAGGTTTTAGTATATAACACATAGTTCTACGTGTATTAGTTATAGAATTATGATGGAAAGTTCTGTTATTTTGGACGATAAGTTTACCATAGGTCATTTTTTTTTTGCCACCGTTATCGTTGGCGAAAGAATTGAAACGGCTGTATCAGAAGACAATAATTCAAACGCATAGAAAACTAAAAGAAAAATTATCTTATTAATTTTATTTAAAATACCCCCCCCCCCCCCCCGGCAAAAAAAAAGAAAAAGAAAAAAAACTGTTGTAATGAGGGATAATATTATAAAGCGAAAATATTTAATTTAAACCCAAAAGGAATGTTTGTAATGCTTAAAAACATTTGCAATGCATGAGATTGCAATTAAGTCAAATATTTGGCGATTTATCGTTTGCGTCAGGTTAACAAAATCTGATCATTTGATTAGATATTATATGAGTGACATTTTTTTTTCTTTTTTTTTTTTGTCTTTCTGTTAATTTTTTTTTTATATGTAACTCCCCTATCACGTGACTTACATGAGGAACTAGCAAATGTAATTGTAAAAATGACTGCATTTATGAGTTACATTTTATTTATTTATTTATGATTTTGATTTTACCTTTGGCGCCAAACAATGTGATTTTAAGCCAAAAATGCATAAGCGTGACATCAGCTTGATCTTTATTAGCAATAATAGTGTTTTTTCGGGTATACAAGATACTTTTTGGAGTAAATATTTATATTCAAATGCAAATTATATAAATAGCAGTTATTGTTATAAATATGCGATCACATATTTAAATTTTAGTGAATGTCTGCCACCTAAACACATATTGTAAAATAGTTAAATTTCAGACATTTAAAAATTTACTACGGAAACATGCCGGTTTGTTTTCACCAAACATATGATTTTTATAGCCTGGAATTCACATCAGTGAATATTGTCTGTTCTTTTATTTTTGTTTTTTTTAATATATCGACAATTTCACTTATAGAAATATCCACTGCGTCAAAAGTTAGGAACTAAAGAATATTCTTAAGGAGATGTGTGCAATTATGCGTTATTACTATCACAAAACGCAATATTTTGTAATAAAAATTGCTTGCTGAAATAAATTTTTGATGCTCTTTTTGATTCGTCATTGTTTTAAAAAGATATTGGACTAATCGTCCGTATTCCGGTCACCTGTCAGTTGGCATTTTTACTATATTGTTGAAGTTTCGTTTATGTTACAAAGTTACTCTGGACGACGATTCAGATTACAGAAGATTAGACGACTTTTGAAATTAGCGATTGCTAAATTTATGGGGTTTTTTCATTATGAAGTAAAGTTTTACCAAAAAAAGCAATGCTTCAAATCAATGTACGGAAAAACTTTGGAATGTCAGTGGTGGCGAATTGAATAAATAATATTTGTCGATTTATCATTTTAGCCTGGATAAGAAAAACCAGTTGCTGAAATTCTGATTAGATAGTTTTTCAACCATTATAAAGCATTTTCGACTTGCACACAATCCTAGCAGCTAAACATAGTGGCAAATGAATGTATTTCTGCATGTTATTATGTTCTTTAGTGAAATGCAAAGAAAATATTCGGTTTAAGTATTCACTAAAAGGATTATTACTAAACATTTTGCATAACTAACTTTATCATTGTCAGTTTTGTAAGGTATGGAATTTTGCTAATGAAAGATCTATAATTAAATTAACACTCAAGCACTTCTAATGTTGGACGTCAAACTTGGATATCGACAAGATTATGGAACATTTTATTGATGCAAACTAGAGGTTTATTCTTCTACCGTAATCGGGTTTTTTTTTCAGGTTAAAAGTTACACTAACGCAACTGGTCAAAAAATGGAAAGACAGTGAAAATGGCGTCATTTTAATTTTATTCAAACTATTCAGCTTTAAAAATGAACTTTTTTATGTTTCACCAGTTTTTTTTAAATAGGAAAGTTAAACACTGTTCTTTATGTGAAAACAATGTATTACGTTTTTGACTGTATTTACTCTGCTGGAAATGAAAGTTTAAAAATCGTAGAAGACTTGCTAGAAGAGGACGTATATTACGAAATATAACGTAACATAGAGTGAGATTGTACGTATGTTACCAGAACCTCACATAGAGCCAAGAAAGAGAAACGGAGTTCAAGAACTTACAGACGAAAATGAATCACCCGAACATTATTTAAGTTCAATGGTCAATCTATGCAATCGTTGTAATGCTCTCTTTTTAGTAGTATGTTGACTAGAGAACATTTTAGTTCCTGTTGCCATAACCTCATAATGGCCTCATTATCCTACCAAACTCTACTACAAATGATCAACTAAATGAGATGCTTCTTATTAGCCCAAATTTTGTCCAATGTATGATATAATATAACGCAATGTCGTTCGCATCGTTTACAGCAATATAGAAGGAAAAACCAGGTGAACGTCCCTATTGCTTTAAAATACATGCTCAAATCCATTGATATAATTCGTTTGAAAATTTTGACTAGGGTAGCATCCGTAGGTGAAGATCCATATTCCTTTAAAATAAAAAGCCATTTCGTATGGTTTAAGGTGCATTTAGAAAAATGGCCCAGCGCAGCGGACGTAGCATGCTAGTTTATTATATAAATAAAGCTTTGCACGCTAATTTTCTGAAAGTAATTTTATTATGTAAATGTTTATTTGCGAAAAAATTGATTTATTGATCAAGTAATCTTTTATAGTACATACATTAAATTTTCTTAATTAAAAAAAATCAATATTCTTTCATTAATTATTTGCCATTCAGTGAAACTTTCTATGGTTTAAACCATAACCATTAAAGCCAATTCATCACCCAATCCCCAAAAAGAATCTAATTTAATCTAATTAATTTACCGGAAATGTACGTTTTCTTCCAAAGTCTGTAGAATAACATTATAATAAAAGGAAAAAAAACAGACAGGGAGAAAGATGATTAAATAGAGATCTGTTATTTTATTAAAACCGTTTACGTATATGAAACTGTATTTACTGAGGGAGAATATTGGAATTTAAAGTATACAGTGTGTTCTGTCATGACTGCATAAACTCTTCAAAGTGCGTATTCACGCACGGGATAGAGTCCTGAACGGGTCGGGTTGTATCGGACTCGAACCCGAAATTTCTGGCTAAATTCAACCCGCTCTGATCCCTATAATATAGATTTTCGTTAAATTGCCGTGAAATAATATAAATATACGTAGTTTGTTCAGCATTAATCCAGGTTATGTAATGTAAATATTCTTTCTGGAAGCTTGTAGAAAAACAGGCTGAAAAGTTGTAACATTTTAAGTATATTTATTTAATTGAAAAAGAAGCATATACATGATACAGAAGGAATGTGGTGACATGTGATCATCGTGCAACGAACAAAAAGTTTACAGGATTTCAGGCGGCTAATGAACAAACTCATACGTCGCAAATTCTTCGTTTTTAGGGTTTCGTTCATCTCACGAAACCCTATTACTCCCGCTCCGTTGTCTGTCCGCCTCAGAGCCGTTCTCAGAAACTAAATAACTTACAGGCATAAAAATTTGTGCACTTTAAGCTAAATATCTACTATGAAGCTCAAAATATTAAAATTTGAAAAAATCGTATTATTTTAATATATAGAGATAAAAAAAACCAAAATTCTAACAGCCTTTTCATATTAAATTTAAACATTTTTCGTTATAGCAGTTAACAAAAATTAAAAATCCACAGTGAAATTATTTCTACAATAATTAATTTTCTATCAGACGATTTTCACGTGAAAAATGAAAATGAAATAAAAAGTTTCACCAATTGAAAAAAAAAAGATTAATATGACGTCATATTGGTACTAAAACGGAAATTTTCAAACATTTCTCAAGAATACAAGGAGTATGAGTATATGTAAATACAGAAAACAACTTAATATAACGTCATTAGAGAATTAAAAAGAAAATTATTCTGACGTCATAACGAATTTTTCAAATGTTTGAGAATAATACAAAGAGAGTATCAGTATGAGTAATAGAGAATAATCCTAATAATATTATAAATCTGATTGTGTGCAAATGTTAGGCTGAAGCCAGCGTCAAAATGGAGCATTTAATGATCCTGTATCTTTGCGTATAGGCTGATTATAACCCTCAAATGAACATAGACTGGTTTTTGTTTATTTTATTCAAATATTTTTCTTAATAATTCAAAATTTCGTTATTTTCATTGAAAATAAAAGGACATTTTTTCGTATAGCATTTTAAAATGGTTAAATTTACTTTACCGTTGCTAATACTTTATCGTTGCCAAAACTAATTCAAAACCCGAAAAAATAATTTTTACTGAACAATTTAGTTTCAATTGAAAAATTTTCACGGGAAAAATGAAAATGAAATAAAAAAAATTAAAGAATTAAGAAGAAGATTAAATAATATTATTAGAAGTAAAACGTACTTTTTTTAGTTTTTGATAATAATACAAGTTTTAATATGCGTAACCATAGGAAACAGGTGAATATGACGTCATTTATAGAAAATAAAGCGGATATGCTTTGATTGGTGAAATAAAATGATCTTGGGTTTTTTCTTCACTTTTTTTCTTTTGTATGATAACAATACTTGCCGTTTTACCGTCTGCGCACGGCTAATACAGTAAAACCTCCATAACGGACACTCCCGAATAGCGGACACCTCTATTTAACGGACACTTTTTCAATCCCCAACACAAATATTGTTTGCATAGTTTTACCTCTGAATAGCGGACACCTCCAAATAACGGACAAATTTAGCGTTCCCGTAGTGTCCGTTATTCGGAGGTTTTACTGTATAACTATACCGTATTTTTTATTTAAATTTTAAAAAAGTAAAAAGAAGTTTCAAAAGAAAATGGTTAGCAAATGTCAATAATATGCTCTGCAAAATTATCCATGTCGTAAATGACGTCATGGATAGCGAGAAATAGTGATTTTTCATTCTTAAAACTGAAAGAAATAACTCTATTACCTAAAAAAAAATGACGAATGTTAATAGTTCCATTTTTGTTGATAAAACCTAAAGATTTAATATTATTTCGTTAAAGTAACATAATTTTCCCTATGCCAGTATTGAAATTAATTGCCTGAAAAGAAAATTAACAAGAATTATGTCAATAAAAAGGGATTTCTCTGGGGAAAAAGGAGACGTCATATTTGAAATAAAACAGGAATTTTCCAATATGTTTTAAAATGAGTGTGAATCAATTCCTTACATTAATAATACAAGGATCAATAAGTATAGAAAGTAGATGAGTTTCACGCCATACTTATAACGAAAAATTTAAATGTTTTGTTATCTATACTGATTATTAAGCATGAGTATCCGTTATTTCGTTACGCATGAGTATCCGAGTTTTCTTCTAAAAATCACATCATAATTTTAAGAAAAGGAAAATGAACACGAATCTATTATATTAAAATCTGACCGTGTGTTTGTATTTCGCAACTACTTCTAGACTATCGAACGCAACGCGATTTACTACCGGTTAGTTTACTATCGGTTTAGCGAATACCGGTTATAATTGATCCGAGGATGTCACACAAACTCTCAGAATTAAAAAAATTAAATTAAATGCCATTTTTTTTTAACGAAGTTTCTCTAAAAACGGAAAGTAACTTACTCCATATTTGTGTATAAAAAAGGAGAAATAAAACAGATCAGTATATTTTTTACACCATTTTCTCACTAAAACTGAAAAACAGAATTTATTTTCGCTTTGAATAGATGGTGAAAACAAAATCTTGATTTTAGTAAATTATCCGAAAAATACAAACATATTTTCACATATTCAAACTTCATGAATCAATTTATTCTGGAGAACAAAAATTGCCTGCCAATACACTGTCATTTAGAAAATAAGATTTGTTTCAGCTATATATTAAACCAAGGAGGCAGAATTGAATTTAAAGAAAAAGCATATACTATTTCTAATTAATGTTTTTTTTTTTTTTTTTTTTTTTTTTTTTTTGAAGGATGGCTGTTAAAACGTTTCACAAAGGCGTTAAAAGTAAAATTGTTTATCAGGTAAAATTGACATTTGTTTTTACCCAATTCGTCTATTTTCACGATTTTATTTGGCCTTCCTTTTTGTATTGGTTGCAATTTCATTTTCGCGATTATTTGGCTCAAAATTTCACTTTTTTAAGACTGAGTTATGTAGAGGTCCCTATAATAATAAATACCGTATTGTCTCCTATGAAATGTGATAAATAGTTAGTTAATTATTAACGTTTTTAATTATTGGGAGTAAAATATTTTTCTTAATTAATGTATTTATTCTTCTTTTAATGTTGCGTGAACGAAGTCACGGGTAACAGCTAGTAAATATATAAGTTTGAGGAACGTATTGAATCATGATAAAAACGCGATTATGGAAATATTGGCATATTTTAACATTTTGAAGGTCTCTATACTACATGTTTAATTTTGAAATTGATTTTTTTTAAATATCGCATTTAGTCCACATGACGGATATTATTATGACAGAGTATAATAGCTGGCTTCGCCCGCTATCGGGCCGGTTCAGATATTCGAAGAAACGAGACAAATAGACCGGTAAATTTTTACTTTATAAAAAACAGGACTTTTTTTTTTTTTTTTTTTTTTTTGAAAATGATATTTATTTGGATTTATAAAAAGAAAAGATAAAATGTTTTGAAAGGGATATTAAACAAAACCCTTTGTGCGATCTTCGATCACATTTACCCACTTGGGGGTGCTTTTTGTGAAAACAGAAAAAAAGCATAACTTCTTAATTATGATACAAGGGATGACCGCCCCGCCCCGGGAACCCAGCTTTCGCTTTAGAGTATAAGTGCAATTCCGGGGCGTTTATTATGATACATATGGAATCCGTTTAAAGTTATTATTACTTCTAGGAAAAGGGCCGAAAATTTATATATGACAAAATTTTGATATAATTAAAAATGGCCTCAAGGTGGGGGCGAAAATAGGGGTTTAAGAAAAGAAATAATAACTTCGTGAATTCTCAAGATATCAAACCCGCTTAAATTTATTATAAATATTATCTACAACTTTTATACTGACAACTTTTTTATAGGACATACTCTTACAATAAAAAAAAAATCCCTGCCGGCTTCGCCTATAGGCACAAGTAGACTTCGAAGTGGGCGGTCCCAATTGCCACGTCATGGCAAAAAGGTCATTTCTTCTGCAATTCCTAATAAACAGGTGCCCCACGGTCTGCGTCTTCGAAATCTACCCGTGCCTGTAGGCCGAGCCGACAGGGATTTTTTATTTTATTTATTTATTTATTTATTTATTTATTATTATTATTATTATTATTATTTTGTTATCGATGAAAATGCGTTTGATTTCATGTGGTAGCGAAAGATTTAGAATTTGCTTGAGAGAATTTTGACGCTAGAAAAGGAAAGGATTTCTTTCATTTATTAGAATAGGAAAATATAGGATTTAAGTAAAATTTTGTACGTATGTATACCTTCTTACTTATGTTTATAAGTAAAAGGAGATAATTGAAAACTAAATAGGGGGGATTTCACATCACAATCCGCTTCCATAAATTTTACTGTATAAGATTATTATGTTTGTTTAGTAAAATCTACCAATGGACAATATTCCCGTGACGTCACAATAAATATGAATTTTTATTCGCTTATAAAACACGCGGAAAAATAGTTTTACCAAAATTTACCTTGCAAATTAAAAAATTCGGCCTGAAAGCCACGTGCTTTTAATATTTATTATTTCTCTTTTATACTCGCAACCACAGAGTTTCTCGTTACTCTGTGCCTCGCAACAGTGGGCAACAGTCGGCAATCCGATTGCCGACTTTATGAAGTCATACTCAGAAGTAAAAGTTTAATTTAAAATTACGGCTAATTAATTAAATTTTTGAACAAACGAATGTACGATAACAAATCTGTGTCCAAATATCTTTCATTTAAAAAAAGAATGATGTAATTTGATGTAGTAGTTTGTTCTCACTGTTTGTCGAAAGAAAACGTTTAGCGTTTTAAATATATAGATATAAAATAAACCGGTACAGCAACAACGTCCCACTTTATCTTTATTAAACATTTTTTTATATATATAATCATTGTTGTGGTATTTTATTTTTGTGGCAACACTAATTTGAGAAAAACTTTTCATTTCATTTATGAAAACAATGCCCATTTAATTTTTAATGAACAGCAAATTTTAATCAAAATACATGTTTTAACGAAATGTGAGTGTACTATGTCAGATGCCTGCTCAAAATCCTTTCATATGGTATCTCATTCATCGTTCTGTGTTTTGTATTTGCTTAGAAAAAGGGATGTTGACAACAGAAATAATATATAGGATTTGTCCTTTTTTTACAGTATGTATTGTTTCTAGTTTAACCAGATTCCAGTTGATGCGATTTGCATTGCTTCAGTTTTCCTTATTCTTAATTCTATTTCTCTTTCTCAGCTGAAATTATAATCAGAAAGTACGTGCATTGAACTGTAATTCTGTCAAAACTATCAAAACTATTACGAATTGGATAAAAGACGTTAAGAAAAAAAAATTACCTGTTTGTGGAAAAAAAAGATAAAATATTTAAATTATGAAGCTGAAATAGAATAGCTTTTTAGAGAAAAATAATCATGAATTGCAAACTGCGGGTTCTACTTTAAAGACATGATAATGTTACACTGATGATTTGATTTCCACATCCGGTCTTTTGTCTTGAGATTTCAAGTGGAAAGGTGGTTCAATGTTTTTGTAGCTTTTCAGTTTAGAAAACTAGTATTATAAAAATAAATATATAGAGTAACTCCAGTCGGCTTTCCAAACACCATACAGAATTATGCATTCAAATAAATAGTAATATATATATATATATATATATAATATATATTTTTTAATTTTACAAAGTTGAAATGTTTTCTACTTGTAAAAATGACCTCAAGAAAACGGCACTTTCTTTCATAAAGCTCAAACTTTTTTTTGACAAATTTATGATGTAATTTTCGATGAATTTCCTTCCGCGATCTTACGTTATATATAATGTATACGTTATGTATAACGTAGGTCGCGTTCCACCCGTGCTGAAATTAAGACCTGTTAATTAAAATAAAAATTGAAATAGAATTTATATAGTCATGTTAAATCATGGGAGTTTTAAATTATTTTGAATACAGATATTTCGCCATTGATCCTCAACAACATGCGAAATTAAATTTCCCTTAATGTTTTTATCAGATAAATAAAACTTGCTTTAATTTTTTACTTTGCTTTTTAGGGAAATACATGTTTTACTAAATTAAGTCACGGAATACTAAGAGAAATATGAGTGATTTATCAAAATAAGATGAGCCTGAACAATACAAATATTTAATTGAATAATCGATTTAACAAAGATAATATTTTTTCCCATTTTAGGTGCGTTCGTAATTATATAAATATGTTAGCACCTATAGTCGTCGTCTGGTCCGTCCGCATATAACAGCACAAAAACTTCCCAACTGAATGATTTGAAATTTAATATATATAATCGTTGCAGAATTTGGTCAAGTCATTTCAAATTTTATGACAATCGAGTCAAAACTTAAAAAGATATTAATAAAAGTTTTCTTCATTCTATTAAATCCTATCATACGTAATTAATTCAGTGATATCCCATGATAGGTAATCATTGTAAGTTGCCATGGTGATGACGTCCTATTTAAGATGGAGTCATATTATTCCCGTATTACTGAATTTAAAAACCGAATTTTTATATTAAAATTGTTTAATTATAGCAATCCTATAATCTATCGACAGTTTTTGGGATAGATGTTTCCGGAGAAATATATATTAAATGGAAAAAGAGTCTAAATATGGATTTCAAGTTCTGAAATTTTCAAAGCTAGGCTTAAGTTTCTCATTTGAATTTTCAGTCAATGTCAACAAAAGATAAAACGTTGCCAACTTAAAGTGTACTTATTTTACTACGGAAATTAATCATATAATAACAGACAATATAATTCATTTTTTCACTAAAATAATAACGATGATTTTATTTACATTGTCTTGTATTAGATATTTACGCATAGTATAATTTTAATGTAACAGAATTGTAATTAATGGTTTGTAAAAGTGTATTGAAACTTAATTTCATAAAAGAAAATGAATGTCTATAATATGAAAATTCTGCACACATAAAATAAATTTTGTATTCATGCATTTTTGCATAAGAGTGCAACAGCTATTGCACCAAGATCTGAATATCAGGGCTAGCACTAGGATTTTTCAAAATTTTAGGAATTTTTTCCCAAATTTTAGGAAAATTTTAGGGGCATTTGCGATATTTTTAACATTACAAGTATGTAATAACAGTATTTTTGTGCTAGTCAGGCACATGTGGTACACTGCCAAAGAATATTCCCATCATTCCAATGAATTCAGCCCTTGTTCCATGTGCTTGTGTTGTTTGTTGCGAATGAGGGCATTTAAATTTGCGCAATAACCAGCTTCATATTACAAACCGTTTTGACAGCTTATGCTTACTGCAATTGTATTAATTAGAATTTTGAGTTCCTCGATCATTGAACCTAACCAGAATTAATGCTCTCCTTCTCTCTCTTTTGGATGTTCTCGGTGAACCTAGAGAACAAGAGGCAGGAAGCAGGGGTGATTATGAGAAAAAAAAAATCTGAAAGGTTTTTTTCACACTTCTTTGTCAAAATTTGCATTTTCTCCGCGATATTTTGACGGAACATTCATTTTTTCGCAATTCTTTCACGAAATTCGCCTTATTTGCACGATTTATTGACAAAATTCCACGTTTTTTCACGATCTTTTGACGATATTTGCATTTTTTTCGCGATCTTTTGACGAAATTCGCGTTTTTTCCCGTGATCTTTTGATGGAATTCTCGTTTTTTTCCCGCGATCTGTTGACGAAATTCGCGGTTTTTTTAATCTTTTGACGGAATTCGCAGGGTTTTTTTTTTTCGCGATCTTTTGACGGAATTCACTTTTTTCCCCCCCGCAATCTTTTGACGGAATTTGCTTTTTTTCACAACCTTTTGACAGAATTCGTGTTTTTTTTTTTCACGATCCTTTGACAAAATTCGCGTTTTTTCTGCAATTTTGACAAAAATTTGCGATTCATCGTTTGACGAAATTCACCTTATATGCACGATTGATTGACAAAATTTCGCGATCCTTCAACGAAATTGGCGTTTTTTCCGTGATTCTTAGACGAAATTATCTTTTTTCCTTGATTTTTGGATAAAATTCAAGGGGTTTTTCACGATTTTTTATTATTGAAATTCACATTTATTCCGCAATCTATTTAAGAAATTCTAGTTTTTTTTTTCCGAAATGTTTTTAAAAAAATTTGCGATCCTTTGAAGAAATTCGTGTTTGTCGCGATCCTTAGATGAAATTAGAGTTTTTTTTCAGGATTGTTTGTCGAAATTAGCTTTTTTTCCCCCCTCGATATCCTTGGATGAAATTTAAGTTTTTTTTCCAAATTCTTTGCCGAAATTTACCTTTTTCCACGATCTTTTGACGAAATTTGCATTATATAAAATTAGTTGCAGTACGAACGGACCTCATTTGTCACATTTTACGTACAATTTTCAACTTTTTTTTTTTTTTTTTTTGGTCACAAAATTGTTGAAAATTGGTTTAGATACCAAACCCGTTGACCGATTTGTTCGAAAATGAATACAACTATCGCAACAGTGGCCTGTAAAATATTCACTAAGTAGGAGCTGAATCAAAAGCACAGTTTGGGCGCAATCGTGTAAACTCACGCACATTCCTACATCATCGAAAAAAACAACACACCGAATACTTACACTGGGAGCAGAAAACGTGAAAATACATACCAAAATACAAGAATACACTGTAAAAAATTTCCAACCCTTTTCCGTTTCGTAAAAGATAAATTTCCTTTACGATACGGAAAACAACCGATAAAATATTTTTTCCGAATCACAACAGAAAGTTTTCCTACAGTCATAAAAATAATCTTTTTATATCGTATTAGTTTCCGAGTGGATAGAAAATAGCATTCACCGGACTTACTGCGCAGTCTCGCTCTCTGCTGACGTATGAAAGGCGTGGCGTCACGTGATTGATAACAGAACAGAATCGAGATTATCGATGAAGAAGACATACGCCATGTTGTTAAATATTGGACAATTGTTCTACGTAGTTCTAACTTCGCAATGGTAAGTACTAAAATTTATGTGATTTTTAATATTTGGGATTTGATATGTCCATATATTTACAGTGCATGATTATCAAACCGAATAACATGTTTAAGGAGCTGCGTAGCCTGAAATAAAATGCATATTATCTTATTTCTCGCTCAGTTTATTTTTTATGAGAAAAATATCCCCAATCAAAAAAATATTTTGATGTGCCAGAAATTTCTAACTTAGATATTATCTTAATGAAAACTCAATTTTTGTAGACTGCTTTTTAAGTAGTTTTTAACTTATTCTAAATTCAGGTACTTGTTTATTTGTTTAATTCTGTAAGGCATCCACTGTTGAATTCAGGAGATAGCCGGGGGAGGGGAAAGGACATTCCTCTCTCCCGGAGCATTGAAATAGCCACCCCCTCTGAAGATTTCGGATTTTATGATTTAATGGTCAAAAAGTGCAATTCCCCCCCCCCCCTCGGAACTCTATAATATGCCCCCAGGAGCCACAGAAATCCCTCTCGGAGAAAAATGCCTGAATTCAACACTGAAGATATCAATAACATACCTATGATCTTAAAATAAATTCATGAGATTTTTCTGTGTTCGATGCCATATCAGAATCATATATTGTCTTTTTTTTCAGGTACTACATTATTATAGAATCAATTTAACATTTTATTATTTGTGGTGTATTAAAATTCAATTAAAAAGGAATGTCCATTAAATTCTATAATGTTGATTAAAAAATTGAGAAATGTATGTCAGGGTGCTATAACGAAATTTATAATGGTATATGGTAAAATAAATTTCAGTAGTCTTTTAATATCAGACAATATTTTAGTTGTGAAAAACGTAAAGTAGAATATGCTTAATACCTTGAGGTTGATTTTACCTATATTCATGCTGTAAAAGCTTGCATACAGAAGCTTTCAACTGCCCCATCCTGTATATTCAAATTTAATTGATTAAATTTTATTTTTCTCACATTATTTTGAAAATAAAAAATGACTTTTAATCTTTTCTAATAATTTAAAATAAACAGAATAAAAAAAGCAAACAGGGAATTTTTGTCAGTAGAGGTGCGAGGGGGGGGGGGGATTTATTTTAAAAATATAAAGCTTCAATTCTTCATTTAAAAATAAAGAAAAAGAAAGAAAAAGAAAACCTGTAATAGCTTTTGTTACATTTCTGTATTGTTTTTTATCCTAATTTATATAAAAATTATCTTGTATGTGGGTTTCTAACAAAAAAAAAAAATATCTAATTTGATTTTATTTCATATTTGTGCTTTTCTTTAACTAAATCTTGTCATGTATTTAAATGCACGTGTTAATACTGTGCAAATTTCAAGAAATAAAAAAATGTTCAAATGAGTCATAATGTCAACATATAAATGATAAATGTTCTGAAACTTCTGCTATTTTTGGAGTTCACAGAACCCGAAATATCATTGTAATAGAATTTTTTTTAGCTCACAGGTTATCAAAGCCAGAATCCCCCCCCCCCCCCCCCCCCCGCTTAATTTACATAAATAGGTTTTTCATGCAGAATTATCCGATTTTAAATTTTCAAATTTTATATATATATGTTCATTCTGATAATCCGATTCCTTGATTAGTTTTGGGGGGTTAAATTGCTAAGTATAAAAGGGGGAGGGGGAACGGGGGCTGATCCCCACTTAATTTATATAAATGGGTTTTTCATGCAGAATTATCAGTTTTGTTTCAAATTTTATACATAGGTTCATTCTGATAAGGCGCTTCCCTGATCAGTTTTGGGGGTTCATTTGTTAAGTTTACACGAGGGAACTGGGTGCTAATCCCCCCCCCCCCCCTTAATTTAGATAATGTGTTTTTCATGCAGAAATATCCGATTTGTCTCAAATTTTGTATATAGGTTCATTCCAATAAGGCGTTTCTCTGATCAGCTTTGGGGGTTCAATGGTTAAATATAAAGGGGGAACAGGGGCGAATCCCCTCCCTAAATTAAATAAATGGGGTTTTCATGCAGAATTACACAATTTGCTTCAAATTTTGTATATAGCTTCATTGTGATAAGGCGTTTCCTTCATTAGTTTTGGGGGTTCATTGGTTAAGTATAAAGAGGGCAACGGTCATTAATCCCCCCACCCCCTTAATTTAGGTAAAGGGGTTTTTCATGCAGAATTATCCGATTTGTTTCAAATATTGTATATAGGTTCATTCTGATAAGGCGCTTCCCTGATTATCTTTGGGGGTTCATTGGTTAAGTATACAGGGCGGAACTGGGGGGCTAATCCCCCCTTAATTTAGATAATGGGTTTTTCATGCAGAATTATCCGATTTGTTTCAAATATTCTATATAGGTTCATTCTGATAAGGCGCTTGCCTGATCAGTTTTGGGGGTTCATTTGTTAAGTTTACAGGAGGGAACTGGGGGCTAATCCCCCCCCCCTTAATTTATATAATGTGTTTTTCATGCAGAAGTATCCGATTTGTTTCAAATTTTGTATATAGGTTCATTCCGATAAGGGGCTTCCCTGATCAGTTTTGGGGGTTCAATGGTTAAATATAAAAGAGGAACAGGGGCTAATCTCCCCCTAAATTAAATAAATAGGTTTTTCATGTAAAATTTCCCAATTTTCTTCATATTTTTTATAGAGCTACATTGTGATAAGGCGCTTCCTTTATTAGTTTTGGGGGTTCATTGGTTAAGTATAAAGAGGGGAACGGTGATTATTCCTCCCCCTTAATTTAGATAAATAAGTTTTTTATGCAGAATTATCCGATTTGCTTCAAATTTTGTATATAGGTTCATTGTGATAAGGCGCTTCCCCGGATCAGTTTTTGGGGTTCAATGGTTAAATATAAAGGGGGAACAGGGGCTAATCCCCCCCCCTCTAAAATAAAGAAATGGTTTTTTCATGCAAAATTACCCAATTTGCTTCGTATTTTGAACATAAGTTCATTGTGATAAGTCGCTTCCCTGATTAGTTTTGGGAGTTCAATGGTAAAGTATAAACGAGGGGAACGGGGGCCAATCCTACCCTTAATTTAGATAAATGGGTTTTTCATGCAGAATTATCTAACTTGCTTCAAATTTTGTATGTAGGTACATTGGTGAAGTATAAAGGGGAGAACAGGGACTAATCACCCCCCCTCTCAATTGAGAAAAAATGATTTTTTAAAGCAGAATTATCCAATTGTTTCAAATTTTTTTATAAAAGGATCATTCTGATAAGGTGCTTCCTTGATTAGTTTTGGGGGTTCAATGGTAAAGTATAAAGGGAGCGAAATGGGACTAATCCCCCCTTAATTTATGGAATGGGTTTTTCATGCAGAATTATCCGATTTGCTTAAAATTTTGTATTAGGTTGTTTCTGATAAGGCGCTTCCCTGATCAGTTTTGGGGGTTCAATGGTTAAATATAAAGGGGGAACAGCGGCTAGTCCCCCTAAATTAAATAAGTGGGTTTTACATGCCAAATTACCCAATTTGCTTCATATTTTGTACATAAGTTCATTGTGATAAGTCGTTTCCCTGATTAGTTTTGGGAGTTCAATGGTAAAGTATAAAGAGGGGAACGGTGATTAATCCTCCCCCCTTTAATTTACATAAATGGGTTTTTCATGCAGAATTATCCGATTTGCTTAAAATTTTGTATATAGATTGTTTCTGATAAGACGCTTCCCTGATCAGTTTTGGGGGTTCAATGGTTAAATATATAGGCGGGACAAGGGCTAATCCCCCTAAATTAAATAAATGGGTTTTTCATGCAAAATTACCCAATTTCCTTCAAATTTTGTATATAACACATGGGCTGATAAGTTCCCGGTCTGGCACACAGATGGCGTTGCAATTGCCGAACCGATGCTTTTTTTTAGTAAATACTAACCTTTAAAAGGTAGCAGAAAAGATGTCATGATGATTCGCCGTGTGGATAAAACGTTAGAATGGTTTTATTTGAACAACTTTGTTGATAAACAAAAAAATGGATAAACAAGAATTTCAAGAATTGTATTTTGATGGGAAAAAACACCGTTCAAACAAAAGCTTGGCTTGATAAGCATTATCCGGACACTGCACCAGGTAAATCAAACATTATTGACTGGTTTGCTGAATTTAAACGTGGTCGTACGGACACCAGTGATGCACCACGCAAAAGAGGTGGTTACTCCGGAAAACATAAAAATAGTCCAAAAAATCGTTTTGGGGAACCGTAAAGTGAAGTTGCAGGCGATAGCTCAGACTCTGAAGATATCCAAGAAACGTGTAGGTTTTATTTTGAATGAGCATTTGTCTATGGAAAAGCTGTTGTCAAAGTGGCTGCCGCGCGTGTTGACTTTTGACCAAAAACAACAACGAGTCAATGATTTAGAACACTGTTTGGAGCTTTTTCGTTATAAAATTATGTTATTTATTATTAAACTATTATTATTATTTATTTATTAAATTATTACTATTATTTATTTATTTATTAAATTATTATTATTAAATTATTATTATTTATTATTAAAGTTATAAAGTCATAATGTTTTGTTAAAAAGTTGTGTTTTCTTTATTAGACCGGGAACTTATCAGCCCATGTGTTAGCTTCATTGTGATAAGGCGCTTCCTTCATTAGTTTTGGTTGTTCATTGGTTAAGTATAAAGAGGGGGACGGTGATTAATCCCCCCCCCCCTTACTTTAGATAAATGACTTTTTTATTCAGAATTATCAGATTTGTTTCAATTTTTATATATAGGTTCGATGTGATAAGGCGCTTCCCCGGATCAGTTTTGGGGGTTCATTGGTTAAATAAAAAGGGGGGAACGTGGTCCAATCCCTCGTAATTTGGATAAATTTATTTTTCATGCTGAACTATACAATTTGCTTCAAATTTTGCATATAGGTTCATTGTGATAAGGCGCTTCCCTGATTAGTTTTGGGGGTCCAATTGCTAAGTATAAAAGGGGTGGAACGGGGGCTGATCCCCCCTTAATTTAGATAAATGTGTTTTTCATGCAGAATTATCCAATTTGCTTCAAATTTTGAATATAGGTTCATTCTGATAAGGCGCTTCCCTGATTAGTTTTGGGGGTTCATTGGTTAAGTATGAAGGGGGAATGGGGGCTATTCCCCCCTAACTTAGATAAATGGTTTTTTCATGCAGAATTATCGAATTTTCTTCAGATATTGTATGAGGTTCATTGTGATAAGGCTCTTTCCTGATTAGTTTTGACGGTTCATCGGTTAAGTATAAAGGGGGGAACTGGAGGCTAATCCCCCCCCCCCTCCTTAATTTAGATAAATGGGTTTTTCATGCAGAATTATCCGATTTGCTTCAAATTTGGTATATAAGTTCATTCTGATTAGGCGCTTCCCTGAATAGCTTTGGGGGTTCTTTGGTTAAGTATAAAAGAGGGGAAAAGGGGTTAATGCTCCCCCTAATTTAGATAAATGGGTTTTTCGTGCAGAATTATCCGATTTTCTTCAAATTTCGTATATATTTTCATTGTGATAAGGCACTTCCCTGATTAATTTTGGTGTTTATTGGTTAAGAATAAAGGGTGGAATGAGGGGCTAATCCACCTTAAGTTAGATAAATGGGTTTTTTATGCAAAATTATCTAGTTTGCTTCAAATTTTGTATATTGATTCATTGTGATAAGGCGTTTCCCGCATTAGTTTTGGGGGTTCATTTGTTAAGTATAAAGGAGGGAACGTGGACGAATTCCCTCCCCTTAATTTAGATAAATAGATTTTTCATGCAGAATTAACCGATTTGCTTCAAATTTTTTTTATATAGGTTTATTCTGATAAGATGCTTCCCTGATTCGTTTTTTTTTTGTTTTTTTTTTTGGGGGGGGGTCATTTGGTTAAGTATAAAGGGGGAACAGGGACTAATTGTCCATTTTAATTTAGATAAATAGTTTTTTCATGCCGAATTATCCAATTTGATGCAAATGTTGTATACCGGTTTATTTTGATAAGGCGCTTCCCTGATTAGATTTGGACGTTTATTGGTTAAGTATAAAGGACGTAAATAGGGGAGCTAATGACCCCCCCCCCCTTCTAATTTATATAAATGTGTTTTTTCTTTGAAATAAGAGTATAATATGCAAATAGTGTGAATAGCCTGTGAGCTCAATGCCATCAGTTTGACTGAGCACTTTTCTTTTTATTATTTTATTTCCAATTTAATATATATAAAATTTTTTAATTAATATACTTTTTAAAAAGTTAGTATCCAGCCGAATATTTGATAATCTGCTAAATCACTATTTGTTACATATCGTAAAATTATTGTATGTTTTTCTACTATATTCCTGTGGCACCATTTTTTTTTCTTTTAATGCTGATTGTGAAATCCCATAGTAACCTATGTAAATTTTAAAGAAATGATAAATTCCGTTATACATTTATCAAAATATAGCTTTCACCAGCAGGAAACAGATGTCCAATGCTGGTAGAGTACATTTTTAAAAATTTCCTTAATTTTTAAATTTTTTAAAAATTTTATGAATTTTGAATTCTTTATTCAAAGGAAAATTTTCAAATATTTTGTTCTTAAAAATACTTATCGCTGAAGACGAAGTGTTCCCTTAATCATTCTTTGCTCTTGTGCTGTTTTTTATCTTTTTAAATATACATGGTCACTAGCAATTAGTACAATAAAAAAATTAATATTATTACTGTTATTATTACAGTATAATACTGCAGTGATCAATGTCGCCTTACAGCTAGAACAGATCATCCTTGCCTAATAGAGAATGAGGATGTTAGAAAGTACGTCAAGGTGTTTTCGTATGTTGATGGTGTGACACTTTTTTCGGAGAAATGTTCAACTGAGTCAATTTCGTTGCTGTAGCATCCTACTGGGTGTTTAATTAAGACTGTAATCAGGCCGGAATCTAGGCAGGCTTTTTTACTAACTGCATCAATTCTAAAGGAATAAAAGCCAATAACATACATAGCATAAATACAGTGCTGTAATTTGTTTTATTAAAACATTTTGATTTATAGTTTTGTTGAAAATAAATTTTATTTTTCAGTATAAATGTTTGTTTTATTTTTTCTGTCTTTTGTTGTTAGCCAGAAAAAATCGAGTAATTTATAAATTTTTTAAAAAATGGTATTTAGTCAATACGTGCAATTTAATGTTTGTGTAAATTAAATGCACTTGATTTATTTTAATAAGTTTAAGTAAAAAAAAAAAAAATAGCACATACATATTTGCTAAGACCGATTTTTTATTGAATTCACTCTTATTTTATAGATATTTTTTCTGAATTATTTGCAATTTTTAATATTCTGCTATTAAGTGATCTGCCATTGAGGAATAAAACACTCACAAACATTTATTTCTTTGTTATTAATCATGATTAAAAAAAATTGTAATCAATATACTTTTTAAAAAGTTAGTACTCAGCCGAATATTTGATAGTCTGCTAAATCTCTATTTGTTACATTTTGTAAAATTATCACGTTTTTCTACTATATTCCTGTGGCATCATTTTTTCCCCTTTAATGCTGATTGTGAAATCCCATGGTAACCTACGGAAATTTTAAAGAGGTGATAAATTCCCTTATACAATTATTAAAATATAGCTTTCACCAGCAGGAAACAGATGTCCAATACTGGTAGTGTACATTTTTTTAAATTTCCTTAATTTTTAAATATTTTTTTAAAGTATCTTTACTTTAATTTATATTTAATATATATATATATATTTACTGGCAACTGGACTTCCCTGTAAGTAAGTGCTTATATATTCCATATTTTTGCTTTTTTCATTTGTAAAGAGTTTATAAGTATTATTCACAAGTCCTTATTTTATTTCTTCAAAATAAAATGCAGGTTTTAAGTTATCAAATTGGCTTTTGATAAGTTTATTTAGCTGATTCACCAGATTGGTGTTATAACTTTTACTTCAATATAATCTTTTGTTAAAATATTGTATGCAAGTACATGATTTTGGAAAGAAATTTTTTTTAATTACTTTTTTTTACAGCAATTGGTAAATTTTGGTATCTTTTGAAATCTAAGCATAGTTTCATTGCCAATTTCTTCAACGTTATCTAATCAGTTATAATACAGAAAGTTCAGAAATCTTAAAATATTTAGATCAATAATTGAAATTATATTTCAGCACTATAATCTCAATTTAAATTAAATAATTGCTAAATAACACTTGTGTAGTCTAACAATTTTTAATCAGAGTTCATTGATTTAAATCAACTGGATTTCAATCCTGATTTAAATCAACTGATTTATTTAAATACACTTTTTTTTGCAAATTTAGGTTAAGATATTTCATTATAAATATTATTTTTGACAACAATACATTGTAAATTTAAGGACTGGGGGAGACAACACTCAAAATCCTTGCTTTTTGAATTTTATTTAAATCAAATATCACACTTAAAAATAAAAATTCTAATTTAAAAATTGAGAATCTCAGCTGAGAAATGTTAAAAGATTAAAGCATAAATTTATTTGTTAAAAAAATATGTACAAATCTTATGTGAATTTTTTAATACAAAAACATGGAGAGTTTCTGCGAGGATTTGTAAAACGTTAGAATAAATAAATATAGGTCAATCAAAAGTATATTTATTGTTATTTATGTTGATATCTCATGACTTCATTGTGCACATGTAAATAACAAATGGTTCGATATTCCAATGTAATTTATTTATGGAAAGACTCGGAAAATAAAGATTCCATGGTTAGTAATACTCTGAAATGTTTATATATATTTTTTAATATAATTTTAATTACTTATAAATGTAAACTAATAAACAACTAAAGTTTTAAAATCTTTAAAAAATCAAACACCTGATTTAAAAGTATCTTTTATTTTAAATTTTAAAAAAATCAAACTTTAATTCACTGCAAACTCTGTAATCGCTTATAAAGAACTCATAAAGCTGGAAAATTGGTGTTTCTTTTCAAACATTTTAATAACAAAGAATAATTTTTTCAGATCCATTGAAATTTATACTCAGATAATCATAATTATCTTAAGTATTTTTAATATATGCTCCAACTTCATTAAATGAATTAGTGTATGTATTTCAGAGTAGTGTATATAATCTGGAATAGGTATGTTTAAAGGAATACTGTATATAATCCAGATCTAGAATAGAATGCTTAAAATTTCATATTTTTTTTCTGAATAAAATTCTTACATTATCTTTTATATTTTAAGATTTTTAATCGAGAAATTTGGTCAAAACAAAAAGATTTAGCTTTTAGTAATGAAGAGTTTATATGCTTTTTATTTTATCAAAGGGGTAATTTAAGGTGGTATATATTTTATACAGAATAGGTCAATAAAAAGTATATTGTTAAATTGCAGTTAGTGTAAATAAGTGATATATAACACAAGACAATTTGTTTACTTTATTTCATGTTTTCAAAAGTAAAAGAGAATTCACATTTTCAAATTATATCATTTTCTGTTGCTCCATTTTTTAACTATATTTTTAACTGTTTATATGATTAAAATATTTCAAATTAAACAAGTGAATGAGTTTCTCTATATATTTTTAATTTCAAATAAATTTAAATGAGCTTTTCTAATTATTAATTTTAATGATTTAGTAAAGGTTATTTTACTTTAAAACGCGTAATTTTTAAATTGTATTTTGAATTTAAAAAAATAGCTGATTTAAATTTTAACAAAAAATGATTTTCATTTACTGAGCCTTTTTGTTATGTAATTTTCAGTTGAGCTTCAAGTTCAAAGTCTTGTACATTTTCAAATTGTATGGCTTCTGAAAATTGTTTATCATCAACGTATTTATTAGGGTTAGCTGAATTCTGTATATTCTTATAATTTACATGACTTCAAAAGTTTTTAGATTTACTTTATTATTATTATTATTTTATGGCGTTTTTAATTTAGACAGGAGAAAAAAATTACCTTCCACATAAAAGATAAAAAATTAAAGTTTCAATGCTGCTCTATATAAATTTTCAAAATTTATAAAATAGTTTCTGGATTTTTTTTTTTTTTTTTTTTTTTTTTTTTTTGTGTGTGTGTGCGTATAATAGAGCAGAAAAGCACCCAAATTGGGTTATAATAGTTAGGTGCAGCAATGTTCCTAATTGGAAAGTGTCTCTGTGACACAAATTGGGTATAAAAAGTGACAAATTTGAAATATCATATGCGCAGGGTGTATTTGGGGACAAAAAAGAACATTTAATCTCCAAACTGTCACAGTAAAAAACAAAGTTATTCTTCTGGAAACTGTCTTTTTTAATTTAATGTTGAAAAAAATAAGCTTAAAGGGTCATATTCATGCCGAAATTGTAGCAAATTCAATAGATACATCTAATTGGGGCATCATGTTTATTTTTTTCAGTAAATGTTGCCCTATGATAACAAACTGGAATTCACTCAGTCAAGTAGTTTTGAAATTATGAAAATTTAAAGTTTGTAACTCTTAATCTGCAATCGTTGCAAATCAGACTGTAATGTGGGTAGTGTTTTAAGCATAACTTAAAAACTACTTAGCGGAATCAGCTGTGATTTTTGATTTGCATATTTGAAGTTTTTAGAAATCTATTTCTATTAAAATTAATTTTTTAATTAATTTAAAAATACATTTTTTTTATAAATTAAACCATAAAATAAACCATAATCTATAATTTTTTAACCGAAATAGATTTCGAAAAGCTTCAAATAAACTATACGAATATAAAATTATTACGTCAAGTATTGAATTATATAAAAAAAACTCCACCAGCTGATTAACATTAGGAGTTCCAAACTTTAAACTTCATAATTCTTAAACATTTTGACCAAGTGACTTCCCTTTTGGTATCTTTGAGAAAAAGTTACCGAAAGAGGCAAATATAATGTCAAAGTTAGATGTACATATTGAAAAGTTTGGAGTTCTGTGCAACTTAAGAACGAAGACGACCCCATAAGCTTGTTTTTTTTTTTTTTTTTTTTTTTTTTGAAGCGTAAATTAAAAGAAGTTCTAGTTTTTTAAGTAGGGGCGGTCACTATTGTGATTAAAAAATGTTTTGTATGTCCTTTGTTTTGGATATACAGCAATAGAAAGTCTTTCCAGTACCAATAAAACTTCAATGTTAGTTGCATACACTTCATACGCATGCAACATGTCATACACTTGTGCTACACCCAATGACATAAGTGTGGGTTTTAAATATCCAGTCCAAATTGAAAATATTTTGTTCCGTTTTTAATATCTTATTTAACAGTTTTTTGGCATCACCTAAATATTTAGTGCCTGGGGCAATTATCTCCCACACACACTTCACCACTGGCTACACCTATGTATATTCTGGCACTAATAAGCTGGCATCTCTGTACAGTCCACTTTGCTATACAGACAACAGATGAAAAGGTTTGTTTTGGACACTATTTGGATTTTCTTTTATATCGCTTAAAATATATTAAGTTTTTTTTTTTTTTTTTTTTTTTTTTTCCTAGGAAACATATACACATATTCTAAAGAAAATAAAAGTATATTATGTATTTTATGAACATAAAATCCATTTCATTGTGTACTTTTTATTTATTTATACACTTTTCTTTTACGAGAATTACTTCTTCTTGTTTATAAAGATACTTCTCTAGCATTCCTTGTATAAAATATACTTATTTAAAAAAAATGTAAATACCCATGAGCTAAACGTATCAGTATACTTGTAACAAATAAATAAAATTTCAAGCTGATTCTGTATTGTAAAGAAACTTTTGTTATAAAGAGTAGGACCAATAACAGATGAAAATATTGCTTTTGGACACTATTTTGATATCCTTTTATCTCAGTTGAATATTATTAAGAACTTTTTGAATACATACATATATTTTAAGTATTTTGTTATCATAAAAGGCATTACATGTAATGCATTTTATGATAACAAATACTTAAAAATGTGTGTATGTATTCAAAAAAGTTCTTAATAATATTTAATTGAGATAAAAGGATATCAAAACAGTGTCCAAAAGCAATATTTTCATCTGTTAATGTTCCTAACTCTTTAAAACAAAAGTTTCTTTACAATGCAGAAAATTTTCCGATCATAATGAAAAAAAATTCCGTAAAGCAAAGAAAAAGTTTCTATTCTACACAGGAATTTTTAATTTTTTCATGATTAGTTTACTGACTGATTCGGAAAAGTTTCCTTTTTAAAACGGAATACTTTCTGTCTATTCTACCGTTCTACCAAGACATTTCTTAGTGTGAATGGAAAGTTTTCCTTTTTAAAACGGAATACTTTCTGTCTATTCTACCGTTCTACCAAGACATTTCTTAGTGTGAATGGAAAGTTTTCCTTTTTAAAACGGAATACTTTCTGTCTATTCTACCGTTCTACCAAGACATTTCTTAGTGTGAATGGAAAGTTTTCCTTTTTAAAACGGAATACTTTCTGTCTATTCTACCGTTCTACCAAAAAGTTTCTTTATGTGAATGGAAAGATTTCCGTAAGACCCAGGAATTTATTCTGTGTCTAAAGATTAGTTTCTGAATCAAACAGGAAAAGTTTCCTGACGGAAAGAAAAAACTTTCGTTTTTTTTCGTTTTTTTTTCCGTGTTGGTTCGGAAAAGTTTCCTGTCCTATACGGGCAACTGGAAATCCTATTCCTACCAGAAACTTTTCCGAATTTTTTTTTACAGTGTACATACATATGGAATTATTGTTAAAATAGAAAAAAAATGATTCAGGGAACTTCAAACTGCAAAAATATAATCAATATTTCCATAATTATGTTTTGTATAATGATTACAACATTTCCCGTACAATATATGTGTACGGGAAGTAAAAAAAAAGAAAGTTTGTAAGATAAAAGAATTAATTATATTTAAAAAAATTATGTCATACATAAAATGCACTAATATTCCGGTGATCGTGCATCGGATGAACAATAAAAGTTTACTGGTTAATCCTAATTATCTTGGAGTTACTTTTGAATCTTCGTCTAATATTCTCTATGTCAGTCCGAGAACTGGAGGTTATTGGATTAAAAAGTGGACGCAATGTTATCTTTTTAGCAACATCTCAAAAGTCATAAAATCACCACTCACCTGAAAAGATATGAAAAATCACCATTTAATCACTACCTTCAGCAAAGCAATTCCTCATCTTTAATCAGCAACAATAACTTTTGTCGACAAGTAATAATAGTAGTATGTGCGTGCGTGCGCAAGCGTGCATGCGTGTGAGTGAACACGGTAGCTTCCAAACGGTACTTCCGATTGATCTCTCGTGGGACGAATATGTTATAAACCACTGGCGTAAGAACTGTATATGTAGATTTCCTTACAAATCGGAAGACGGATTAAGTATTTAAATTATTTGTACACTATTTTATATAAAATAAAAACAATCTATATATTTAAAGCGAAAAGCGCATTCTATCAAATTCACATTATCTTTTCCACACGAAAATCGTCTCATTGCGCATGCTTCAACTTTTTTTGAAGGCTTCTCCCCTCAAAAGCGGGAAACGTGTTTAGCCGTCACCTGTTCAGCCTAGGCCTAGGAGGATTGAAAACGGATTGCGTAATATGGCCAATGCGTTGAAAGCTTTTTTTTAAAAAAAAGAACTCACAATTTCACTGTTAAATATGCATATTTTTTCGCAAAATTTTAAAGAGAGCTTGGATACAGTCATATTTAGAACCGATTGAAATTTAAGTCGATGAGAAAACAAACAAACAAAAAAGCGAGAAGAAAACATTTCTTTTACAACTTAGATAACAATATTTTTTTCACGAAATTTTTACACGGGCTGTAAAACAGTTTTATTTATAACCGATAAAGATTTCAAAGAGTTCGTACAAAAAAAACTTTTTATTTTAAAACTATGAAACGACCATACGTAAACAAGAAAATGAGCGCTTTTATCACTAAACATCAATATTTTTTCGCGAATTTTTCATTTTAAAATATAATTTCTTACAAAATCGGGTTAAAGATATAAAATAATAAAAACTTGATTTTTTTTTTAAATTTATTATTACGGGCCCGGGCAACACTCGGGCGGGCCAGCTAGTAGTTGCTTAAAGTGATAACAGTACAATTAAAAGTTTATAAATACTTTAATAAAGATATCAACAAGTTTCGTGTACATCCTAATCGGCGACATTCTCACGTTCAATACTGGTAAAATAAACTTTTTTCGCAAAAATTTGAAAATGGGAGATGAAATTTTCCCAGGAAGTATTTGTTAAAATAACGGGCCCAGACGAGTTAACTGATTTTCTGATTGCATTCCAATAAATTTTCTGAATTATAATTGTTTTTATTATTTAAATCTTATCAACCTTATTTCATATTTTGCTTACATGTTCTGTTTTGGAAAAAGAAAAAAAAATCTGTCTTTCTCTTTCAGTTCTGTAGCTATGACTCACAATTGTTTCAAATAACGCACCCAAGCTTTGAAAAAAAAATGAGAGAAGTGTCACTTCATGATGGAAAGGTAAAAAACGTTTTTCATTTTTTTTTAAATTCTTAATTTATTTTAACCCCTTGGGGACGAGCGACACGTATACGTGACGCATAAGATGCTCAGAATCCTCGATTATTCCCACCAGTTATTTTTTAGTGGAAGCTTTGCCTTATGTAATCCTAGCATTTCTGCGATTCAATTAGGCGAAAATTTCTGTTTTGAAAAACCGGTGGTAAAAGATTAAAAATTCTGTAAAGGACGCTCGTCGTGAAGGGGTTAACAATTGAAATTTTCCACATATTGTGCTGTCCTCTAAAAAAACCCACAGTGAAATGTTTCCTAAAAAAAACCCCAATATTACATCAAATATTTTACTAAAGTCAATTTTTTTTGTTTTGTTCTGTTTTTATGCACCATTTAGAATAATAAAAATAGTTAAAAATACCTAAGGAGTGCTTATTTAGTTTTAAAATAATTTAAATTAACAATTGCAGAATTCTGGCAAAACATGAGCTTCATTTTTACAAATTTTCTTTTTATAATAGAATTTTAGAATGATATACATAATTTTTTTATGTTAATTAATATGTAATAAAATGCTTCATTTTCAGCTGATTATGTCAGGTGTGTGTTTTTTCAGGTAACATGGGTTATTTTTTGGAAAAATGTTTTTTTTTTTCAAATTCTTGCATAATTGGCTGCCATCTACTTATAATAAAATCCGAAGGGAAGAAAGTGTCTGTAACCATTCCGGGCGAGACCACTCTGGTCTGCGAATCGATGTAGTTAAACTTTAATGTTTAATTGAAAATAATAACATCTTGAAAATCGATATTTCGGTTTGAGAAAACGGATTAATACACCCTATAAAAAGATCTCGGAAACATTTCCGAAAATCAGTGGCAGCAAAAGAAACTTTTTGTAAGTGCTTCTTTAAATCTCAAAAATGCATTAGATTTTGAGGCATCTAAAGATAAAAAGTGCATTACGGAATCGTGGGTAATTCTGAAGACATTATTGTATAATTCCGTACGTGGTTGTAATATATTTTGGCAGATTAGGAAACATTTGTCTTCTTTTATTGTGTCCGTGCATTCACTACAAAATTAAAGAGCAGGCCTTTATACATTAGCGGTCGAGACTACACACTGTTAAAAAGTTTGCAGCAAACTGTCCAGTCATTTGACCGTTTTTCTAAAAAACGGTTACTCAACCGTAATTTAACTCTATTGTGACCATGACATGGGGTAAAATATGGTCAGAATAGCGCTAAATTACATTTATATAACCGTTTTCTATAAAAACGGTCAAATGACTGGACATTTTGCTGCAAATTTTTAACAGTGTAGTCGCTTGATGGACCTTATGCACGTGAGTTCGAGGCTAAAATTCGTCTGCTGGCGGTATTTACTATTGAACATTAGCATAGCGTTTTATGGAGTATGTATTATTAATGATCTTTTGATAAAAATACCGAAAAACATTTCATTATTGTGGCAGTAGGTATTGAATATATTGTAATATAAATTCAAAATGTTGTTCTTTATCCAGAATGTTTGTTAAATTTGCAAAATTTTCGTTAAATTTTATCCTTGCAACTTGGGTCGAGGCTAAAAGTCGTCTGCAGACGATGCTTGCGGCTGCGTATACTGGTATTCTGGAGGTACAGTTTCTAGAATATTGGATCACGATACCGCCAGCTCCGGAGTGTGACATCACCTGCATAAGGTCCATTTCTGAAATACAGTACAATCTGCTAAGATGGTGTCATAAGGTATTGTTGAAGTTTCCGTTTTAAAAAACTTTCACCATAGCAAGTGCAAATGATGGTACTCTTTTCTCCGGGACCAAGGATTATTTTTTTAATGGCAGATTTCCGTTATAGGCAGGTTTTGTTTTCGGAGGTTTTACTGTATTAAAAAATTATTTTTTTCAGTTTTAAGCATCAGAAACTTTTTTTTTTTTTTTTTTTTTTTTAATATATAAAGAGAATTTTGTAATCGATTTTTTTCCTCACTTCCTGATAAGTAATAGAAAAATTATGTTCACAGGTGTGTTTCGGATGGTAATGTAACATTTTAATATTTTTAGAATCTAATTAATAATTAATAGATTTTTATAATTAGAATTTATAATTAGATTATAAATTAATAATAATAATTAGATTATAAATTAATAATAATAATTAGATTATAAATTAATAATAATAATTAGATTATAAATTAATAATTAAATACTCTTTAATAAATTGATAGTTTCATATTAATTAAATTATGATTATACGTTGAGAAATTATAAATTAGATGTCCAAAAAAGATAGTTTAAATACCGTTTAATTTTTTTCTTTCCTGTTTTGCCATATCTTAAACAAGTTGGAAATTGTACGTCAAACGTGACGAATGAGGTGCGTTCGTACTATAACAAGTTTTATAAAAAATTTAGATCTTAGTGATCTTTATTTCTGTGAAATGAATTATATCGTCTGTTATTATAATATGAATAATTTCCGTAATAACATAAGTACATTTTATGTTAACTAAAGTATTAACTCGCTTATGCATTTATGTTTCATGTCCGTTTGCTTGACCAGTTGCAACACGTTCGCCTAATTGCAGAGATTTTAAAATCTATTACTACAAAGATCACGCTGATCCAATGAGAATTTTGGTTCAGGGTTTGTTCTGAATCCGGCTACGCTTTTTCCATAGTTTTCGGCAAATTGAGCATGCTTTTCTCTTATTACGTATGCCACGCTTACAGGCACGATTTATGATTTATTTATTTATTTATTTTACTCCAGACAGCGCTGCAAAATTTATCATGGAGAACTTGCTTTGTCAATGATTTACCCTCATGGTTTAAGATGTTATGACTCACGATGAACGAATCTCTTGTGTTTGTTTTCTTTAATGAAAAGATATTTTGGTCTGTCAACTGAAATTATCTCTTTACACATTTGAATGTAACTCATCTCTCAAACCTACAATTTTTTTGAACGATCTTTCTAAAAATGTAACTTTTATTGGAAAAAATAATTTTTAGTAAAAATGGCCGCTTAGCATATGAAAAGCGAAGCCCGTATTTGTTTTCCTCAGTCACACGACTTACGCATTTATTATATAGATTACGTATGATATAGGATTTAATAGAATGAACAAAACTTTTATTACTATCTTTTGAAGTTTTGATTCGATTTTCATAAAATTTGAAATAACTCGACAAAATTCGGCAACAATTATATAAGTTAAATTTCAAACCATTCGGTTGGGTTAGTTTTTGCGATGTTATATGCGGACAGACGGACGGACCAGATGATACACTATAGGTGCGACGTATTTATATAATTACGAACGCACCTAAAAACTAGTCGTTGGGGGCCACCGTAATACTTACCCATCATGGATATGCATAATGTAAAATATTAAAATTAAAAATGTGTAAACTACTTATAAAATGCATTGCAATTCAAATAAAATCATCGAGGCTTGATGACGTCACAAACTTTAAAGGCTCGATTACTGAATTGCTTGAAAGAAACATCCTTATAACTCCAAAAATAATAATCCTATTAACTAGCGGTTTATTGCATCTGATTAAGTGTCAAATTTCCAATTAAAATATATCTTTGAAGTGAAATTTGGATGAAATACAGGGTCATGAAAAATCGAAGAGTGTGGAAAATAAGATTCCAAATATCTCGGCAACTCATTATCCGATCGACTTTATGCGTTATGCAAAATTTATGTTTTTTTATTGTCTTTTATATTCATTTCTTAAAATAACCAATTTCGAAATTTTTTATATACCTTTTGTCAGAACGAATATTTCGAGAGTCCGAAAAAAATAGTTCCGGTTAATCGAGGTTATTGAAATGAAATAGGCTTCTTCCCATTATTACATACTAAGTACATACCAAATTGCAAGTCTCTATGTGAATTTTTTCGGGAGATAGAGCGTTCACAGACACACAGACGGACGGCAATTTTTTTTTTCTAAAAATATGTTTTTCGGAATCTCCAGTGTCTGAAACGTGTAAATCCGTCAAAATTTTTTTTTCGATTTTCAAAACGATTACAAGACTTACCCTATACTACGTATGATGGGTAAGTAATAAACGAAGCAAAAATCATAATTTTTTAAAAATAAATTCACTGGATCGTACTTTTTAAAAAAGCGTAAAAAAACAAGCAGTGAATTTTCCACAATTGAGTTCGCTCAACACATCCTACTAAAGAATATATCTTGTAGGATGTGTTTTGGTTCAGTACCCACGCCAAATTAATGTATTGTAACTGAAATTTTTTGGGAAGAAACATTAAATTCAGTGATGGAAACAGGCGTGATTTTCAAGACAAACATCGAATGCTTATAAAAAAGGTGTTTTTTAAAAATACTATTTCTACTTTTAAACTTATTTCTTTTTTTTTTTTAAGTAATAAATTTTAATATTATATATTTATTTTAATCAGAAAGAAGATATCGTCAAGGTTCTGAACCTATCAAATGGCTCATTCTTATTCATTGGTCAAGTAAGTTTTTTCAGATATTATTTAGAAAATTTAAACAATAAACTTTTTTAATGTGTGACCTTGGAGATATTTAACATACATTTCTTACGCTAATAAACAATGGCTTGCTTTATCACCACAAAGTTTTAAGTAACCTTTTTCTTTTCTTCCAGACTGTCTTACATATAAAGAAATGCACAAAAAGAAAATAAAAAATTGGACGAGAAAAAAAAAATTAATACCACGAAAATTTTGTAAAAAAAAAACGCAATATCGTGATCATGAGCAATCAGTTTAATATTGCTAGTAAAATATCCCATTTAAATGGGGATGCCGGTGTAAAAACTTCAATACAGGGTGTCATGGAAAAAGGTTGGACATATTTCAAAGAATCATAACTCTAAAAGTAATTGAGTAAAAGCAATTATTTTCTTTGCAATGTACTCGGCAATTATCCAAGATTTGTTAGATGTGAGCTGTTTTAAAGTCGTGACATTCAGACGATGCGCAGAATCGATGATCTGAAAATGCAAATCGCACCACACATTCACAATTTTCACTTTTTGCTTAGGCTATTCGTGTACATAGTGGATCCTTTCCTACTAAATCGACGATGCTGAAGAACTTTCTAATTGACATTTTCTCCAAATTTCCAATAGTTTTAGACTTATACGCTTTCCATTCCGGAATCATCGAAGAAAATTGCGAATGTGTGATGCGATTTGCATTCTTAGATCATCGATTCTGCGCATCGTCTAAATTTCACGACTTTAAAACATCTACATCTAACAAATCTTGGATAATTGCCGAGTACATTGGAAAGAAAATAATTGAGTTTACTCAATTACTTTTAGAGTTATGATTGTTTCAAATCTGTCCAACCTTTTTCAATGACCCTGTATATTTCTTACAATTAAGCCTAAAACATTTTCGTTTCTTTCCGGATAGAAACTCAGAAAACGGCTTCTCTGCTCTCAATTAAAAATAAGTATAAACATAAAAAAGAGATTTGTTTTTAAACTAGGGAGCTCTGCCCCCTATGAGCTTCGCTCGCCAACCTGCAATCAGACCCAGCAGGCTGTAAAAACAAATAATTTGCTCTGTTTTAAAAATATTACTAAAGATTGAATTATAATTATACGACCAGTTCCGATCTTCTGTAATCGAGTTTTCATTCATTTAAATTAATTGCTTTAAATAAGTCGTTTTAAATGTATCGTTTTCAATATGATGTAATTTTCACCAAACTTTTCTTCCTTTTTTTAGTATTAACGTGAAAATACAGTTTTTGATTGAGAGGAAATATTATTATTTTCGCTGTTTCAAAATTTGCAACAATGGGTAAAAATAATTTTTCGAAATAAATAAATTTCTCTGGTAAATACATTTTTAAATTGAAACTCTTTTTTGAAATATTATTTGAGTATTTAAAATAGGGCGTAATTTTCCCCCATTTACTGCTTTTAACGAGTAATAATTTAATTATTACTTTAAATTTTTATCCCTGTTTTTAATATTCAAGTGCAATTATATTTTTATGACATAATTCTCCCTCATTTACTGCTTTTAACACGCGATTATTTAACTACTATCTGTATATTTAAAACGCTAAGCGTTAGTCCGTGAGAACAAACTACTGCATCAAATTACATCATTCTTTTTTTAAATGAAAGATATTTGGACACAGATTTGTTATCCTACATTCGTTTGTTCGAAAATTTTATTAGCCGTAATTTTAAATTAAACTTTTACATCTGCTTATGACGTCATAAAGTCGGCAATCGGAATAAGCCCACTGTTGCAAGGTACATAGTTTATTCTCTGTGGTTGCGAGGATAAAAGAGAAATAATAAATATTAAAGGCACGTGGCTTTTAGACTGAATTTTTTAATTTGCAAGTTAAATTTCGGTAAAAATATTTATCCGCGTGTTTTATAAGAGAATAAAAATTCATATTTATTGTGATGTCACGGGAATATTGTCCATTGGGCTCATTTATCATTATGCATTATAACTTTGTTGATGCCATTTTTTCATTACAATTAAATACAAAATATATTTTTATTTGTATACATGTTGTTTAAGCATAAAAGTAACGTATACAAAGTACACGTGAAAAGTTTGCGCCGGTGAAAAGGACGTTATGCTTAGCTTGAAATGCATTTTAACATTGATAAAACTAAAAAGAAAAATTTATATGATTGTGTCAACATGACGTAATTTTAACTGATTTTTCAATTTTTAATCTTAAAGATTAGAACTGGAGCTTTTATTGGGTGCTTCATCTTGATTGCATACCTTTATTACATGCTACCAATTACTTTTTTTAAATTATAGGGTAGAAGATTTCATTTTTTAATAAAAAAAATTCACAAAAGTAAAGGATTTCAGGAAAATTAAAATGATTAAAAATAGTGTTATGGTTAAAAAAAAAAAACTTGAAATAATGATTGTTTTTTTAGCTAGAATAAACAATGTAAGACTAATATTTCATAGGAATTATTTTGGTAGGTTTGTTATAAGTTCATTTTACAGTTCCTTAAAAGCGGTAAAGTCCTATTTCTTTTACTGTAAATTTCTCTTTCGATGTCAAAAAATGGTAGTCTACTTTTGGACGCCAGCCAAAACGCAGTGGCAATTTTTAGAAATGTATAACGGTTGTGATAACAAACGCGGCGCTATCGCTTTAGCTTTCATCGCGCTTACATATCATTTCTAAATACTACAAATTTCAATTTTTTACTACATTTTACAATTTCATTTCTTACATCATCAATTAGAAAAAAAATTAGCTTTCGATTGAAATTTATTTGAAAACTGCCGCTTAATTTAACGACTGCTTAAATAATTTTCAAGTATGAAATATTGTTCAATTCTATTTCAACAATGACCATCAATTTGCTTTAATAATGTAAAATAGCCCCTGGGAAAGTTGCCACAATTGAAAATGGATTTCCCTAACCATCATGAAAAGTGAAAAAAAAATAATAAAAAAACCTGATAAATCATAAGATCAGAACAAAAAAACTATTTTCAGTTTATGTTTAACATAAAATTGATATGTTGAATTCGTTGATGTATATGTTGCATCAGAATATGCTAGGAATTGTATTTTTTTTATTTTTTTAAAGATCCATTGGGTACTTAACTGTATAAGAGGGAAAATATCCCCGACTGTAATAGATAATCATCCTGATTATGTAAAGGGACCGAAGAAACCGCACAAATGAATTACACTTGAAAACATTACAAACCTCCCGCATCTGCAGATTGATTTATTATTGCAAAAATAATTCTTCATCTTTACATAAAAATTGATTAGCTTAAAACAATGGAAGCGTTTTAGACGATATGGATTTGAAACAAACAATGATTAAGGAGGACATTTTAAAACTTTTAATTTAAACATTTTAAAACTTTTTTTCAACGTCGAATTTCGACGGTGCTTTTGGGCATTGGAGCTCATTCGGTTGCATTATCATAAGGGGGGGGGGGGGGATGTGTGCTTTATTTACTATGTTCTTTTATTTACTGAATATGAGATGAACGTATGAATATACTATTTGTATGATACTTCATTGGTCCATGAAATTTTCTTTCTTGCCGTGGGGAATATGACGGTAATGTCAAACTGATTTGCATTACACAGTTGTTTACGTATTGTTTGTTCGTAGTTTGCATCGGAAATAGAACTGTATTTCACTGGGAGAAAAAACTTTTAAAATAAAATATTTGAAAGACTATTTCATACGCACCCCTTCTTAAATAATAAAGTAGGTTATTTTACTGATATTGTTATAGTATTTTTTTTTCCGTCACGTTTTGACCGGTTCCATCTAGTTATGTTAAAGTTTTGTTTATGTTTTTAATAGTCACGTGTAAATACATTTTTCAATTGAAAGGGAATATTATTATGTGCGCTGTTTTACAAATTGACAACAGTGTAAACTAGTCGTTGGGGGCCACCGTAATACTTACCCATCATGGATATGCATAGTGTAAAATATTAAAATAAAAAATATGTAAACTACTTATAAAATGCATTGCAATTCGAATAAAATCGTGGCTTGATGACGTCCTAAACTTTAAAGGCTCGATTACTGAATTGTTTAAAAGGAACATCCTTATAACTCCAAAAACAATAATCCTACTAACTAGCGGTTTATTGCATCTGATTAAGCGTCTCATTTCCAATTAAAATATAACTTTGAATTGAAATTTGGATGAAATACAGGGTCATGAAAAATCGAAGAGTGTGGCAAATAGGATTACAAATATCTCGGCAACTCATCCGACCGACTTCATGCTTTATGCAAAATTTATGTTTTTTAATTGTCTTTTATATTCACTCCTTAAAATAAACAATTTCGAAAATTTTTATATACCTTTTATCAGAACGAATATTTCGAGAGTAGGAGAAAAATAGTTCCGGATAATCGAGGTTACTGAAATTCAATAAGCTTCTTCCCATTATTGCATATACTAAGTACATTTCAAATTTCAAGTCTCTATCTCAATTTGTTCGGGAGATAGAGCGTTTACAGACACACAGACACACAGACGGACGGCAAAAATTTTTCTTCTAAAAATATGTTTTTCGGAATCTCCAGTGTCTGAAACGTGTAAATCCGTCAAAAAATTTTTTTTTTCGATTTTCAAAACGATTACAAGACTTATCCTATACTACGTATGATGGGTAAGTAAAAGTGGCCTTTTCGAAATATGAAATTAATTTCAATTAAAATGATGAAATTTTGAATAAAAATTTGAAAAAAAAAACTCAAAAGATTAGTCAAATAATAAAATAAAAAAATCACACACTGCACATCGCAAGCTTATCAACTATATCCCTACGAAATATGATTAAATTCCTTTGCATAGTTTTTGCTCCTATAAAACTTTTTTGACCAACCTCAACATTAAACATCTCTTAAAATAATTCTTCGATTTAAAAACTGTCTGTTTCAGCATGTTTATCAAACATGTCATTTCTCTATAAAACTACCAGTTTTCATAATTTTATATGCTATAGTTTTCTTAATATTAGCTGAGAAAGACCTCCGGACACAAAATATTCAATGACAGCGGTGGTTACTTCTTTTTAGAATATAGAGAGAAACATTCTTTTATAAACATTCATTGTTAATCTTAAAAATCACGCCTCATTTCGTGAATGCAACTCATGTGTTTCATAACGCTTGTTCTAAAATGTATGTATATCAGCTTTTGTGGAAATAGGGCAGAAATTAAAGATTTGTATAAGGAACATACACCCACGGACTGATTTTTATATAGATAGACAGATAACACTGAAAAAAGGAAAAGCATACGCGGGTATTTTATGTGAAATAAATCTTTAATTAAGAAATTAATTAAGGTTAAATTTAATCAAATGATAACATACACGGGTGATTTTATGTGAAGTTAATCTTTAATTAATAAATTAATTAAGGTTAAGTTTAATCAGTGCTTTTAATTTTAAAATTGCCTTTTTGCGGAATATTCCATAATTGGTACATTATCTTCATAGTTACAGATATAGCTTCCATATTTACATGCTTCCATATTTACATGCCATATTTACATGCTTACAAAATCACACCCATCTTTACATACATCCTATAAATATTACATTTTACAAAAAATAAATAAATTTTACAAAAAAAAGTATCTTTACGGGTGATTTTATGTGAAGTTTCTGTCTTTTAACGGAAACTTTCATTTTGAGTGGAAATCGTAAAATTTCCCGGAATAAATGTAAAAGTTCCTTTTTATGCTTACTCATTGAATGTTAAAAACGGAAATGTACCTTCCAAGACTGCGGCCAAACAGGGGAATCGAATTCGGCCATGCCAAGACAGACAAACTTAAATGTCCATTTTCAATAGAGAGAAAACGAAAAAATTCTAGTTAAATTTTCGTAATTGATGTTTTGGCTATAACCATGATTTTATGTGAAATTTCTGTCTTTTAACGGAAACTTTCATTTTGAGTGGAAGTCGTAAATTTTCCCGGAATAAATATAAAAGTTCCTTTTTATCTTTACTTATTGAATGTTAAAAACGGAAATGATCCTTCCAAGACCGCGGCCAAACAGGATAATCGAATTCTGCCGTGCCAAGACAGACAAACTTAAATGCCCATTTTCAATAGATAAATAACGAAAAAATTCCAGTTAAATTTTCGTAATTGATGATTTGGCTATAACCATGATTTTATGTTAAATTTCTGTCTTTTAACGGAAACTTTCATTTTGAGTGGAAATCGTAAAATTTCCCGGAATAAATGTAAAAGTTCCTTTTTATCCTTACTCATTGAATGTTAAAAACGGAAATGTACCTTCCAAGACCACGGCCAAACAGGGGAATCGAATTCGGCCATGTCAAGACAGACAAACTTAAATGTCCATTTTCAATAGAGAGAAAACGAAAAAATTCCAGTTAAATTTTCGTAATTGATGTTTTGGCTATAACCATGATTTTATGTGAAATTTCTGTCTTTTAACGGAAACTTTCATTTTGAGTGGAAGTCGTATATTTTCCCGGAATAAATATAATAGTTCCTTTTTATCTTTACTTAATGAATGTTAAAAACGGAAATGTACCTTCCAAGACCGCGGCCAAACAGGGGAATCGAATTCTGCCGTGCCAAGACAGACAAACTTAAATGTCCATTTTCAATAGATAAATAACGAAAAAATTCCAGTAAAATTTTCGTAATTGATGTTTTGGCTATAACCATGATTTTATGTGAAATTTCTGTCTTTTAACGGAAACTTTCATTTTGAGTGGAAGTCGTAAATTTTCCCGGAATAAATATAAATGTTCCGTTTTATCTTTACTTATTGAATGTTAAAAATGGAAATGTACCTTCCAAGACCGCGGCCAAACAGGGGAATCGAATTCTGCTGTGCCAAGACAGACAAACTTAAATGTCCATTTTCAATAGAGAGAAAACGAAAAAATTCCAGTTAAATTTTCGTAATTGATGGTTTGGCTATAACCATGATTTTATGTGAAATTTCTGTCTTTTAAGGTAAACTTTCATTTTGAGTGGCAATCGTAAATTTCCCCGGAATAAATGTAAAAGTTCATTTTTATCCTTACTCATTGAATGTTAAAAACGGAAATGTTCCTTCCAAGACAACGGAAAACTAGATTCCCATTATAGGGTGAATCGAGTTCGGCCGTGTCAAGACAGACAAACGGAAATGTCCCTTTTCAATAGAGAGAAAACGAAAAAATTCTAGTTAAATTTTCGTAACTGATGTCTTGAGTAATAACCAAATCGTTGTATGCGACCAGACGCGTGCAGCGGACTGAGCCTTCATTACTTAATTAATCAGTTTCAACTGACGTCACACCCTTAGTAACCACATGAGAGTTTTGTTTGCCCCTCAAATTTGGTCGATTGTGATTGGTTGGCTCATAATACAGGCTGCAAATTGATGATTGCGATTGGTTGGATAAAAATTGATGGGCTGGTGATCACATGGTTGAAAGTTATCTATAGTGAGTACCAATGTTCGAATCCGGAGGAAGGCAAAATGATAAAAAAAGGGGTTTGATAGTATTCATTACAAATACCTGTTCCGTGCAAATATGCATCAGTACATATCAATACTATTTAGATTTTTCATTATTATTTTTTTTAAATATTGCGCTGTAGCTCACATTTATTTCGAAAAACAGAAATTTCCCGTCTTCAATAGCGGGAAATTTCCATCTCGAAAACGGGGAAATACTGAAACGGAAGTTTTGTGAAAAAACGGAGAATAGACGGCAACTTTGGAGCCAGCACATTTTCCGTTTTTAATGTTTTTTATTTTATTTTATTTTATTTATTTATTTATTTTTACAGTATAGATATGGAATATTCATCATGAAAGTAATTTTAAAATTAAAAAGTATTTAATAATCTTAATCACACTTAGCGAATAAATTGAATCTTCTAATAACGCAGTATTTTTCTAATCTTGTTATTATTATTATTATTATTATTATTATTATTATTATTATTATTATGATAAATACATTTATCATCATCATCATCATCATCATGATCCTTTTTCTATTTCCAGAAAGGAGCTGTGATAACTTGCAATTCCTGCTTAGAGTATCAGACAAAAACTATCTTAGATTTGTGTTCCAAGTCGCCAAAGGATCATTGTACATGCAGGAAAATGCGAATGGCCACTTTTTCCATAACAGATGCGACGTACCTAGAAATAAGCAGACATTATTGCTTAGCAACATCCAACAGAACTTTGCATTTTTTGCACGTCACATCCTCAGACCAATGGGAAACTTTCCGTTTAACGGGTAATTGTGCAAGATGTTTTTAACTACTATTATCGTAAAACCACTGGATTCATGCAAGACTTTCGTACAGCAGTCTTTGAGATTAGTTGCTGATACTTTTTTCTTTTAATTTTTAATTAACTGTAAATTTTAATAAAATTCTCATTAACTGTAATTTCAACGAATGAATGGGCAGCAAGCTTGGATTCCTATACAGAAATTGTTTGTTGTAGCGTATTCTGCCACTTCTTAAAGTCTGTGGCACAAGGATACCCTGTATATCTATTTACGATTGCAAGTGAGTTAAGAATCAAATGAAAATAGTCGAGAAAATACACTGATTTAGTTGCAATAGTGGAAATAAATATATTATATATATATACCGGGTGGTTATAATATAAGTATCTCTATTTGGAGCTGTCTGTAGCTTGAAGGAATAACCGGAATGAAACCAAAATCGGTACACTTACTATTCGAGAAGGGGGGAAGAAGAATGGAACAATAAAAAAAATAATTTCAATAATCGCTGACAGATGGCGCTTTTGACTGTAAAATGTAATATGTAATATTGTGTACCGTGGAGGTGTCGCAAACCTAAATGACTTTACCGCATATCACACCATGCGCGAAACATCACTCCTGATGTGTTACATTCCGCAGCTGAACACGTCGTACACTTCCTGGACTGTGTCTTCCAGCACAATGACCATGTGGAACCTGAACATGATCGGCAATGCCATGCAAAAGCGCAACCACGTTTACTGTGACATTTTCCACTAAATTAGGTGTGCCATCCGGTTTGACGCCTTAATTTTTTGTTCTTGTCTTACATATTACATTTCATATTCAGTAGCGCCATCTGTCGGTGATTATTGCACTTTTTTATTCTTTCATTCTTCTTCCCCCTTCTCGAACAGTAAGTGTACCGATTTTGGTTTCATTTGGATCATTCCTTCGAGCTACAGACAGCTCCAAATAGAGATACTTATATTATAACCACCCTGTATATAAGGTAGGTGACCCAAAGGTGGCCATAGTTAAGCTTTGAGGATTTTTTACTATTTTCTGGTTGGGTGTGTGTGGCTGAATTGTTGTTTGTAAAATTTTACACTTATCTCTAACATATATCAATTATACTTTTCTTTGTAGAATAAAATTTAATTACCTGTATAATACAATTTCAAAATTGTAGCTTGTGTAGCTTAGTATTCCAAAGGTAACCCATGTATTGCAATCACTTTTAAAATCTGAAAAAAATACTCGGCAAACTATTTTGATTACTATTATGCTCTGATGATCCTTTCTTTCTTTTGATATATTTCGAGTTTTTCTTCTTAATCTTTTTATCTTATGACACGAAAAGACCTTGGACGGAGCACTTTTTGTGAACGGTAGTTCAAGGATTTTCTTCTCGGAGTTACTGACTTCCTGTGAGTGATCTCTGGTGTTAACAGTAAGTGGTAATAAGTTTTTTCAGATATTTATGTAGAAATTTTGAAAATCCCCTTACTACACTAATTTCCACATTTGTTTTCTAAGGTGGCCACCTTAGGAACATGCGTATGGTCGCCATTTGCACGACGTAAAAGTATTAATCTGATACATTTATTAGAATTGAAGTACACGTGGTTAAAGAGTAAGAAATAAGCTTTAAGAAAACGTATCGTAACTCAAAGTTCTATAAATTTAAACACGTGTAAATTAAAATATTGTCTTACCTAGAAATTAGAACGACTATTCTTCAAAAGTGAAATCACTGCATAAAGTGTCGGAGGATCAAGGTGATCTCTTTAAATTCCGCCACGTGCACTGCATATACATGATTGACAATGCAGTAGCACCATTTTGTGATTAAAAATTAAATTAATTCTACTTTTGAGAGGAGGGCTACCTTAGGAACACTGACCACCTTCAGTTCACCCACCTTATATATAACCGTTTATAAGGCAACACAGAAACATCATACGCAAATGGGAGTAAAAATCTTATATTGAAATATAAAGAGATATCTGTTTGAATAATATACACTGTAATAAATGACCAATGTTTCTTATTTTATGAAAATATACTATAACCACGAACGAAAATATAATATAATCTTCTGAGTTATCCGAAATTCCGAATAGCGTGTTCCATTGTCTTTTGAATCCCCAGAAACCAATACATTTCCAAAAATTAAAGAATTATTTATAAATTTCCGCATTTGTTTTCTAAGGTGGCCACCTTGGGAACATGCGTATAGTCGCCCTTTGCACGACGTAAAATTATTAATCTGATACATTTATTAGAATTGAAGTAGTTGGTTATTGGTTAAGCAAAGTAATTTTCGCTGCCCTATTTTACAGAAACGTTTCCGAAGGGCTTTTATAGTGCATTAATTAGTGTCCTCAGCCTGGAATACCTTTTTTTCGAATGTCATCCATTCTCAAGTAAACGTTTTCAGCCGCATAAGTTAATTTATACATGAAAGAGTAAAGAAATAATCTTAATTTTAATGTTACTGTTAACGCTGTTAATTTTGCATGTTTGTCTGTTAAACGTATTTTCTGAGCATATAAATGTTTACTTGAGAATTGATAGCATTAGAAAAACAGGTATTCCAGACTGAGGACACTAATTAATACACTATAAAAGCCCTTCGGAAACGTATCTGAAAATACGGACAGCGAAAAATACTTTGTTTTTATAAATAATTCTTTAAATTTTGGATATGTATTGGTTTCTGGGGATTCAAAAGACAATGGAACACGCTATTCGGACTTTCGGATAACTCAGAAGATCCTTATATATTATTTCTCCTGTCAACATCCCTTTTTCTAAGAAAATATGAAACGCAGAACAACGAATGAGATACCATATGAAAGGTTTTAGAACCGGCTTCTGACATAGCCCACTTAACAATTCGTTAAAACATGTTTTTGATTAAAATTTGCTGAAAAATAAAAATTAAATCGGCATTGCTTTCATAAAAGAAATGAAAGATTTTCCTGAAATTATTGTTGCCAAGAAAATAAAATACCACATTATATGATGCTCATAGCAATTATTATAAAAAACATCGCACGGGTTTGTTTTATACTTATGATTAAAAAGCGAAATTGAAATTGAAATGTTTAGATTTATATTTCTAAGTCCCATGGTTTTCCCGAAGCGGATGACGTCATCCTCTAATGCAGTCAAAATACGATTGTTAATTTTTTTTTTCGCGCGCGTGCCTTTAGCAATCTTGGATCAGTTTTTAGTCTAACTTTGATGGAATAAATGAGATGATATTCTGGCTTGACTAACAACTAAATGTTGTTTGCAGATATTTTTATCCTTGCTTTTTCTTTAGAAGTTTAAACCTGCATCTAATAAATATTACATATTGATAAAAATGATACTTTTCTATTATCCCGTCGACCACTTTTCATAACAAAAAACTATCGCCAAATAAACGGGAGAACGTTGCCATTGGAATATCAAAAAATAAATTAATTAATAATAAAATATAAGAATTTAAGGACACAATTGTTATTTTAATTAATAAAATAACTACTAAATCAGTAAAACATAATGAAAAATACACACAAATGTTGAATGTAAAACCACTAGATGACGTAACAAACACGCATAATGATTCTGACATCAAGTAAATGGGACTGCATTTTTGGCGTTTAATCTTACAGTTTGGCGGTAGTTTTTTGTTATGAAAAGTGGTCGACGGGATAATAGAGAAGTACCTAAAAAATATTAGATTTCAGTGCGAAATCTTCGCACGGGCCCTCTGGTTACATTATATTTTCGTTCGTGGTTATAGTATATTTTCATAAAATAAGAAACATTGGTTATTTTTTACAGTGTAGAGATAAAGAAGAAATAATAAAGCATATAACCAAGAAAAGATAAATAAAAATGGATAATAGTGAATTAATGAAACAGTTGTGGAATTGCGGGAGAATCGTCAAGCCCAAATTACTACAGATTCCATAAAAAAAATTACGATTTCATCCTTGTACTGTACAAGCTATAAGCTAAAATAATACAAGATTTGGGCAATCGCACGTTAATAAACTTAGAAAATGAATGAAATAAGAGATAAAAAATGAAAAGATTCAAATGAGGAAATGCTTCCTCATTTGAATCTTTTCCAGAAAAAAAAGGTACTTTTCGGTTAGCCGGGCGCCAGTGATATATATACATGTGTATATACACACACACATATATACACATATCTACATATACATATATATACATACACATATAAATACATATATGTATGTATATATATACAAATATATGTATATACATATATATTTATATATGTACATATATCACTGGCGCCCGGCTAACCGAAAAGTACCAAAAAAAATTAATAATTTGACAAATCTGTACTGTACATGTTGCCAGAAAATATTTACACATTCAGTAGATGTATTAAATTATAAAAGAATGAATAGCTAAATAATGAAACCAAGTCGTCACAGAAGTTTAAATAACGTGATAAAATTAAAAATATATGAACAGTGCTGCCATCTAGTAACAAAAATTACATTATAGAAAAACCGAATTATTTATACAAGGTGGAAAATTTTTACAATTTAAATTATATGTACCCAAATTAAGTTAATAAATTAAGAAAATTAATGCATATAACGATTGAATAGTTAAAAGGGTAGGAGAATACATTAATTAAACAAATGATTAATAAAATTATGTATAAAAAATGATAAAAGGAAATTAAGTAAATAAATTAATTCTATGGCAGTAGAGAATAATATTTTATAAAAAAAATAATTAAAGGAATGTAGTAAAACAATTACACAAGACAAAATATATTTATGTATATTAAAGTAAGATGATTGATAAAGTGATTTAGATATGACAATGTCCCACAGAAATCGAGGAAGTAATTGATCTATGTTCATTTCAGGAGCATGAATCATGAAGAGAAGGTTTCTTTGTGAGAGGACATACTTTTTCGTTACGTTTCAGTTTTGTTATTATGTTTAAATGCATATTTTTATACGTGTATTATTTTTTTTTATTTTTAATATAATAACAACTAATTTAAACAAGTGAGTAAGTGTGATCGAAGATCGCTCAAAGGGTTTCGTTTAATATCCCTTTCAAAACACTTTATCCTTTCTTTAATAAATTCAAACAAATTTCATTTAGCAACAACAACAAAAAAAAAGCCATGTTTTTTAGAAAGTAAAAATTTACCGGTCTATTTTTTTCCTTTTTTCGAATATCTAAACCAGCCGGATAGCGGTCCAAGCCCGCTATTATATTCTGTCATAATAATATCCGTCATACAGACTGAATGCAATATTTAAAAAAAATAATTTCAAAATTAAACAAATTGTACACATTCAAAATGTTAAAATATGCGAATATTTCCATAATCGGATTTTTATCACGATTCAATATGTTTCTCAAACTCATATATTTACTATTCTCTATTATTTATATTGATACTCGCTTTGTATTATTCTCAAACATTTGAAAAATTAGTTAAACTTCCTATATGACGTCAGATTTTCTTTTTAATTCTCTAATGACGTGTATTAATCTGCTTTGTCCACTTACACATACTCATACTCCTTGTATTATTGAGAAATCTTAGACATTTTCCGTTTTATTACGACTATGACGTCAATCAATTTTATTTCATATTTATCTTTTTTTCAATGGGTGAAACTTTTTATTTCATTTTCATTTTTCACGTGAAAATCGTCTGATAGAAAATTAATTATTGTAGAAAGAATTTCGTTGTGGATTTTTAGTTTTTGGCATCGGCTATAATTAAAAATGTTTCAATTTAATAGGAAAAGGCTGTTAGAATTTTGGTTTTTTATCTCTATTTATTAAAATAATACGAATTTTTCAAATTTTAATATTTTGAGCTCTTCACAGTTGCTATTCAGATTTATACACTAAGTTTCAACTCTGTAAGTTACATACTTTTTGAGAATGGCTCTGTGACGGACAGACAACGGAGCGGGGGTAATAGGGTTTCGTGAGATGAACGAAACCCTAATAAAAAAATGGGTTATCTTTTTACTTTTAGTTTTAATTGATAGGTTTTTAAAGGAGTGTCAGGGATTGTCGGACCATTTTTTTAAACACTTTTCAACCTAGTTGAAAAGTGTTTATGACTTCGGTTTGTCTAGCTGTCTGCCGTATGGCCGTCTGTCCGTGCTCTAACTCCGGTAAATATGCTCGGATTGCTCTGCAACTTGTATACTATGTTATTGTCGTTATCTATAGCATGTGCCCTATTTCAACTGAAGTGTGTAGCACTTATAGTTTTTTTTACAGGGACACTCAAAAGAATTCCGTTACATTACGGTCTATGGGGAAAAATCATTTGCGGTTTATTTTAATGATGTTACACAATTTCAAATACATTGTAATTGATATATATCACTAAGGTGCATTAGAAGAAGCTTAATATGGAATAGGGTGTGCATAGCACTTATATTTATTTTACAGGGACAGTCAAAAGAATTCCGTTACATTACGTCTATGGAGAAAAATCGTTTGCGGTTTAATTAAATAATGTTTCACTATTTTAAACGTATTGAAATTTATATATATCACTAAGGTGCGTTACAAGAAGCTTACTACAGAATATTGTGTATAGCAGTCATCGTTCATTTACAGGGACACACAAAAGAATTCTCTACTCTCTGTTATCAATAATTCCTGGAAATGCGTTTTAAGTTGCTGAACGCGATTTTAAATTGAACTCACTTTTTGTCTATTACTTGGTGTGTATAAATTCTATAGATCATATACAGGACAGCACAAAAGTTTGCGAACACATTTCCGTTTATTGAAAGAAACTCCAGAAGGAGAATTTTAAACTGTGCTACGCGTTTCCTAACTAAACTAAAATTTAGCACCCTATGTAGTATATATAAAAATCTATAGATCATATACAAGGCTGAATAAAAGTACTCGGATATTTTTCCGAATATTTTATATGTTGGAAATTCCTGAAATTACATTTTTAAATATGTTATGCGTTTTCCAAATTGTTTACTTAGATGTTATCTTTCAGTTTATTAAACGGTAATGATTTGTAAAATTATTTTGGAAGCGTTGGAAAGTGTTACATAATCTATGCTTTTTCGTTCTTGTAATTATGGTCGTATTGGTTATAGTTTTGAAAGCAAATTTATGAAAAAAAAATGTTCCGCATATAGTTGCCATTATCATATACAAATGTTTTTTTTCGGGAGGGGGGGGGGGTGCCTATTAAAAACAATGAAAAGCGAGCATCTCTATACAATAGGGACTCAACTTTGCTGAAAACTAAATACAAATAATATATATGTTATATACATTAATAATTAAACTTTGGTATATTATAAAATTACTACATTTAATTAAACATTACCTTAAGAGCCTACTTCACTGAGTTGCCTCAAATACTCCACTGTGTGGCGCACAGTGTCGTCTAGCCATTTCCAGTCATGTTTTCCTGTGTAAATATGTTTAATATTATAATTAAGATTGACATTATCTACTTACCCTTAAAGTTTGTATGTAGACTTTTCAAACACCCTGTATGACCTTCTAACACACTACTTGACAACCACCTACTCGTGGGCGAACTTGTGCACATCGATATCTTTTCCGATATCTTTTCATAGATATTTTTACAATTTTTTGACAAAATTATTTAAAAATTATTAATTAACTAAATACATATTAATAATCTGGCAATATAGTTATATATTTTTTGGTTATATATCAAGCAGGGCGGTCGCTCTGCCAAGCCAAGCTGAAAAAAAAAATCGCCACACAAACAACTCCAAGAACTGGACTAAAGACCGCTATGCTTACTTACAGTAAGCGACTTCGCAATGTTAAATCGACAAAAAAAGCCATATTAAAATATCAGATATCAAATAAACCAAGCGTCGCAGGGAAAAAAAAATGAAAACTAGAAGAATCTAATGAAGAATTTCTTCAATTTAAGACCAAACTCATCTTCATAAGTGATTTATAAACAGAGATATAGATTTTTTTTAAAAACGTCGAGTTACGTAAAATGATCACTTTTTTCTTCGTCAAACTTTTTTTTTCAAACAAGCTACAGACCTTAATATTGGGCAGAATAAAAAAAGGATTGCATTTTTGGACAAGTAATTACGTAATCTATGTGCTTTTATAAGATCCAGTGTAAAAAAAAATTATTTTCTATCTCTAATTAGCAAAAAACTGTTAATTAACTTGACGATTTAAAAATTATGCCAAAACAGAGATAAAACCCGCCAACGACCATGTACCATCTCTATAATAAAACCGTAAGTCATGTGACTGTCATCAACAATTCCGGAATGCCCGCTTCACGTTTTCATATGCCAGGCGGCCATTTTTATTCAAAATTATATTTTCGAATAAAACTTAATAAATGTTACATTTTTAGAAAGATCGTTCAAAATAAATTAATATTTGAGAGATGACTTACGTTCAATTATGTATATATTCTTCAATAACTTCAGTTGAAATTAGCCTCGCTATTCAAATTCTCTATCCATGAAAGTAAACAAAAAAAAAAAAAAGATTCATTCGTCGTGAAGGTTTAAAATATTAAGGTCATGAACATAGATATAAAGAAGAACTTATAACGAAACGTGTTAATATCGTGTCGCGACTTTGGAACGAAATGGCAGCTGCACTGCACAGCTACACGGTTCTGCGCAACCGGCGAGAATCCCTGCCAAGGCAGCGCCACCTACAACATCAAACCGAAACTGTATATCAGATACCCACTAGACGGCAGACGGTTTGAAGAAGCAGACAAACGAGGCTAACGAAAAAGACAGGCTACTGCGGTGCATTCTGCATATCTTTTTTTACAGACCGCGAGAGTGACGTGAAGCTCTTTTCGTACACCTGCATTGGTGGATTCGAGCATCACGTGATTCCGCCGGTCTGTAAAAAAAGATACGCGTAAAGAACCGCAGTAGCCTTTCTCTTTCGTTAGCCTCGCAGACAAACTGGTGACGTATGGAAAAGCGGTCCTACCTACCACCTACCTGCCACCTAGCGGCGCCACCTATTTGAGACATTTTTCCAGGAATGATTTTCTTCTTGGAAAGGCTATTTCGTTAGAAGTCCTTCTTTAGATCTATGTTCATGATAAAGGTACTCTACCTGTTCGGTAGTTTTGCAAGTGTAGTGCCACCTATGAGATATTTTGTGAAATAAATATTTTTATTTCCTTAAACAAAACTTTTGATCAGGAGAAGCGTTTTCGTCCAAACCACACTCTCGTACGTCATTCACTTGATTTTCTTTATTGAATTTTAAACCGAGTGATAGACTTTAGGCCTAACCCTGTATATTTGAGAAAAAGAATTGTAAGAAAATGATACATATAGTTATGTTTTATGAAAAATTATATTAATCATAAAAAATAAAGATAATTTACCGTTTCTTTAAAATTGTTCTCCAAAGAGATGGGAATTGTTGGCATACCTGGAAGAAAAAAATTAATATAAAACAAAATTATATATTTATATATATATGTTACGGTCAATATGATTAATCCGGAAATTATTAATAATAACCTGCTATTATGTCCGGTTATTATTAATAATGACCGAATTAATCATATTGACCGTAACATATATATATATATATATATATATATATATATATATATATATATATATATATATATATATATATATATATATATATATATAAAACTTTAAGTAAAATTTAACCATTGAAACATAAGAAACTGACATATATATAATATGAGCAAATATAAAAAATAAAGCAGTTAAAACAAAACCGTTAGAATACAGGTATTCTTTTCTTCTGTACAATAATACTTCGTGAAATTATATGATATCCAAACTGTTTATTTATTAATTTTTAAGGAGCTCCTTAAAATATTAAGTGTTATCAAGCAGGGCGGTCGCTCTGCCAAGCCAAGCTGAAAAAAAAAATCGCCACACAAACAACTCCAAGAACTGGACTAAAGACCGCTATGCTTACTTACAGTAAGCGACTTCGCAATGTTAAATCGACAAAAAAAGCCATATTAAAATATCAGATATCAAATAAACCAAGCGTCGCAGGGAAAAAAAATGAAAACTAGAAGAATCTAATGAAGAATTTCTTCAATTTAAGACCAAACTCATCTTCATAAGTGATTTATAAACAGAGATATAGATTTTTTTTAAAAACGTCGAGTTACGTAAAATGATCACTTTTTTCTTCGTCAAACTTTTTTTTTCAAACAAGCTACAGACCTTAATATTGGGCAGAATAAAAAAAGGATTGCATTTTTGGACAAGTAATTACGTAATCTATGTGCTTTTATAAGATCCAGTGTAAAAAAAAATTATTTTCTATCTTTAATTAGCAAAAAACTGTTAATTAACTTGGCGATTTAAAAATTATGCCAAAACAGAGATAAAACCCGCCAACGACCATGTACCATCTCTATAATAAAACCGTAAGTCATGTGACTGTCATCAACAATTCCGGAATGCCCGCTTCACGTTTTCATATGCCAGGCGGCCATTTTTATTCAAAATTATATTTTCGAATAAAACTTAATAAATGTTACATTTTTAGAAAGATCGTTCAAAATAAATTAATATTTGAGAGATGACTTACGTTCAATTATGTATATATTCTTCAATAACTTCAGTTGAAATTAGCCTCGCTATTCAAATTCTCTATCCATGAAAGTAAACAAAAAAAAAAAAAGATTCATTCGTCGTGAAGGTTTAAAATATTAAACCATTAAACCACGGAGATAATCGTTCGTAAAGTAAGTTTTCCGTGAAAGATTTTTTGGAGCGCTGCCTGGTGTCAAAAACATAATTCGTACCAGTGACACAATCAAAGTTTACCACAATTATGTGCTATACAACTCACCTTCATTCTTTATCTTTTCTTAGCTGAATGTAAACAAATACAACTCCTGTAATGATATTTAATGAATCAAATTTCGAAACAAATTGTCAGTTAATTTGGTATTTATGTATTATACGTGCAAGGAAGAGAGACCACTGAAAATGATTGTTAATCACCAATCATATTTACCATTATTAATGACCAATCGCTTTCAAAACAGTAATTTAATATACATTTACAAAATACATAACATCATTAAGTACTTTTGTGTTATTTGGGCGCAAATCTCGCCAATAGCATATTTAAAATCGCCAATACCAGCTTTTATTTTTCGCGTGCGCAAATTAGAAACGATACTTTGATTTTGAAATCAAATGTTCTGATGGAACAGCTGTCGTAGACGCACCGGGGCACTATATTAACTATAGAGTTGCAATATAGAGAGAAAAAACGGATTGCTGTAATTAGAATTATAGGCGGTAATGTTGGCGTGGCGTATTTACAAGTTACGGATCTTAATAGTCAGTAGACATTAAGCAGAAATGCCAAAGTAAGGGTATTATGCAGTTATGAAAACTCCTGAACTATATCAAAATAGGAGAGCAGAGAAAAACAGAGTCGAACAGACATCGGCATCTAGAAGGAAGTTCGTGAATTTTAATGAGATTCTACGCCACGGGTCAAAAGTGCTGACAACAAATATGGTTTAAAAGAAATGTGATTATCAAAACTGGCTTCCAAAAGTTCAATGTTTCACCAAACCATACTCGAAAATTACGTGTTATAATATGCACCCCGATTATGTCACACTATTCAAGACGTTTTAAATGAGAATAATGATAGATTTTCTGATTCCCGTAATCAAGTCTACAGCCAAAGGTAGCGAGAAACAAACAAACAAACAAAAAAATATTGGCAACAATATGGTTCAGTGTAAATGTGGATATCATTAAAGACTTTCACAAAATAGACTTCAATGCACCAAATCGTATAAACTAAAATACGCCATTTGGCAATGGATCCAATTACGGAAAACTACTTAATATGTTTAAGAATCTCCTCATTAGCAAACATATTGCAACTGATAAGCAAACGGATATGAAGCATAAACGCTTAAGTTGGTTAAGCGGTTTTTGTCAAGAAAGATGAAATACATAACAACAAAAAATATGCGAAATGCTACCATGATCGCAAAAGTTTTTGATTTGTCTATTAGAATATTCCGGTTTGGCGAAGGATTACGGAAAAAAATAAATTATGAATAAAAGTAACGTGTTATAGTGCTTTTAACGGTACTTTTCGGTTAGCCGGGCACCAGTTACATATATACATGTATATATATACACACACATATATATACACATATCTACATATACATATATACATACACATATATATACATATATTTATGTATATATATACAAATATATGTATATACATATGTATTTATATATGTACATATATCATTGGCGCCCGGCTAACCGAAAAGTACCCTTTTAACATACATTTAAGGGAGACCAAACTGGTCGCGAGTGGCGGCTAGTCTTTATTATAATAGCACAAATCAGTTACAGGTTATAACCATATCATTTCAACTGCAAGTCAGCCATTTTCTTCCGAAGATATATTTTTTAAATAAAACTTCATAATTATAAGAACACACATTTTATCAGACAATTAAATATGACTGCAAACTGTGGCAGATGACTGTTTCCTACATGAATAAATATGAGAAATTGCCGGTCAACGGTATTGGTCTGGGTGGCTTAGTCGCATAGCGTCCGCACGGAACGCATAAGGTCCCAGGTTCGAGTCCTGGCCCAGGTCAATTTTTCACTCATGTTTGTTTAGTGCAGAGTTGCCAAGTCTCCGGCTTTTTGAACACCAGTAATTTTTTTGAGAAAATATTGTTCTTTTAAATTGCAAAATGCTCAGATTCAACAAAACAACATTTTCTGCACTAAATTACTGGTATCCAAAAAGCCGGAGACTTGGCAGGTCTGGTTTAGTGTATTTAATTGTCTGGTAAAATGCGTGTTCTTATAATATTGTAAAATAAAGTATTCAGACGTAGTATTTATGCTTTAAAAATATTTTAAATAAATAATTTACGTTTTTAGAAAGATATTTAAAAATAAATTAGTTTTTGAGAGAAGATGTACCTTCTAAAATGTATACATTAAGAGTTATCGGCATTTAAAATTTCTTTCCAAACGTAAACAAAATATTTGAAATGACTTAAATGTGATTCATTTATTCCTTAAAAAAAAAAAAAAAAAAAAGGACAGGCATTTCGTTTGCAAGAATACCTTTCACGTAATTTTCCTATAAATTAATGAAATCCAGCTGCTAAATTATTTTTATTTTAGAAGTGAAGTTTCCTTTTAAATTTATTGTAACAGTACAATGTTTAATTGAATAAAATAATGTAAATCTAAGAAGTTGCTAAGAAATTCCAAACATGCACAGGGCAACGCAAAACAATAAAAAATAATAATAAGATAAATAAATAAATAAATAGATAAATAAATAAATAAAAATCAGCTTTCAGAAATTCTAAAAATTGTTCATATATCTTAATTACAAGCTAAAGGAGGGTTTATTTCTATATTATTCTATATATAATAGTAATTTCAGCAAATATAATAAATTCCAATGCGATCTGTTTTAAACTTTAAGATAGTTTATAACACATGATAAAAAAATTATAAAAAAGAATGGCGCGTCACATTTTGGGGAGGGGATAGGGAGGGGCGTGAACAAAATTAGGAAGTATAATAAGGCTATCTGTTTGAAACTTTACGATATTTTATAACACATAACATAAATTTTAAAAATAAAGTCGCGTCAAATATTATATGGAGGGGTGGAGTGCGTTTTGCCTACAGAAGGGGGGGGGGGAGTTTTCTAAATTTTAACGATATCCGTCATGTTACATATCGTTACAAAGGGCTGTGACCACTTATTCATGTTATGCACCACAGGTGTCACCCCCACATTTTGCGCCCCCTCCCCGACACTACTCATGTGATATAGTGTTCGAAAGGACTGTGACCGCTTATTCATATTATGTATCTTCGGGGTCCATCCTCCCACTTTCACTCCCCCCCCCCCAAAGGGGGCACTTTTCTAAATTTTGCCGACACCTCTCATGTGATATATCGTTGGAAAGGTCTGTGAACACTTAATCATATTATGCAGGGGGGGTATTTTCTAAATTTTGCATATACCCCTCAAGTGATACATCGTTGGAAAGGTCTATGACCGCTTAATCCTATTATGCATCTCCAGTGTTCATTCCCCCACTTTGCCCCCCAAACGCGATTAGCTTTCACCACCAGGGGGCGCTTTCCTATATCTGTTTCTATGGGTCGGAACACGACGGGGTATGGCTCCTTCTACTCGACATAGATAGAGCTTTCCGATTTTAGTTCGTTTTGTCACCACCAGGCGCACTTTCCTATCTCTGGTTCTATGAGCTGGATCACGACGGGGTATAGCTCATTCGACTCGACATCTATAGCCTTAACGATTTCAGTGCCCGAGGTTCATATAGAACAGATTGCGCTACCTGCTGCTGGAAGATGGAACTTGAGCGTGCGCAGCACGACTGCTATACGGTGCCGAAGGCAGCGGGGACCCGTGTCGGAGGTTTGTTTGGTTAGAGGTTTATACTATTCGATGTGCAAATTAAGGGATTATCCGGTGCCGAAGGCAGCGGGGAACCAGGTCGGAGGTTCGTTCGGTTCGAGGTTTATCTTATTTGAGGTTTTACAAGATTCGAGGCTCCGATGTAAATTAGGGGCCCGCTATCAGGCGAAGTCAGCTAGTGCTAATAATAAAAGAACGTGATATCACGTTTGATTTCAAATGCAGCGCTGATACGCTATGTACGTATTCCATTTTTATTCATTTCAGGGATAAGTCAGTGATATTTTTTAACAGAGGATAACAAGTATTATAACAAGCCACATTTAGTATGTTGTTTTTAAGAGTGTAATTAGTTTAATTGAAAAATCTACTGGTATTTCTAGTTGATCCTTTAAACAATGACTGAAAGTAAAATGTAATTTTAAATTATTTCTCATGTTTAGATTATTTAAATTATGTTTAATCTATTTAAAAAAAAGAAATGATATCTACAAAAACAACTTTTCAAAAGTAAAAAAAGCCAAGCAAAAAAAAAAAAAAAAAAAAAAAAAAAAAGTTGTGGCTAAAAAATGGTGTGATATCAAATTTCCAAGCTATTATATTACTTATTTAACGTTTTTCCATTAAATAAGTTATCATATATATAAGTCGAGTGCCTACGTATATGTTAATAGAAATCGTTTTCTCCTGTACTAAATACATCCTAACGAGTTTCTGAAAATTCAATTTTTTTCAAATTATGCATGATGGGCTTGGCGGCCATCTTTCCATATTTCTAACCACCCAAATTTCTAAAGTAAAATCGTAATATATTTGCAATGTAATATGCTTATAACAATTTCGAACTTCAGATTTTAACTACGGACAGATAAATTATATAAGACTGATATTTTGAGAAATTGATTTTTACTAGTTTGAAATTATTAATTACTCTAAAAAATAAATCATAAGATGAATCTTTATAATAAGTCATCATTATCTTAAGACACAATTTTCAGAGAATACAAGTCTATAAATGAAACGCTTAAAATATTTGCTTAAATACAAATTTTGAACTTCGGATTTTAACTACGGATTTGGGTGCTTAGAATTTTGTGAATAATATGCAAAGATGGCCGCCAAGCCCATCATGCATAATTTAAAAAAAATTGAATTTTCAGAAACTCGTTAGGATGTATTTAGTACAGGAGAAAACGATTTCTATTAACATATACGTAGGCACTCGACTTATATATATGATAACTTATTTAATGGAAAAAGGTTAAATAAGTAATATAATAGATTGGAAATTTGATATCACACCATTTTTTAGCCACAACTTTTTTTTTTTTTTTTTTTTTTTTTTTTGCTTGGCTTTTTTTACTTTTGAAAAGTTGTTTTTGTAGATAGTATCTACTGTGGACAACATATTGAAAAGCACATTTATAAAGGCAAGATTTTGGGGCACTGTTTCATTTCTTTTCTTAACACTTTCCAACATAGTTGAAAAGTGTTTATGAATTCGTTTTGTCCGTCTGTCTGCCGCCTGTCTGCTCGTGATCTAACTCGCGTAAATATATTCGGATTGACATGCAATTGATCTATGTTATTGAGGTTTACTATGGCATGTTCGGTATTGAAAATAAAGTGTATAAAATTCGGTATTGTAATAAAGTGCATTTGTGATTTTTTTTTACAGGCACACTCAAAAGAATTCCGTTACATTACGGTCCATGAGGAAAAATCGTTTGCGGCTTATTTCAATGCTGTTACACAATGTCAAGCATATTGAAACTGATATATAGCACTGAGGAGCACTACAAGAGGCTTACTATAGAATAGAGTGTGTAAGCACTTATAGTTCCTTTACAAGACACTCAAAAGAATTCCGTTACATTACGATCTAAGGAGAAAATCGTTTGCCGTTTATTTTAATAATGTTTCATTATTTCAAACATATTGAAATTGATATATTTCACTAAGGTGCATTACAAGAGGCTTACTATAGACTATTGTGTGTATCCTTCATCGACAGGGACACACAACAGAATTTGGTACTGTCTTTTAACAATAATTGCTGGAAGTGCTTTTTCAGTTGCTGAACGCGTTTTTAAATTTAAGTCATTTTTTTTTTCTATTACTTTGTGTGTATAAATTCTATAGATCCTATACAGGGTAGCACAAAAGTTCTGGAGTATTTCCGTTTATTGCGGTGGAAGTTACAGAGGGGGGATTTTAAACTGTGCTACGCGTTTCCTTAGCATTCTATGTAGTATAGATACAAATCTATAAATCCTATACAGATCTGCACAAAAGAGTTTGGCTTTTTTTCTGATTATTGCTTGTAATTCCTGAAATTGGTTTTTTAAATATGTTACGCGTTTTCCAAATTGGTCACTTAGGTATCATCTTTCGCCTTATTAAACAGTAAAGATTTGTAAAATTATTTTGGAAGTGTTGGAAAGTGTTACATAATCTATGCTTGACTCGCGATTTTCAGCTCTTGTTTATTATAGAGACGCTTTGTTATACTTTTCACTTTTGCACCCAATACAATAAAAATATACAAATAAACACATGAATCGGATTGTTGCGACCACGAGGATATTTAAATAATTCAAATGCGTTCATAATAACAGCAAAGGTTGAGTACCTCCGACCTAAAGAATGTATATTTTCAGAGGAAAAAAAATCGCTGCATTCATTGCGCAATTATTCGTGAATGTATAATCTATCTACAAAAACAACTTTTCAAAAGTAAAAAAAGCCAAGCAAAAAAAAAAAAAAAAAAAAAAAAAAAAAAAAAAAAAAAAAAAGTTGTGGCTAAAAAATGGTGTGATATCAAATTTCCAAGCTATTATATTACTTATTTAACCTTTTTCCATTAAATAAGTTATCATATATATAAGTCGAGTGCCTACGTATATGTTAATAGAAATTGTTTTCTCCTGTACTAAATACATCCTAACGAGTTTCTGAAAATTCAATTTTTTTCAAATTATGCATGATGGGCTTGGCGGCCATCTTTGCATATTATTCACAAAATTCTAAGCACCCAAATCCGTAGTTAAAATCCGAAGTTCAAAATTTGTATTTAAGCAAATATTTTAAGCGTTTCATTTATAGACTTGTATGCTCTGAAAATTGTGTCTTAAGATAATGATGACTTATTATAAAGATTCATCTTATGATTTATTTTTTAGAGTAATTAATAATTTCAAACTAGTAAAAATCAATTTCTCAAAATATCAGTCTTATATAATTTATCTGTCCGTAGTTAAAATCTGAAGTTCGAAATTGTTATAAGCATATTACATTGCAAATATATTACGATTTTACTTTAGAAATTCGGGTGGTTAGAAATATGGAAAGATGGCCGCCAAGCCCATCATGCATAATTTGTAAAAAATTGAATTTTCAGAAACTCGTTAGGATGTATTTAGTACAGGAGAAAACGATTTCTATTAACATATACGTAGGCACTCGACTTATATATATGATAACTTATTTAATGGAAAAACGTTAAATAAGTAATATAATAGCTTGGAAATTTGATATCACACCATTTTTTAGCCACAACTTTTTTTTTTTTTTTTTTTTTTTAACTTTTGAAAAGTTGTTTTTGTAGATATCATTTCTTTTTTTTTAAATAGATTAAACATAATTTAAATAATCTAAACATGAGAAATAATTTAAAATTACATTTTACTTTCAGTCATTGTTTAAAGGATCAACTAGAAATACCAGTAGATTTTTCAATTAAACTAATTACACTCTTAAAAACAACATACTAAATGTGGCTTGTTATAATACTTGTTATCCTCTGTTAAAAAATATCACTGACTTATCCCTGAAATGAATAAAAATGGAATACGTACATAGCGTATCAGCGCTGCATTTGAAATCAAACGTGATATCACGTTCTTTTATTATTAGCACTAGCTGACTTCGCCTGATAGCGGGCCCCTAATTTACATCGGAGCCTCGAATCTTGTAAAACCTCAAATAAGATAAACCTCGAACCGAACGAACCTCCGACCTGGTTGCCCGCTGCCTTCGGCACCGGATAATCCCTTAATTTGCACATCGAATAGTATAAACCTCTAACCAAACAAACCTCCGACACGGGTCCCCGCTGCCTTCGGCACCGTATAGCAGTCGTGCTGCGCACGCTCAAGTTCCATCTTCCAGCAGCAGGTAGCGCAATCTGTTCTATATGAACCTCGGGCACTGAAATCGTTAAGGCTATAGATGTCGAGTCGAATGAGCTATACCCCGTCGTGATCCAGCTCATAGAACCAGAGATAGGAAAGTGCGCCTGGTGGTGACAAAACGAACTAAAATCGGAAAGCTCTATCTATGTCGAGTAGAAGGAGCCATACCCCGTCGTGTTCCGACCCATAGAAACAGATATAGGAAAGCGCCCCCTGGTGGTGAAAGCTAATCGCGTTTGGGGGAAAAGTGGGGGAATGAACACTGGAGATGCATAATAGGATTAAGCGGTCATAGACCTTTCCAACGATGTATCACTTGAGGGGTATATGCAAAATTTAGAAAATACCCCCCCTGCATAATATGATTAAGTGTTCACAGACCTTTCCAACGATATATCACATGAGAGGTGTCGGCAAAATTTAGAAAAGTGCCCCCTTTGGGGGGGGGGGGAGTGAAAGTGGGAGGATGGACCCCGAAGATACATAATATGAATAAGCGGTCACAGTCCTTTCGAACAATATATCACATGAGTAGTGTCGGGGAGGGAGCGCAAAATGTGGGGGTGACACCTGTGGTGCATAACATGAATAAGTGGTCACAGCCCTTTGTAACGATATGTAACATGACGGATATCGTTAAAATTTAGAAAACTCCCCCCCCCCCCCTTCTGTAGGCAAAACGCACTCCACCCCTCCATATAATTTTTGACGCGACTTTATTTTTAAAATTTATGTTATGTGTTATAAAATATCGTAAAGTTTCAAACAGATAGCCTTATTATACTTCCTAATTTTGTTCACGCCCCTCCCTATCCCCTCCCCAAAATGTGACGCGCCATTCTTTTTTATAATTTTTTTATCATGTGTTATAAACTATCTTAAAGTTTAAAACAGATCGCATTGGAATTTATTATATTTGCTGAAATTACTATTATATATAGAATAATATAGAAATAAACCCTCCTTTAGCTTGTAATTAAGATATATGAACAATTTTTAGAATTTCTGAAAGCTGATTTTTATTTATTTATTTATCTATTTATTTATTTATTTATCTTATTATTATTTTTTATTGTTTTGCGTTGCCCTGTGCATGTTTGGAATTTCTTAGCAACTTCTTAGATTTACATTATTTTATTCAATTAAACATTGTACTGTTACAATAAATTTAAAAGGAAACTTCACTTCTAAAATAAAAATAATTTAGCAGCTGGATTTCATTAATTTATAGGAAAATTACGTGAAAGGTATTCTTGCAAACGAAATGCCTGTCCTTTTTTTTTTTTTTTTTTTTTTTTAAGGAATAAATGAATCACATTTAAGTCATTTCAAAAATTTTGTTTACGTTTGGAAAGAAATTTTAAATGCCGATAACTCTTAATGTATACATTTTAGAAGGTACATCTTCTCTCAAAAACTAATTTATTTTTAAATATCTTTCTAAAAACGTAAATTATTTATTTAAAATATTTTTTAAAGCATAAATACTACGTCTGAATACAGTAGAACTCCAATTATCCGAATCAATTGGGACCGGACCCTATTCGGATAATCAAAAATTCGGATAATTGGATTTTTTCCAAAAAAAGGGGGTATATTTTAATTAATTGCTGTATGTATATGTTGAAAATGGGAGAAAAAAATTAATTTTAAAGAAAAAAGAGCTTTTAATTAATTAAATGAAAAGGCAACACTATTACATGTTAAGCGTATGTACAAGTGCTGTACATTAGTAAAGTATGTACGAACCGTACTGTAAATGAAAGTCATTACTTGCTGAACATCTCGGTCAAAGTAAGCTGTTTGATGGTCTTCATCCGTTTTCGGGGAGCCAAGTCGCGCATCCATTTGACAGTCAGAAGTTGCACGTGGTCACACTCGGGCTGACGCTCTATCCACTTCAACGCAGTTTCAAGGCCGGTAAATTCTTCACTATCTGATGGTCCCGTGTATGCCTCAACTTCGACATTAAGGTCATCTTCTTCCTCTACACTTTCTTCTCTGACACTTTTACTGAGTTCATCATCATTCAGAATTTGAAACCCAGAGTCTTCGAGGCGGAAAAGACAGTAGAGCGCGTAGACAGAATCATTATTTTGGGAATCGCAGTACGTTTTCGTCTTCATTTGTTTTTTTTCTGAAATTCTGAAAGCGATTCGGATAGTTGGAGTTCGGATAATTGGAGCTCTACTGTACTTTATTTTACAATATTATAAGAACACGCATTTTACCAGACAATTAAATACACTAAACCAGACCTGCCAAGTCTCCGGCTTTTTGGATACCAGTAATTTAGTACAGAAAATGTTGTTTTGTTGAATCTGAGCATTTTGCAATTTAAAAGAACAATATTTTCTCAAAAAAATTACTGGTGTTCAAAAAGCCGGAGACTTGGCAACTCTGCACTAAACAAACATGAGTGAAAAATTGACCTGGGCCAGGACTCGAACCTGGGACCTTATGCGTTCCGTGCGGACGCTATGCGACTAAGCCACCCAGACCAATACCGTTGACCGGCAATTTCTCATATTTATTCATGTAGGAAACAGTCATCTGCCACAGTTTGCAGTCATATTTTATTGTCTGATAAAATGTGTGTTCTTATAATTATGAAGTTTTATTTAAAAAATATATCTTCGGAAGAAAATGGCTGACTTGCAGTTGAAATGATATGGTTATAACCTGTAACTGATTTGTGCTATTATAATAAAGACTAGCCGCCACTCGCGACCAGTTTGGTCTCCCTTAAATGTATGTTAAAAGGGTACTTTTCGGTTAGCCGGGCGCCAATGATATATGTACATATATAAATACATATGTATATACATATATTTGTATATATATACATAAATATATGTATATATATGTGTATGTATATATGTATATGTAGATATGTGTATATATATGTGTGTGTATATATATACATGTATATATGTAACTGGTGCCCGGCTAACCGAAAAGTACCGTTAAAAGCACTATAACACGTTACTTTTATTCATAATTTATTTTTTTCCGTAATCCTTCGCCAAACCGGAATATTCTAATAGACAAATCAAAAACTTTTGCGATCATGGTAGCATTTCGCATATTTTTTGTTGTTATGTATTTCATCTTTCTTGACAAAAACCGCTTAACCAACTTAAGCGTTTATGCTTCATATCCGTTTGCTTATCAGTTGCAATATGTTTGCTAATGAGGAGATTCTTAAACATATTAAGTAGTTTTCCGTAATTGGATCCATTGCCAAATGGCGTATTTTAGTTTATACGATTTGGTGCATTGAAGTCTATTTTGTGAAAGTCTTTAATGATATCCACATTTACACTGAACCATATTGTTGCCAATATTTTTTTGTTTGTTTGTTTGTTTCTCGCTACCTTTGGCTGTAGACTTGATTACGGGAATCAGAAAATCTATCATTATTCTCATTTAAAACGTCTTGAATAGTGTGACATAATCGGGGTGCATATTATAACACGTAATTTTCGAGTATGGTTTGGTGAAACATTGAACTTTTGGAAGCCAGTTTTGATAATCACATTTCTTTTAAACCATATTTGCTGTCAGCACTTTTGACCCGTGGCGTAGAATCTCATTAAAATTCACGAACTTCCTTCTAGATGCCGATGTCTGTTCGACTCTGTTTTTCTCTGCTCTCCTATTTTGATATAGTTCAGGAGTTTTCATAACTGCATAATACCCTTACTTTGGCATTTCTGCTTAATGTCTACTGACTATTAAGATCCGTAACTTGTAAATACGCCACGCCAACATTACCGCCTATAATTCTAATTACAGCAATCCGTTTTTTCTCTCTATATTGCAACTCTATAGTTAATATAGTGCCCCGGTGCGTCTACGACAGCTGTTCCATCAGAACATTTGATTTCAAAATCAAAGTATCGTTTCTAATTTGCGCACGCGAAAAATAAAAGCTGGTATTGGCGATTTTAAATATGCTATTGGCGAGATTTGCGCCCAAATAACACAAAAGTACTTAATGATGTTATGTATTTTGTAAATGTATATTAAATTACTGTTTTGAAAGCGATTGGTCATTAATAATGGTAAATATGATTGGTGATTAACAATCATTTTCAGTGGTCTCTCTTCCTTGCACGTATAATACATAAATACCAAATTAACTGACAATTTGTTTCGAAATTTGATTCATTGTCGGAGCAAAGCTCCGGCTTCCCGTGAAAAATTACACTTTTGTGTACACGATAGCGGCCAAAATATTTGTCGCATTGACACCAAAATTGGACTGAATGTCGGTAGTGCCAAAAGCTCGCCGGGGATTGAAAATCAGAAATATTCGTCAACTCTAACGCCCGGAAACGTCTGCTCTAGAATTTTCCATTTTCCCATAGAGATAACATTGCGGTTGTTTGAATTATTAATAAAACATTAGCTCCATTGTTGTAATTTACGCATTTTAACCTCATCGTTATGACGTCAGTGTTACTGACACACACATAATGTGATTTGTAATATAGCTTGACTTTTAAAAGTTTTACTTCTTGCGTACGTAACGACAACAAGTTTTTTTTTTTTTAAATGCGAACTGTTGGGCAGACCAAATTCAATCTTACACTTTTTGTAACTTCCAAACCAACGTAATTTGGTCTGAATTTTACGTTTAAAAAAAAGAAAAGAAATCACATATGAATTTGGATACTTCAGTATTCTCTGCATGCCAACAGATAATAACAAAATAAATCATGAACATTATAATGTCATATATGTATGTACTAGAATCCATCAGGACAAAATGTCGGTATGTTTGTATTTACATGTACGTATATAGGAAAATTTTTGTAATCGGGATCGCAAATAATTGGCGTATCTTAGTGAATGTGGCGCAAATTTAATTTAATTGTGTTAACCTGTTTTTATTTTCCTTTCTGTACACATACTGCGTAAGAAACATATTGTAAACATCAAACCCGATTATGCAAATATTGGCATATTTTAACATTTTGAGGTTCTCTGACATAAATACATAGCTCATTCTTACTGAAGAACTGAAATAAACACTTCAGATTTTTTTAAAAGAAAATTGGAAGAATTTATATTGTTGCCATTTTTTATCATGAAAAACTTATTTAAAAAATAACAATATATTCGGAAACAACCTTTCAGCAAAAGGTCTTCTCTGTCTCAATCCAGACCACAGATTATTTACTAAGTAAGTAGCTAATGTGTCGTCCTGATTAAATGAAAGAGGAATGACAATTTCGTAAATTAAAATAGTTGAAAAATGGTGCAGATTTATACATTAAAATACAAGTTAATGACGTAATTTTAAGCAGTGGATGTATTTTACTTTTCTGAAAAAAGGACCCCATAAATTGTAATCTGAAAACACGTACAATGAAGTTTAAATCGTATTAAGTACATGAATTTAGTCTTTTTTAATCGAACTCAGCTATCGGTGTAATTCAACTTCCTATACCCCGTGTTTCCATACCAAAACATATTTTTTTCTTTACAAGCTTATTGTATAAACGAAGTATGAGGGTAAATCTGCTCATTTTGATATAGTCCAGCCAATACAGGATTTAAAAAAAATATTAAGAAAAATTTTATATATGAACGTATTATATGTTTACACAGATGTCATATACGCACCACGTTGGCGCGATTTTTTCCCCCGCCAATTTGGCGAAAATTTTGTTTTTGAATATTAGCTACAAATAGCATGCAATAACAGCACGTGATTTTTTATTTCAATATTAAAATAAAATAACGTAATAAATGAAATAGCTTCTATTATTTTAAAAAAGGAAATAAAATAAATAAATGATAGTTATGTGATATAAATAAATATTGATATACATAATTAAAATAATTTATAGAATTAAAAAAACTCATTTTTTTTCACCGCATTGGCGGGTGAAAAAATCGCACCAACGTGGTACGTATATGATATCTGTGCCATATGTTTTTGTTATATAGAATTTGCAAGAATCCCAGTTAAGAGAAAGCAATCAGCTGAAATGAGATGAATTGCACATCGTAATTTCTAAATTACTGTGAAGAACAACAGCTTACAGTGCATCAAAATTACGATACTTCTGAGATCAGATTTACAGATGAGCATAAAAAAATACATTACTTATGCACGCAACAGTTTTCGTCTTTGCAATCAAGATTTATAAATTGCCCTAAACTTACTTTTGTTATTGAGAAAGCCGGAGCTACAAAAAGTACGGTAATAAATGAAATTAGTAAAAGAGTTACCGAGCAGTTAGGCGCTATTATGGTTTTGGCTCCAGCTCCAACAGGTGCTGCTGGAATTAATGTCGAGGGCAAAACAATTCACTCTGCAATAAAAGTACCAACATGTTTTAAATCGTTCGCTGATTTGGGAAGTGAAGCAGCAAGAAATCTACAGCTCAGCATGAATTCAGTTTCATTTCTCATTATTGACGAATTTTTATTGATCGGATGCCGTCTGATGTCTGCACTTGAGCAAAGATGCCGCCAAGGGAATCTAGACAGCACTGAACCTTTCGGAGCCTTATTTGTTTACCTCACTGGAGATATTAGGCTGCTACAGCCTGTAAAAGACACACCTCTATGTAAGTGACATTCTACTAAAGACATTTTAGCTTTGCGCGGACAAACAGTGCTTCAGACGTTTGAAAAATATTTCACCTTAACAAAGTCAATGAGACAAAGCGACGATCAGCATAGACAGTTTAAAGAGACTCTTGATTCGCTTTCCGTAGGCGAAGTTACAGTCGACTAATACGCATCCCTTATGTAACGACGTAAAGCTATTCTGCCTCCGGCTGAACTTGAAAGATTTCAAGATGCCATATGCCTTTTTCCCACGAACAAGCAAGCTGAAGAACATAATCAAGAAGTACTTCGTAAATCAAAATGGCCAGTGGCAAGAATATTAGCAGACCACAATAATCAAACAGCAAGATGGAGTGGTGATGAGCATCTGGACTTCAGGCTGAACTTTTCTTAGCAATAAGGAAAGGGCAGATGGCGTCACTGTTGGTTTAATTTTTGTTGTTTCTGTTGGTTCGCAAGAAAAACCTGTTCGTTCTTTATGACTCCTACTGTACACATGAGTTGGGGCTATTTGATTGGTCTACGTTAAACTGCTCTATGATATGATTGGCCTACATCGCCATAACGATTCCTGCAATGATCGCTACAACAAAAATTTAGTGGTACATTGGTTGATGGAACTGTTTGTTTGCAAACATGCCCTTTCCTTATTGGATGCAGAGTTATGTTGTATACCAATCTGTGGACAGAGGGAGGCTTGGTCAACGGTGCACTTGATACGGTAAAATATATTTTCTACAGACCAGGACTACGGCCTCCAGGCTTGCCACAGGCATTTAAGGTTCATTTTGATGATTATCGTGGACCATTTCTCACTGAAAGACTTTTTCCTGTCAAACTTATTATAATGTCTTGGAAAAAAACAACGTCTCATTTTCCCGTACTCAGTTGCCTTTAACAGTTTCATACACTGTCGCCATACACAAATCCCAGGGTTTAACTTTGTCAAAAATGGCTGTGGCCATTGGTCGAAAGGAGCTGTCACTTGGAGCAACTTATGTCACGTTTAGTAGAGTTCGTCGTTTGGAGGATGTTCTCATTGAAGTTCCTGTCGCAAAGGATAGACTTGACCAAATTAGAAGAATGGGGGCACTGCTGATAGATTAGCATTTGAGCAGTATCTGAAGCAACTGTCGACCGAATAAGCTCTTGAAGATTCAACAGCTGTTATTGTAATTTTTCTTTTATAATATTAAACAGTAAATATAAAAATAAAATATTTATATATTTTTAATGTTAACTTTTATGTTTATCCCACTCAAAGCTCCGACATTTCGGCCTGACGGATTCTAGTTAAATATCATTACAGGAGTTGTATTTGTTTACATTCAGCTAAGAAAAGATAAAGAATGAAGGTGAGTTGTATAGCACATAATTGTGGTAAACTTTGATTGTGTCACTGGTACGAATTATGTTTTTGACACCAGGCAGCGCTCCAAAAAATCTTTCACGGAAAACTTACTTTACGAACGATTATCTCCGTGGTTTAATGGTTTAATATTTTAAACCTTCACGACGAATGAATCTTTTTAACACTTTCCAACCTAGTTGAAAAGTGTTTATGACTTCGGTTTGTCTGGCCGTCTGGCCGTCTGCCGTCTGGCCGTCTGGCCGTCTGGCCGTCTGCCGTCTGCCGTCTGCCGTCTGTCCGTGCTCTAACTCCCGTAAATATGCTCGGATTGCCCTGCAAATTTTATATGTTATAATCGTTATCTATAGCATGTTCCCTATTTCAACGGAAGTGTGTAGCACTTATAGTTTTTTTACAGGGACACTCAAAAGAATTCCGTTACATTGCGGTCTATGGGGAAAAATCATTTGCGGTTTATTTAAATAATGTTTCAATACTTTAAACGCATTGAAATTTATATATATCACTAAGGTGCATTAGAAGAAGCTTAATATGGAATAGGGTGTGCATAGCACTTATACTTACTTTACAGGGACAGTCAAAAGAATTCCGTTACATTACGTCTATGGAGAAAAATCGTCTGCGGTTTATTTAAATAATGTTTCACTATTTTAAACGCATTGAAATTTATATAAGGTTCATTACAAGAGACTTACTACAGAATATTGTGTGTATAGCAGTCATCGTTCATTTACAGGGACACACAAAAGAATTCTCTACTGTATGTCAACAATAATTCCTGGAAGTCTGTTTTCAGTTACTGAATGCGATTTTAATTTTAAATCGCTTTTTGTATATTACGTGGTGTGTATAAATTCTGTAGATCCTATACAGGGAAGTACAAAAGTTCGGGAACACATTTCCGTATTATTTAACTCCAGACGGAGAATTTTAAACTGTGCTACGTGTTTCCTAACTGAACTAAAATTTAGCATCCTATGTAGTATATATACAAATCTATAGATCCTATACAGGGCTGAATAAAGTATTCGGATTACTTAGATGTTATCTTTTAGCTTATAAAAGAGTATGATTCGTAAAATTATTTTGGAAGCGTTGGAAAGTGTTACATAATCTATGCTTGACGCATGATTTTTCGTTCTTGTTTTTTTTTTGTTTACTTTCATGGATAGAGAATTTGAATAGCGAGGCTAATTTCAACTGAAGTTATTGAAGAATATATACATAATTGAACGTAAGTCATCTCTCAAATATTAATTTATTTTGAACGATCTTTCTAAAAATGTAACATTTATTAAGTTTTATTCGAAAATATAATTTTGAATAAAAATGGCCGCCTGGCATATGAAAACGTGAAGCGGGCATTCCGGAATTGTTGATGACAGTCACATGACTTACGGTTTTATTATAGAGATGGTACATGGTCGTTGGCGGGTTTTATCTCTGTTTTGGCATAATTTTTAAATCGCCAAGTTAATTAACAGTTTTTTGCTAATTAAAGATAGAAAATAATTTTTTTTTACACTGGATCTTATAAAAGCACATAGATTACGTAATTACTTGTCCAAAAATGCAATCCTTTTTTTATTCTGCCCAATATTAAGGTCTGTAGCTTGTTTGAAAAAAAAAGTTTGACGAAGAAAAAAGTGATCATTTTACGTAACTCGACGTTTTTAAAAAAAATCTATATCTCTGTTTATAAATCACTTATGAAGATGAGTTTGGTCTTAAATTGAAGAAATTCTTCATTAGATTCTTCTAGTTTTCATTTTTTTTCCCTGCGACGCTTGGTTTATTTGATATCTGATATTTTAATATGGCTTTTTTTGTCGATTTAACATTGCGAAGTCGCTTACTGTAAGTAAGCATAGCGGTCTTTAGTCCAGTTCTTGGAGTTGTTTGTGTGGCGATTTTTTTTTTCAGCTTGGCTTGGCAGAGCGACCGCCCTGCTTGATAACACTTAATATTTTAAGGAGCTCCTTAAAAATTAATAAATAAACAGTTTGGATATCATATAATTTCACGAAGTATTATTGTACAGAAGAAAAGAATACCTGTATTCTAACGGTTTTGTTTTAACTGCTTTATTTTTTATATTTGCTCATATTATATATATATATATATATATATATATATATATATATATATATATATATATATATATGTTACGGTCAATATGATTAATTCGGTCATTATTAATAATAACCGGACATAATAGCAGGTTATTATTAATAATTTCCGGATTAATCATATTGACCGTAACATATATATATAAATATATAATTTTGTTTTATATTAATTTTTTTCTTCCAGGTATGCCAACAATTCCCATCTCTTTGGAGAACAATTTTAAAGAAACGGTAAATTATCTTTATTTTTTATGATTAATATAATTTTTCATAAAACATAACTATATGTATCATTTTCTTACAATTCTTTTTCTCAAATATACAGGGTTAGGCCTAAAGTCTATCACTCGGTTTAAAATTCAATAAAGAAAATCAAGTGAATGACGTACGAGAGTGTGGTTTGGACGAAAACGCTTCTCCTGACCAAAAGTTTTGTTTAAGGAAATAAAAATATTTATTTCACAAAATATCTCATAGGTGGCACTACACTTGCAAAACTACCGAACAGGTAGAGTACCTTTATCATGAACATAGATCTAAAGAAGGACTTCTAACGAAATAGCCTTTCCAAGAAGAAAATCATTCCTGGAAAAATGTCTCAAATAGGTGGCGCCGCTAGGTGGCAGGTAGGTGGTAGGTAGGACCGCTTTTCCATACGTCACCAGTTTGTCTGCGAGGCTAACGAAAGAGAAAGGCTACTGCGGTTCTTTACGCGTATCTTTTTTTACAGACCGGCGGAATCACGTGATGCTCGAATCCACCAATGCAGGTGTACGAAAAGAGCTTCACGTCACTCTCGCGGTCTGTAAAAAAAGATATGCAGAATGCACCGCAGTAGCCTGTCTTTTTCGTTAGCCTCGTTTGTCTGCTTCTTCAAACCGTCTGCCGTCTAGTGGGTATCTGATATACAGTTTCGGTTTGATGTTGTAGGTGGCGCTGCCTTGGCAGGGATTCTCGCCGGTTGCGCAGAACCGTGTAGCTGTGCAGTGCAGCTGCCATTTCGTTCCAAAGTCGCGACACGATATTAACACGTTTCGTTATAAGTTCTTCTTTATATCTATGTTCATGACCTTTATATATACGAGTGGCACATACGTACAGTGCGCATGCATAGATTGAAGGTTTTGTGAAAACTATGGCAATTTACCTTCCAAAAATTTGGCACATTCACCTGGATGAGTTCTATTAGACGAGTGAGACGTAATATTGTTCAGACTAGGACAGTTAAAAGAGTCTTAACTTACAGTTTTAGCACGGAACTAGGCTTAAGTGCGCCTACATCAGTCCTGCGAAAAAACGCGCAAGCTAATGTTAAGTCTATGGGAAGGTTCTTGGCAGATTTCTCGATCGCATTTTAATATTTAAATAATGTTTTTTGCATAGGATAGCTGAGGTCGATCTCTAACGTTGTTAGTTTTTACTTTTTCGATTTTGGTTCCAGTTTTTTTTTATATAAGGGTACTTTCGAACCAGTTTCAGAACCAGTTCCAACCGATTCCAAAATTGAAAATGTCCACTTATAAGAAAACTGTAACCAAAATCAAAAAAGTAAAAACTAACAACGTTAGAGATCGATCTCAGTTATCCTATGCAAAATAATAATAATAATAATAATAATAATTTAAAAATATTAAAATGCGAGCGAGAAATCTGCCAAGAACCTTCCCATAGATTTAACATTATCTTGAGCGTTTCTTCGCATGACTGGCGTAGGCTTTTAATTTCTCCATGCATTACTCCGGTATTTGAGAGAACATTAACTTGAGAAACTTAAAATTGAGTGACTTAACTTCGCTAGTCTGAACGAGGTTTTAGGGTACTACTTCTATGAGTGTGGCGACATATGGGATATATAATTTGATTGGTTGTGACAATTTTAGATAAAAATGAATCCGGCCTAACAGACCATACTTCCAGAGGAAAGGGAGGGGGTCATTTTCTAGGGTGGGCCATTTTTTTTTATAATAACTTATAATCGGTTGAAAATTGTCACTTTAAATGCAAATTTTTGTCAGTTAAAAAATAAGGTGTTTCCAAAGCATGTACGCTAATGGCGCCCGGTGCATGTAAAATCCGTCGTGGGTGTAAAGTCCTCCAAGTTATCTGTGAATTACACCTCTGGGGGTGCCTAGTCTGGTGAAGGTCTCGTCACCAGATCAAGGTTCTAAATTACGAGAACAACTCGAGTAGCGATGGCATTACGTATGGATGAGCGATGCAGCGAGGAAATAGTAAATATCCCAGCATCTCACATCCCGGCATGACTTCGCTACACTGCGCAGTGCTGAACCGCCTCATCAAAAATCACTTAGCAACCGGCCAACTAAGAAAAAGCAATTAAAGCAACAAGACGCATTGAAGCCACGTCGGCCTATAGATTTATCAAAGACATCTTCGCCAAGCGGAGAGCAGGCGAATTCTCGCCCCGTTGCCTTGTATCAACTCGTTAAGCTAGGCAAAAGCCTGGCAGGTAGAAGCCTGGTCAGCGGTCTATTCCAAAGCCAGAATTAGGTATTTCCAAAGCCAGCATTAATTTAAGGTTTTTATTTTTCCAGGACACAATCAAAAATATATCAAAGATAAATAAAATATTTGATTTAACAAAAAATATGTTGAATGATGATGCATTTTTGCTACACTTGCATATAATTCAGTAGTAAGGGGTTACTCATTTTCTGTTCTAGTCGACGCTTCTTACTCATAAATGATCGGATATAAATATTTTTCAAATGAACTTGAAGTTCAATTTTAGTCACAAATTAAGTAATCCGTTCTTACGTACAGTGTTATCAGTCCGATACCGACAGTACGCAGTAGAAAATCGTTATTAACATTTTAAAAATGTTTCTAGATTAATTTTCCCATTTAAAAATCTTTTCTTACATAGAAATAAGCAATAATCCTAAATATTCCATCATGACAACGTTTCGTAATTTTCATGTCCGTGAAAATCTGTTTAAAATAGCGAATTTGTTACTTTTATACCCAACCACTGGCAGAAAGCGGCTAAAGTCACGATTGTTATTATTTTAAGGTAATTATTGTACAACTATGAAACTGGCAGAAAGACGCGAATTCTGTTTTCCATTTATTCTGGAAAAGGATTCGAACACACTCTCAGAAATAAAACACTCAATTTTGACGATTCGGCAATCCTTGAGCTTTATTTCGTTATTTTTGATAATCATTTCGTCACAAAGTCACGAGGTTTTTAACGAAACTCGAATTCTCAAATACCTGACAAAACTACTTCCTCACTGTCAAAAATAAAACTCTCAGTTTTGACGATTCAGCAATTCTTGAGCTATATTTCATCATTTTTGACAATCATTTCCTCTCAATTTCGATTTTTAATGAAATGGAAACTCTCAAATAGTTGACGAAACTGTTTTCCCATTCACGGCCAGACTCAATGCATATTAAGGAACGACATTTTAAGCTGTTTACACAGGGGCTCGCTGTACCTCCTCAAATCCCGCGATTTTAGTAAGCAGATATACGTTTATGTTATTCCTGTCACAATTTATTTTTAGAAAAGCGCTTTCAGTTAATACTGAATGTATGTGGTGACTGGAAACGGACTCTGTGGACTCTGTACCGCAAAGCCAGCAGATTCTCTAATGAGGCTCTTGATGAAGACATAAACTGCCGAACAATAGGTTTTGATGAGTGCAGTAATTTTTACTGCGTGAGAACGAGGTAGAAGGAGTCGAGATGCAGACTTAGAAAGACGGACCTGGAGATGCTCCGAAATCTTTGCGGCCAGCGAGCGAGCTGAGCTGACCAATGTTTGATCGGAAAATGGCATTTACGAGCTACGGAATCTGCCATGCTGTTAAAATGATCTGTAAATTTGTAAATATTTGTAATTATTTGATATATATCCAAGAAAATTAAACTGTGTAAGATTTCGTTAAAAATCTGCCCTGGACTTTATTTATTCATATCTTTAGACGACCGAGCATATAACTGATATCTAAATGTATGCAGTTATTTTTTCTGCATTAGTTATTTTTTTAGCTGTTAAAATTTTCAGGAATGTGTATTATTATTTTTGTTGTTACAAAATCGTTCAAAAAAAAATTAGGAACTCTTTTTCATTTAAAAAATATATTCATACTAGCAAGCTACGCCCGCTACGCTGGTCAACTCCTCTTAACGAAACTTAATCAAACGAAATATTGACCTTGTGTTTTAAAATTATATGAACATTTACTTGGAATGCCCTCCTGCATTTCTGAAAAAAAAAATACGAACGCCATTGCGTTATTACATTTTTAATGTGTCAGACAAAATTTGGGCTGTTAAGGACAAACTCTTTTCGTTGATCATTTACTGTAGGATTTGGTAAAGAGCGATAACACGATATGCTATATACTATAACCATCTTTGAAAACTCATCTAACTAACAGTGAAGGTTCCGTCAAAATCCATTCGGCAGAATCTTTTTAAAAGGCTAAGTTTTCATAATCGGGTTCATCTGATTATAAAACTTTCGGCACAGATGTCATATACGCACCACGTTAGCGCGATTTTGAACCCCGCCAATTTGGCGTAAACTTTGTTTTTGAATATTAATTATGCTACTGCATGCAATAACAGCGCGTGATTTTTTATTTCAATATAAAAATAAAATAACTTTATATTCAAAACGTTATACGTTAATATTATAACTTTAATGTTAAAACGTTAAGTTAAATTATAGCGTTAATGTTAAAACGTTAAGTTAAATTATAACGTTAATATTCAAAAACAAAGTTTTCGCCAAATTGGCGGAGGAAAAATTGCACCAACGTGGTGCGTATATGACATCAGTGCCAAACTTTCCCCAATTATTCTACAACTAAGCAAAATAGAACAATATGCGAGATACTAAAACCATCTCTGATAAATTATGTAACTAACAGCGCAAGTCCCGCCAAACTCCATTCCGCAAAGTTAATAAACATTTCCTTTTTGAATCAGCGAAAAATGTAAGTTATAACTTAATAAAAAGTATTTACGATTCAAAAAATAGTAAATTAAAATATTTTGCATGCTTACAATTGAATAATAATAATAAAAAAAACACAGATTTGTGTTGAATAAATAGCAAGTCACAGTGCTTGGCATAGTTTGAAATAAAAATTATTTGCACATTCAGGGTTGAAATAAATGGCGTATTATTTTGGCTTGATGTTGGTATAATGGAAAAGTACCAAAAGGTGTCCATATAACCTCGTTCCAAATTAGGCCAATTCTCTGTAAACTCTATTATGGAATAAGTCAGCTTAAAAAAATAATAATAATAATTGTGTTACATTATGGTCTCTATGGGGAAAAATCATTTCCGTTGGATTTTAATGAAGTTACAATATCTCAAATATAATGAAATTGATATGCCTCACTGAGGTGGACTAAAATATGCTATTTGTCGAGAATTAAATAAAAATCATGCACTCGTGACATCATAATTCACTTTTATATTTTAACAGAATAATTAATAAGGCTACTATAATTTGTGACTCGTGTTATAGCCAGTATTCACGCAGGACACATTGTCGTTATTATCATTATCTTTATACGCTAGAAGGTTTCGCTATGGTACTCCATTGTGAAATTTGGTAATTTTTGAAAATCAATATTTGAAAAACGGCATAATAATTATATTTGAAATTTATATCAAGAAAATTACAATTTTTTACCTGTCAAACGCAGTTTGTCTAACAATTTTCTGACAAAAACTTTTCGACCTATTAATTTCTACAGTAACTGCAAATGTTTCATTTTCCGAGATTAATCTGTGGCAACAGCAAAAAAGCCAGTCGTCAGCAACGCGTCACGGAGTAAAGAGGAACTGGAGGTGAAATATTTACGTTTTGCGTGACGCCAAAAATGGAACCCTACATTCGGCCTAAACAACTGGCGGCTTGCTTTGAAAACCTCTCTCCGTCCAATGAATTCAGTCGTTGTTCCATGTGCAACCTCTCTTCGTCTAATGAAATATCTTGTTTGGGCCTAATGATTTGAGCAATAACCTGCTTCATATTGCAAGCCGGGTACTTCTCTATTATCCCGTCGACCACTTTTCATAACAAAAAACTACCGCCAAACTGTAACACTAAATAAACGGAAGAACGTTGCTATTGAAATATCAAAATAAATAAATAAATAAAATATAAGAATTTAAGGACACAATTGTTATTTTAATTAATGAAATAACTAAGAAATCAGTAAAACCTAATGAAAAATCACGCAAATGTCGAATTAAAAACCACTTGATGACATAACAAACACGTATAATACTTTTGACATCAAGTAAATGGGACTGCATTTTTGGCGTTTAATCTTACAGTTTGGCGATATAAAAGTGGTCGACGGGATAATAGAGAAGTGCCGCAAGCCGTTTTTACGGTCTATTTACTCTGTATTCTTTCTCTTAACTCTGTGGCAACGCGTAGCTTTTTATTAAAGAGGATAACGATGGAAAGAAGTCCCACACGTTTTATCGACAATTTGAATTTCTTCCGTTGCTATAAAAACACTTGTATTTTTAGAAATTATCATTGGTAAAGTTATAATTTTTTTAGGTTTTGGCGCCCTAAACATCGGCAAAAAAAAAAAAAAAAAAAAAAAAAAAAAAAATGCAATATCTCACAAATTATAGAACTTCGAAGAATGTAGTTAATTTGAATTTCTTCCATTGCGGATGTACAGCGTGTCCGAGAAAGTTCTTTATCATTCCAATCATTAATAACAGAAATACCAACAGGTGAAATGGAATGCAGTTTTCTGGAACAGAATGCAGAAATCTAAGAGTTTTTTCTGGTATCAATTGCCAGAGGTACGAAATGACAAATCATGAAATCATCATTCATCAATTCTCACTGTTACACCGCTAATGTCAAAAAACACTTGGAGGAAAATCGAGCACAGGCTCGACATTTTTCGTGCTACTAACGAACCTCACGTACAGCTACATTGAAGGTACTGCAAAAAACTCTCATATTCCTGCATTCTTTTGCAGCAAACTGCATTTCATTTTACCTGTTAGTATTTTTGTTATTAATGTTTAGAATGATAAAGACCCCTTTAGAGGTTGAATTTCTAAAATCGCCTGAAATACATGTTTAACTATTCTTTAGTAGATTTGTCATCCCGAATTTCACGCTCCTACCTAAAACTACTGCTGAGATATGGCGAAAAGACGAAAGGATTGAAAATTTTTAATCCCCTAAGCGTGTGAATTTTCAAAAATCCTTTCTTAGTGGGTGCCTACATTATGTAAGAAATAGTCTTCCAAATTTCATTGCTCTAGGACCAACGGTTTAGGCTCGGCGTTGATTATGAGACAGTCAGGATTTATTCGTTTATAATATAGTAGATATATCTTTCATAATTACATTCACCTTTCCCAATCACTTTCCCATTAGCTCTATCACTAAGCAACATAGAATGATATGTTATAGGGTCATTAACCATGCCTGAAAAATCACTTCCATCAAAATTTGTTCAGTAGAATTTTTTTTAAAAAGGTAATCTTTAATAATCGGGTTCACTTAATTTTAGAGCTTTCCGCTGTAGCTCTATAACAAAGTAACGTAGAATAAACGCTATACGATAAAACCTTTCAAAAAACATTATCTACCTAACAGTGTAAAACCTACCAAAATATCATGAATAATCGGATTAAAATGTGAATATGCGGTTTATACTCATAGTAGAAGATGATATGATTTTCTGTAATAGGATTCATCATGAAGGTTTCGCTTCAAACATAAACGATGCTTTCAACATTGTAGCTAATACGCCAATTGGCGAGGTATCCGATTGCGGAAAATTAGCCCGAAATCGTATGAATAACTACTCAAAGAAAAGGGAAAACATGGTTGCAGACTGAAAACAAATAAAGAAATAATATATAATACTAAACAGACCTGCGAAACTTTATTTTAGCAAGCACGTTTTATTTTTAAATCGTAGCATTTATAGAAATAATAATACACAATTACATAAATATCCGTAAGAATAATATTCAATTCCCAATTGAACAGTTAATATTTCTATCTGTAAAAATAAACAAAAGAATTAAATAACAAAAATATTTAATTTGAATTTCTTCCATTGCTATAGTAACGGATGTATTTTTAGAAATTCTCACTTGTATTGTTAGAATTGTTAGATTTTGACGTCAAAAGCTTCGTCAAATTAGATAAATGTGAAATATCTCACGAAATATTTGACTTAGGAGTATTTAATTGGTACCATTCGATTCAGCTTACAAAAATACATTAAAATATGTTATCATTTGTCACGTAACTATAATACCCGATTTTTAAGGAATTTTTTTAAAGTTTGTTCCCCTTTTTACCCCCCTTAGGGGTGGAGTTTTTGAAAATCCCGTCTTAGTGCGCCTCTACATACTATGAAGTATTTTTCCTGCAAGTTTCGTCGTTGTAGGTTCAGTAGTTTTGGCTGTGCGTTGATCATCTAGCCAGAAAGGACTTTCTTTTATATATATAGATTATAGATTTCTTTAAGTAAAATAACAATTGTGTCCTTACATTCTTATTTTATTTTATTTATTTATTTATTTTGATATTCCAATGGCAACGTTCTCCCGTTTATTTGGCGTTACAATTTGGCGATTGTTTTTTGTTATGAAAAGTGGTCGACGGGATAACAGAGAAGTACCCAACATGGTAGCTAAAAAGCCAATTGGCGAGGTATCTGATCGCGGAAAATTAGCCCGAAATCGTATGAATAACTAATTATTTTAGTAATCACGTTTTATTTTAAATCGTGGCGTTAAAATTAATAATAATACACAATTACATAAATATCCGTAAGAATAATATTATTCCATTCACAATTGAACAGTTAATGTTTCTATCTGTAAAAATAAACAAAAGAATTAAATAACAAAATGATTTAATTTTAATTTCTTCCATTGCTATAGTAACGGATGTATTTTCAGAAATTCTTATTTGTATTGTTAGAATTGTTAGATTATGACGTCAAAGACTTCGCCAAATTAGAAAAATGTGCAATATCTCACGAACTATTTGACTAATGAGTATTTAATTGATACCATTCGATTCAGCATACAAAAATACATTAAAATATGTTATCATTTGTCACGTAACTATAATACCCGATTTTTAAGGATTTTTTTTTAAAGTTTGTTCCCCTTTTTACCCCCCTTAGGGGTGGAGTTTTTGAAAATCCCGTCTTAGTGCGCCTCTACATACTAGGAAGTATTTTTCCTGCAAGTTTCGTCAATGTAGGTTCAGTAGTTTTGGCTGTGCGTTGATCATCTAGCCAGAAAGGACTTTCTTTTATATATATAGATAACAATCAAATTTAAAATATGCATTACTGATCCCTTTTCCTTCTTTAAACAGTAACGTGTTAAAATCTTAACCATGATCGAAAATTGATAAACTCTCCTCCAATATACACTTCAAATTTTATTATTTTTGACCAACAAATTAACTAGACCATATTCTAATCATTCATTGAACAAAGGAAATTTCTTTAATAAATTATATTAATCAAACCATATTCTAATTATTTATTAGCCATAGAAAAACCATAATAATAATCTAGCCTTATTAATTAAAACATACAGAAATTATAACAGCACTGATAAAAATACAATCTACCTTCTAAAAATATAAACAACAGAGCAACATCCCGTAGATATATTTAAATTCAAATTTAAGGAAGGTCCCGTTGGCAAGGTAGGTAACGCATTGGCCTCCCACACCCAACGTCGCGCGTTCGAAGACTTGAGAAAAGCGACGTAATTTTTTTCCTGTCAAGTAGAGATGCTTCTAAAATTGTCAATAGATGGCACCACCGGCCTTTTTTACGCCTTTCGATCAAGCAATTTGACGAAATCTGTATCCTCAAAAAAGTGAAGAAATTAATTTTCTCAATTCGACGAAATATTCGCTCGGAGCATTTCCGAGGAAATGGTTTCGTCAAAAACGAAGAAAATTTCGTGATATTTGAGTGTTCATTTCTGACAGTACAGAAAGCAATGTTAGCCAAGGGATATCCCACCGATTTTTTATGTTGCGTGCCAAGTTTTCAGAATCACAACATTTCTCCTTATATCCCAACAATAACAATTCCCTTTCAAAAAATCGCTGTGCGATTTCCGAATAAACTTTTTGAAAAGACAACAAAATGTACTGTATTGCGCGAAAAGACTGCAACCGGATTCCTTTTATAAATGTTAAAGAAGTTGGAAATTGTACGTCAAACGTGGCAAATGTAATATATGACGTTCGCTGTAAAATTCACCATGGAGATATTGCTTTTCGAATGATTATCTCCATGGTTTACTATTTTTATGACTCACGATGAATGAGTATTTTGTTTATTTACTTTAATGGATTGAGATATTCGGCTGTTAACCTAATTTTCACTGAAGTTATCTCAGAATATATACATTTTATAATGTAACTCATCTCTCAAGCAAACCATTTTTTTGAACGATCTTTCTAAAAATATAACTTTTATGGCATTTTATTCGAAAAAATACTTTTGAATAAAAATGGCCGCTTGGCATATGGAAAAAGATGAGGTTAGCCCGTAATTGTTTTCCTGAGTCACACTTTTACTATATAGATTACGTATGATTAGGATTTAATAGAATAAAGAAAACTTTTATTAATATCCTTTAAAATTTTGATTCGATTTTCACAACATTTTAAATGACTCGACAAAATTCTTCAACGATAATATATATTAAATTTCAAACCATTCGGTGGGTAGTTTTTGCGCTGTAATATGCGGACGGACTGACCAGACGACGACTATAGGTGCTACACTGAAAAAAAAAAAAAAATTGTTGATTTTACAGTAAAATACTGGCATCCCAGCTCCCAGTATTATACCGTAAAATTAAACAGTAATAAAGAGTAAAATAAGCAGCAATGCATTACCGCGCATGCGCGGCAGTGTATTACTGTTTATTACTGTTAATTTTACGGTATAATACTGGCAGCTGGGATGCCAGTATTATACTGTAAAATCAACAATTTTTTTTGCAATGTACGTATTTATATAATTACGAACGCACCTAAAAAGTAGTAAAAGCGAAATTTATTGGTCAGGTCGTTGCCACCGCCAGCGTTACTCACGGACATGTTTTTGCTTTAAAATACAGCTTGTATCATAATGAATAGAGGCAAGTATATTCAACTAGATAATAAATTGGATATAAATACAGTTTGTATACAGAGAATATTATATATTATTACTAAGTTTATTTCATTTTCAGAGAAACTGCCGGACTTGCGAGCTCTTCATCGGAGACCACGTGGGCAATATTTACATCTTTACATTTCTGTTTCCTCGAACGATGCTGTTCGACCGCACTTACACGACAGACATCCAAACCATTCATTTCGAGGTAAGGAATGAAATTTAGACTCAGAACATAAGAAGATACAATACAGTAAAACCTATCAAAACGGAACCTGTCTACTTCTGAATCTAGTCTTAAGGGAAAGCTCTATACATCATTGTGTCCAAAATATTCGATATTTTAATTATTTTTTCTTTGCATCCCTCCAACGTGTACACCGTAGATTGTTGCCCTAAATCTGTTTCACGCAATAATTTCTTACAATATTTTTTATGCGTTGGGGGCTGTACATATACAACGTTATCAGCATTTTATTATTTTGTGTTGAATTTGAGCGATATCTCGCCAATTCTGGTTGTGTTTGGCGACCTTCCTTTCCTTGGCGTGGCTTATGAGCCATCGCGCTAGTACACTGATGTAACTCATGTTGGTATGACGTGGGTTTGTTGTTGTCCAATTTATAAGTTTTTTTTTTCTGCTATTAAAAGTGTAATCTAAATAATTATTGAGTAATCAATTTACTAATTTCAGATTACTGTCAAAATAACAACAGGTTATGGGCCCAGTACGCTTCCACTGCGAAAAATGGCTTATTTATGTGAACTTTAAGCGATTGAAGTGCATCGCGCCATTTTTTTTCTTCTCGTGTTGTATACTCCGAATTGAAAATAAAAAAATAGCACCTATGGATTTTAAGTTCACGATTGAAAAATTGGAATCAGCAAAAGACTGGACTAGATGGAAAATGTCTATGTCATTATTACTTAAAACGCACGATTTGTTGAGTTATGTGAATGGAGAAAAGACTTTCTCTATAATGGCGGATCACGCCGATGCTGCCACTTTTGGAGAAGCGAAAAATAAATTTAAATTAGCCGATGCAAAGGCACTTTTATTTATCTCCCAAGCTCTTGATGACAAGAACTTCGATTATATTAAAACGTGTTCAATGGCAAAAGATACATATGAAAAGTTAATCGCGATTTATGATAAATCGTCGACGCATCGACTCGATCGTTTGTGGACTGAATTAATTCATCTGGAATGGAAACAAAGTGAAAATATTGCATCCTTCATAATTCGAACTCAATATATTTTTATTAAACAATGAATTACAACGTATTCTACAATGTGCTGTTCCCGGAGCAATGTTACTGTTCCAAATTATTTCGATGCTACCGCAAGAATACATCGCATTTAAGACTGTGTGGGATGGAATTCCGTTGAAAGATCGATCGATCGAACTATTAACTGAAAGACTATGTGCTTTTGAGCAACAAATAAAGCAACAGCAATGTGATAGTACAGCCCTGCAAATTCAATCCAGTCGGCAAGTGCCGTTGCCGAGTTATGGAAGAGATGACGTCAACACCAAATATTTAAGAGGAAATAAACCAAAACAGAAGAAATAGCAAAGTCAAAATAAGAAGCCTATGAACGCTAACATTACTTGTTTTCAGTGTGGATTTTTTGGACACAAACGAATAAATTGTCCTCAAAATAAAAATAAGACACTTCCTTTCTCATCTGGTGTAGCCATGCCATGTACAGTTTCACAGGATGATAAAAGCTGGATTGCTGACTCTGGAGCATCTCAGCAAGACATTTGATAGCTCTATATTTGAAAGTTTTAAGAAATTTGCTGTTCCAGAAGTAGTCAATGCTGCAGGTGGTCAGAAACTTATTGCTTATAGTTCTGGACAAATTAATGTGAAAACTCTAGTGGTTGGTAAATAGCAAGAAAATTACCTCACAGATGTCTGGTATGTACCTGAGTTAAAATACCAATTATTTTCTATTTCTCATGCTTTAAGTAAAGGACTGAATGTTGTGTTTAAAAATAAATTTTGCTTGGTGAAAAATGGTAATCAAACCATTGCAGTGGCACAAAAATCAGAAAATGGTTTATTTGTGATGGTAATGCTTGCTAAAGATCCTAGGAAACCTGCAACTGTTCTTATTTCAAGTACTGGTGATACTCTCCAAGTAATGCATGAAAGAATGGCACATCAAAACAAGAGACAGTGTATTAAGTTTCTTAAAAGACAGGACATTTCTTTACCTAAAGAGAACTCTGAATTTTGTGTTGGGTGTGTATATGGCAAAGCCCACAGAAAGTCGTTCCACTCAAGAACTGTTAGACCAACGGAGCCTGCTGAACAAATCAATGTGGACCTCGCTGGTCCGATGGAAGAAGACTCAGTTGGTGGTTCACGTTTTATGCTAGTTCTTAAAGATGACTATACAAAATTCTTCTTGAAAGCCAAGAGTGAAGTACCAAATTGTATAGAAACCTTCCTTAATGAAGCAAAGACTGCTGGACATATGGTTAAACAGATACGGTGCGACTCTAGCAAAGAGTTTGACAACTATTCTCTGAAGAAGATTTTAAATGATCGGGGTATTGATCTACGTGAGGCAATGGTTGAGACGCCTGAACAAAATGGAGCTGCTGAAAGAGAATACGCATCATTGTGGAAGCTGCAAGAGCTATAGTTCACCAAAAGGAATTGCCAAAGAAGTTATGGGCTGAAGCCTGTAATACTGATGTCTATGTGTTAAATCACACAGGTCCCACTCCAGTAGAAGATAAAACTCCGTATCAGTTATTGAATGGAAAGTCGGAGAATTTCAACATTAAACGTTTAAGAATATTTGGTACAAAATGCTATGTACATGAACCAAAACAAAGACGTAAAAAGTGGGATAAAAAGGTTGTTGAAGGATTGGTTGTCGGATATGAAGCTTATGATGGATATAGAGTTTTTATACCTTCTAAAAATAAAGTGAAAGAAGCTGCAATGTTATATTTTGTGATGAATTCCCATATGAGCCATTGACTGTCGAAATCACAAGTTGTAGAGATATGCATTCAGAAGAAGAAAATGGAAGTATCCAAAAGAAGGATGAAGATGAATGCAAAGATGAACCTGATCCTGGAAGACGCTATCCTCAACGAGAACATAAGAAGCCAGAATTTCTGTCAGAAAATTATGTACTTTTTGTAAGGACTCTTACTGGCATTGAAACTCCTGCCTGTTACAGTGAAGCAATGAAGTCACCCGAATTTAAGCTGTGGAAAGAAGCCATGACAGAAGAACTGCAGTCTCATGAAGAAAATGGAACCTGGAAACTTACAGAACCCTCAGAAAATAAAAGGATACTTGACAACAAGTGGGTATATAGAATAAAAACAAATACTGATGGTTCAACTTGTAAAGCTAAAGCTCGTCTGGTGGCAAGAGGTTTCTCGCAAAAGGCTGGCTATGACTATGATGACCTGTTTGCACCAGTAGCTAGATTTGACACCTTGCACGCAGTTCTTAGTATTGCTGCTTCGCAAAATCTGTACCTACATCAATTTGATGTGAAAACAGCTTTCCTTTATGGTTTTCTTGATAAAGAGCTCTACATGAAACAGACAGAAGGTTTTGATGATGGTTCTGGTCGTGTGTGCAGATTAGTTCGCTCTCTTTATGGTCTGAAGCAAGCTCCACGCTGTTGGAACCGGCGTTTTGTTCAAGCAATTCAAAAATTGCAATTTCAGCAATCACATGCTGATCCTTGTTTATTTACAAAGAGAAAGGATTCATCTGTACTGATAGTGGCCGTCTATGTAGATGATGGACTTGTAGCTGGATCAAGTATTTCAGAAATAGAAATATTGATTAGTAGCCTAAAAGAAGAGTTCAAAATTACCGATGGTCTTCTCGGTTCTTTCTTAGGAGTGCAAATTAATCAGAGAGATAATGGTGACATTTTTATTTCACAGTGTTTGTATACCGAAAAGACACTACAAAGATTTGGGCTTGAAAATTCGAAACCTCTCTCTACACCTTCTGATGTGACTAAATCTCAGGAAGGAGATACAGCCATGGTTGATGTTCCTTATAGAGAAGCAGTAGGTTGTTTACAATATCTTGCAGTTGCTACTAGGCCAGACATAGCATTTGCTGTAGCTTTGGTATCAAGAGCTCTGTGCAATCCTACAAAAAATGACTCGAAGCGTGTAAAAAGAATTTACAGATATTTACGAGGCACGAGCAGTGTTGGCCTTCTATACAAGTCACAAGTAAAAACAGAGTTTTCTGTTTTTACTGATGCTGATCATGCCGGTGATGAAAGAACAAGACGTTCAACATCTGATATGGTTTCAGTAAATGCAGGTGCATCAATAACTTGGTGGTCTAGATTGCAACATACGGTTGCAATTTCATCGACAGAAGCCGACTATGTTGCTTCTAGTGAAGCAGCAAATGAGCTTGTTTGGTTAAAGTTGCTCTTCAAAGAGCTAATAGGATATGATGGCACCCCATTTTGTATGTCGACAACCAAAGTGCTATAAAACTTGCCCAAAATCCTCAGCATCATCGAAGATTTAAGCACATTGATGTGCGTTTTCACTCGATTAGAGAGAAAGTTGAACAAGAAGTTTTAAAATTAGAGTATGTTTCATCATCAGAGCAAACTGCTGATATTTTTACAAAACCTCTCTCACAAAACCTGTTTATGAACTTACGCGATGGACTCGGACTGGTTAAGTTAAACTGACTGTTTAAATCTGTTATTTAGTGTTTTTTTTTGTGTATGATTTTTTTTTTCATTTTTGTTGGCTAATTGTTTATTTTTATGTGTTACAATTTTTATGTGTTAAACAAAATTGGCCTTGATATCAGGAAGGAGTGTTGAATTTGAGCGATATCTCGCCAATTCTGGTTGTGTTTGGCGACCTTCCTTTCCTTGGCGTGGCTTGTGAGCCATCTCGCTAGTACACTGATGTAACTCATGCTGGTATGACGTGCGTTTGTTGCCGTCCAATTTATAAGTATTTTTTCTGCTATTAAAAGTATAATCTAGATAATTATTGAGTAATCAATTTACTAATTTAAGATTACTGTCAAAATAACAACATTTTGGAACCCCTCCCCTCCCTTACGATATCATCCGTTATCATTCCTCGACCCCCCCCCCCTCCTCTAATGATATCGTTATCAATGTTTAAAAACATTATTTTCATTTTTACAATATTTTTTTTTGTTTTTTTCTTTCCTTTTTATATGTTTGCAGTGATATACAGATAGGGTTTTCATTTTTTGTTCTCATACTTTACGGATTCAAATGAAAAGAAGAAGTCAATAAAATAGCTCTGTTGTGCATGAAATACTTTTATATCAAATAACATCTAAAAGAGATAGTTACTATTTAAAAGTGTTTAAAAATAGCTCATTTTTATATAATACAGTAAACAGTAATATTAATAATTGTCTTCTTGAAATTGTCCTTTGCACTGGGGAGGGTGAAAGCAGAACAGGTGGACAGCATCGTTTTCCTTTTAATACTAATAAACACAAGTATCATTTCAAACATATTTCGCATTTGTTTTCTCTAACAGCGGATTATATGCGCATATGGCAGAAAAACGGGAATGCCGAACGTTGGGTATTCCAAATTTTGGATTTGTTGGTAATATATCAGGAAAATAATCTCCGCAAATTGATTTTTATGACAGTTTATTTACTTCATTTAAACTCAGCAAGATAAAAAGTACTTAACTCAATTTCAAAGAAGAAGTGAAATCCATGATGCAATATGAAGAGGTTTTTACAAACTCGTGAATGAGAACTGAACAAGGAAGTAAGAAGTAAAATTCGTATGAATGACGTGAGTTGACTTTACGTCATTTCTAACCAATCAAAGAACTAAAAAATGACATCATATAAAAAGGACTAAAAAGATTGTTTTTTTTTTTGCTATATAGAATTTTAAAAATAGAAGCTTTTTCTCGCGTATTGGAAACGAACATGTAATTTCGTTCTCCCTTAAATTAAATTAAATTTAACTAATGTTTAAAATTAAAATTATGTAACTATTAAATATAAGAAATGTAAATTAAATACTTTAAACTGTATAATGAATAATGTTTTATTAATTAATAATATTTTCACATTTCACAATCACATAGTGATACTACAAGGATTTAAAACATAGTGTGTGCCACATATAATGGATAATTCATTATCATGGATTAATTAGTGTACATCATTAATAAACGGATTCATCGACATGGAGACTGGCAGACCTGGCACGAGGGAAAATGAGGAGTGACTATGAATGCTGAAAAAGGAGGTAAGCAAATATCTTACCTATCTTTTGATAAAGTACAATTGTTTATTTATATATTGCTAATTACTTTAGAGCGCGCAAAACTACTAGCTACCTTCAAAAATTTACTAACAGGATTGAAATGATTTTAAAAACATTTAATGGCTTTAATTATAACTTTGTATTTTCCTAACAATAAATAAGACTAAAAAAAAAAAGAAAGACTATTTTAATGTAGAGAAAAAGGTGACGAAAAAAAAAAATAAGACAATTTTATTTGGATCAAAAATGATAACGATATCAAAAGACATATCCCCCCTCCCCTTAAAGATATCTTACGATATCAAATGCCAGACACCCCCCCCCCCGCCCCCTTAAAGTGATAATGTTATATGTGCACAGCCCCTTAAACGTAACGCCCGCTGCTTGTTAAACGTAACGTTATGGTAAAATTTTAACTTTTTTTTTTTTTTTTTTTTTTTTTTAACGGAAGGGAATCATTTTTGTTGGTGATTATACTTTCGAAACCGGTACCGAAAGTGAAAGTAACCTCATAAAAAAAAGAAAAAAAAAAAAAAAAAAAAAAAAAAAACCTGCAAACAAAATTAAAAAACTCAAAAACGGCGATTGTAGAGATCGATCTCTGCTATCCAAATGGTAAAAGAATTGTTTAAAAATATTGAAATGCAAACCATATATTATAATATAACTGTCCCATAAGATTAACATCAGAGAGCGGGTGTTTTTGCGTGAGGGGACAACAAGACTCTTAACACTTTCGACTATTTTAAAGAAGAGTGTACCTTTTTCTTTTTAAAATGCAGCACAGATTTACACATACGCGCCGACTTAACGGGGGGGAAATCAGGCAAACTTCCACCACTAATTTTAAAATGTTATTTTTCTCTTAATTAATCGCAATGACAGTGCCGAAAATAGCCATTTTGGCGCCCGGGGCAAACATGGATTTTGGCGCCCGCGCCCCCAAAGAAAATTTCAAAAGCGAATTTTTTCTAAGTTTCTAAAATTTAAAGTATATAATCAGAAAATCTGTAATACTGAACTAAGTAATCAGCTTTGTCAAATACTGATTCATTAAAATTTTGAAAATGGAATCGAAAGAAACCGAAAAATATTCCGCTTTATACAGGTTTTCATCTTAGGAAGTATAATTATTGATATTCTCAGGGGCGGATTTAAGGAGTCGCGATGGCCTCAAAGGGCCCCGCATCCAAAGGGCAACGAGAAAAATTATTTTTTGATCAAAGGATTTTCTTAGCACTTTTTTTAAAATTAGTATTGCTACCTAATTTTCATGTAATTTAAATAGAATATTTTTTATACCTTTTGCAATTCCCAGAAATGTTTTAGTTATGTTTAAATGTTTTTCCTAGTCTTCTTTTCTATTAGCAATTATCAGAACTGTGAACGGTTGTGGAGGGTTGGGGTGAGACTCAATTGGATCTGAGCTGAACGGAACCCTGTTACTGTTAGAGACTTTTATGACGATTTAATTACACAGATTCAGAGTCTAATTAAATCAGATCTGATAAATCTAAATCTGGATAGTGACACTGGGGCCCCTGATTTAGGGGTCCCCTACACTTGGTATGCTGTTTACATAAAGCTGATATTTAGAATGCATTTGACTTTGTTACTGATTATAATCGATATTTTGCATTTTTAGAGAAGCATAAGATTAAAAATACGATGTATTTGCCCCGGAAATTTACATCTGGATCTAAAAAAATAATTACAGCAAAAGGGCGGTAAAACACCTAAGAATGGCAAAAAGACAAAAACATTTTTTTTTTTTTTTTTTTTTTTTTTTTGCAAAGACGATTTTATTAAGGGGGGCGGCTGCGGTTTTATTAGTCATAGCAACTTGGGTATGGTTTTCTCCCTGCACCAATACAAATGACATTCTTTTTTTTTTTTTAAGTTTTAACAAAGAGTTTTATTTTGCGCATTTTTCAAATTATCCTTTCAAATATAATTTGTTTTTAGTATCCCAGGCAGTCGCCCAACCTCGCCCCCTCTAATAATACTAGATTCGATCTGGATGAAAAAGTTATTTCAGCAAAAGTAACAGGCCGGCATATTCCGTTTGCCGAGAAGGGCGGCAAAACGCTTAGAAAGCTTTCGCAAAAAGACGAGTAAAAAACTTTTTGAAGATAAAGCTAGGGTGGCGCCCTGTCCGAGATTTGATTTTTTACTGTACCTCTACAAATGCTATACTTAAAAGAAAAAGATTTTACTGAGAATTTTACTTTGGGCATTCATCCCCCAATTTGTGTTTACTTTCCACGGCAGTCACCCCTCGCCCATGACAAAATGGAAAAAGAAGAAAGCTCCACGCTGTGAGATAAGGGAAAAAATAGAACAGCCTTCCTGGAATATTTTTATCTTATAGAAAAGTCAAAGTGAGGGAAACGTTTGCCAATTATCCATGCTGGACAGTGCAATACTGTGTCCAGTTGAACAGTGTCATATACAGACATGAGTAGGGACTGACCTTGAAAATTGTTAGTGATTCTCCTAAACCAGAGGAAGAGATTTAAATGATAGACGGCATAAACATGATACATTTGGAATGGGAGAAAGAAAATAGCCTAACAGATCGTTTTTTATTAATTTGCTATCTTGTATTGTAGACGAATATTTTTATCTATTTGTCTATTTTAATGCATTTGGTTCAGTTTTTCTTTTGGATTTTCCAGCTGCGAGACTTTTTATACAAATTTCATATATATATATATACATTTCTATATCAAACAACAAACAAAACCTGCATTTGGCGTCCCCTTCGCCTTCTGTTCTGCTGGCGCCCGGGGCACGTGCCCCCTCTGCCCCCCCCCCCTAGTTTCGGCCCTGCGCAATGATTAAATAGGACTATAGAAAAAACAAATCTTTAAAATTAGTGGTATAAGTATGTCTGATTACATATGTATCTTCCGTGAAGTCGGTGCTTATGCATTTAAATTCTTTGGAAATCTAAATAATTTTTATCAAATTTTAAAATGTCAAATAAATTTTCAGCGAAAAGACTCTATACATGATTATTGAATGTTGTCCCAAAATGACGCACTTATATAATACTGAAATTGACAAAAAATAAACAAAATTTGAAACTGCGTGGCTATTGTAAGCCTACATGTTTTGAAAGCTAAAAAAAATTACCAAGTGCCATCAAAATGGTTCAAAGAAAATGTATAACTTGTAAGTATTTCCCATTCAATTTTCAATTTGGCCGCAGCACAAAAGCCCTAGCGAAACATAGACTCCTTAAATAATTTTCTCATCTTTATTTAAAAGGGACAGCGCGAACGCAGTCCCAACTACCAAAAATTATGCACCCCAAGCAACCGCAATTTGCGGATGTGGCGAACGTCAACCCCTCAGTGTGCTATGAGAGGCCTCTGCTCGGGGGAGCCTCCTTCTTGATCAAGGCTGACCCCAGTGCCAGGTAAGTATGAGCAGGGCAACCCCTCGGAAATACCTATTCAAAAGTTCTTTTAAGACAAACTGGTGGGAATTGATTTTTCAGTTACTAGTGAAATGTAATGTAACCTAGGAAATGTCTTGCCATAAACAAATTGTTATTTAAACTAAAAGAACAATGAAATCAAAAATCAATGAAATTTGATTTTAAAATTACACAATTACAATTATTATCAATTTTGAAACTAAACTTCTATTCTTTAAATATAAAAAATAAACTTCTTATAAAATTCGAAAGCATTTTAAAAAGATAAACAAGCTTTCATTTAAAAATTACATAAATTGATTTTTTTCCCCTTAAAAAATACCTTATTAAAAACAGTATAAAAAAATCTTTAGTTTTTTATAAAACACAATTTTTCATATATATATACATATATATAACTATAGATTCTTACACTAACATTTTATATAGGCATTTTCTTTCTGTGCAAAGGATCAGGGTCACTAAGCCGTGTTTTTGGCCCATGAAATAAGACTAAAATTCGATTTTGTTATACAGGCTTGATTATTTCACTTTTTAATATTAGGTGTTTATCCTGTAGGATTTCAACAATATTTTTTGCGTTTTGTTCGGATTTATATAACTTACACAGTCTTAAAGTTCGTATTATTCGTAGTTTTTGATTCGAACAAAATGCAACAACGATTCGAACAAAATGTTGAAATCGTACAGGATAAACCTTCTAACATTAAAAAGTGAAATAATTAAGTCAGTTTAACAAAATCGAGTTTTAGTGTTATTTCATGGGCCAAAAACACCGCTTATGGACCCTGATCCTTTCACGACGGACGCCTTCATCAAATGCACTTCAACGAAAATTATACAAATGGGCGGTTCTTTAGAACTTTCCTTTCACTTCGGTCAAGATTATAAACTTCGTCAGATATGCTGAATGTCGAGAGGTATCTTGAAATATCAGGTGTTTTAACACCTGTCTTTTTATAAATCTTTTGAAGGTTGGGTTCACAGCCGAAAGTGCTCGATGTTAATGTTTTGATGTTTTAAAATTTAAAATCTAATTAAAGTTTTAATCATCTTTTAAGTAATGGAATCACATATTTTTGTGTGAACTTTTTATTTTAATGAAATGCCAATACAAAAGGAAATTTATGTGCAGAATTATAACCTCTGATTTATAGGCTAATATTGAGGAGTATATAAGGCAATTTACAATTAAAGGCTGTATTTTTCTCTTCGCTGATGCATGGGTCTCTGCATGCAAGGACACTTTAGTACGTGCAAGGCATAATTTGAGATTAGCATCTTTATTTATAGACAGTAATGTTGATGGATGATGTTGAGTATAGTTGTTTCAGTTTGGTGTTTGGATAGTGCTAAACAGAAATCTGCAGAAAAATTCACTAACACAAAACTAAACCCAAAAAATTCACCAACTGTTATGCCTGATTTCTTGAATTTAGAAAACATAATTGAATGAATATCCTCCCAAGATGAAGCTCCAATTACAGTTTCACAGATGATGACATTATAAATACTACTCTGTTGAACTCTACTGAAAATAGGATAATTGTGACACAGAGTGTAATGATGAAGGTGAAAAAGTAACTCTTGAGCAGGGCTTAGATATGGGTTATAAATATCTGGATTTTCTTCTGAAACAGAGTTTTGTATCAGAACAAGAAATAATGACTATACATAGACAAAAAAAAAAAAAGTTCTAGACCAAAAGACAAAAGTTCACAAACAATTGACAATTGATAATATGTTTGAAGGTTGTATAAACAAACAAAAGAAATTGTAAAATAAAATTGCAATAAAGTTTCATTAAATATAATGTGACTTTTAATTAAATAACCCAATGTTTTACAATATCTTTCTTTTTTACCAATTAATTTATGCATTAATAATTAATTTACTGTAAAATTACAGGAGAAAAATTTAAACAAACTAATGACCTATAATCTATACAATTCCATAATCTGCACAACATTTGGTCACAAGCTGTGCGGATTAGAGGGAGTTGACTGTATTAGAAAGTAACTGCCCCATAGGATTAACATTAGCGAGCGGGTGTTTTTCGTGTGAGGGGAGAGGTCCCTTAATAAACTGCGAATATGTAAGCCGCGCATGACCGAACAAAATCTAAACCCGCAACTTTCCTGTATATGTACATGTATTATTATTGCTTTGAATAATGTAAATTGTATACATATATATATATACATATCTTTATATTTTAGGATCTGGTGAACCATAGGGATTACGTTATTTGTAGGAAGTTGACAAAAGTCCACGGAGATTTCGTAGACAAGATTCTCTTCATTACAGAATGCGACCTCCTACTTTCAAATGCGAAACGCGATACAAGAAAATCTCTGATTTCATGTTACATGAATGAAAAGTCTTCCTATTCAGTTCTCTATCATAAAAAGGTAATATCTTCTAAAAGAAGGAGAGCGATTGTCTGTCTCTCTCCGTGTGTGTGCGATGGCTAGAAAAATCTACCGTATGTAGAGGTCTGAAAATTTGTATGAGGAGAGTCCAAGGAAGGTCCTAATGCACCTGAGGCTCAGATTTTTCATTTTTTGATAATCAGCCGAGATATTAATTAAACATAGAAAATAAAAAAAATATCCCTGACGGCTCGGCCTACAGGCACAGGTAGATTTCGAAGATGCAGACCGTAGGGCGCCTGTTTGTTGGGAATTGCGGAAGAAATGACTTTTTTGCCATGATACGGCAGATGGGAACCGCCCACTTCGAAATCTAACTTGATTGCAGGTGGAGCCGGCAGGGATATTTTTATTTATTTATTTATTTATTTATTTTTTTTTTTGCTATATGGTTGGTCTTATAAAAAACTTGTCAATATAAAAGTTTTTAGATAATATTAAGAGGATTAATAATAAATTTAAGCGGATTTGATATCTTGTGAATTGACGAAGTTATGTTTTTTTTCTTCTAACCCCCGCCCCCCTTTTTCCCTCCCTTGGGGCCATTTTAATTATATCAAAAATCTGTCCTACATAAATTTTCGGCCCTTTTCCTGGAAGTAATGATAACTTTAAACGGATTCGATACATATCATAATTAAGAAATTATGGTTCTTTTTCTGTTTTCACAAAAAGTCCCTCCATCCCCCCCCCCCCCTCCTTGGTTCGATTTTGCCCATTAACGAACTTGACCGAGATTTTATGCCCCTTGATTTTATGTATGAGTTTGGAAGAGATTTATGCAGAATTTTTCCAGTTATCGTGTCCATAAAAAAGTGACATAGATAGATAGATAGATAGATAAAGTTTTGAAATAGGTAGTATTTCTTACGAAATCTACCTAAAAACGACAAAAAATAAGTCGCGCCGGTGCATATATATATGCGTAACCTCGTTCCGAAGCGCAGAGGCAGAAAAGATTCGATTCTCGGAGAGCGGTATCTTTTTCGGAATGCCCTCTAAGTGCGCATCCGTGAAACCGTTCTAAATGCAGATAAACTAAAAAGATAGCCCTAAATTTCATACTATATACTTTCGAACGCCGAATCCGTTAAAAGAAAAAAAAACGAATTTTAACCTTTTTTTCTGCGGTAAATGTTTTTAAATGTCGGTATTTTAACACAATATTTTTACATGTTCTTCGAACACTTAATTTACTTCCGGTACAAAAATATCGAAACATTCGGGTGATTAGAGGTATTAAAAAAAAAAAAAAAAAAAAAAATCCGCAAAATTATCGCTTAGAATGTGAATATGCGGGGGGTTTATGCTCATGTTTAAATATCGATATTTTTTAACAAAAATTACAGGCATTCTTCCGAAACATTATATTTATAACACATAAAAATTTCAAAAAGTTTGGACAGTAAGAACTATTTTGTTTTTAATATTAAATGAAACGATGTGAAAAAAAGGGCGGAAAAAACACACTTCTTAGCGTGCGTAGCACAACCAATATACGCTGCCGAAGGCGGTGGGGCCCACACTCTAGGTTCGTTTGGATAGATTTTCAGTTAAAAAATGTAAAATCATACAAATTCGAGGATGTACGCTGCCAAAGGCAGTGGGTTCAACATTAGGTTCGTTTGGAAAGATTTTCGTTTAAAAATAAAACATTATTCAACAATGATTTCAGGTATATTTAAGTGTACAACATGAGGTATATAAAGTCATCCTTTAGAAAACGATGTATAATCGAAAAGACGTATAACCGAAATCTTAGAGTCAAGGTTTAATACATTTTCAGAGAAAGGACATAATGAAACGACTTATAAATGTGTAAGTCATATAAATGACATACAAGTCTATGGTACTTCTATGGAATAAATATATTTTTCGTTCACAATATCCAAGTACTATTATTAAGTGTCAAAACATCACTAATGGAGGTTTAAAACAAAGTTTCTGCAATTCAAACAACACCCCATTTGCCTAGATCGATAAATCCATCCAGACTCTAGGACTCACTCCCATACATACATATTTGCCTGCATACACAGAAAGATCCCACTTGGAGTGCCGCTGTTAAGTTTAGAAATATGGGGAAGGGGGGGGGGCGGAATGTTACTAGCTTTTTTATTACTTTCATAAAGTGCTTAAATGAAAATCTTTAAATTTTCTGACAGTATTAGATCTTTTATGAAAACTAGGGAATCGAACCCGGGCTTCCCGGGTTACAGAATATAGGCGAAAACTATTTTTTCGAATTTTAATAGATTTTTTCATATTTAATATGTATTTTATAAACTGATTCGTTAACAACGCCAAAAAGAAATTTTATAAGAAATATAACAATAATATATTCAAATAAAATTTCAAAATTTTATAATGCGATACTTTTGTATTAGCCGTATGTAATTCGATTGCAAAATCTTAAACTGATAATTCGTAACCTGACGTTTATGAAAAACCTCAGTCATGAAGTTTTGTTTGAAAAGGGAAATAACTATTAATAACTCTTTAATATAAACCATAGAAATAATTACCACTGCATTTAAACAAATAAAATACTTAGCTATATTAACGTATTGCTATAAGATATAGCTGTAGTATTATACAATCTGAGTATGAAATAAAACATAGCTACTGTTTATTTAGTCAGTTTGACATCAAATTGAAAAACCTTTAAGGGAATGTGACGTCATATCTAGCAATCATGTTTCTTTTTGTCTTTTTCCTAAATTGTTAAAATGAAATTGAAACATCTGTATTAAAGTAGATGTTTAGCTTCAAATAAATTTAAATTAAAATACTACATCATTTTAACGCAATTATTGTTATCATTTTCTATTTATATATGAAAAATGAGCATTTTTTCCTTATAATGACGTCGATTTCAAAAGAGAAAAAATATAACGATTCATTCTGAATTTTTATTGGATTATAAAAACAAAGTACACGTGTTATTATTTTTTAAATTAATTATTGTGCCGTTTTTTAGGTTGTGGCAACAGGAAAGAATAATTGCATTGGAAATTGAAAAGGAAAATATTAAAAATTCATGTTTTAAAATTATTTTAAAAGCCATAATAAATCAGTCAATTAAGATACAGTTTTCCAACAAATTGCATTTGAAAGTAGATTTTTTCCCACTATAACGATGTAAAAGTTGATAATGTGTGATGTTTAGAAATTAAAAAAATTGCAATAGTAAAAATCACAAAACCGAAATTTCATCGTCAACTGTTGCCATTCGCAAAATGACGTCAGCGTTACGCACGGACACGTTTGTCCTTTATAATATAGATAGATAGATAGTGAATAAAATTCTCATTTTGAAAAGAAATATTCAGTTAATGACATAATCGATAAGGGCGAGTCATTTTCTGTTGCATAATTCATTCCCCTTCGATAAGTTACTGCTATTTTCAGCAACAGTTATCTATTTATATCTTTATTGAGCATTAAAAACTATTATTATAGGATTAAAGAGTCGTTTTCTGATAGAACCCTAAAGTTCTGTCCGAATTATGTAGAAGAATATATGACATGCTGGTAAACAATTGTACAGTTGTCTACGACATATTAGAACCAAAACGAAAAATGTATCAAGCATAGATTATGAAACGCTTTCCAACACTAAAAGAATATCATAAGGAAATTTCATTTTTTTTTTCTTCTATGAAATGAGATCTAAATAAGCAATTAAAAAAAAAAGGATCCAAAACCATTTTTCTCCATAAACTATAATGAAACGGAATTCTTTTGTGTGTCTCTGTAAACGAACTATAACTGATACATACTTTATTTTCAATAACGAACATTCTATAGCGAACCTCATTAACATATAAAAAAAAAAACACGTTCATCAGAGTACATTTCCGCGAGTTAGAGCACAGACAGACAGACAAACCGAATTCCTAAACACCTCTCAACTATATTGGGAAAGTGTTAGGAATGTACCGACTTTTTCATTTCTAAAATGATTACACACGCTTCTGATAATTTATTTGAGTAATATTTCAAACATAATCAGACAAAAGGGAGAGTACATTTCCGCGAGTTAGAGCACAGACAGACAGACAAACCGAATTCCTAAACACCTCTCAACTATATTGGGAAAGTGTTAGGAATGTACCGACTTTTTCATTTCTAAAATGATTACACACGCTTCTGATAATTTATTTGAGTAATATTTCAAACATAATCAGACAAAAGGGATCAATCAGGGGCACTACAACATGCTTTCTAGGGAGGCCTTAGCATTTATCGTTCATTTAAAGAGATACGTAAAAGAATTCAGGTACAGGACTAACAATGATCAGTAATTGCTGGAAGTGCGTTTTTCGCTGTTGTATTTGTATGCATTTTTAAAGTTATCTAATTTTTAGTGTATTACATGGTATGTATAAATTCCATGGATCATATACAGGGCTGCACGACAAAATTCGCATCCATTAATGGATATGGATGGCAATTGCTAAAAATGGATTTTTACTGCGTTGTGTGTATAATTTTAAGTTGCTTATTTATATATCTCCTTTTTTGCTAGAAAAAAAAAAGAAATTTCTTAGTAACATTCCGAATGTGTTGAAAAGTGTTTCAGGTGACGCATGACTTTTCGTTCTTGTTTCCTTCGTAGTTTTGATTTATCTTTTGAATGTATTACAGGGAGTTACATGTTTTGATGCCGACTATGAGCTCGGAATGATAGCCACAGGTAGTAAAGATTTTTTAATTCAAATGTGGAGCATTTGCAGACCCCACAAAAAAGTTAGCATTATGGATGGACATTGTGGCGTCATCGCTGACGTACACTTTTGGACAAAAAAGCGACTACTGATGTCTATATGCAAAGAACTTGTGAGTATCGTGCCATTTATAAATTATTATTATTATTATTATTATTTTACATTTGTTGCGCAAATTTACCGCTTATAATCTTTTTTCTCAAAAAGGAGAACTTTGATCTTCTCGTTTTTTTTTTTAAATCCATTAGGCGCCATTGCTACCATTTTGGGAACATTGCTTTAGCATTTTTTTTTCTAAAGTGAGTATTTTATATATTGTTAAAAGGTTCACGTTATTTGTATTTTGAATACATGAGATGACTTCTGTATTTTATTTTTAAGTGTCATTTGAATTTTCTATTTTTTAAATTTGTTAAAATAAAGGTGAAGTTTATCTTTTTGTACGCATTCGAAAAATATATTTAAAAAGAAAAAACAACTTTATAATAAAACTAGGGGGCCTGCCCCCTGCGAGCTACGCTCGCCAACCCCCGCTCAGACTTCAAGGCCTCTAAAAACATGACAGCGTACTATATTTTAAAAATATTGGTAAATCTGTAATTTGGTTGCCATGCTTTTAACGTTTTAATGGGACATTTTTGATTATCATGGCCTCATACACAGCTGTTGCGATAACTGACGACTGTTTTCGGGATTGATAAGTAAAATCAATTACAACTTGAAAACCAGCTTGTATAAAATGGTTAGATTTAAATTGTGGCTACCTCTTGGACTTTTATAACAACGATCTGTATTCTATTCTTCCTTTGCGTTTAAGGATGAGAAAAATTCCATCTGCTTGTGAATAACATTAAGAACCACGCTATTGAAAAGTACTATGTTATAGACATTTTCAGTAACAGGTTTTAATTTTCTCTCTATTTTAGTGCACCATCATGCATATTTTCATGTTATTTTAAATATGTAAATATTTATTTTAATTAATATGTATATACGAATTTTCTAATAATTATTTATCATACAAAATTAATAAAATATTTTGTGCATGCTTGCCTGCATTTATTCAGCATCAATTGATAAGATATTTAAACAAATTTGCTATCCGTGATCATTTTACACCATGTTATGTCACTTGCATATTGTTCATAAGAAAATCGGGTACGTTTCCAGTATAGGATCCTTTGCTTTTAGGTTTGGCGTAATTCGAGCTTCAAAAAGGGATAGATTCGTTAATATACATAGATTTGTTGCCAAAAGTTATGAAAATAAACCCAATGAACTTTTGTTGCTTTTCTATTATAGGGGTCTTGACGCTTTTTTAAAATGCTTGGCGGAAAAAACTAAGCAGGATAGAAAACCAAGCGGATAGAAAACCAAGCAGGATATTTTATTATCCTTCCGTTCAGTTGGCAATTGTTATTTTATATATTCGTTTCAAATATCCGAATTAGTGATTTTATAAATTCGTTTAATTAAATTTTACAAAAAAATAACAAAATGATATCAATAAATAAAAATTACTATTAATTCCTTTTCCCCCCTTTCTTTTGCGTTTACATAAATGACGTCATTTGGACGAATTCATTCAAAATATTTTCAGTTTATAAATTAAATTAAATGCTTACAGACGATTGAATCCTGACGATAGAAATGTGATTTTTTTTTTCAAATTTTCCTGAAAAACATAATTTAATCACAATCTTGCCTTCATTATCGATTGAAATAAAAGATAAATTCAATTTCAATTTGAAAATGACGAATAAAAAGAAATCAATAATCCCTATCGGGATCCTTTTCAATTTTTTCCCTTTTTTGTCACAAAAAAACGAATTAGTTGCCATCATTACAGAAATGTCATTAAAATTAGAAAAAAATTAATATCTCGAAAACTAATTCCAATTTCAAAATTATATTACCAGTTTTGACATCCTCGGATTTTTATGAACAATTGGTATTAATTTCACCATCAAGCGTTTAATATTTTATTAAAAATAGCCCTGAAACATAATCAGTCGTTTAGTCAGTCGTTTCATAAAATCGTTTCATAAATTCGTTTCATTAGGATTTTATATACTACTAGGGGGCCTACCCCCTGCGAGCTACGCTCGCCAACCCCCGCTCAGACTTCGAGGCCTCTAAAAACATGACAGCGTGCTTTATTTAAAAAATATTGGTAAATCTGTAATTGGGTTGCCATGCTTTTAACGTTTTAATGGGGCATTTTTTGATTATCATCGCCTCATACACAGCTGTTGCGACAACTGACGACTGTTTTCAGGATTGATAAGTAAAATCAATTACAACTTGAAAACCAGCTTGTATAAAATGGTTAGGTTTAAATTGCGGCTACCTCTCTGACTTTTAAAACAACGATCTGTATTCTATTCTTCCTTTGCGTTTAAGGATGAGAAAAATTCCATTTGCTTGTGAATAACATTAAGAACCATATTATAGACATTTTCAGTAACAGGTTTTAATTTTCTCTCTATTTTTGTGCACCATCATGCATATTTTCATGTTATTTTAAATATGTAAATTATTTATTTTAATTAATATGTATATACAAATTTTCTAATAATTATTTATCATACAAAATTAATTAAATATTTTGTACATGCATGCCTGCATTTATTCGGCATTAATTGATGAGATATTTAAACAAATTTTCTATCCGCGATAATTTTACACCATGTTATGTCACTTGAATATTGTCCATAAGAAATTCGGGTACTTTTCCAGTATAGGATCCTTTGCTTTTAGGTTTGGCGTAATTCGAGCTTCAAAAAGGGATAGATTCGTTAATATACATAGATTTGTTGTCAAAAGTTATGAAAACAAATCCAATGAACTTTTGGTGCTTTTCTATTATAGGGGTCTTGACGCTTTTTTAAAAAGCTTGGCGGAAAAAACCAAGCAGGATAGAAAACCAAGCAGGATATTTTATTCTTCTTCCGTTCAGTTGGGCAATTATTATTTTATATATTCGTTTCAAATATCCGAATTAGTGATTTTATAAATTCGTTTAATTAAATTTTACAAAAAAATAACAAAATGATATCAATAAATAATAATTACTATTAATTCCTTTTGCGTTTACATAAATGACGTCATTTGGACGAATTTATTCAAAATATTTCCAGTTTATAATTTAAATTAAATGCTGACAGACGATTGAATCCTGACGATAGAAATGTGATTTTTTTTCAAATTTTCCTGAAAAACATAATTTAATCACAATCTTGTCTTCATTATCGATTGAAATAAAAGATAAATTCAATTTCAATTTGAAAATGACGAATAAAAGAAACTAATAATCCCTATCGGGATCCTTTTCAATGTTTTTCCCTTTTTTGTCACAAAAAAAAAAAACTGAGTAATTAGTTGCCATCATTACAGAAATGTCATTAAAATTAAAAAAAAATTAATATCTCGAAAACTAATTCCAATTTCAAAATTCTGTTACCAGTTTTGACATCCGCGGATTTTTATGGACAATTGGTATTAATTTCATCATCAAGCGTTTAATATTTCATTAAAAATTGCCCTGAAACATAATAAGTCGTTTAATCAGTCGTTTCATAAAATCGTTTCATAAATTCGTTTCATAAAATCGTTTCACAAATTCGTTTCATTAGGATTTTATATATATAGGGTAGATATTAGGGTAGATTATATTTTTGTGAAAATATGTTTATAACTGTCTATTATATAAAACAATATCAATCCGGACTTAATATGTACAATAGATCAATCACAAGTACCGAAAACACAAATTGTTCCTAAAATGGGAGCAATGGCACCGAATGGGGGGTAATTTTCTTTTAAACTTTTACATATGCCTCGGTGCATTTAACGTAGTTATTTTTCACTTTATAAGCTACTAGCAAGCTACGCCCGCTACGCTGGTCAATTCCTTTTTAACAAACCTTTAATCAAACGAAATATTGACCTTGTGTTTTAAAACCATATGAACCTTTACTTGGAATGTCCTCCTGCATTTCTGAAAATGATACGAACGTCATTGCGTTATTACATTTTTAATGTGACAGAAAAAATTTGGGGTGTATTAAGAACAAACTCTTTTCATTGATCCTTTACAGTAGGATTTGGTAAAGAACGATAATACAATATGCTATGTACTATAACCATCCTTGAAAACTCATCTAACTAACAGTGAAGGTTCCGTCAAAATCTATTCGGCAGAATCTTTTTAAAAGGCTAAGTTTTCGTAATCAGGTTCATCTGATTATAAAAGTTTCGGCACAGATGTCGGCCGCACTGCGTTGGCGCGATTTCCCCCCTCCCCCTCCGATTTTGCATAAACTTTGTTTTTGAATATTAGTTACAAATAGCATGCAATAATAGCACGTGATTTTTTATTTCAATATAAAAATAAAATAACGTTATAACGTTAATTTTATAATGTTAATATGAATTACAACGTTAATATTCAAAAACAAAGTTTTCGACAAATTGGCGGGGGGGAGGGGGGAAGGAAATAGCGGCAACGTGGTGCGTATATGACATCTGTGCCAAACTTTCCCCAATAATTCTACAACTAAGCAAAGTAGAACAATGTGCGAGATACTAAAACCATCTCTGATAAATTATATAACTAACAGTGCAAGACATGCCAAAATCCATTCCGAAAGATTAATAAACATTTCCTTTTTGAATCAGTGAAAAATGTAAGTTATTAATAAAAAGTATTTACGATTCAAAAAATAGTAAATTAAAATATTTTGCACGCTTAATAATAATTAAATAATAATTTTCAAAAAAAAAAAAAAGAAAAAAAAGAGAGATTTGCGTTGAATAAATAGCGAGTCACAGTGCTTGGCACGGTTTGAAATAAAGATTATTTGCACATTCAAGGTTGAAATAAATGGCGCATTAGCATACATTTTGGCATGATGTTGGTATAATGAAAACTACCAAAAGGTATCCAAAAAACTTCGTTCCAAATTAGGTCAATTCTCTGTAGAATCTATTATGGAATAGGTCAACTTTAAAAAAAAAATGAATAATTGTGTTACGTTATGATGTCATGGGGAAAAATCATTTCCGTTGGATTTGAATGAAGTTACAATACTTCAAATATAATAAAATTGATATGCCTCACTGAGGTGGACTAAAATATGCTATTTGTCCAGAATTAAATACATATCATGAACTCGTGATATCATAATTCACTTTTATATTTTAACAGAATAATTAATAAGGCTACTATAATAAGGGACTCGTGCTATATCCAGTATACATGTCAGGATACTTTGCCGTTATCATTATCTTTATACGCTTGAAGGTTTCGCTATGGTACTCCATTGTGAAATTTGGCAATTTTTGAAATTCAATATTTCAAAAACGACATAATCATTAGATTTGAAATTTATATCAAGAAAAATACAACTTTTTACCTTTCAAATTCAGTTTGTCTAACAATTTTCTGACAAATACTTTTCGAGCTATTAATTTTTTCAATAACTTCAAATGTTTCATTTTCCGAGATCGAAAAGACGAAATGACCTAAAACTTTTGACCCCCCCCCCCCATTTAAACCCTATAGTTTGTGAATTTTAAAAATCTGTGAAAGATGTGTTTAACTTTCTTCTAGTAGATTTGTTATCCCGAATTTCACGTTTTTAACTAAAACTACTGTTGAGATATGGCGAAAAGACGAAATGACCTAAAACATTCGACCCCCTCCCATTTAATCCCCTTAAGTTGTGAATTTTTAAAATCCGTGAAATATGTGTTTAACTATCTTCTAGTATATTTGTTATACGGAAATTCACGCTTTTAACTAAAGCTGCTGTTCAGATATGGCGAAAAGGTGAAATGACCTAAAATATTTGACCCCCCCCCATTTAACCCCCTTAGTGGTCGAATTTCTAAAATCGCTGAAATACGTGTTTACTTATTTTTTTAGTAGATTTGTTATCCCGAATTTCCCGCTCCTACCTAAAACTGCTGCTGAGGTATGGCAAAAAGACGAAAGGATTTAAAATTTTCAACCCACATTTAACCCCCTAAGGGTGGAAATTTTCAAAAATCCCTTCTTAGTGGGTGCCTACATTGTGTAAGAAACATGTCTATCAAATTTCATTGCTCTAGGACCAACGGTTTAGGCTCGGCGTTGATTATGTGTCAGTTACGATTTATTCTTTTATATTATAGTAGATATATCTTTCATAATTGTATTCACCTTTCCCATTAGCTCTATCACTAAGCAACTTAGAAGTATATGTTGTAAGGTCATTAACCATACCTGAAAAATCACTTCCATCAAAATTTGTTCAGCAGAATTTCTTTTAAAAAGGTAATCTTTAATAATCGGGTTCACTTAATCTTAGAGCTTTCCGCTGTACCTCTATAACAAAAGTAACGTAGAAAAAACGCTATTACGCTAAAACCTTTCAAAAAACATTACCTAACTAACAGTGTAAAACCTACCAAAATATCATGAATAATCGGATTAAAATGTGAATATGCGGTTTATACTCATAGTAGATGATGGTATGATTTTCTGTAATAGAATTCATCATGAAGGTTTCGCTTCAAACATAAACGATGCTTTCAACATTGCAGCTAATACGCCAATTGGCGAGGTATCCGATAACGGAAAATTAGCCCAAAATCGTATATGAATACCCAAAGAAAAGGGGAAACATGGCTGAAGACTGAAAACAAATAAAGAAGTATAATATATAATACTAAACAGACCTTCGAAACTTTATTTTAGCAAGCTCGTTTTATTTTAAATCGCGGCATTTGCAGAAATAATAATAATACACTATTACATAAATATCCGTAAGAATAATATCTCATCAAAAACATCACCTGTAAAAAATGCAGCCAAGTCTCGTCACTCTTTTTCCGTAAAAAGTTCTGAGATCGTGTAAACCCAAGTTAAACTATCTTATTAACTCTGAAATTTTCATTCACAAATCACTCCTAGTTTCTACATCTTTAGTTAAATATTATTTTGTGACTTGGCAATTACGCAGCGCAGGGAAGTTATTACACTTTACTATGTTATGCGGGAAGGGATGAGATAATATAAGGCTAATTATATACGCACAGGGAAGTTATTACACCTTAATATTTTATGGGATGGCATGGTATTATTTGATTAAGACTAATTATATACATCACATTCTCGTGCTACGTAATTGCCAAGTCACAAAATAATAATTAACGAAAGATGTAGAAACAAGAAGTGATTTATGAATGAAAATTTCAGAGTTAATAAGACAGTTTAACTTGGGTTTACACGATCTCAGAACTCTTTACGGAAAAAGAGTCACGAGACTTGGCTGCATTTTTTACAGGTGATGTTTTTGATGAGATTTCACTTCTTTTTGTAAGTAATCCTCCTTTTCTTGATTTTGGGTTCTTTTTGGAGATCATCTACTGATTTTTGCTAAGCCCACACTCTGTCCCTATTATTTACAGGTATCACAAATTTGAAGCTTTAGTTTCGTTTGCAAAGTACTGTAGATAAAAAGAGATTTCAGGTTCCTAGGCCAGCACTAAGTTATGGGAGGGCAAGTGTCAAAAGTACTCTCAATTGCTTCCAGGATAGGTGCTATCCATCTGAGATATTACTCGCAGTCCTAGATACTTGATATTTAGCATAAAAGAACTTTTTAGTATAAAAAGAAAGCCAAAATTTAAATTTCCGGAAATTTTTAATAAATCAAACTATATTCATTTTTTCAATGTTTTTTTTTTTTTTTTGGCTTTTTTTTTTTACATTTACGGATTTTTTAATTTTTTCTTACTTTGTATACTAAACCCTACCTTTCTGCCAAATGTCAAGCTTCTAGGACTACAAAATCGGATTATTTTCAAATTTTTGACTTTTTATAAATTTATTGATTTTTCGATTTTACTTCTAAGTTACCTGATTGTCATGCCAATATAGTAATTTTTTGATCCGTCTTCTTAGGATCATTTAGGTTCAATTTAGAGGTAAATCAAGTGAATGTTAGAGTCACCATGATTTTATTTAGAAAGAACTATCAAACCATAACCAGCCAGTAATGTCGGGAGGGTAGGGGGAGCTGTGAAAATTTTTGTTGGGCTAACATCATTTAACAATCCATATTTCATATGCGAAGTAAATAGAGTATAACCTGTGAAAGAAAACAAACCTGTCTATAAAGAAATCGCCTATAACGTAGCCAGTCTATAGTGGAACTTTCCTATAACGAAATTCGTAAACGAAAGAAAAGAAAACCATAATCCGGGGGAAATAACATAAAACAATTAGGGCGTTGTACTAGCTAATAGGACAATTATCTTAAAAATAATGTTTGTAGCAGTACAAAATCAAATTGTTTTCAAATTTTCGATTTTTTAAAGATATTTCGATTTTTTTTCGAATTTAACGAATTTTTTAATTGTTCCTTTTATTGAATAGTAAATACTACCTTTACACCAAGTTTTAAGTTTCTAAGAATACAAGAAAAAATTATTTTAAATTTTTGATTTTTTCGATTTTTTTAAATAATTTTCTGGGTTTTTTAATTTTTTCTTATTTTGTATCCTTTATTACAAATTTCAAGTTTCTAGCGCTACAAAATCGAATTATTTTGAAATTTCCGATCTTTTTCGAGTTTTTTATTCTATTTTCGAATTTATTGTGTTTTAATTTTTCCTTTTTCTGTATCCTAAACAATAAGTTTTTTCGAATTTTACAGGTTTTTTCTATTTTTTCTTTTTTTGTATCCTAAATACTGCCTTTATTCCAAATTTTAAGTTTCTAGCTCTACAAAATCGAATTATTTTCAAATTTTCGTTTTTTTCGATTTTTTTATTTTATTTTCGATGTTTGTTGTGTTTTTATTTTTTTACTAGCCGCCACTGGCGACCAGTTTGGTCTCCCTTAAATGTATGTTAAGCACTGTAACACGTTACTTTTATTCATAATTTATTTTTTTACATCATCCTTCGCCAAACCCGAAGATTCTAATACACAAATCTTTTGCGATCATGGTAGCATTTCGCATATTTTTTGTTGTTATGTATTTCATCTTTCTTGACAAAAACCGCTTAACCAACTTTTTTTAACGCATTTATGCTTCATATCCGTTTGCTTATCAGTTGCAATATGTTTGCTAATGAGGAGATTCTTAAACATATTAAGTAGTTTTCCGTAATTGGATCCATTGCCAAATGGCGTATTTTAGTTAATACGATTTGGTGCAATGAAGTCTATTTTGTGAAAGTCTTTAATGATATCCACATTTACACTGAACCATATTGTTGCCAATATTTTTTTGTTTGTTTGTTTGTTTCTCGCTAACTTTGGCTGTAGACCTGATTACGGGAGATTAGAAAATCTATCATTATTCTCATTTAAAATGTCTTGAATAATGTGACATAATCGGAGTGCATATTATAACACGTAATTTTCGAGTATGGTTTGGTGAAACATTGAACTTTTGGAAGCCAGTTTTGATAATCACATTTCTTTTAAACCATATTTGCTGTCAGCACATTTGACAAGTGGCGTAGAATCTGATTAAAATTCACGAACTTCCTTCTAGATGCCGATCTCTGTTCGACTGTGTTTTTCTCTGCTTGCTGTTTTGATATAGTTCAGGAGTTTTCATAACTGCATAATTCCCTTACTTTGGCATTTCTGCTTAATGTCTACTGACTATTAAGATCCGTAACTTGTAAATACGCCACGCCAACATTTACACCTATAATTCTAATTACAGCAACCCGTTTTTTCTCGCTATATTGCAACTCTATAGTTAATATAGTGCCCCGGTGCGTCTACGACAGCTGTTCCATCAGAACATTTGATTTCAAAATAAAAGTATCGTTTCTAATTTGCACAAGCGAAAAATAAAAGCTGGTATTGGCGATTTAAAAAATTCTATTGGCGAGATTTGCGCCCAAATAACACAAAAGTACTTAATGATGTTATGTATTTTGTAAATGTATATTAAATTACTGTTTTGAAAGCGATTGGTCATTAATAATCGTAAATATGATTGGTGATTAACAATCATTTTCGGTGGTCTCTCTTCCTTGCACGTATAATACATAAATACCAAATTAACTGAAAATTTGTTTCGAAATTTGATTCATTAAATATCATTACATGAGTTGTATTTGTTTACATTCAGCTTACATCAAGAAAAGATAAAGAATGAAGTTGAGTTGTATAGCACATAATTATGGTAAATTTTGATTGCGTCACTGGTACGAATTATTTTTTTGACACCAGGCAGCGCTCCAAAAAATCTTTCACGGAAAACTAACTTTACGAACGATTATCTCCATGGTTTAATGGTTTAATATTTTAAACCTTCACGACGAATGAATCTTTCTTTTTTTTTTTTTTTGTTTACTTTCATGGATAGAGAATTTGAACTGCGAAGCTAATTTCAACTGAAGTTATTGGAGAATATATACATAATTGAACGTAAGTCATCTCTCAAATATTAATTTATTTTGAACGATCTTTCTAAAAATGTCACATTTATGAAGTTTTATTCGAAAAAATAATTTTGAATAAAAATGGCCGCCTGGCATATGAAAAAGTGAAGCGGGCATTCCGGAACTGTTGATGACAGTCACATGACTTACGGTTTTATTATAGAGATTTTTCTGAATCCTAAACACTACCTTTACACCAAATTTTCAGTTTCTAAGACTACGACATCATATTATTTTCAATTTCTCACTTTTTTTTTTTTTTTGAATTATCCATATTTTTTAATGTTCCCTTATTTAGTATCTTAAATATTACCTTTATTCCAAATTAAAAGTTTCTAGCGCTATGAAATCGAATTATTTTCAAATTTTCTTTATTTTTCGATATTTTTATTTTATTTTCGAATTTTATTGCGTTTTTATTTTAACTTATTCTGAATCCTAATCACTATCTTTACCGCGAATTTTAGGTTTCTAAGGCTAAAAGATCAAGTTATTTTAATTTTTTCATTTTCTTCGAATTTTTCGATATTTTGAATTTTTTTCGAATTTTCCGGATTTTTTAATTTTTCCTTATTTTGCATCCTAAATACTACCTATATTCCAAATTCCAAGTTTCTAGCGCAACAAAATCGGATTATTTGAAAATTTTCGTTTTTTTTCGATTTTTCCGATTTTTTTTTGTGTGTTTTTGTAGTTTTCTTTTTCTGAATTCTATATACCTTCACACCAAATTTTAAGTTTTTAAGACTACAAGATCGTGTTATTTTCAATTTTGTTCGAATTTGTTGAATTTTCGAATGTTTTTTTTTTTGGAATTTTCCGGATTTTATAATTTTTCCTTTCTTTGTATCCGAAACATTATCTTCATTCCAAATTTTAAGTTTCTATGGCTGCGGGATCTACCCAATCTTTTTGATGACGCGAGAGTGAGTGAGTGTGTGACAAAAAATCGATACTTTGAGTTCATATACCGTCTGCACTAATTTATGGGTATTTTTTGAATTATCCATATTAGGTAGCTTTCAATACAAAAAAGTCCTTCCGGCCTGTACCGGGAGGAAAAGGTAGCTTTCCTATATCTTCGTTTTAAAATTTTAGCTAATGTTACATGAAAACAGCAAGTTAAAATGCAAAGAAACGTTTACAAAAGATTCGTTAATACTGAATTTGAATAAGAAATTCGCCAAATTATTGAGCAATAGCCAAATTGGCTTCATTTATGAAGACTTATTTTGGTCGCCAAATTTGGCGATATTTCGCCAAATGTCGCCAATTTTGGCGAGAATTTGGCGCTAATGGATATGAATATATAGTTTTATGCGTATGATTGGGAAAATTATTACAACAATGAAAGAAAATAATTTGCGAGTAATCGCGTTAATGTGCTGTTTTGTTTCAAAATGTCAGCCACCCTAGAATTTCAAACTGCTCTATCTCAGCCATTTTTTAAGATAGAGGTAAACCAAAAAATGCTCTAAATATATATATATATATATATATATATATATATATATATATATATATATATATATATATATATATATATATATAAATCAACATTTGGACGGAGGGTGGTTTTGGGGTCTGGGGGTGAAAATATATCAAAATTTTCCGGAATTGCTTTCCTCCGAACGGCTGCAATATAGGTAGCTTTATACTTTTAGGTAGCTTTCAATACAAAAAAGTATAAAGCTACCTATTGCAGCCGTTCGGAGGAAAGCAGTTCCGGAAAATTTTGATATATTTTCACCGATCATGACTCCCAGACCCCAAAACCACCCTCCGTTCAAATGTTGATTTATATATATATATATATATATCTCCATATATCTACCCTATATATATAAAATCCTAATGAAACAAATTTGTGAAACGATTTTATGAAACGAAAATTTATGAAACGATTTTATGAAACGACTGATTAAACGACTGATTATGTTTCGGGGCTATTTTTAATAAAATATTAAACGCTTGATGGTGAAATTAATACCAATTATCCATAAAAATCCGCGGATGTCAAAACTGGTAATAGAATTTTGAAATTGGATTTAGTTTTCGAGATATTAATTTTTTTCTAATTTTAATGACATTTCTGTAATGATGGCAACTAATTACTCTGTTTTTTTTGGGGCAAAAAAGGGAAACAAATGAAAAGGATCCCGATAGGGATTATTGATTTCTTTTTATTTGTCATTTTCAAATTGAAATTGAATTTATCTTTTATTTCAATCGATAATGAAGACAAGATTGTGATTAAATTATGTTTTTCAGGAAAATTTGAAAAAAAAAATCACATTTCTATCGTTAGGATTCAATTGTCTGTCAGCATTTAATTTAATTTATAAACTGAAAATATTTTGAATAAATTCGTCCAAATGACGTCATTTATGTAAACGCAAAAGAAAGGAGCAAAAAAATATTTATGCAATTTGTTTAGCGTAAAATGTCATTTATCCTATTTTATATATAATCAGAAGTAATTTGTATAGAAAAACAATAATAATATACGTATAATTAAAATACGCATATAAACAAAAAAATCGTCGAATTTGTTTCCATGGCTGTTTATGTCATTTGGCACCAAATCTCACTTTCTGATGCCCGAATTGCGCCAAGCTTTTTAAAAAAGCGTCAAGACCCCTATAATAGAAAAGCACCAAAAGCTCATTGGGTTTGTTTTCATAACTTTTGGCAACAAATCTATGTATATTAACGAATCTATCCCTTTTCGAAGCTCGAATTACGCCAAACCTAAAAGCAAAGGATCCTATACTGGAAAAGTACCCGATTTTCTTATGGACAATATTCAAGTGACATAACAAGGTGTAAAATTATCGCGGATAGCAAATTTGTTTAAATATGTCATCAATTGATGCCGGATAAATGCATGCATGCATGTACAAAATATTTAGGTAATTTTGTATGATAAATAATTATTAGAAAATTTGTATATACATATTAATTAAAATAAATAATTTGCATATTTAAAATAACATGAAAATGTGCATGATGGTGCACTAAAATAGAGAGAAAATTAAAACCTATTACTGAAAATGTCTTTAACAGTACTTTTCAATACCGTAGTTCTTAATGTTATTCACAAGCAGATGGAATTTTTCTCATCCTTAAACACAAAGGAAGAATGGAATACAGATCGTTGTTATAAAAGTCCGAGAGGTAGCCACAATTTAAACCTAACCATTTTATACAAGCTGGTTTTTAAGTTGTAATTGATTTTACTTATCAATCCCGAAAACAGTCGTCAGTTGTCGCAACAGCTGTGTATGAGGCCATGGTAATCAAAAAATGCCCCATTAAAACGTTAAAAGCATGGCAACCCAATTACAGATTTACCAATATTTTTAAAACAAAGCACGCTGTCATGTTTTTAGAGGCTCGAAGTCTGAGCGGGGGTTGGCGAGCGTAGCTCGCAGGGTGTAGGCCCCCTAGTATATATATATATCTGACGTATGTCATACGATAACGCTCGTATTTATAAATCAATTTTGATGAAACTAATTGTGTGTATTAAGCTCACCAATGTCGCGACCGAGTTCGTTGGCCAGCTTGGTCCGCCATTTTGTTTCAAGATGGCGGCCATTTAAAAATTTAAAACTAAAATAAATATACATAAAATTTAAAAATTCAAATTTATTTTTTAATTAAGTGTTAGGCCTTGATACGAGGATTCCAGAGCATTTTTTGGTTTACCTCTATATTAAAAAATGGCTGAGATAGAGCAGTTTGAAATTCTAGGGTGGCTGATATTAGGTAGCTTTCAATACAAAAAAGTATAAAGCTACCTATTGCAGCAGGCCCGTAGCTAGGTGGGGGCCAGGTCGGGCAAAGCCCGACCTGCAAAAGATTTTGCCCGACCTAGCGTGAAACTTTACATTCCGATTAAAACAACATTAAATTTCTATTATTTTTTTAATAATTTTTTGTCTAATCTAGTGTGAGACTGGACATTCCGATCACTTTATCAGCCACTATTTCACTTTAAATTCCCAATTTTTTCCATCTTCTTGCCAGATCTAAGCAAAGAGGACCCCCCCCCCCCTCCTCCCAATTTCGTTTTTAAACTGGAAACAAAACCAGAAAAAATTTCATTTATACACCTTCTTTTTTCTCTATTTCTTTAACATACAGCAGACTGTTGGGGATTGTCCCGTAGGACATTCCCCGCTTTGTTGCTTTGTAGAAATTACACCGTACCGCAGGAGATTCCTGCCCGTACCGACCCAGCAACAATTCTGTATTGACTGATATCCATAAAGCTTACTTTCTTTGTAGAATTGTCACCATGTGAAATTTATCTTAAGAAAGCGGGGTTGAAACCAAAGGCTTCTGAATCTGAAAATAAAGCGAAACAGCCTAAAATAATGTTTTTGAATTTGTCGTACATGACAAGTTTGCTGCTTCTTTCATGGAACTGGTTCCAATTCCATGAAACAGATTGTTATGTTTACTTGTTTGCTTTGGGAAGAGGGGACTAATGTCTTTCATTCTTCTGATCTTTCCTTACATATTAGTGAATGATAAAAATTTGTGAAACCTATGTCACAATAAAAAAATTATAGGAGGAGTTTTTCAGCGTAAAGAAGAAATGGAATTGCAATGAAAATATCATCTTTAACCAATAGAATATAAAATTTGTTTTAATTAAATGATATAAATTTAATTTATAAATAAGAAATTTACAGAATTATCTGTGAATTGTTTTTAATATGCATGTGTCTTAAGTTATATATATATATATATATATATATAATATACAATATATATATATATATATATATATATATATATATATATGTCCCACGGGTTTTACAAGTAGTGGTTAGTAGAGGAAATTATTACCGCGTTACACGTTTGAATGTATTTCACTTTAAATAACTTTCATGTAACTTAACGTAAATAATTTTTCATCTTAAAGTACAAAATCTTCAAGGAACGAAATAATATCAATCAATAATAAATCAAGGAACAAAAAGAAAAATGTAACGATATGATATTGTTAAGTTGTTAAGTATACTTAGATTTTATAAAATGTTTTATTTCGCGTAAAATATATTCTTTAAAGGAATTTATTTGCAGATATCGAAATAATATGATAAAAGTAGCTTAAAAAAGTTCATACTTTTGCTTACGGCTTGAAAATAATTTATAATAATGAACAAGATAACAAATTAAATCCATCATAGGCGCCGACTACAAGGCCATAGAAATTCTCTGGAAATTTTCACAGGGGCATCGCCCCCCCCCTCTGGAAATAAAAATTAATAGAAGGTCTGTCCCTTTATCTGTTCAATGTACTCTTCCCCTACGCCCCCCCCCCTGAAATTTTTAAAAGTTGGCGCCTCTGAAATAAACCAATCATTATTTCAAATTTAAAGAATAAAAAAGGCCGGGCTACTTACGATTTTACATATCCAAATTAGTTATCTTCTGACACATTCACAAGTCATTCACTATTCTTAAATTCAAAAAATTTTCAGGTCCTCTTATTAAAAACAAAGAAATTAAATAGTGTTTTCCATTTTTTTTGTAAAAGCAAATCAGTTTTCAGAAAATGACCGTAAAGTTAACGATATAAACCAATTTTCTGGTTTACACACTCTGATAAAGTTCATAAGAGAGAAATCGATTACAACTCAAAATCTATAGAAAAGTGAAAAACGTTATTCGATTCTAAATCACTTTAGTAGTTAAAACTTGTAAATTTCATGCTTTTATGTATAAAAATGACTGCGAATATAGCAAAAAAGTTCCGTGTTGTTCAGCAGGAAAAAATTGTATATATATATATATACACAATTAATATACATATATATATATATATATATATAACCATTAATGAAACATTACCGAAACACCAACTGAAACTTGAAATTATGATTTAGGAAGTAATAATTTATTGACATATATATATATACACAATTAATATACATATATATATATATATTATTTTTTTTTGGAACCTCATGGAGATATATCTGATATGGTATTTAATTACGGGTAAATGTGACCTTAATATCATAACAGTCTTAACAGCATAAACAATATGTATAGCTCTTTTTAAAAAATATACGGCGATTGAAGAAATAGCGATGCTTTATAGAAAATGGACAGTGAAATTAAAAAAAAAAAAAATTATATTTGCACAGACTCTTCGACACTAAACATTCTGCATAAATAGTGTTTATTATTATTATTTTTTAATGTAGCAAGGAACAAACAAATAAGTTGGAAATGTACGTTAAACGTGTCAAATGAGGTGCAACCGTACTATAACTAGTTTTACAATGTAAAAAAATTATCTTTATTATTTCTGTGAAATGAATTATATCGTCTGTTACGAGCGAAATGAGCATGCTTTTTTGTTCTTATTAGTGATGCCACGTTTACAGATGCGAATTTTTTTTCGACACCCGACAGCGCTGCAAAATTCAATATAAGATATTGCTTTACGAATGATTACCTCCATGGTTCAATATTTCTATGACTCATGATGAACGAATCTCTTGTGTTTATTTACTTTAATGGATTGAGATATTCGGCTATTAACCTAATTTCTACTGAAGTTATCTCAGAATCTATACATTTTTTAATGTAACTCATCTCTCAAGCAAAATTTTTTTTGAATGATCTTTCTAAAAATGTAACTTTTATGAAATTTTATTCGAAGAAATAATGTTGAATAAAAATGACCGCTTGGCATGTGAAAAAAGAAGTGGTTAGCAGGTTAGCCCGTAATCTTTTTCCTCAGTCACATGACTTGCGCTTTTATTATATAGATTACGTATGATAGGATTTAATAGAATAAAGAAAACTTTTTAAAAATCTTTTTAAGTTGTGATTCGATTTTCACAAAATTTTATAACGATTCTATATATTAAATTTTAAACCATTCGGTTGGGTAGTTTGTAGTTTGCGGACGGACCAGACGACGACTATAGGTGCTACGCATTTATATAATTACGAACGCACCTAAACTGGGATTGTTTTGTCTGAAACTGAGACAGCACTGGGTTGTGCTAATTAGATCTTGAATAATCTATGTTTAATACTTTAACCATAAATGATTCCGTGTTATTGTAGCAAGTGTTAATGCAGTGTAATTTACTATAGAGTGTTAACAATATTTACATTAATTCTGTATTAATCTTAATAATCTCTCATAAAAATCCATTAAAAAAAATTATGAAAATATACTGTTTTTATGCTATTTTCCCCATAATTTACGGCTTTTCCAGAATTCGACACAGAATAACATATAACAACAGAAGCGTGAGAATTTTAAGACTTCATCTGTTTGAAAAACCAGAGCGTCCGTTTGCAATTTTAAATTTTCTGCCTCTTACAAGTTCCTTTTATTATTATTATTTCTTCATTTTTTTTTCATTTGTAATGCTTATAGTTAGGATTGCACGAAAAGTTTTTAACTTGACTTCAAGACTACTATTATATCGCCTGTCACAAACAAGCGTCATCCAAGCAGCCGAATTGCTCAGCACCCTTTAGTACTTAAGCCTGATCGTCACTCATTTTTAAAATCCTGTTTCGCTCAGATAGCAGATCAGTGCTTACCCCCCCCCCCGTGCTGTCAAAGAGGCGTTACCGTTAAATGCCCTGAAGTGCAACAACCTGTATCGGCAGTCTGTTGACAGAATTTTTGACTCTGTGGTCAGGGGAAAGTGACCGAAGCTCTCTCCCCCTTTAGAGGAAGGTGATCTATTTTCGTTATTAGGGTGAGAAGAATTTTGCAGAGAATTTTGAACTCTGAGTATTGTTATGTGTGCAACTTGGACTTTCAACAGGCAGTTTGAAACATTCAGAATAATTTCGACTTTTATACCGGCATAAATTTATTAAATACCAGCTCTTTAGCAAATACTTGATGAAATAAAATTTGGCAATAAAAAATGATTCAATGTAGTTTTTCTGGCTAAAATTATTTAGATGTACTTCTTGCTAAAAGGCGTAAAATAAAAACATTATAGACAGTAAAATAAGTTTCATTAGACTGCTGACATGTTTCATGATTTAGATTACTCTATATTATCTTTATTGTATGTTAACCTTTATCTTCAAATTTTAAAATACATATACATTAAACCAAATTGTTTCTGAACATTTTCCAAATTTTATTAGATAATGTGCAATATTTTTTAAATTTTTCTTTAGATTGCGTAAAGCAACATTAATTTACTACTGAAAAACCAATACACATTTGATTGTATAATTACTGCATTGTGTATTTTAAACAAACAAACACAAAGTACTGTTATAGATAAAAATGATTAGACATCATCATGTAAATGAAATGGAGGGAGAGTGAAGGTTTTAGTAAGTCTGTGAGTTGCATATTCTTTTTTCAATATAAGATATCTAAACATGTTCCATAAATTTATCAAATACGTTAAAATTCGATATTTTCATGGGATTTTGTGCCCATTTTATAAACGATAATATATAGCCATTAGTATTTTGCATTGGATAAAACAATGAAAATCTTTTGTGAAATTGTGAATGTAGTAACTTCCGCTCTTAAAAAAAAGAACCAAAAAACAAAAAAAGGGAAAAGACGTCAAAGAATTTTAACAAAATATCTTTGATTATTGAAATTATTTCATGCATTGGCATTTATTTTAGCATTTTCATAATGAAGTTAAACTAGAGTGCAAAATGAATATAAATTATACCAAAAATACTCCAAGTGGTGTTTTCTAATAGAGCTTTATTTAGCAAAAACATAGTATGAGATTTACAATAATGCAATAATGCGGCCATTACTACAATATTTAAAATTTATTATTCTTTTTTAGTTTTGATCATCTGTCAATAAAATTAACACTAATAAAAAAGGTACTTACGTATTATCCGTTCCAGGAGATTGATCGCCAAAAATGGTTGCCAAGTACCAATCTTGTTTATCGTTGCCAATCATGTTTTCAAACGCAGTAATTTAACATTATCAAATAACATTATTAAAAATGGTAATTAATACAAAATAAATAAAATGTAATATGTTTGTTAAATTTATAACATTGTTAAAAATAGTAAATAACATTATTTTAGTAAAACTAATAAATGGCAAATAGCATAGTAAATTAGAAAGAATAATATTATAGATTATTCCCAGGCATGTACCATGTAGCAAGAAAAAATATATATAAGGGTTACTATAATTAGTAATATTGGCTCCATGCCTGGCGCAGTTGGCTTAAAACTGGCACGGATAATACGTAAGTACCATAAAAAATATTAAAATTTCCAAAGCGCAATACATAATACTAATTTTTAGTTATTTCTGCCATTGTCATCTACAATTAAAGAATACAATATTCAATATAAATACATTATATAGATATGCAGCAGTATATATATATATAATTCACCAAAAAAAAAATACTATAGTATAATACTATTAATATATGTACATATGAGAAAAAGAAAATCATTAAATAAAAATTAGTGTTACGCAAGACCCCCCCTCTTTCTCCCACCAAAAATATCCATAACAATATTAACTGAAAGAGAAAAATAATATATTTGACGTTGCATATTCAAATTTTTCATTTTCAAAATTATACAATTGTAAATATAGACACAAAAACAACATATAAGAAACTGCTACAATTTCTATATTATATCTGTATGTATATATATACTAGTTACATTCTGAATATAAATAATATCTGAATTTTCCTTTTTTTATACAGGACATTTAAAGAGCAGTATTTATGTAAATTGAAACTTAGCAACTAAACAAGATTTTAAAAATCATTAATTATTCCAAATTTACCATAGTAGAGTTTTTCCATTCATTAGGAAGACTCATAGTTATCTCCCACATATTTTAGTAAATTATTATTATTATTATTATTATTTGTTTTGATCATATTTCAATAAAACTAACACTATTAAACTTATTCAAAATTACGAATTCTTCCACTGTCATCTTTACAATTATACAATATACAATATATAGATACAATATATGTGCAGCATAATATTATTAAAAAATTCAGAAAAAAATGCATGGGTAATTAAAGCAGGGTATCTCTCTGGATTTCATGGCCTTATTTACGGATAAGGAAAATTCTCATAATTTTCTCGTAGAAGATTTTCCTGAAAGATTACATAAAAATCAACCGATTAATTTAATGAGATATAGGGTAAAAAAAAAAAGTTCCGAGACCTTTTTTTATTCTCCCCCGTTATACAACAATACATAGCTAACGAAATCCATTTTTATTTATTTATTCTTTTATTTTTTAAAGTTTTTCATCTGTTATTAAAACATTTTTTGAAACAAAATCCATCTAGATATATCAAAAAATATACTGGATACTTTTAAAGATTGCATATAGGTAAAAATAATTTCTAAAAAATAAATTAGTAAACGGTTAATTTATAACCTACTTTCTAATAAAATTAGGTCATTTTCTAAAAATAGTCATACAATTTTTTAATACTGCAACATTTTTTTTTAAATTAAGAAAAAAAACTTTATGAAAACCACTGAAAAATGCAAGCAATATAATGTACAAATAAATAATAGATTACTAGTAAAAATAAATCATAGATAACGATAAGTAGCTATACATTACGATTTTACTCAAAATTAATTTGATTAGTTTTCTTTCAAAATATTTTAAAAATCAGCATTCTTATATATATATATATCTTCTTTTATATATATATATTCTTTTATATATATTCTATATTATATATTTATATATATATATATATCAATATCAGCATTGTTTTTTCTATGTACATATACAAAACGCAGAACGATGAATGATCATACGAAATGTTTTTGAAAAGGCGGCTTTTTATATAGTACACTCACATTTCGTTAAAACATGTTGTTTTATTAATAATTGCGATTAAATAAAAATTAGTGAAAAACACAGTCTCGAAGATTGCGTAGGAAAGCTTCGTACGAGTGCACTGGTATTATAATAATAAAATAGAACAAAAATCATAATGAAAGAGTTTCGTAAATAATTCAGTAATCAGCTTGAAAATTTTCAATTGTAGAATAATGTCGATATAAAAATATCTGCCTATTTGTGTGGTAAAAAATGTGATAAAAATTAACATAATAATAAAAATAATTAATTTTTATGTTGATGATACCATTTGATGTATTATTTCAAGTATAACTCGTCTTCCTTATATAAATTCTAAAACTGAATGTAATTATGTAAAACAGTAACAAATTATGTAACAAATGTTACAAATTATGTAAAACTAACTATAATGCAAACAATATAACAAAGTGTTAAAAATATATTTGAAAATTATTGAAATAAACTACATAAAGATTTAAAATAATCAAATTAAAAACATGGAAATAAACTGTGCTTATGAAAAACAGAATTCTGGATAAGAAATACACTTACTAGCTAGAAAATGTCTTTCCTTTACCCCCTAATACTACCTCCTAAAACATCTCCCCTACCTAAGTCATTACTCAAATCGAACAAAGAGAGCGGGGAATCCTTTCATATCGAGTGATAGATTGCCTAGCTGGGGAAAAGCACCGAGCTGATCAAAATATAAATATATATTTTATTTTAATCATAGCTACTTCCCTAATAAATTAAAATAAAATATTTTTATATCAATGTATAAATCAGAAACACTAGTTTTTTCCGCGTTTTTTTAAATTTTCAAACAACCTATTAGAACTGCCAGAAATTCCAATTTACTGAGGCATAGTAATTATTTTGATCATACTCAGATTATTTCACATGAAATCAAGTATTTAAAATTATTTTTAATGAAAAATGAAAACTGGGGTAAAGAACGACAAGTTTTAAGAATTGTATGCAAAAAACAAAATTTAAAAAACTCCATTTTTTCATGAGATATCCTTAGAAAAGTGAGGAAACTTATCCCCATTGGATTAACATGGAGAACGGAAAAGGGAAATTTAACTGACGAGCACCCTTAAGTGTTTTTTGACTTTGACTTTCTGACACATCACTGCTCACTGGACCACCTGTGGTGTGAAATTGTGTTACCCGTCCTCCGAAATATAAATAGAGAAGTAGTATGAACTATTTTCTGAAAGAAAGATTTTGACAATTTTACAATGGGACGATATAGGTGCAATTTGTCGCTCCTGTGATTGTGCCGACAGCGGGCCTGTGTTTGTGCAGGACCACCCGGATGTTTTTGTGTAGCTTGCTACATTTCAACGATTTCGAGGAATAGATTTAGTGACTCTTGAAAATCCGCTTGTGAAAATAATGCATTCTGCCTTACAGTTTTGTTTAACCGTTGTGGTTTCCAGATGCTAATCAGTTTTTAGTGACAGTGAAAAAAAAAGGTTCTTGTTTTAAAAGCTGTATATATTATATTTGGATAAGTATGTATCTGTGAACGGAACGGATTACTTTACCTGTGAATACAAGCTATATTTGAAAATATGGATATCCGTTCATTTATGTATAAGAAGCGTCGACTAGAACAGAAAATAGTCCTGCTCCTGAATATTGTGCAAATAGTAATGATAAAAATTCATTATCATTAACTGGACCTACTACAAGTAAACCAGATATTCTCGATCTCGATTTGCCTAAAAGAGACGAGCCAATTCAACAAATTATTTTGAAGGAATATCCACGAAAAAATCAACATTCTTTTCGAGCTGCATGGTATAAGCAATTTGAATGGCTGTAGTATTCTGTGGCAAAGGACGCAGCATTCTGTTATGCGTGTAGACATTTTAACCGGTTCGGATCCAAAGAAGCCGCACACACCGAACATGGTTTTAAAACTTGTAAAAATGCTTTAGACAATGGCCGCGGTTTTCCAAAACACGAAAAATCAGAAGCTCACATCCAAGCCATGGCAAAGTGAAAAGAAAAACAGATTCGAGTTAATTCCTCTACATCTGTATCGACTTTAATCAATGAAAATGTATTGGAAAAACATCGATGAAATGAAAATTTAAAAAAATATTTTTTCATTATCGGTAAAGACATCCTCGTTACTTGTTCTATTCATTTTATTCATTCTGTTTTTTCTTTCTCATATCTTTATTGCGTGATGTAAATATAACGAAACATCATTTAATAAATTGTACTTGAATGCATCTATTAATATAAACGAACATAAAACCTATATAAATTTAAATTACTTAATTAAAAGGAAACAACTTATTTACGTTATGTAAATGTAAATATTTTATTTATGTGTCTTTGATATATTTTTATTGTGTCTTGGAACAAACATTAAAAATTTCATTCTGGCTTTGGAGAGCTCTTACGTTTTAAATGAGAAAAAAATTACATTAGAAGTACAGTACATATTTTTCAAGGTATAAGAGACGTGAAAAAAATTAAGAAATAATCTGCCCCCCCTGAAAAAATATTTGCCCCACCTAGAAGTAAGGTCTAGCTACGGGCCTGTATTGCAGCCGTTCGGAGGAAAGCAGTTCCGGAAAATTTTGATATATTTTCACCGATCATGACCCCCAGACCCCAAAACCACCCTCCGTTCAAATGTTGATTTATATATATATATATATATATATCTCCATATATATATATATATATATATCTGACCTATGTCATACGATAACGCTCGTATTTATAAATCAATTTTGATGAAACTAATTGTGTGTATTAAGCTCACCAATGTCTCGACCGAGTTCGTTGGCCAGCTTGGTCCGCCATTTTGTTCCAAGATGGCGGCCAATTAAAAATTTAAAACTAAAATAAATGTACAAAAAAGTTAAAAATTCAAATTTATTTTTTAATTCAGTGTTAGGCCTTGAAACGAGGATTCCAGAGCATTTTTTGTTTTACCTCTATCTTAAAAAACGGCTGAGATAGAGCAGTTTGAAATTCTAGGGTGGCTGACATTTTGAAACAAGACAGCACATTACAAAAATTTTCATTGTTGTAATAATTTTCCCAATCAAATGCATAAAACTATATATTCATATCCGTTAGCGCCAAATTCTCGCCAAACTTGGCGACCAAAATAAGTCTCCATAAATGAAGCCAATTTGGCTATTGCTCAATAATTTGGCGAATTTCTTATTCAAATTCAGTATTAACGAATCTTTTGTAAACGTTTTATTTGCATTTTAAGTTGCTGTTTTCGCGTAACATTAGCTAAAATTTTAAAACGAAGATATAGGAAAGCTACATTTTCCTCCCGGTACAGGCCGGAAGGACTTTTTTGAAACAAGACAGCACATTACAAAAAATTTCATTGTTGTAATAATTTTCCCAATCATACGCATAAAACTATATATTCATATCCGTTAGCGCCAAATTCTCGCCAAACTTGGCGACATTTGGCGAAACATCGCCAAATTTGGCGACCAAAATAAGTCTTCATAAATGAAGCCAATTTGGCTATTGCTCCATAATTTGGCGAATTTCTTATTCAAATTCAGTATTAACGAATCTTTTGTAAACATTTTCTTTGCATTTTAACTTGCTGTGTTCGTGTAACATGAGCTAAAATTTTAAAACGAAGATATAGGAAAGCTACCTTTTCCTCCCGGTAGAGGCCGGAAGGACTTTTTTGTATTGAAAGCTACCTAAAAGTATAAAGCTACCTATTGCAGCCGTTTGGAAGAAAGCAGTTCCGGAAAATTTCGATATATTTTCACCGATCATGATCCCCAGACCCCAAAACCACCCTCCGTTCAAATGTTGATTTATATATAGAGATATATCCATATATATATATATATATATATATATATATGACCTATGTGATACGATAACGCTCGTATTTATAAATCAATTTTGATTAAACTAATTGTGTGTATTAAGCTAACCAATGTCTCGACCGAGTTCGTTGGCCAGCTTGGTCCGCCATTTTGTTTCAAGATGGCGGCCGTTTAAAAATTTAAAACTAAAATAAATATACAAAAAAGTTAAAAATTCAAATTTATTTTTTAATTACGTGTTAGGCCTTGATACAAGGATTCCAGAGCTTTTTTGGTTTACCTCTATCTTAAAAAATGGCTGAGATAGAGCAGTTTGAAATTTTAGGGTGGCTGACATTTTGAAACAAAACAGCACATTAACGCGATTACTCGCGAATTATTTTCTTTCATTGTTGTAATAATTTTCCCAATCATACGCATAAAACTATATATTCATATCCGTTAGCGCCAAAATTGGCGACAAAATTTGGCGACCAAAATAAGTCTTCATAAATGAAGCCAATTTGGCTATTGCTGAATAATTTTACGAATTTCTTATTCAAATTCAGTATTAACGAATCTTTTGTAAACGTTTCTTTGCATTTTAACTTGCTGTTTTCCTGTAACATTAGCTAAAATTTTAAAACGAAGATATAGGAAAGCTACCTTTTCCTCCCGGTACAGGCCGGAAGGACTTTTTTTAATTTTTCCTTATTTAGTATCTTAAATATTACCTTTATTCCAAATTTAAAGTTTCTAGCGTTATAAAATCGAATTATTTTCAAATTTTCCTTATTTTTCGATTTTTCCGATTTTTTTCGATTTTTCGATTTTATTTTCAAATTTTATAGCGTTTTTTATTTTAACATTTTCTGAATCCTAAACACTATCTTTACCGCGAATTTTAAGTTTCTAAGGCTAAAAGATCAAATTATTTAAATTTTTTCAATTTTTATCGAATTTTTCGAATTTTTGAATTTTGTTTTTCGAAATTTCCGGATTTTTTAATTTTTCCTTATTTTGCATCCTAAATACTACCATTATTCCGAATTCAAAGTTTCTAGCGCAACAAAATCGGATTATTTGGTAATTTTCGATTCTTTTCGATTTTTTCGATTTTTTCAATTTTGCTTTCGATTTTTTTGGTGTTTTTGATGTTTTCTTTTTCTGGATGCTAAACACTACCTTCACACCAAATCTTAAGTTTCTAAGACTACAAGATCGTCTTATTTTCAATTCTCAATTTTGATGGAATTTGTTGAATTTTCGAATGTTTTTTTTCGAATTTTGCGGATTTTATAATTTTTCCTCTCTTTGTATCCTAAACACTACCTTTTTTCCAAATGTCAAGTTTCTAGTGCTACGGGATCTACCTAATCTTTTTGATGACGCGGAGCGAGTGAGTGAGTGAGTGACAAAAAATCGAATGTTTGAGTTCATATATCGTCTGAACTAGAAAAGACAGAAAGTTGTAATTTTAAATTTTGGTCCTGTGTGCCAAATACTCTAGAAAAACGAATTTTTGAATTTTTGGGATACTCCAGCGCGGAGATATGGGGGGAGGGGGGGGTCAAAAGTGCTCTGAGTTGTTTCCAGAAAAGTATGCTTACGGCCGTGCATTCTCGACTTGGCGAAGGCACTGCCGTGCCTCCAGATTCAATTCCCAATTGAGCAGTTAATGTTTCTATCTGTAAAAATAAACAAAAGAATTAAATAACAAAAATATTTAATTTGAATTTCTTCCATTGCTATAGTAACGGATGTATTTTTAGAAATTATCACTTGTATTGTTAGAAATTTTGAGATTTTGACGTCAAAGACATCGCGAAATTACAAAAAACGTGCAATATCTCACGAACTATTTGACTTAGGAGTATTTAATTGGTACCATTCGGTTCAGCTTACGTTGTGAATTTTTAATTTGTAGAAATAATAATAATACACAATTACATAAATATCCGTAAGAATAATATTCAATTCTCAATTGAACAGTTAATGTTTCTATCTGTAAAAATATACAAAATAATTAAATAACAAAAAGTTTTAATTTGAATTTCTTCCATTGCTATAGTAACGGATGTATTTTTAGAAATTCTCACTTGTTAAATTTTGACGTCAAAGACTTCGCCAAATTAGAAAAATGTGCAATATCTCACGAACTATTTGACTTATCAGTATTTAATTGCTACCATTCGATTCAGCATACAAAAATACATTAAAATATGTTATCATTGTCCCGTAACTATAATACCCGATTTTTAAGGAATTTTTTAAAAGTTTGTTCCCCTTTTTACCCCCCTTAGGGGTGGAGTTTTTGAAAATCCCGTTTTAGTGCGCCTCTACATATTAAGAAGTATTTTTCCTGCAAGTTTCGTCGTTGTAGGTTCAGTAGTTTTGGCTGTGCGTTGATCATCTAGCCAGAAAGGACTTTCTTTTATATATATAGATAAACAAGTTGGAAATTGTACGTCAAACGTGACAAACGAACTATAGCTAGTTATATAAATATTCAGATCTTGATGATTTTTAATTCGGTGAAATGAATTATATCGTCTGCAGATTCATTTCTGTCATAAAATAAGTATCTCGGTCGCTTGACGATTAAACCTCGGAAGCTCCTTTAACAAGAAAGCACCGTTTTTTTTTTCTTTTCGTTCAAATTTCTTAATAAATATTTTTATTAATATATCTTCTAAAGTATTGATTTAATTTTCATAAAATTTGAAATGTCTCGACAAAATTCTGCAAAGATAATATATCTTAAATTGCAAACCATTCGGTTGGGTAGTTTTTGCATTGTTATATGCGGACGGACGGACACACAGATGGACGGACTAGACGATGACGATAGGTGCTACGTATTTATATGATTACGAACGCACCTAAAATGGGATAATATCATTATAAAACTGATATTTTACGAATAACTCATATAAATTCGTTGAGCTTTTGCTTTTATAATAAAACAAGAACGAAAAATTATGCGTCAAGCATAGATTATGTAACACTTTCCAACGCTTCTAAAATAATTTTACAAATCATACCGTTTAATAAGCTGAAAGATAACATCTAAGTAAACAATTTGGAAAACGCATAACATATTTAAAAACATAATTTCATGAATTTCCAACATATACAATATTCGGAAAAATATCCGAATACTTTTATTCAGCCCTGTATATGATTTATAGATTTGTATATATACATAGGGTGCTAAATTTTAGTTCAGTTAGGAAACGCGTAGCACAGTTTTAAAATTCTCCTTCTGGAGTTTCTGTCAATAAACGGAAATGTGTTCACGAACTTTTGTGCTTCCCTGTATATGATTTACAGAATTTATACACACCACGCAATAGACAAAAAGCGAGTTAAATTGAAAATCGCGTTCAGTAACTTAAAACGCACTTACAGGAATTATTGGTAACAGGCTGTAGAGAATTCTTTTGCGTGTCCCTGTAAATGAACGATGACTGCTATACACACAATATGCTGTAGTAAGCTTCTTGTAATGCACCTTAGTGATATATATAAAATTCAATCCGTTTAAAATAGTGAAACATTATTTAAATAAACCGCAGACGATTTTTCTCCATAGACGTAATGTAACGGAATTCTTTTGACTGTCCCTGTAAAGTAACTATAAGTGCTATGCACACCCTATTCCATATTAAGCTTCTTGTAATGCACCTTAGTGATATATATAAATTTCAATGCGTTTAAAATAGTAAAACATTATTTAAATAAACCGCAAATGATTTTTCCCCATAGACCGCAATGTAACGGAATTCTTTTGAGTGTCCGTGTAAAAAAACTATAAGTGCTACACATTTCTGTTGAAATAGGGAACATGCTATAGATAACGGCAATAACATATAAAAATTGGAGAGCAATCCGAGCATATTTACGGGAGTTAAAGCACAGACAGACGGCCATACGGCAGACGGCAGACAAACCGAAGTCATAAACACTTTTCAACTAGGTTGGAAAGTGTTAAAAACGAAATTAAATTACCAGTTCCATATGCATTTTCAACCCGCTCCGCCCCTCCGGGTGGTCCCGAATCGGCCCATTGAGTTGGGAAGATGACCGGGAGCCCGGCATTGCGCGCAGTAGCGTCAACACGACGGGGGCTGGTGGCTGACGAATCCCCATCTCATCGTGGTGAGCGGGGGATAAAGCGCATTCCGATTAGCCGACATCGCTGAGGGTTGGGTATAGACCGACCCACATTCCTCGGGTAGTCCCCCCCCCCCCCTTTGGGCCGGTTCTCGGCTGCAGGGGGTTTGCGGCCTTGGTTTGTCCTTTGAGATCCTATGTGCAGAGCGTCGACTCTGCGGGGTCTTTGGGCAAGCCGGGTGGTAAAAGGTGCCACGTAGGCTGAACCCTCGCACCTAGGTGGTTGACTGTGTATTACCGCTAAGGATGGTGATGTGAGGGCAAAGGCTAGCGAACGGGGATAGGACAGTCACCACACTTGTCAAAGGCAAGATAAAGGGGAGGTCGGACTTTGTACGACAAGGACTGCTCGGGTTCTATTGTGACGCCTGTCGTTGGGAGTGGCGGCATGAAACAATCTACTGCAACGTGCAGGCGGTAGAACTTAGATGTGACGGAGAGGTGTGGAGGTGCTTTTCCCGAACGTCCCGTGCGAGTCCCTCTGTAGCTGAAGTAGTTGTGAGCCGCCCCCAGGGTCGTTCAGGAAAGAGATTGCCCGTTTGAACCAAGAGCGGTTAGAGTCACGGAAGACCCTCAGGTCCAGGACTGTGGCTCGTGTCGCCTTCTCTGGGAAGGGTTCGAAACTTTCTCGGAACTGTTAGACTGCGAGGAACCGGGCCGGAGGCTGGTCTTAAGACGGCGACCAAACCTTTTTTCGAAGCTTGGGCCGAAACCAGTCCAACGCGTCTTTGCGTAGTCAGAGCTTTCTGTGCCTGACAAGGTTGGGACTAGCAGACTTCTTCCTTAACAATAACTTCCATTTACTAACCTCGACCGGGTCCGCTTCTTTAGCGTGCTTGAGGGGAGTTTCCACGTCCCTCAGAGTCCGGTAGTGGTCCTTTGTTCTTCCGTTAAAGTGTGTATATATGTGCATGATCTCGTCGAATGGGGTCGCTAGGCTACATCCTAGGTTCGCCTAGGGGGCTTTAGCCTCTCGGGAATACATTCGGTGGGTGACAACCTAGCCAGGCGTGTCTATGCACTTGGGACCAAGTTACTTCGAGGTCCAGGGTTGGTGAGAAGCACTTCCCGCTCTTTTGTAGTGATTTGATATGTGTGTGAGCCGTTGAATGGAGAAATCCATTTGACGGGGACGACCTTAGCCAAGGCGTGTCTATGAGCCAGGGACCAAGTTACTTCGAGGTCCCGGGTTGGCGAGAAGCGCCTCATGCTCGCCACATCAAATGAACTAGTCGCTTCCTCAACAAAAATCGCGCCAACTCTGGTGCGTCTGCGACAGCTGTTCCATCAAAACATTTAATTTCAAAATCAAAGTATCGTTTCTAATTTGCACACGCGAAAAATAAAAGCTGGTATTGGCGATTTTAAGAATGCTATAGGTGACATTTGCGTCCAAATAACATAAAAGTACTTAATTATGTTATGTATTTAATAAATGTATATTAAATTACTGTTTTGAATGCGATTAGTCATTACAATGGTAAATATGATTGGTGATTAACAATCATTTTCGGTGATTTTTCTTCCTTTCACGTATAATACATAAATACCAAGTTAACTGACAATTCGTTTCGAAATTTGATTCATTAAATGTTATTGCATAAGTTGTATTTGTTTACATTCAGCTTACGTCAAGAAAAGATCCGTAAGGAAGTTGAGTTGTATAGAACATAATTGTGGTAAACTCTTATGTCTCACTGGTGCGAATTATTTTTTTGACTCCAGGCAGCGGTCCAAAAATTCATTCGCGGAGAACTTGCTTTGCGAAGAATTACCTCCATGGTTTAATATTTTAAACGTTCACGACGAATGAATGTTTTTTGTTATTGTTGTTGTTTACTTTCATGGATAGAGAGTTTGAACTGCGAACTTCATTTCAACTGAAGTTATTACAGAATATATACATAATTGAACGTAAGTCATCTCTCAAATATTAATTTATTTTGAATGATCTTTCTAAAAATGTAACTTTCGTGCAGTTTTATTCGAAAAAATAATTTTGAATAAAAATGGCCGTCTGGCACATGAAAAAGTGAAGCGGGAATCCCGGAACTGTTGATGACAGTTACATGACTTACGCTTTTATTATATAGATGGTATCATTTAATTTTCATGTACTTTTTAAAAAAATACGCACGTTACCTTTTATTTTTATTTGGTTGTTTATTTTCATAACTGTAACCATGGGGTAACTAGAGCCACAATTTCGGTAAGTTAAAAAATGCTGCATCGTTACATATTGTATTTTTGCGTGTTACTATCTCTATGATTTCTTTTATTATGAATGATAGTATAGATACAGCGCCTAGAACAGGGTCGGTGAACCTATGGCACGCGGAAGGATAATTTTGGCACGCCGTTGACTTAAATTCTAAATCAAAATTCAGTCGAACTCCTGAAAATTTTGAACCTCATTATTTTCTTCCATTAATATACGAGTTCGACTGAAAATAACTTTTGTTTGTTATAATAAGTACATGTGTACTTGTTATAACATTGAATTACCCGCTTAGAACATCTGATCTCTGCCCCCCCCCCCCTTCTTCCTTGGTTTTAAACTGCCGGCGCTGATGATCGCATTCGAAGAGAGAGAAATATAGCAAATAAATTATTTTTGCTTTATTGTTTCTGAAATTTCTGCACCATTTATGCATGTTGATCTGCATATGAGGGTTTATTTAACTGTTGCTGCAATTTGTTAATTAATTTTTAATCAGTTAAAATGACAAAAGTATTAATAAAACTAATAAAATATGCCCTTTTTCAGATAAGTTAAAAAAATAATAATAATACATTAGTTGTTAAAACAGTTATAAAAATAAATGAAAACTACTATAATTTCAAAAGTATTTTGGCTGCCGATAGTGAAAGAACATGAAAAAATGGAATTTGTAAGCAATTTAAAGATATTTCCAATAAATAGGTACCAAACAAAAGCTATTAGATTTTTCCTAACTTAGAGATAACTTACTCTAATCATTTTTAATTATTTAATTAATTAAAGATGCAAAATTAATAGTAAATGATAATACTAATATGTTGAATATTGAATAACGAGAAATATTTTTGTCCATTTATGTATCGGCTTCATGGAGCGGGGAGAGGGGTAATTAATCCAGCAGACGACTAGCTGCCGACTCAATTCTGCCCTTTTATCATTATTCTGATTTCCTTTTATTCTAGTGATGCTTTCATCAACTCTATTATGCATGATCTTTTTTATTGTCAAACTAACTTCCTAATCAATGATGATAAACTAAGACTGATTAGATTGCATCGTTAAAGTAATATTTATTCAACATAACAAATTTGGCTAAAAAGTAGAAAATGCAAGATAGTACAGAATTTCAAACGTGGTGGACTGAGAAATATGGGATGGTTAATAAAGTGTGCGTTTTATGTTCTGGGACAGTGGTCTGCAGTAAAACAGCGTTATGAAACAAATCACAAATCTCTTTCCCCAAAACGTTATGCAGAACAAAAGGAATTCATTTCCAGTGCAATTTCTGCGATGGAGAATTTTTGAAGGAATCCTGGTTAACATGCGCTCCATCACTTTTTAATGATTTTGAAAATAAAGATAAAATAATTTAACTAATTTAAGATACCCTTTTATCAAGAAATACAGTCAAAGATAGAATCTTAAAAATGGCCGAAAATGTAAGAGAGCAACCAAAGTCTAATATCGTCTTCCCCTTTCACCTTATTTTGTCTTAATGAAAGTACAGATGTAACTAAATTTGCTCGTTTAGCTGTTTTTGTTCGATATTTGTTGAAAATGAAATTAAGGAGGATTTATTCTTGTTATTATCATTAGCAATTACAATCATTTGCAAATAGTTGTATAGCAGTTATAAATTCACTTACTGGCCCGCAGTATATAATAGGTAAAATAAATGTTTTTTTTTTTTTCAGTTTATTTTAAACTCACATTGAACATTTTATTCTTGGATTTCACTGCATCATACATCAACAAGTCCTGGGTAGGGTGCATAGGCTGGTTTTGAATCTCTTGGTGATATTATAGCCACAGTCACAAAAATAGTTAATCTCATATCGTCACAGGCTATAAATAAACGAAAGTTTGACGCTTTGTTAGGTCTACCTTATTTCCACAAACGGCAGCTACTTTATAGAAGAAAAAAACGTTTTTGGCAATGAGAATGATAACAAACTTGGCGAAGAGTAACTACACCCAGAAAATGGAATTGATTAAAACTACAAAACATGTTTTGTTGAGTACATTTTGGTTGTTTCAGCAAAATTCAAGTAAAATTGAACCATTTTACTTGAATTAACAAAACATTTTTTGTTGACGATACAAAAATTTTTTTTGGAATTACAAAAAAAAAAAAATTTTTGTTGATTCAAACAAAATTTCCATTGACCTATATTTAAACAAAAAGTTTTGTTGGGTCAACCAAATTTTTGTTGATTCAACAAAACTTTTTTCTGGATGTAACACCGAAATTCCAAGATGCTGTGGCTGCATTGCGTACCTTAAGAAGTTTTAAATTTTTGCCTGAAAAAAGATTTTGCTGCAATGCTTAAGAAATTAGAAAATAAAATTCAATCAACAAAAACCAAATAGAAAACAGATTTCGTAGACAGACTTTTTAGGTAATGCTTTTTATATTTCCCAATTTCTTCTTATGCATTGTAATTTTTTTAAATAAAATAATAATTTTCTATTTAATAGCAGGTGTAAAACAAATATTTTGCAGATATGATTCGTAAATGTTTTTTTTTTTTTAATATTTCTTTTCTAATTGTCTATTTTAAAATAAAATTACCTGAATTATAAAACCACCACCCCGCTTAAAATGTCAAAGTCAACAGATCCCAAGGGCAATATCATGTATTACCATAATTATTACAGTCGTGGCAAGTTGTCTCGATTTGAGATTTTAATACTTTTTTTATGATTAACATAATTATATCTTATTATTTCTTTATAATTATATCCACTTCTTTCTGTAATTATTACTATCATTAATTAATCTTTTCTTGTGACAAGTTGTTTTGATTTGAGTTTTCAATATTATACATTATTTAATTTAATATGTATGTTGATATTACCTGAAGGTTTGTTATCCATATCTTAATCTAATAATAATAATAGTAATTTTATTCATTGTTTTTGTTATGACACGAACATAACATCTGCTTTTTTTTTAATTATTAAAATTTATTTATGCAAAATTAATTTATTTATTTTTAAATTTAAATTATTTATTTCCCCTTTTTAATTAATTCCCATTTTTCTAAATTTATTTTCATTTGATCGGCAACCATAACGCTAAATTCTGTATTCTTTTAATAGTAAACAAACGCCATCTTTAATTCAATCAGCGGTTGCCAATCGTATATATATTTTTTTCCATCAACGCACTAGCTTTAGCGATCGCAAACTTGAGTTGCGAGTCGTTACGTTTAATCTTTAAGCATTTTTCCTGTGGCATTATCTGCACCTTTTTTTCACTACTCATTAATCTGTATAAATACTCATAAAGTAACGTCATTCACAGAAATATATAAAATTTATTAGTTTTATACTTCAAGCTGATAAATATAATTTATTGTATTTATATTTAAATTTCAGCATCTATACTGATATTGCAATAAATAATCTAATATGTTGTAAGGTTGTGCGCACACCTAAAAAATGAATATATATATATAGTTCCCTTTTAACTTTTATTTATATATGAATAAATAAGTGTTGTTCAACCTATGTCTCTTTCTTTGGTGTTTTATAATTTATTATCAATCTGATATTTATAACGCATATTTTACAGAGTGCCTTTAAAATTAAAAGCTAACTTGATAATCTTAAAAATAATTTAATGCCTCATGAATAAATATTATTTAATAATATGAAGATTTTAAAGTAACACCTAATCTCTAGTGGCACTATAAACATCGTATTTATCTATGTTTTCAGTGATGCAGATCTTTCAGTTCAGGTAAGAAGTGTTACATTTTACTATGAAGAATTTGTTAATTTATTTTTATAATATTCCAAATTTATATCTTCTTTTCACAACGCATTGTTTTATTGTTTATTCTTCCCACTTTCGATCATTGGCTAAATTATTGCTCATCTATTTTAGGAAATTGCAAAATTTAAATTATGTTTTAATACTCAAAATTCTATCTATAATTTCTATGTCAGAAAATGCATTAATTCCATCTTTCCTATTATCTTCTTTTTTTTTCTATTTTTTTTCACTACAGTTTTTATAGGGTTTTTTAGGCGGGTGGGGTCGTTGGCACGCCATGGTTCTTGAAAAGTTTTTTTGACAAAAATTGGCACGCGGATGTGAAAAGGTTCGCCGACCCTGGCCTAGAATAAATAGTGTGGAAACCGGTTATCCTTGTAATGCTTTAAAAAGTGCTAAAAAGTTGTAGACTATAAATGTGCAACGGTGCTCCTATGATAATATTGCAACCAGAGACAAAACAATGCGTATCACGTTTATTAGCTATCCTCTTTAATAAAAAGCTATACGTTGCTGACGACTGGGATTTTCGATAATTGTTGCCACAGATTTATCTCGGAAAATGAAACATTTGAAGTAGCTGAAAAAATTAATAGCTCGAAAAGTATTTGTCAGAAAATTGTTAGACAAACTGCGTTAGAAAGGTAAAAAATTGTATTTTTCTTGATATAAATTTTACATCCACTGATTATGCCATTTTTCAAATATTGAATTTCAAAAATTACCAAATTTCAGAATGGAGTACCATAGCTAAAACTTCACGCATAAAAAATAATGATAACAGCAATGTGTCAGCACGAGTTACAAATTATAGTAGCCTTTATTATTCTGTTAAAATATAAAAGTGAATTATGATGTCACGAGTGCATGATTTTTATTTAATTCTCGACAAATACTAGATGCGCCATTTCTTTTTAGTTATGAATAATATAGGTTAATTCACGTTATTAAAAAATGTAGCTATAAAACATGTAAATCAATGGAAAACGGTAAGTAATAAATTGTAAACGTAATAGTAAACCGTATTAAAAAAACATAACTTAGTGAAATAAGTATCCGTTTTTATGTTATTTTAGGATATTCCAGGTAAAGGTACAGATTCCTTTAAAATACAAGGTTAAATTCCCCGATATATTTCGGTCGATTCAAGGTTCTTTTGGAGAAACCGACCAGCGCAGCGGGCGTAGTCTGCTAGTGTTTTCATAATTTTTAAAAAGCTTATAAAAATCACTAAATCAGAGGAGAAAAGGATTATAATTTAAGTATTTAAAATACTTACCACCAGACGAAACACCCTAATACATTGAGAAGAGCTAGCAGATGGCGCTGCGATCCCATCTTTATCTTTTCAGCAACGTTGTACATTTATTGGATTCAATTTTTTAGTACTATTTTGTAGCAGATTTCCGCACTATGTATTCTAGGCGCTGTCGTATAGACTAGAGGGAAAAATTATTTTACTTTCATTGAAATTTATTTAGATGGTTTCTTCTTGATATATTCTAGTCAGGGCTGTGGGTTTTCTATTATACTTAATATCAGCAATAGGCTCCTTTTTTCTGTAACTAAATTTCCTGCTGGTCATGCCAATGTAGTTATTCTTAGATCCGTCTTCTTTAATAAAAGGTATTTTATATACTCCTGAATAATTCTCAAAATTAATTGGGTCAATTTTACTGCAAACGATATTCTTTAATTTCTTAGGGGGTTTGGCTATTAAGCAGATATTGAAACGTTTAAGGCTGTATTTTAATTTTTCAAAAAAGCTTGGACAATATTGAACAGTATAAAGTTTGTACTTTTGCGAATCAACTTTATTTTCTGGTTTTTTTATTATTGGCAACATCCATTTTCCATTTATTAATTTATTAATATGGTAAATGCTAAAAACTATTGCTTAAAACTATTATTACAAGCAATTTTGCGAATATTACCTAATTCATTATTCAATTTATTTTTATTTTCAGTACATACTATAAAGGCCCGTCTTATGAAAAATCTGTAGGCTGAAATTTTGTAATGTAAATGGAGAACATGCATTACCATGTTCACAGATGGTTACATATGGTTACCATGGTTAAAGATATGTAAATAAACAACCAAGTAAAAAATAAAAAATAACGTGCGTAATTTTTAAAAAATACATGAAAATTAAATGATAGAATTTTAAATAATAACTTCGAAGACAGTGCAATTATGGAACATTCTCATTTGTTTTTGAAAATGGCTCGGAGGGAGCCGAAATATGTCAAACAACTTAATAAAAGTTATTTTACTGTGTATTTATTATGTTGTTAATTTACACCCTTCAGCATTTAAAAAATATATATGGAATATCGATTTTTAGCTCACAGGTTATCAAAGCCTGACAGTTAATGTGCCCGCACGTTCTGTATGTGCGTACGTATATGTATGTACGTAACGCGATAACTCTTGATAAAAATATCGGATTTGCTTCAAATTTGCTATACATGTTTATTCTGATAAGGCGCTTCCCTGATTAGTTTTGGGGGTTCATTGGTTAAGTATGAAAGGGTGAGCGGGGGATAACCCCCCCCCCCTTAATTTAGCTAAATGGGTATTTCATGCAGAATTATCCTATTTGCTTCAAATTTGGTATACAAGATTATTGTCAAATTCTTTATATTTCGAGGCGCCTTATTCTTTGAAATAAGAATATAATATACAATTAGTGTGAATAACCTGTGAGCTCAATGCCATCAGTTTAACTGGGCACTTTTCTTTTTATTCTGATACTATTCATTTTCAAGTAGACATTTTCATGTTCAACAAACATATTTTACAGGCAAACAGGATAAATTAACGGCATTAACATTACCATTAAAATTAACATTATTTTGTTACTCCTTGCATCCATACACTGAGTCGCGCAACTGAAAATGTTTAATTGTCAATGGACAGAATTCTGAAAACCGATATTCCGTGTTTGAGAAAACTGATTACTACACTGTAACAACGACTGACTCGGAAACGTTTCCAAAAATCAGTGGAAGCAACAAGAGAAACTTTGTTCTTTATAAATGCTTCTTGAAATCTCGAAAAGAGATTGGTTTCTGAAGTTTTCGTAAGATAAAGAGCACTTTTCGGAATCCTGGGTAAGTCGGAAGAGGTTATTGCATATTTTCGTTCATATTTATAGTATACATTTCGTACATTTACATAAAATTTTTTTTTTTTTTTTTTTTTGGCAGTTTTGATAAACGACTGATTTCACGATAAGTAACAACACATTACTTAAAGAGAGAGTGCACTTAGAAAAATAAAATAGGATTGATCGAATAAAATACGAGTTTTTGTTTTCGTGTTAAAATTTAAAAATATATAAATATTTTGGCATATATTTGGAAGAAAGAGCGTTTACCATACACTATCTCGTCAAAAGTATCCGGACACTTGATTTCAGATGTTTTGTGGAATATCTAGAGAAATACTTGACGAATTCTTCTGCGGAACTTCAGGAATGTAAAGAGTATGTGTGATCTCATGATTTTCAGCGAAAGGTTTAGTCACGAGGACAATTAGGGGACAAAAGAAATTGAATTAAAAAAAATTGTATTTTTGATCACGATGTAAAATAAAAGGATCGAGATGTTCTGTAGTTGTAGCAGATGACTATGTGAGCCCTGTATAGTGTTGCAAGGTCCGCTGTTTCAATAAGCGGGACAGGAAGTCAAAAAAAGCGGGGCACCGACTTCTAAATCGGGACATAAAAATACAATAAATCCAACAAAGCAGTACCTGTCTATAACGAAATCCTGTTATAAACGGAAAATATTCATGATCCCTAACGGAAGGAATACCATACGGAAGGATATCTGCTACGACGGAAACTTGTCTAAAGCAGGATCTTTTTTCGGTCATTTGAGATTCCGTCTTAAAACGTTTTACAGTATTAAAAAACACTATAATCTTACACAGTAAAATGTTTGAAAGTGGTATCGTTAGGGACCAAAAAAAATTTTTGTTTTGGAATTTTTCGATTGAGCAGTTTTAATTGTATGGTATTGCTTCCGCAAGCACTATAAAATTTTTAATTCCATCTTAGGAAGTAAATTTCTACTGTATTTCTTTCGGCAGAATCATGAATATGTTCCGCTATAGACGTGTTCCGCTTACACAAGTTTTACTGCGTTAAATTCCACACGATATAAACTAATGAATAGCACGATAGCAAAAGATATTTAAAAGAATGGTACTTCTCTATTATCCCGTCGATCACGTTTCATAACAAAAAACTATCGCCAAACTGTAACGCCAAATAAACGGGAGAACGCTGCCATTGGAATATCAAAATAAATAAATAAATAAAATATAAGAATTTAAGGACACAATTGTTATTTTAATTAATAAAATAACTAATAAACCAGTAAAACATAATGAAAAATACACGCAAATGTCGAATTAAAAACCACTTGCTGACATAACAAACGCGTATAATGCTTCTGACATCAAGTAAATGCGGTGCTGCATTTTTGGCGTTTTATCTTACAGTTTGGCGATAGTTTTTTGTTATGAAAAATGGTCGACGGGATAATAGAGAAGTACTAAAAGAATTTATACATCATGAAAAATCGGTAAATTTTGCGTTCCGTGCAAGGGTTCCACAGTACGGGTCTTGGAGCGCCTGAAATCGGGACATCCCGCATAAATCAGGACATCTGACAACACTTAGCCATGTACAACATTTTTGAATAGATATACAGGGCTGCATGGAAGAATTAGCATTACATTACAGGCTATGAAAACAGCAATTGCTGAAAATTGCGTCAAGTGTTTTTAAGCCTACAGTGCATAGTGTAGCCAATTTGCAACACTTTCTATTTAACTTTTAATAAATAAATCAAGCTCTTTGCAACGACTATATTTATATAGAAATATTAATCCTGTAAAAATAACATAAATATGCTACTAAATAAAGTTACAAATCTATCTTAAAATTTCTGGTGTCGAATTCTTAATATAAGTGTAAAAAAACACAATTCTAAAAGAAAAATTCATGCACCGTACTCTGCAAAAAATAATTGTTGATTTTACAGTATAAAACTGGCACCCCAGCTGCCAGTATTATACCGTAAAATCAACAATTATTTTTTGCAGTGTAGGGTTAAATTTTTTTATTTAGATATCTTATTTTACTGTATCAAAAATAAATGAAAATACTCAACACTATTCTGATAATGTTGGATTGTTTTACATAATCTGTGCCTGATTTTTTTTTTGTTTCTGTTATTTTTTGTAGGAGCTTAAGATATGGAATGCAACATCCGGTCGTTTACTGCATTCGATACTGATGAAATTTACGAGAGTCCAACGACAACCGTATTTTGGAAAATCTATCCTTCACATTCCTAAATCAAACTCGTCCTATTTTCTGGTTAATTACACAGATTCCTGTATCCAAGTTGACACAGAAGAACTTCCCGTAAGTTTCCGACAAATGTTTTTCGAATTAATTCATGATGGTCACATTTAAAAATCTTAAATTATTGAAATAGTAGAATGTATAATGGAACTCTCATAATTCGACTACGCAGGTAACTGTGTATTGTGAGCCGCAGATTATGGTGGTTCTCAAACTCCCTGCTCAACAACGCGATACTTTCTGCGCATTTCTGATTCATTTTTAAACGCACAAAATTGGCAGGCCTGACTGTTGAAGCTATTTGGAATCAAAAACTGTTTCCCCATCTTTTGATAAATATATTATTTATCAAGTTGTAAACGATTCTTGTCACGTGTGAGGTCAAGTCTTTCCCCTTGCTTGAGCTGTCGCGTTGGGAATATGTTCAAAACGCCGACTTTGACAGTATTTCCTGAAAGATTTTCTGCATTTACCAAAAAAATAGATAACGTATTCGATTACATAGTATCAGAATGAGAACACCTGACAATTTAATGCGTTTCCGAACAAAAAGGAATTCAGAAATGTGTCAGATAGTAGCTCCTTTGGATTTGAGAACAGTCTTAAATAACATACAGATAGGATTAGGGGAAAACCCGAACCAGAGCGATACTAGCGCCATTATTGAGAAAAGGCGGGGGCTATAAACTGTCACTGTTATATCATGTTCACAGTATGGTATAGTCATTTAGCTTGACTGTTTTGAACCGGACAATCCTGAATTATGCTTCACAATTCACATTACCAAACATTTTAAGAGTCTTAACTTATAGCCAAACAAATGTCTCGGCATGCGCATCGAGTGAATTAGTGACTATATATAGTTTATTCTTGTTTTCATTCTTTGCGGCGCGTTAAATAAATAAACAAATGAAAGAATCTTTCGAAAAAAGCTGATTAATTACTTGTAGAACTCAACTCGAAATTTAAGAGCAGTTTCAAATAAGAAAAATAGTTCAGAAGGCAGAGTTCCACTCAAATCATAGTTAAAAGAGGATCTCGAACTCAAGGCGCGTTAAATAGGAATAAACGATTGAAAGGATCATTCGAAAAATGCTGATTAATTGTAGAACTCAACTCGAAATTTAAGAGCAGTTTCAAATAAGAAAAATAGTTCAGAAGGCGGAGTTCCACTCAAATCATAGTTAAAAGAGGATCTCGAACTCAAGGCGCGTTAAATAGGAATAAACGATTGAAAGGATCATTCGAAAAATGCTGATTAATTGTAGAACTCAACTCGAAATTTAAGAGCAGTTTCAAATAAGAAAAATAGTTCAGAAGGCAGAGTTCCACTCAAATCATAGTTAAAAGAGGATCTCGAACTCAAGGCGCGTTAAATAGGAATAAACGATTGAAAGGATCATTCGAAAAAGGCTGATTAATTACTTGTAGAACTCAATTGGAAATTTAAGAGCAGTTTCAAATAAGAAAAATAATTCCTGAAGGCGGAGTTCCACGCAACTCATAGTTAAGAGAAGATCTCAAACTTAAGGCGTATTAAGGGGTCTCAGGGGTCTTACTTTCCCTCCGAAAATGCAAGTTTGTATCATGTCACATTTTATTTTATTTCTGATTTCATATAACACACAATAAAATTAAATTTTTATCACTAAGAGGTCAATATCTGCTTGATTTAACATAGTTATTTCAATGTTGTACAATTCCTATTTAATTATTTTTTAAAAGTTTCTCTCTATATTAAAAAAAAAGTAACCACCGCTGCGGCCGCCGCTGTCAATTAAGATTTTGTGCCTTGAAGTCTTTCTGGACTAATATCCAGAAAACTATTGCAAATAAAAATTTAAAAATTGGTGGTTTTATAAAGAAATGTTCGATAAACACGCTGAAGTAGACAGTTTTTAAATCGAAGAATTATTTTAAGAGATATTAAAATCAAAGTTGGTCAAAACAGTTTTCTTATAAAAGTTTTATAGAAACGAAAACTATGCACAGGAATTTAAACATAATTTGTAAGGATATAGTTGATAAGGTTGGGGTGTGCAGACTGCAATTATTTTTTCAATTTGACTCATTTTTTGAGGTTATATTTCAATTTTTTATTCAAAATTTTCATTATTTTGACAAAGATTTATTTCATATTTCATAAATTCCATTATTTGAATCGTTGCCAATTTGTAAAATAGCGCACGTAATAATATTCCCTTTCAATTAAGAAATGTATTAACACGTGACTATTAAAAACAGAAATAAAACTTTAAAATAATAATTAAATGATCACGAGTTAAAAGCAATAAATGTAAAAAATAACGGAATAAAAAATATACTTGCGCGTGAATATTAAAAAGATAAATAATTAAATTATTCCGCGTTTTCAAAGCATTAAGTAGAGTAAGATTAATTTATTTCGACAAAATATTTTATCTATTATTGCAAATTTTAAAACAGCGTAATTAATAATATTTCCCTTCAATTAAAAGCTATATTTTTACGTTTAATAATTACGTTTAAATCAACGAAATAACTAATAAATTGGTAAAATATAATTAAAAATACAGATAAACGTTGAATTAAAGATCACTCGATGACATAACTACCACGCGTAACGCATCTGGTATCAATTGAATGCGACGCCACAGATATGCATTTTTGGCTTTAAATCCTATATTTTGGCGACAGTTCATGTCTTTTATAGAAAGTAGTAGTCGGGATAATGCAGTAATACCCAATTTTCTATAGCATCGTTATAAAATTTCCCGATGCCATGACATTGCTTACTTAACCATTTTGCATGAGTTGATTTTCAAATGTTTAATTAACCTTATTTTATCAACAGTTGTTAGCTGTCTCGACAGCAGTTGATTCGGCTTTAAAATCCCTTGGTCAAAGGAAAATGAATGGAAATCCGATTATAGCAGATATTACAGCGAGCAGCCGATTACACAAGGCCGATTATAGCAGCCGATTACAGCTGGTCGTTTAATTATAACTCAATCTTCCGCAATCGTTTTAAGGTTGATCAAATCAGAGTGTTTTTACAGTTTGTGATGTCAGAACGGGGGTTGGCGAGCGTAGCTCGTAGGGGGCAGAGCCCCCTAGTAAATTTTAAAAAAGTAAAAAAAACTTTTTTGCCTGGTATCCACTGCGCGCAAGGTTGTAGAAAAAATATTGCTTCAAAACTAACAAACAAAACTGATAATGATGTAAAATTGATGTATGTTGAACTTATACTTCAATTTCAAGCAATTAAAAAATTAATTTTTTTTAATTAAATTTAAATTGTAAAATGATTAAAAAATTCATTTTTTGTTGAAAAAATGCCACTTTAAAAAAATTAAATTTTTAATTGCTTGAAATTTAAGTATAAGTTCATCAATTTTACACCATTATCAGTTTTGTTTTGTTATTTTTGAAGCAATATTTTTTCTACAACCCTGCGCGCAATGGATATCAGGCGAAAAAGATTTTTTTACTTTAAAAAAAAAAAATTAAACTTTTTAAAAATAATTAAATATGAATTGTACAACATTGAAATAATTATGTTAAATCAAGCAGATATTGACCGATTAGTGGTAAAAATTTCATTTTATTCTGTGTTATATGAAATCAGAAATAAAATAAAATGCGACATGATACAAACTTGCATCTTCGGAGGAAAAGTAAGACTCCTGAGACCCCTTAAGAGCCTACGCTAGTCACGCGAAGAAACGCTTCAGCTAATGTTAAGTCTATGGGAAGGTTATCGCGCGATTTCTCGCTCGCATTTTAATATTTTTAAATGATTCTTTTTGTATAGGATAGCTGAGGTCGATCTCTAATGTTGTTAGTTTTTACTTTTTTGATTTTGGTTACGGTTTTTTTTATAAGCGGACATTTTTAATTTTGGAACCGGCTGGAACCGGTTCTGAAAGTGAAATTACCCTTATATAAAAAAACTGGAACCAAAATCGAAAAAGTAAAAACTAACAACTTTAGACCTCGACCTCAGCTATCCTATGCAAAAAGGATCATTTAAAAATATTAAAATGCGAGTGAGAAATCGCGCGATAACCTTCCCATAGACTTAACATTAGCTGAAGAGTTTCTTCGCGTGACTAGCGTAGGCTCTTAAATAAAAATAAACGATTGAAAGGATCATTCGAAAAAAAACCTGATTAATCACTTGTAAAACTCATCTCGAAATTTAAGAGCAATTTCACATAAGAAAAATAATTCAGAAAGCAGAGTTCTACTCAACTCATAGTTAAGAGAGGATCACGAACTTTAGGCGCGTAAAATAGAAATAAACGATTGAAAGGATCATTAAAAATAAGCTGATTAATTACTTGTAGAACTCAACTCGAAATTTAAGAGCAGTTTCAAATAAGAAAAATAGTTCAGAAGGCAGAGTTCCACTCAAATCATAGTTAAAAGAGGATCTCGAACTCAAGGCGCGTTAAATAAGAATAAACGATTGAAAGGATCATTCGAAAAAATCTGATTAATTACTTGTAGACCTCAACTCGAAATTTAAGAGCAGTTTCAAATAAGAAAAATAGTTCAGAAGGCAGAGTTCCACTCAAATCATAGTTAAAAGAGGATCTCGAACTCAAGGCGCGTTAAATAGGAATAAACGATTGAAAGGATCATTCGAAAAATGCTGATTAATTACTTGTAGAACTCAACTCGAAATTTAAGAGCAGTTTCAAATAAGAAAAATAGTTCAGAAGGCAGAGTTCCACTCAAATCATAGTTAAAAGAGGATCCCGAACTCAAGGCGCGTTAAATAGGAATAAACGATTGAAAGGATCATTCGAAAAATGCTGATTAATTACTTGTAGAACTCAATTGGAAATTTAAGAGCAGTTTCAAATAAGAAAAATAGTTCAGAAGGCAGAGTTCCACTCAAATCATAGTTAAAAGAGGATCTCGAACTCAAGGCGCGTTAAATAGGAATAAACGATTGAAAGGATCATTCGAAAAATGCTGATTAATTACTTGTAGAACTCAACTCGAAATTTAAGAGCAGTTTCAAATAAGAAAAATAGTTCAGAAGGCAGAGTTCCACTCAAATCATAGTTAAAAGAGGATCTCGAACTCAAGGCGCGTTAAATAGGAATAAACGATTGAAAGGATCATTCGAAAAATGCTGATTAATTACTTGTAGAACTCAACTCGAAATTTAAGAGCAGTTTCAAATAAGAAAAATAGTTCAGAAGGCAGAGTTCCACTCAAATCATAGTTAAAAGAGGATCTCGAACTCAAGGCGCGTTAAATAGGAATAAACGATTGAAAGGATCATTCGAAAAAAGCTGATTAATTACTTGTAGACCTCAACTCGAAATTTAAGAGCAGTTTCAAATAAGAAAAATAGTTCAGAAGGCAGAGTTCCACTCAAATCATAGTTAAAGAGGATCTCGAACTCAAGGCGCGTTAAATAGGAATAAACGATTGAAAGGATCATTCGAAAAATGCTGATTAATTACTTGTAGAACTCAACTCGAAATTTAAGAGCAGTTTCAAATAAGAAAAATAGTTCAGAAGGCAGAGTTCCACTCAAATCATAGTTAAAAGAGGATCTCGAACTCAAGGCGCGTTAAATAGGAATAAACGATTGAAAGGATCATTCGAAAAAAGCTGATTAATTACTTGTAGACCTCAACTCGAAATTTAAGAGCAGTTTCAAATAAGAAAAATAGTTCAGAAGGCAGAGTTCCACTCAAATCATAGTTAAAGAGGATCTCGAACTCAAGGCGCGTTAAATAGGAATAAACGATTGAAAGGATCATTCGAAAAAAGCTGATTAATTACTTGTAGAACTCAACTGGAAATTTAAGAATGTTTTCAAATAAGAAAAATAATTCAGAAGGCAGAGTTCCACTCAACTCATAGTTAAGAGAAGATCTCAAACTTAAGTCGTATTAAGGGGTCTCAGCAGTCTTACTTTTCCTCCGAAGATGCAAGTTTGTATCATGTCACATTTTATTTTATTTGCACTCACAAACGCAGTGATCGAAACAATAAAAATATCATATTTCTTTTTACTGTTATTTTTAAAAAAGAAACGTTTTTCAAACGTCTAGAATTTTCCAACTTTAAGCTAAATTTTCCCAAATGCACATATATTGGGGGGAGTCTTCCCTCCCCATACATCTCCTGGCGACGCCTCTGTATAAGGAGAACTTACTTCTTTGTTAGGGGCTCGAAGCTTTCTCTGGATGATTGCGTACCGGCCCTCAAGCCAATGGTCCAGTCCGAGCCTGTTTCTGTATGCAAATTGATATGGTTTTGAAACTGAAACTTTTAGCAATTTAAAAATTGAAAATCATTGATGCTTAAAAGGCACTGCCGAAAAAAGTCATCGGTAACATAAAAGAAAATTGCCATGGTTGCAAAAGAAGAATATCACCAAGTCATTATCCGCTTAAGTCGGCATGCTCTCGGATCCTCTCGAGTGTCGAATTATTGAGGTTCCTCTTATATTATGATTTATTTTTAATTAATTTATATATTTTTTACAGAGTGAAGACAAGGACATCTTTATGTCATCCCTGTGACAGATATAAATCCTGCACATCATCACCTTCTCATCTTGAATAATGTTCATAAACGGTTTGGAAAAGAATAATCAATTGTGAATATACTTGGATAAAATAAAAATAAAAGCGTTTTCTTTTTTTTAAATAAATTAATACACTCTTTATTTTTTATTTATATTTTATTTAAATTTTTTTAGTGTTTAAAATATTTTATTCCTTTACAAAATTCATCTTAATAAAACACAACTCTTGATAAAATTCATCTTAATAAAGTAGACCCTTCACAAAATTTCATTCTATAAAAACACACTCTTCATTAATTATTTTTATTTTGTTAGATTTTAAAATGTGTAATTTGCAAACAAAACAAGTTCCCCAGAAAGGAAACATTTGGTTGGTTGGTTGGCACACAGCTTGGGATCTTCTGTGCTACGCCATTGGCGGCATCGTCCCGGGAAACATTTTGTAAAGGACCTTAAGAATTAATAAACACCTGGCTCGAATTTGAATACAGTAGAGCGTCGATTATCCAAACTCCAGTTAACGGAACTGTTCAATTATCCGAACACACCTTTTTGTTGTTGTTTCAGGACGGCCCTTGAAATTAGTGCTCCCGATGCTATACGTATTTCAGTTATACGTTTAACCGATTTTCGTATATACGTATAATACGTACATAACAAATACGTATAAATTAAACTATACGTTTAAACGTATCCGAATACGTATAAGCGTATATCGGTTAAACGTATAATTCAAGTATACGTATAATTCAAATATACGTATATTTCAAGTAACGTATTTACTTTTAATACCAATGGACATCACCAATCTTACGTCACTGAACGGAGAACAAGCTGGAAATCGGTTGCATTACTTTAGCAATCTGCATAATACATATTTCATGCATAGAATTATGTTATTTTTTCCTATAAACGATTGTTGGAAATATACAACGAAAGTAAACGCTTTTTGAGCAAAGGAGGATAATATTTACACGTTTCAGATTTATTGTCAATCTTTATTAAATATGTTTTTCTTTATATATATATATATATATATATATATATATATATATATATATATATATATATATATATATATATATATATATATATATATATAAATATAATATATATATATATATTTGTGTGTGTGTATACTCAAGATTGCGTCCGTGCGTAAATGTTTTTCTTTCCATGGTGCTAATGTTTTCTACTCTGTGTTAATATAAAACGCGAGTTCATTTTTTTTAACCAATTTTTTAACCAACTCTTGGTATTTTTTATAGAAAGTGATGAGCTTTACAAGGTTTTACGTTTTAAGATTTTTGTTAATCTTGACAAATTTCATTTTTTTTTCTTTTCTTTTGTGTACCTATAAATATAATCTTTATAAAAAAAATATAGAAAAAATATTTTTTTTTTTCTTTATAGAAAAAAAATATTTTTTTGTACCTATAAATTTCGATTACTTATAGTTTGATAAATAATCGTCAGTGCAGGTTTTAGAACGCAATCACACAAGCTTAAAATGACTTGCCTACTTTTCCTTTTTTTTCTGTAAATCGTATTTTCAAAATATTTTTAATATAGAATAAAATATTCTTAGATATAATAAAAGTATGATTATGAAATTGGAATTGGATTGATCTATGTCAGTATAAAATGTATAGTCAACCTATGTCTATGTTCTGCGGCCGCAGCAAAAATAATGTTTCGCGCGAAATGTCCACGCCAAAAATAAAAAAAAGCCATGTGCGTGTGTTACAGACATGCGAAGTGTAGCGTCAAAGCCACTCGCTACGCTATAATAGTAAAACATTTAATAATTAATAGTTCAATTTTGAGAGGAAAAACAACCGAAATCTAAACTAAAAAAATATATATTCCGATTTTATTTTTACTTATATGTATTTTTTTTCAAGTACCAGCCTACCAGTACACTGGAACCACAAGGCAGGTAAACTCGAGGCCATCGTGGTTGTTTGAACAAGGAAGGGATCACGATGGCCCCTATAAACCGTGAAGAATGCAGGCCAACGGGTGTTTGTCAATGTCTCTGATGCGCACACCAGCAGGAAAAGGCATCTTTTTTCACGCAAGGAACGAAAACCGTTTAAACGTTTATACGTATAACTGCTGGGGTAAGATCCATATATACGATGTACCGTATATACTGTTTCGTATCATACGTATAACCGCCTTGGTCGTATCATACTTATCCAAAATCTGCACACCGTATAATACGTATTATACGTATACACGTATAAACGTATAATAGGAAGCACTACTTGAAATCGAAAACGTTTTCTAGATAAATGGATCGGTGAGAGCAAAGTAATTTGTGCAACTTTCTAGCCGAAATTATCTTGAATATCTATTCAATTTATATATTTGGGAAGAATTCATGATATAGCAGCAATGAAAAGAATACCTTTTTTAAAGCAAAAAACAATCCAAAGATTTTTTGCTTAAATTTCAAATTTTGCAGTTCAGTAAATGATAAACAAAACACATTTAAAAAAAAATTACAATTTAAAAAAAAAATTAAACATTTTAGCACTAACATTTCTTAGTCCTAAGCCTGGTTAAAATGTGCAGGATAATTTTGTACACACAAGAGAATTTTTTTAGTCTACCTATCCACTACTATATTTTTAAAAACATATTTTTGTTCCGTTGAAAAAACTGTTACACGTAAAAATGCATTTTGACATAGTCAGAAATATTCCTAAAATTGCCTGTCCAAAATTAATTTGAACTTTTGTTTATTCGAACTAGCGTCGGTCCCGACAGGTTTGGACAATCGGAGCTCTAATATAACTGGATTTCTTCTTTCGTTACAAAATGTTATTTTTCATAAAAATATAATAAACTTCACAAAAATAACTTTTACTTTTCACAAATTGGATCCTAAGAATAAAACCATGCATCGACCCCTGATTACCCAGGCAGCATGTTTTTGGCATTATTGGTATTTTCATTTCGGAATAAGTAAAAACTTAAATCGGTATTTTTGGACCCTCCAGCAATGCACTATGACACACAGCAGTATAAGTATTATCTTTTTTCGCAGTTCTATTCATTTTAATAAAAAAATACAAATATCAAATGATGATTAACACACAGTAAGCCATGCAAACGCGATGAAAGGAGCAGTGGTATTGCAATTCCCCGGTAGACCGCCAGCGGTTGGGCATTTTGTTACAAACGCGAATCTTTTTATTATTTAAGCTTTTAAATTACTTGGCAATATGTGGCATATTTTTTATATTTTTTCTTCTTTTTAATTAGTTCGAATTCTTTAAACCTATTTTTATTATAATAATTACAGAATGACATTTGGTTAGTATTTGTTTACATCCTTATCCATTTGATGCTCCGCAATTTTAAAATACTCATGCTATAATTTATATACTTAAAAAATCGTCAAAAATTTCTATTGTTTAATAATAGTAATTTGTTTTATATAATATTTGAACTTAAACTTATCCAAAGTTACTAATTCATTTATTTTTCAAACTATTTAAACCATTTTTTTCACGTATTCTAATATTTTGATGCTGTATATATATATTTTTAATAATGTACTATTAAACAGTAGATAATTTTGTATGTGCAATCTTAATTTATTAAGTTTTACAAGTTGCTAGAATTTTAAAGTACTATTATTATTACACATTTTAATGCGGTTTATTTTAACGAACTTTAAAATAAATTAATTTTGGTTTAATCAATCCATTTAAATATTTGACATTTTAAATGTGCATAATACTATACATGAGAGATTTTGAAAATTTATATTTAAAAAAGAAAGATTAAAAAAAAAGAGAGAAAAATGTAAATAATGTTACTTGATTTATATAAAAATGAAATTATGGAGCATCAAGTTACATATAATGTAAGATGCAAATGATTCTGAAAAACCATTGTCCTTCTGTATAAATGGAAATATATTTAAAGAATTTAATAAAAACTAAAAATAAGAAAATATGCAACATGATGATCATATAAAAATAATTTAAAATAATGCTACAGAAATGTATTTTTTTTTTTTAATTTTGTCCAGGAATTATATAAACTTTGCATTTTGTTGACATATTTCTTAAAAGAGATTAATCTTTACGAAATAAAATTATTCAGTAATATTTAACTTACTCCAAATTTTGATGGGTTTAATAAAACTTAAGCAATTGATCATATTTATAACAGACTTATCAGCATTTTAAAAGACATAACAAAGAAATCACAAGTAATTATTGCAGGGTACAGAATACATTTTCAACTGAGTAATTTATAAAATTTTCGTTTATTTCGCGGCAGTATGACAGTAACGTCAATCAGAAAGTTTCAATCCTGTAATTAAACAAACTCGCAAAGTGATGAAATATTTTAATTTTTAAAATGTTTAATCTTATTTTCTGTTCACTTCTTATAATTGAATAATATAGACCGGGAGGCGACAGCGCAGACAATCACCTCACCGAGTTCACGGCTGAAATTCCAGAATTAGTTAAAACTTGATTCGCATATTAAAACGCAATCGGTCTGCAAAGTCATATCTTGGTGGAAAACACCCGAAAACCCGATTTTAGCGGTTGACTCGTAGGTTTACCATTGTGTGTTCCTGCTCCCAGTCCTCCATGTTTTCATACCTTTGGGTGCAGGAAAACACAATGGTAAACCTACGAGTCAACCGCTAAAATCGGGTTTTAAGGTGTTTTCCATCAAGATATGACTTGGCAGACCGATTGCGTTTTAATATGTGAATCCAGTTTTAACTAATTCTGGAATTTTAGACGCGAACTCGATGAGGTGATTGTCTGTGCTGCCACCTCCCGGTCTAATACGAATGTTTTTGTAAAAAACTATTTGTTGTAAATATTAACCTCATATAATAAATATTCAATTAAATCAAATTGTTGAACACATTAAATTCTGTATTAAATACATATATATATATATATATATATATATATATATATATCCACTACTTCAGAAAATAATCCCCCCCCCCCGAAAAAAAGTAGGAAAATTTTTAAAATCACACTTCTTCTACAATTTTGAATTTCTTGCAATATTCTTTTTATTTATTTGTTTTTTTCATATATTTCTTCCACGCGTGGTCTATACTAACTGTAAGGACCAGATTTCCAAATAATTAATTTAAAAAAATGTCATGGCATTATGTAGAAATACCGTAGAAATGACTATCTGCTTAACATTTTTATTTTTATTTTTAAATATTAGGCATATCTGCCTTGGTGGAGGCATTCGGTAATGAAGTGTTTATCAGAGCATTTAACGCATTTAGGGGCGAAATTGCACGTTTCGGAGCGTGCCCATAACGTTGATAGCGATAACACTGTTTGATATTATTAGAGTTGCGAAAATGTTAAATTGTGATGCTGATGTCACATAATTCCTTGATTTGGTAAATCAAATTGAAGTCCTTACAGGGGAGTACATTGACCATGTATAAGGGCATAGATTTGCCAGTTTTTCTGCTTTTCATCATAGCAGCACGTGTAGCTCGGAAACCATAGTTTTTCAGGTAGTTGATAATATGTTGGGAGTCCGTATTTGGGGGGGGGGGAGGATGCCTCGTACACAAATTTTTTTGGGTCGCATATCCTTAGGGGAAATGGTTGTATATTTTAGATTTTTGCTAGAAAGAATTCGCTGGATTTCGCTGAAGTGGTTTTCAGATTTAGGTTGGATTTTGAAAAGATCATTGTTTAGACTCACTTTGGGAGGGTTAGCAGCATCGAGGTTTTTTATTTTCTGAGTGATGTTACGCCATTCGTTATCAACAAATTCGATGCAGAAGGGTGCATCTTTCTTATGTGACATAGTATGGTCACTGTTAGGAATCGGTGAATTAATATTTTTATTTATGCAGACGATTTTAGCTAAAGCCGATAAAATTGTTTCTTTTATATTTTATTTTATTTGTTAAATGCGGCTCGTTGCTATAGTAACGTAGTTGTTTTTTCTTTTGTCTTTTCTTTACATTTTATTATCTCGATAAGAGGTTAAAAATTTAGGTAAAAGAAATTGGCATCAGTTTTTTGTTGTGTAGTTAAAAAGAATGTTTTGTTAGTAGTAGCTACGAAATGTGAATTAAAAGAATACCGTCTAATTTCCAGAAAAAGAATGACGGCAAGGAATAAAGTGTAACTGAAAGAAAATAATTTAGGATCATCTTTTATTGGATATAGTACGATAATCAGAACCAAGGTAAAATTAATTTAGAATTTGTACATATGTAAATAATTGTCTAATATCAACATCTCGTCAAAATGTCCCATATCTGTATTTTATTGTGTAAATAAATTTTGTGATAATTAAAAGGATTGAATATAAAAATATATCGACCCCATCATAGTGTTTGATAAGATGCAAACATCTGGCGCCCGAATGTGGGGCTATTGAATAATGATGATGAATTATTAAATTATTTTCATAATATATATCGTTTTCATTGATTTCATTTTCTACTAAAACCTTCTTTAATATGAATCAGTTAAAAAAAACGTACACCGCTACGTTCATCATTTACCAGGACCTTAAGTATATTAAAAGAAAAAATTACCGGAGACCCGATAGATAAGGGTAGTGTTGTTGACAGTTTTGCGAAATTAGAAAATTTGATGAACGAAATAAAAGCGATAGATGAAGCTGTGATAGAGGCCCTGGTGAATGATGATAAATGCGATGAACAAGAAATTGAAAAGGAAGTAGTGGAAAATGAAGGTTACTCAGATGAATTTATTACCATTAAGCGCAAAGTTAGTGAGATATTGAGCATAAATAAACATAATAAAGAAGATGGTAATGCTAGGAAAAATGATTACGGTTATTCTAAATTCTAAACCTAAGACTTATAAATTGCCTAAGCTTGATATCAAGCCATTCGATTCGCAGTTAATAAATTATCTTTCGTTTAGGTCCCAGTTTGAAAAAATTCATGAAGACATATTGTGAAGACATAAATTTGGATAATAGTGATAAGTTTCAGTATCTTATACAGTCGGTAGAACCTGGAACGAGTGCCAGGCGTCTTTTAGAAAGTTATCCAATGACTTCGGTAAATTACCCGAATGCGGTAGAGGCATTTCAATAACGTTTTGGGAATAAAGATTTATTGATAGAAGTATATGTCAGAGAATTTTTAAAATTGGTTGTCGCTAATGTACAGACACACGGAAAAGATAAACTTCCGTTATCGGATCTATTCACAAAAGTCGAGGCATATTTACGATCTTTAGAATCCATGGGTTTAAGTTTAGAAAGTAATTCCGTTTGGCTCTATCCTATGATAGAATCTAGCTTGTCAGAAGATGTAATGAAAGCATGGCAACGGTATAATATTTCGAACAGATCAAGCGTTGATAGTGCTAGTAATTCATTGTCAACAAAATCAAATATAGTAACACTGATGGAATTCCTGAAACAAGAAGTCGCAGGAGAAGAAAGATTAAAAATAGCTAAATCGGGTTTTGCAGAGTTAGTCTTTAAAGACAAACCTAAAGAAAAGTTCCGAAAAGGTGAAAATAAATTACCTACGGCGGCAGGGCTATTTAGCGCAAAGGAACGCCTATGTTTATTTTGCGATAAATCACGTGAAAGCAAGGACTATATGAGGGCTAGCTCTCTTTCGTTTGAAGAACGGAAAGCTAAAATTAGGGATAAAAAATGCTGTCTAAAGTGTCTTCGTTTTGGTCACAAAGCTAAAGTTTGCAAAGTTTTTATTCTTTGCCATGTATGTTCTAAACCCCATACCGAGTTATTATGCCCTAAAATTTCAATGCGTAAAGACCCAGAAACTATAGCTAAGGCCACAGAAGTAATCTAAAGCACCATAGCTAATAATAAATGTCCTGGTGAAGTGGCTCTTATGACTTTAGAAATCGTTATTAAAGGTCAAATAGCAAAGAAAGTAAGAGCACTGTTAGATTGTGGGTCACAAAAGAGCTATATTTTAAAAAGTACAGCCAAAGAACTAGGTTTACATCCCATTTCTTCTGAAGAGATTGTACACACATTATTTGGTGGTACACAAACAGAAGCCAAATCTCAAAATAAATTCCAAGTTGAGTTAAGTGCTTCCGGTGATCGGAACCAAACTGAAGAAGTCTTAGAATTTTTGGATCAAGATATAATTTGCAGTAATATTCCTCGCATACCGAAAGAGTCCATACTTAAGGAGCTTAAAGAAAATAAGCTATGGATTACAGATATAGGAACCGGGAGTCCCAAAATTGAAATTTTGATAGGAAGCGATTACTATGGACAACTTCTCACAGGTCGAATGAAACAGCTAAAGAGCGGTCTTATAGCAATACAGACGAAGCTTGGATGGACACTTTGGGGTCGTTTAGAAAGTACATCACAGTCTTGTTTAAATTATGGAAATATGCTGATTACGAACCTAGCGTTGAAAGAGATGAAGATTTCCGATTTATGGAAATTAGAGACAATCGGCATAACAGATCCCAGTCATACTTTGTCTAAAGCAGAAGAAGAAGAATTAGCTCATGATAATTTCATAAAAGAAGTTGATAGAAATAGAGAAGGTCGCTATATTGTAGGTCTTCCTTGGATAAACGGCAAACGTGAGATTCCTTCAAATAGACAGGTAGCTGAGCGAAGATTGATAAGTTCAACGAAGAAATTAAAATCTATGAAAAAATTTAAAGAATATGCTAAGGTTTTCTGTGAATGGGAAGAAAAAGGTGTCATCAGTAAAGTTTCAAATCAAACACTAAAGATTCCAGGACATTTTTTACCGCATCATCCCGTCATCAAACCAGATAGTCTTACTACCAGTGTTAGACCAGTTTTTGATGCATCGTGTAAAGTAGGCAGGTCACCTTCTTTAAATGATTGTCTCTTTGAAGGACCAAACCTCATTGAACAAATTCCTGCAGTGTTAATAAGATTTCGTGAGAAAGCTATTGGGGTAGTAGCCGGTATAAGAAGAGTTTTTCTTCAAATTGAAGTCAAAGAATCAGATCGTGATTTCTTGCGATTTTTGTGGTGGAAGAATCCTGACGAGTTTCAGGTTTATCAACACAACAGAGTAGTTTTTGGAGCCACTTGTAGTCCATTTTTACTTGGTGCAGTTATAAGATATCATTTGAGTAATGTTGATGAAGAAAATAAACAGATAGCAGAGAAACTTATGAAATCATACTATGTAGATAATTGCGGTACTTCAGTCAACAGTGTGTCTGAACTAGAAAATTTTATTTCAAAATCTACAGAAATCATGGCTGACGCGAAAATGGAACTAAGAATGTGGGAATTCGGGCCAATTAAAATAGTAGACAGCAGTTTCTTTAGCAAGAAAGAATTGCTCAACAAAAATGTAACTGCAACGGTTCCGGTTTTAGAGCTGAAGTGGGATATAATGGAAGATAGTTTGAAGATTGCTCATAAATTTAGTGATGAAATAGAAAATCTGTCTAAAAGAAAGATATTAGCTATAACCCAGGGGATCTTCGATCCAATTGGTTTTTTAGCCCCAGCACTGTTGCCAGCCAAACTGATAATTCAAGAGGCCTGGTCAACGAAATTAGATTGGGACGCTCCACTTCCAGATGAAATTCGAAATAATTTTCAAAAATGGTATAGTGAGCTCAAATATTTAAATAACGTGAAGGTAGATAGACGTGTAGGTTATGGTTGTAAAGAAAACTGGTCTATTCATACATTTTGTGATGCGAGTAACCGAGCTTATGCAACAGCAGTTTTCTTGCGTTGTGAAGATAAAGACACAATTTTTGTACAACTTTTAGGAGCTAAGTCTCGTCTTGCACCAAAGAAAAGTATAACCATCCCGCGTTTAGAGCTTCTTGCTTGTGTTTTAGGAGTGAGATTGACTAACTTTGTTTTGAAAGCCCTTAATGGTATTTCCATACCAGTAAAGTACTAGACCGACTCTTCCACTGTTCTCGCTTGTATTCGAAGAAATGATCAATGGGGAACGTTTGTGGGCAACAGAGTTCGAGAAATTTGTAAACTTCCTGATTCTAAACTATGGAATTTTGTACCTGGTCATCTGAACCCTGCTGATCTATCTTCTAGAGGATGTAATCCTAAACAGCTGCTGCAGATAAGATGGTGGGAGGGACCAGAATGGTTAAAGTTTTCGGAAGAAAATTGGCCACAAACAGAAATAAACACCAACGAAGAATTAGTGATGAAGGAAAAGAAGAAAACTTCAATATCTACTCTTCTATGTTCTAATTCACATGAATTTATGATATATAGTAGAATTTCAAAATTAGGTAGATTTATAAATATCATATGTTGGGTTAAGAGATTCACATTGAAGTGCAGAAATAGAAATAGATCTTTTCCATCAGAATTTTCTCCCGAAGAGGAAGAAGATGCGGAAAAGTTACTCTGGTCTAGAATACAATCTGAAAGTTTTGGATATACCACTGATGTAATAAAAGGATTGAAGGTTATGAAAGACCAAGAAGGATTGTTAAGAGTGAAAACAAAGATATTAGAGAGAGATGACGAGTTTTCATTCAGATATCCAATTTTATTACCATCAAAACATCATGTAGTCAATTGTCTGATTCAAGAATGTCATTTAAAGAACTGTCATGCTGGACTTCAAACAGTTGGATCCATTTTAAAAGAAAAATATTGGATAATTTCTTCTAGACGCAACATTAGAAGTCAACTGTCTAAGTGTCACAAATGTAAAAGATATTCCGCAAAACCATACACTACACCCCCAATTCATCTACTTCTAGATCGAGTCAGAGATTCTAAAGTATTTGAAGTTGTTGGAACTGATCTATTCGGTCCTCTTTTCGTAAAGCCAAGGTCTAAAGTTTGGGTTGTACTTTTTACATGTGCAGTATACAGAGCAATACATTTGGAACTTGTATCCAGTCTTTCAATAGAAGGTTTCATTCAGTCATTCCGAAGATTTATATGTAGAAGAGGAAGGCCGACCACTATATACTGTGATAATGGCACCAACTTTAGAGGCACAAATAACCTCTTAAAATCACTGGATTGGAAGGAAATAGTTTCTTCTGAAGAACTGTCTCCTATTAAATGGAAGTTCATCCCTCCAACAGCAGCTTGGTGGGGTGGATGGTGGGAGCGCCTGGTCAGATGTGTTAAAATTCCCTTGATCAGAACACTCTGTACTGCAACTTTAACTTTTGAAGAACTTATGACGGTTATATGTGATGTCGAAGCAATAGTAAATAAAAGGCCTCTAACCTATATTTTCGAAGAAACAGATAAATTTGTACCTTTGACTCCATCATCATTTTTACAAGATATTGAGGAAATAGGTGTTCCTGATTTAGATAGAATAGATTCAAGTAAACTTCAATCCAGATACAAACATTGTCAAAATATTCGGCAACAACTCAGAAATAGATTCAGAAACGAATATTTGGCAGAACTGGTCCAGAAATCAAAAGAGAAAGGACAAGTTGTCAGACAAGGTGAAGTCGTCTTAATCGAATTAAACCAGAAGAGACTTCATTGGCCTATAGGAAAAATAATTAAAATTTTCCCAAGTCGAGATGAAGCGGCTAGAGTGGCTGAAGTTAAAACAAGTTCAGGAACATTAGTGCGTCCACTTCGCAAACTCTACCCTTTAGAGATATCAAGTCCCGAGGATCCTAAAATCCAGGTTGTGAAAGACTCGTCGGCATTAAAAATGTCTTTAGGTTGGTATTCACTTATTATGCCTGGCAGAATTTTGAGCCATTCTGCGACAGAATCAACTGGAACATCTCTCGATTCACCACTTACAACTTGACACGTCATCCCGTGGCGCGCTTTGAATTTCTGCAACTATCCTGCTGTAAAGCCACAGTCTGCCAGATTCAATTTCATCGCGATTTCTTTCGCTTTTTCCATCAGCATTGGACCACTACTGGAATGTTCGACGCACGACGCTGAACTTTTTCCATTTCAGTAAATTTACCCTCTTGCACTCGCAATTTTTTTTATGCCGAAGATCCTCAGATTTTTGCATTTTCCTCAATTTTTTGGCGATCGTGAATAATAGTCTTTAAGGTAGAAACTGGAATACCCATCATTTTCGCCAAGTCAACTTATGACCTTCCCGGTAAATTTTTACTATCGAATTCTTTCAAAATTTCAATTTTTTTCTTTTACTGAGATGGACTTGCGTTTTCGAGACATGTCTGAAAAGAGCTGTGGCCGATACAGTACGAAAAGTGAAGAATGAAAAAAAGCGATCTGTACAGTTAGTAAACTGATAAGCAAAGAATATACCGTGTAACAATAAAACAGGTCGGGAACGCTGACCATCCCCGCAAAAAGAATGACCTCTCCCAGTGTAATCCGTTACGCGTAAACTGTTTTTTCCGACTACAATCCTACACCAGCCCACGTTGCTATCATGACTCATGAGGAGTATATTTAAACACGTGCTTTGGTGTCATTCATAGCTGGTAAATTCCGCCCGTTCTTAAAATACACAAGAAAAATAAATAAAAATAAAAGTGTACAAAATCGAAAAAGCGACGTATAAACGATTTTGTGCGTCGTATAAAAGATATATTTTTACATTACAACGAATAGGAATGAATTGGGGCTACACTAAAACGTCGTATAAATGTAAACGTCGTATAAACGACGCTTTACTGTATACAAATGGGCGGTCCTTTAGAACTTCCCGTTCACTTCGTTCAAGATTACGAACTTAGTCAAATATGCTGAATGTCGACACGACAGATATCTTGAAATGTCCGAAAAAATTGTCTGTGCGAAAAATGATATTGTTTGTCACGAATGTCGATAGATATCCCTGAATGTTGTAATATCATTTTTACGACATTGGCCAATGTAAACTGAGGTGTGTTGCGTATTGGCGTTGCCGGGATTCGATCCAGGGATCTCATGAACAGGAGGCGAGAGCGCTAACGTCAAGCAAAAGGCCAAGCCAGTTACTTTCAACTAGTAACTCGCTTTAAACTGTTCATGGGAGAAGAGATCGCTACATAAACCTAATATTAAAAATAAGTTATTAAAAAATTCAAGTTTTTTAAAAACGGCAAGCTTATTAAATTTTATTGTTTAGAATTCTCTTTCTGCATTATAGTGTTATAAGTAACGCAAAAAACTCTTTTTAATGTTCTCTTTTAAAAACTAATTTTAAGTTATGTCTGTGAATATCGGCAGATGTATAGAATATATTTGATGTATGACATACAGCGACTTTCGAAATATTGACCAATATTGGGGTTGATATTAGCCGATAACTCTGTGCTACCTGGGTCTTGAAAATTGTGGCAGATAAAGATGAAATTAATTATCAAAGGCATTTAAATTATTTATAGACTTAATATTGTTCTTGATTTAGGTAATTCTTGAATTTTTGTTGTAATTATATTCTGCCATTTTCAAATCATATCCACACTTTTATGCCAAGATAAGCTAAACATGCTAATTTATTATTTTATATTTATCATATAAAAATAATAAAACTAATAAGTACAGTAGAACTCCAATTATCCGAACTCCGACTATCCGAATCGTTGATTATCCGAATGGCTTTCAGAATATCAAAAAAAAAATTAAGACGAAAGCGTACTGCGATTTGCAAAATAATGATTCTGTCTACGTGCGCTATATTGTCCTTCCCTCCGCTAATCTAGTGTAGGCGCAGCGCGAACATTAGTGGGATGATGAGTCACCGTCTCATAGTGCAGTTCGGTTGGTTGTATTGGGTTTAATGGCACAAGGTCCCTATGGGAACAAGCTGCGCCAAATAAAAGAATATTAAAGAAAACACACAAAATTTAATGCGAACAAACATAGTGCAGTTCGATTATTGGCTGTCGTTCGTCGCCAGGTGGCCGGCCCGGCCCACCTGGGTTTCAGACCCTGTGTTTCAAATTCTAAATGACGATGAACTTATTGAAAGTGTGAGAGAAGAAAGTGTCGAGGAAGAAAATGACCTTAGTGTCGAAGTTGAAGCAGATACGGGACCATCAGCTAGTGAAGCATTTGCTGGCCTTGAAACTGCGTTGAAGTGGATGGAGCATCAGCCTGAGTGTGATTACATGCAACTTCTCACTGTCAAGCGGGTGCGTGACTTGGCTGCCCGAAAACGGATGAAGACTGTCAAACAGCTTACTTTGATCGCGATGTTCAGCAAGCAATTTGACTTTCATTTACCGTAGGATATGTACATACTGTACAGCACTTGTAAGTACGCTTAACATGTAAAAGTGTTGCATTTTCATTTAATTAATTAAAAAATCTTTTTCTTTAAAAAAAAAAAAATCTCCCATTTTCACCATACATACAGTAATTAATTAAAACAGACCCTTTTTATGGAAAAAATTCAATTATCCGACTTTTCGGTTATCCGAATGGGGTCCGGTCCCAATTGATTCGGATAATTGAAGTTCTACTGTATTTTACATTTATTATAATTTAAATTACAGTAATTAGCATAACTAGTTTTACTTTTAAAGAAATCCTTCGTTACAACACATTCCAGGATTGTAAACATGCAAATTTTCCCAGTCATTGATGAAAATTCTTACTAGTTCGGATTTGTGTAAATAAATATTAAGTAACTGATTTCATTTTAGTGAATAAACATCATTCCCATGTAAAATATGTCAAATTTAATTTATAATATAGAAGGGGGTTGGCGTTAATAGGTTATTATTTGTGGAATATATATATATATATATATATATATATATATATAATTCTAGACAGGTAATGTTCACAATCATTTTATATTTTCAAAAGATAAAGCATCTAGGACAAATTATAAAGGACAAACGTATCCGTGCGTAACGCTGACGTCATTTTGCAAATGGCAGCACTTGACGATGTAATTTCGGTTTTGTGAATTTTGCTACTGCGATTTTTTAAACTTCTAAACATCGCACATTTTCCATTTTTATACCGTCATATAAGAACAAAAATATACTTTCAAATGCGATTTGCTTGGAAACTGTATCTTATTTGACTGATTTATTAGAGCATTTAAATAAAATTTGAATCATTGTTTTTTTTTTTTTTTTTTTTTTTTTTTTTTTAAATCTTTCTCTATCGTTTGCAGACGATTACAAAATATTAATTCCATTTGCACTTTAAACAATATAAAAAAGTTCCGCATTTGTTTCCAGCTAATATTCCATAACGAAATTAAAACTTCATTAAGCAATAAATAAAATAGTATTAAAAAAAAATTAACAGACGTGTAATTGAAATAAGCGCTTAAAAGGACTGAAACTATCAGAATGATAATAATAAAAATGAAACTGCTGCGGGTAACGAAATTTCTAGCGATTTCTTCGATTGTTAATTTCTGGCCCGAAGTCAATAAGAAATGACCTCTTTTAATAAATTTCAAAATGTTATTTGAATTGAATATATAATTGATATTATTCAAATAAAATGCTCTTTGGTATTGTTAAGGAGCAATCTAAAAAAAATTATTAAGTGTAAAAAATCGATTACAGTTTTCAATAAATAAAAAAAAAATTGTTTTCACCTAGATTCTCTATCCCGGGATGGATGCCCTAGTGATAATATAAAAACCGATTAACGAACAAATACAGCAAAATATCTATAACACTATACACTATAACAAATTAAAAAATATTTTATCCATAAAGCAATTTTAAGCTGAAACACACTACATAGTAGCTGAACACAAATACACTAACTAAAAGCCGGTTGTCGCAAAGATAAATTAAATTTTCAATAAGCCGCTATTATCAGATCACAAATGATGATATACCTAAGCATTTGAGGAAAATAGTCATCATCAGGGCCCAAGCTTCAAGTTTTGAACTCTAAAAGTTATCATTAGGAATCGTGATGTCGCTAGCCGCTAGACACCACCCTCCATCCCGATCCCCTAGTAGTGAAATATACTGTTCCGAACAAAACACTATTTATATTTTACAATTACCTAAATTCTCTACTTATTCAGGATGACATGAATGTACTATTGGAATGGCAATTCTTTTTGCTGATGAAATATAAGTTTATAATTAAATTTATTATTTAGAATATAGTGGTGTGAGTTTAATTAAAAATACGTTTATTTATTTTTAATATAGTATAATTTATTGATAAGAATAAATTTTTTGTAGTGCATATTGATACCCCAATAAAGGAATACTAATTTTTTGCATCTAAGATGCAAAATTAGTTTGAATTTTTGAAAGTTTTATAGGAAATGTATATATATATTCCGGCCAATTAATAATCAGATAGTGTGATCATTTAATATATAATACTTAAAAATAACACCACATTGTAGTTCTATTTATGGAATGTCACAAGAGTATTTTCTATGGAGCTTTATTTGCGAATCACTGTTTTAAAAGAACATGATCTGTATAGAATTTATTTATGTTAAATGTGAGAAAAGTTGTTGCTGATAAAAAAAAGTAAAAAAGTAGATATATCGTTTTTATTAGTTGCGACAAATACTGCATGATAAATATTATTTTGAATTACTTTCCAACCAACCAATCCTACTTTTCAGGGGAGTCGGTTCAGGGTTCAGACTCGACTTCGCAAAATGAGTGGAAATGCCCATCCCTGTTCTGATGCCCTTGAATATTTGGATACATTCTAGAATGAAACAAGTGCACACAGATTTCAGATTCAGATTCAACCAAGCAGGGAGGCCTACCATATGACTTTAGCCTCTGCAAGCCATGCTTGGCAAGTTTATAAAAAAAAAAAAAAAATACATATTTGACAAAGCAGCCCTCATGCGGGCATGCTGAAATTATTATACATCTAGGCTTTGTAAAAGCCCGAGATTTGACATTTCATTAGTCTTAGATGAAATTACAAATTAAGTATAATTATTTAGTACAATTAAGCAATGAAATTTAAGATCATAATTAAACTTTTGGATGGAAATATTTGAAAAATAAAAGATTAAACGAGTCATAACAGAATAAGCATTTCTTTCTAGAAGCAACAGATGGAATGCCATGAAATATTTATGTAAGAATAATATGCTTTATCTATATATAAATTCTTGAAGTACTGACATTCTAAGTATATGTTAAATTATTATTGAACTTATTGTATATAGGTCAGAACCTCATCTAGAAATTCAGATACAAGCAGCATAGATATGAAATAGTATGTAGCTCTTTGAGTGCAAAAATGCAAACAAAATTAATTTAAGCATAGATATAAAAATGATTAAATGTTGGGGGCGCCCAATTGAGAGACGCTTTAAACAGAAATTATCCCACATATTTCGACAATATATATTTTATTCGTGTGTATAATAATGTTTTCTTTAGTAAAATATTTTATTATCTTCATCCAAATAATGAAAGAAAAAGCTTCTGTGAATGCTTCTAAGGATAGCCAACAGAATTTGTACCTTACTTGATTACGTACCTGAAAGGAGGCACAAAATGATTAAATGTTGAGGTCCACAGAGTCTTCTCTGAATTCTGTGGTTGGGGACGTCCAATTGAGAGACGCTTTAAACAGAAATTATCGCTCATATTCAGACAATAAATATTTTTTTCGCGTATGTGTGAATGTTTTCTTTAGTAAAATATTTTATTATATTCATCCAAATAATGAAAGAAAAAGCTTCTGTGAATGTTTCTAAGGATAGCTCAACATAATTTGTATCTTACTTAATTATGCACTTGAAAATAGGCATAAAATGATTAAATGTTGCGATCCACAGAGCCTTTCTCTGAATTCTGTGGTTGGGGGTGTCTAATTGAGAGACGAACAGAAATTATCTCACATACTTTGACAATAAAAAAGAATTGTTGGCCTCTTTTCTGTGTGTATGAATGCTTTCAATAAATTCGGTGAAGGGGGGTGAAGGTGGGGGGAAGGATGCCCCTCACTGTCTGGCGTCTAGCTTATAAACCAAACGGCCCTGCTGGCATCACATTTCTGATATCAAAAGAGCATTTCTTTATTTCTCTATCGGTTTTCACTCTGATTTTTTTGTTCTTAGAATTCCATATGAATATTTTCATGTAATAGGGCCTTCTGTGAATCAGTGCAAAATGGATCTAGCTGGAGGAACTGTAAGTAAAGATATCATTCCTTTTCTATTGGGAATTATATTTTTTCGTCGAACTACACTGTTAAAAATTTGCAGCAAACTGTCCAGTCATTTTACCGTTTTTATAGAAAACGGTTACATAACCATAATTTAACTCTATTCTAACCATATTATTGCCAATATTATGGCCAGAATAAAGTTAAATTATGGTTATTTAACCATTTTCTATAAAAACGGTCAAATGACTGGACAGTTTGCTGCAAATTTTTAACAGTGTAGCATTGAGAAAAACCAAATAATAAAATGTGGACGGCACACTGCCAAACTTTTCCTTCTTAAAACATATAAAAACAAAATCAGGACTTTTTAGTCTTCCTAGTACGACTAGTACAAATGGTTGTAAGGAAATAGAGAAAATTCTAAATTATTCTGTTGGTCTTGTTTCCTGTAAAATGTGTGATCTTTAGAAGGATTTGACGATTTAAAAAATATATTTTGCGAGCGTTATTAAGACTTTCAGCCTCCAAAAATCATTTAAATGCTCATAGCATTGAACAAACATTCAAAGTATCTGAACTATTACATGGAAAATTGCGGGAAATTAAGTACAATGAAAAAGTAAAAAAGAACAGGAAAATATTTTTTATGTATTTTTATTAAAAAACATTTTTATCTATAGTATTTAAAAAATAGTGTGATCAGTGCATTTTTTAGATAATGTTTTTTAAATTATTTAAAAGAACAACAACTGGGATTTAGAATTTTTTTTTTTAAAGATTTCAATTTCGAATAATTTAATGGGAAATGGATGCAGTAAAAATACTTTTTCCCATATTTCTAATAATCGGATCTTTAGATATTTATAATCATCGAATCATTCACCAGAATATACTAGGGATGTATGACAACATTTCTAAACGAAAAATTGGAAAATTTATATTTTTGACTTTTTTTGCAAAGAAGAACACCTAGTTTCCTTAAAAAGGAAGTGTGCATTTCATATTTGAAAAGTCAATTTTTTTTAATTCTGTTCTTTGAGTAACAAACAGTGTTGTTTTCATGAGTAATCAGTTTTCTAATCTAATGCAAATTAATTAATAATAATAAAAGTTAATCAAATATATTTTAATGACACTTTTATAAGCATTTCATGTTTAACTTAAAAATCAGACTTTATTGCATGACTGCAATTCATGTAATTCTTAAAAAAAAAAAAAAAAAAAAAAAAAAAAAAAAAGTTAAAATTTGTTAATTTGGCATGGGCCCCCGATAATTGAAAATTCGCTGATTTGATTTACGCTTGGTAGAAAGTTCAAACTGGTGATATATTTTTTAAATTATGATGCTTAGTACTCTGTTTCCTTTTAACGACAGTTTAAATAACAGAAAAAAGCATTATTTAAACTGTCTATTCGGAATTTGTAAGCTGTTTTCCCAACTTATAGTCATAATTTATTTATTATTGGTTTAATGATAAAATATATATTTTTTAATTATTATATTCCTTATTTTTTATTTATATTTTCTACGATTTACTGTTTAAAATGTTTCGTTGTTGCACTTTCACAACCAGCTGGGATATTTTGACAAACTTGTTTGGCGTATAATTAACTCCATTGTTTTTGTAATTCGCAACAATTGTAACCATAAAGATTATTTGGCGATTTATCGCCTACGGCCGGCTGACGGAAAAATGCCTTAAAATTAATCTATTAATTCATAGTTAAGTTTTTAAAATATTAAAATGCTGTATTGTCATCGGAAATGCACCAGCATACTTGATTTTTGTAATTCTAGCTTATCTGAAAGTGAGTTGGAAATTCATTTCAAAATTCAATCATTACATTACAAGAAACGAGTTAAGCTAAATAAAAAAGTGTAATAAATAAAAATGAATTCATGTATTATGAATGAAATCTTTATTTATTGAGTAAAGACAGAAGTATAATAGGTGAATTCCAAAGTTAAATATGACGCTAATCATATAGGTAATTTTATAACTAAAATGTTTTATTAGATCTTCAGATATATATATTTTTTAAGAAAGCAAAATTTTATAAAATAAATATAACTAAAAATTAATAAAAGCCATCAGAAAAACGGGCAGACCATATACCAAACTTTTGGAGGTTTACTATAGTGAAAAATCAAATTCCTCGCTCGTTGTATCCGGGATTTATTATCAGTACGATATGCTATTGCAGAGATCATCTGCATACGTTTTATGACTAAGCCACAATATTATAAGTTTCGGAGATATTATAAGTTTTTTATTTAGAGAAGGGGGGGGGGCGCAGAGTTTCTTCTTGCCCGAGCGCCAAAAAACGTAGCTACGCCACTGAGTACAGGAATCCCCAATATTTAAATATTTTAAAGAAAATGTTGAAGTACAATGCATTCAAGTTTCTTGCAGCGCGGAATTATTACTTCCAACAAGATAGTGATTCCAAGCCCACTTATATTGTCCGATTGCGGCTATTCTATAATGCCCACATTATATTTGTCAGCCCTCCATAATGTCCAGACTTAAACCCCATTGAGCATTTATGGAGTATCTTACGTAAGGTAGCACAGCAATATCGGCCTATATCGGGAACAACGATTTCGCAATATCGGCCAATATCGGTAAACACCGGACCGGCCGATATTGCATGGCTAGCTTTTTTTCCAATATCGGCCTATATCGGGACCCAATATTGACCGATATCAGTGAACACCGGACCGGCCGATATCGGTCAACCCCGGACCGACCGATATCGATGAACCCGGACCGACCGATATCGGTGAACGCCGGACCGACCGATATCGGTGAACGTCGGACCGACCGATATTGGCCAAAACTGGATTCAGAACTATAAAATGGCAAATCTTTTTTTTTTCTCATATAGGGAGATATTGATTACCAGTCTTAGCAAAATATTAGAAATCAATAACTCTTTACATTAGGAAAAAAAAGGTTTACCATTTTATATTGGTGAGTCCAGCTTTGAATTAGCTAATCCATGTATATATAAGCATTTAAAATGCCACATGGATTAACTGTTCTGTTAAAAGCCTCAGTTTTTATTATTATATCCATTAGATATAGTTGTGATATTAAAGATTATGAATGAAAGAATACTAAAAAAGTATTTTATTAAATTTAATATTAATAAAATAATTTATTCAAAATTTTATAATAGCTACATTTTGATGTTTTTCTTCTTTATTTTCAGTTTCAGTGTTCTATGTGAAAACATTAAAATGTAAAAAAGATAATGAAATGTTACTTTTCTCATTAAAAATAAAAAATCATATTATATCCATAGTAATAATTTGAATTTGTGCAAGTGGTGTAAGATTGAAAATTGTAACATACAGCATTTTTTTTTTGTCATATTGCCAATTTTTTATAAATTTTTTTCACATAATCAATAGAAATATCTAACCATTATTAAAAATTTAAGAAAAATAACATGTTGCTGTAGGGATTTATTCTTTTCTGCTCTTACCATAAATATAGATCTTCAGATTTATTTAATTGTATTTATATAAACTAAAAAAAAAAAAATCTTCTGGCAAAATTTAGTTGAAAACAATTCGTTAAATTACTTATGCAAAAATCCACCTGTTGTATAACTTTTAAAATTGAATTACTTTTTATTAAAAATTATCAAAAATCAATACAAAAATTTATTAATTTAAACTTTTTTCTTTGAAAAAAAAAAAATTATATCTTATTTTTAGGACTTTTTTCATTTTGAATCAGAGACTCGTGTATACAACTAGCGGATAAACACTCGGTTGGAATTCTATATTATTCAGTGAATATTCTATTTTTCATTAAATTTTTATATGTTTTAATTAAAATTACTTTTTAATGGCAATTTTAAATAGAAAGTGCAACTGAAATCACCATTTATACAGTCAATAATATTTTGCAAAGGCATTAAACAAAGTCAGGAAAGCTATTCTTTTCTCGAAATTATGTACAATTAATGCATTTGAAATAGAAATTTTAAAAGAGCTTAGCTTTCAAATATCACAATTATTTATGTATGTTTTACTAAAATTCCAATTTTAATTGGATTTTATGAATTGTTTCACAAAGCCTTTAAAATTAATTTTTAATGATTTTAAAGATTTGTAAATTTATTTTATAAATAGTATTCTATTAAAATATCTCAAACATGGAACACTAGTTTTAAAAGTGCTAAAACAGAACTAAATTATTATAAATAAATAAAACTTCATAAAAATTGAGTCATTTGAGCCAAGTGGCAAAGCAAGACACTTTGCCTTTACCTTATATGACAACTTTCCCTCTGCTTTTCTTTTCTGGAGAATGATTGGCGTTAGGCTTAAGGGGACTCTTCACTGACACTAAAACACCTGCTCGCTAATGTTAAACCTATGGGCAGGTTCTTTTCTAATTTCTCCTTTAAATATGAACTCCTTTTTTTTGCATAAGATAGCTGAAGTTAATCTCAACTATCAAACGCAAAAAAAAAAAAAAAAAAAAAAATTCAAATTTAAACAGGAAATTAGAAAAGAACCTGCCCATAGCTTTAACAAGCTAGCAGGTGTTTTTGAATCATTGAACAGTCCCCATTAATGTCTTCTGATCACTAAATGACCTGCTGTCGTGAATAAGATAAATAAAACATGGCAAAAAATTACAGACCATTGCATTTATTTGAAATCACAACATGTCAAATGAAACTTTTTTTTATTCACAAATTATCACTATTTATATTATCATATTACATTCAAATTTTCTCCAAGTCATCTATTTCTTGTTCCTATGTTCTCCTTCTTTTCCTTTGAAAACAGTTTTCATCCCAATTGGCAGATCGCACAGGACATTTTCAATGGGGCTGGAGATAAGTTGTTTTTGCTTTATCAAACTTCATTTTCACACTCACTAGAAAAGTAGAATGAGCAAAAATCAAAATTTGTCCAAGTGAATATTTTCATCATGAAAATTAATAACTTATTACTACTTATACTATGCTTACTTATTCTCCTTTTTATTTACAAACTATGTAATGTAAATGCTAGATTTGAATTTAATATTAAAAAATTATAGCTTGAAAATTATTTTTTTTTTTTTCACTCAAAATATTTAACCAAACTTGTGTTAATATATTTTATCTTTTTGACTGTCTTCACTCTGAATCAGAGTCTGAACTTACTGATTCTAGATTTTTCTGCATAATATGAAGCCAATCTTCTGAACATACAATAATTATTTATAGAGATATAAAGAAATTATAGTGAATAAGAACAACAAAGTACCTAAAACTACTTAATTTGCAGCAAGACTTTTATAAAAATGAAATGGTTACCAATGAAACACAGGATAGTTCAGAATGCAATTATCAAAATTTGGTTTTCACCATGAAAACCAGAGTTAGAAACATATTTTTTTAATTTTAATGTATGAATGATAATCAAAATAGTTTTGTTTAGCTTTAGTGTGTTTATAGTATAAATGACACTTATTAAGTGTGGGATAGGGGCACTGCAGACTAATCGAAACTAACATGCTATTTTTTATGAAAACTTAATTTAGCTAAGTAATGATTAGCTAAATAATTTAGTATATATATATATATATAAAGCTTGTTTCCACATCGATATTATTTTTGACGTTACTTCAGTAAACTTACTTCATTTTCTTCTTTTTCGGCACAGAAACGATACTCCTATTCTATCAATAGATCTTCAAGGTAAAATTTCAAGCCAACATATTTTTTAAAGTAGCAGCTAGCACAGAGGAACATCAAATTTTACGTGCTTGCAGAAGATCACTCATGGTAGTCGTTTGTTACACAATAAAACTACACACTCGTGATCTTCAGAGAGCAATCAAACCCGGGGATATCCACCAGACATTGATTCCTTCATCTGTTTCACTTTTCATAGATTGAAATATTAGTTCTTGCCAGAAGTGACGTCAAAAATTATATAAATGTTCCCTAGAAAGTAGTTTTTACCAAAAGCAGAATATGGTTAAAAGTGTGATGTATGTCGCAGAACAATGAGCTTCTTTACAGAACATTTCAAATTCTCAATTTCAATGAAATTTATCATTCAGTCTTAGTAAAAAAGTACAAAATTCATCAGTCCAACACCACAAAAGTGCAAAGTTTGTCAGCCTAACATCATAAAAAAAAAAAAAAAATCCTGCAAAATTCTTCAATCATTCATGTAAAAAATAGCAAAATTCATCAATCAGCAGACTTATATAAAACCAAAAATTTTCTGCGCACATAAATATTGTGTCAAAAACTTTCTGCAAATCAATTTAATGTTTAATAAAATTAACAATTTATTAATTTTATTTTTTTGATTTCTTCATTCTGAATCTAAGTCTGAACTTACTGATTCAAGACTAATAAGTGATGAACAGTCTGTTGGGAAAAATATTATGTTCTAAAAAAAATAAATAAAATCAATAATTTTGAAATATTTTAAGTGATAAAAACTAAAAGTGTCTTCAAAGAAAAAAAAATCAACCAAAATCAGAAAAAGTACAAAGAAACTCTGATAGACATCAACCTCAGATATTTTATGTAAAAAAATCATTTCAAAATATTAAAATGCAAACGAGAAATTTCTAAACTAAACTCCCCTGGTTTAACGTTAGCTTGTGAGCATCATTCCATTATTAAATAATGCAAAGTTTAAATTTTAGGTGGGATTAAGATGCTTTTTTATGCTATAAGTCTGGCACATTTATTTCATACAGTAATTAAATAGGATTTGAAAAGTTTAAATTTCTGAGTTATGCAGATTCATGATCACCATAAGTTTTCATACTTACCATATATATACAGGCATGAAAGTATTATTATTGCAATATAACATGCAGAAATAAACATCTGTGAAAATTACACAATGTAATTGATTTAGGTATATGTAAAATAAATATGCAATTAAAGTTAAAAGACATTAAAATTGAAACCACTGTTTTTATTCACAACTATTTTCTGTTATTCATGCTATATTATGAGTTCAAAGTTCAAACACATCCTCATGTTAAAATTTCTGTACTATATTAGCATAGCTACTCAAACTGAAGCAAACTTTGCGGGAAGAAAACACACTAAAGCAAAATCGGAGATAATATCGCAAAATTTGCATGATGTGCATGCATTATGAGCACAAAATAGTTAAAAAATTATATATATTAGTTTAGCACTTTTTAAAGAAATGCTTTTTTAAAAACTATTTCTATTTCTTATTTTAGTACCCCCCAACCTTCATTTTACATTTGAAAGACTATTCACTGAAACTGGGAACACTAGAAAAAAAAACTGAGCACACATATTAATTATTTTGTTATGCATCTTAAAATCAGTTTTTAAACTTATATTATTAGTTTTATATTTTAAATGTTGCATATGTTACAAGGAAAATTTAAAAGCACAGATTTTGTACATCATTACAATTTTATCTATCTTCCCTCCCCCCTTCTCTAAATTTTCAGGGCATTATTTTTTTATGTTATCCTTTTAATATTGCATCAGTCTCCGAAACAGCCAAAGTGACATAAAAAAAAAAAAAAAAACGATTTCAGTAAAAAGCTGAGAACTTCCATGCTTGTATATTAGATAGGACGACATTAGGATCAACAAAAATCTTTAAAAAGGGATCTCAGGCCTAGGACTGGTAAGTCACTCTTAAAAAGGAGAGAAAAGAGACAAAATTGCAAAAAATAGAGACAAAAGAGACTAACATGCACAAAAAAAGAGACTAAAAAGAGACCAAAAAAAGAGGCAATTTTCGCCTTAGATATATATATATATTTGTTAAACAGACAGCTGCAGCATATATTTTTCTCCTATTATTTACAAGAAATATATAGATTTATGTGCTTATAAGAGCTGTGAGCTAAGCCATATGTGTTTATGCAAGGCGAGAGATTTTTTTTTACTATATATACGAATTAAGCAATTTTATTAGTTTATGCTTACGTTATATGTTAATGCATAGAGAACATATCTTCTAACTTCTAGGCTTATGAATACTAAACAAATGATATTAAAGAATCTACATGATATTAATTGAATTAAGCTATACAGAATAATTATGTCAGATAGAAAATAAAACTTTTTTCTGCACTTTTTACTCTTTAATCTTATTTTGCTTTGTAACCTATTTCATGCAGTTTTTAAAATTACATCATTTTGCATGTTTTAATTTATAATGTAGTGAATTCATAGATACTCATAGAAAGAAAACAAACCTGTTGTGATAATTGCAAATTGAATAATATATTTTAACACAAAATACGTCCATATACAAATGTAAATTTAGAAGACATGGCCATAAAAATAAATAAAATAAATATTAAAATAATAATAATTCAAATTTTCACTTAAAATGTTACTTTTTATTTTACAGTAAATAACTGACTTACAAGCTTACAAAATAGTAAATAATTATCAATTAAAAAAAATCTTGATAGGAAAAAATTAAACAAAATATGGACTTTAAAATAAAAAGTTCCGAGTTTTAAGTCATCTTAGGCTTTTTGACACAAAATGTTGAAATTATATTGTCTTTTCTTTTCTGAACGTTTTTTGAAGCTTTACCACTTCCCTAAGTTTTTCCTGCTCAGTTTTACGTATGCTTAAAATTCCTTCCAGTATACCCTGGGCGACACTAACTTCACTCAAATCTCCTTTCTGTAATGCACTTTTCAAGCGATTATTTGCTTCTTTAAATAAACGATCGGATGCTTCAGAAGCTATTTCATGTTCTTTTTTGATTTGGATATTTTGTCTTCAAACTGATTAATTTGTTTTCTACTTTCTTCAGCCTTTTCTAATCTTTCTTTTTCTTTAGCTGCCAAGCAAATTTCTTCATTTTTCTTTTTCTCTTCTATTTCTTTTAATCTTTTTTGTTCTTCCATGTACATTATATAATGCTTATGTGCACTTTGCCCCATAGAGATTAGTTTAGAAGTCATTGGAACAAATTCTGGTTTATTTGAAAAAGACTTCAATGCATCTTTTATTGTCAGTATAGCATTAAAAGTTCTTTCAGAAGTAGATGCTTTTTCATCTGTTAAAGCCGATCGTGAAACAGAAAATCGTCTTTCGATATTAGCATTACCATGTGATAACGATAAGGCCACTTTTACAACTTTCTCTATTTCAGCATACTTTTTCTGTCCAATTGCATTTTTCTTATTCAATAATTTTCGCCAATAATGATCTATTCTTTCATTTTCATTTGATGACTCTGTCGCCTCTAATTGCAAAATTTTAAATTCATCAATTAAAACATCTTTTATACTTATAGGAAGCTTCCTCGCAATAGATACAATATCTCTACAACTCTTTTTGTTTTTTATGTACAATGGGCTTAAACATTTCAGAGATTTTATTAAAGCTGTGTTACTAAGTGATTTTTCAATTAAATGACTACAGCCAGCAACATAATGCTCTTTAACATTTCTCATAAATAGTAAGATATCTTTTTCTGGAAGATGCATGAGTTCTTTTTTAACATCCTGAGAAACAACTATATCTTTCAATGGTAATATATTTTGAGTTTGAAACAACTCATCATAATTGCTTTCAGAAACATGTTTGCAAACACGTCTGGCTAGCTTTTCAATAAGTTCTTGAAGCTTTAAATAAAGCATATGTACCAGTGGCTCAACTTTTTGAAAAGTCTCAGTAAAATTCATGAAGAGGTCTGCCGAAGACATAGCAAAATGCATTTCAGCTTTTACTGTCTGATTACGAATCAGGTTAGAAATCTTTTTGAATGAGGTTGATTGTACTACATCATTTTTTTTTGATGGTATGAACTTCTGAAAATAGTAAATAATCCCTTCCCACTGTTCAAGAAGCCTTTCAGCAGCATAACGAAAAGTTAGCCATCGAGATGGAGAATGTTTCACAAATTTTCTGAGAGGTAAACCAAGGTTTTCTTGAATCTTTTCATAATCTTCGCATCTAGCTGGCCACCCATCAAAATAATGAAAAACAGCAACTGCTAATTCAGATGAATTTTCCCCAAAAGCTTGCAAAGCCTTTAAATAAGCATTGTGTACAATATGTATAGGACATGTTCCAACATCTGTTAAAGGAAAAGATCGAATTTCGAGTAGATTTTCATTGAAGAGCTTATGCACTTTCTTATTTACATAAGGTCCGTCTGTACCAACCATTAAAAGCTTTTGTAATAATAATTTTGCATTGCTGATAGCACAACTTAGTTTTTCGTAAAGTATTTGGGCATCAGCTTTTCCTATAAAATATGTTTGTAGGTGTCTTGAGATTACTTCATCTTTAGCCTTTGACCAATGACGAATCGTTACCTGAAGTTCTTTCTTATCTTCAACATTCGTTGTTTCATCAAAACAAATAGTAAAAAATGATTCCCCTACATCCTCTGTCATCATTTGATAAAAATATGGTCCAAGAGCATCTGTAATCAGATAATTCATTTTTTTGGGACTTAATGAAAAATCTTTTGGTACTGCTTCAGGAAACATTGCATCAAATGTATCTTTTATATTTCTACATGACGCTGCTGAAAAGTTACAACAAACAGACTTCATAACCCAAATTAATTCCGAAATTGATGCAGCATTTCTTGGACTATAAAGTTTAATCTGTGCAGCACTTGAGTTTGTACTTTCACCATTACCTGCACTTTGATCTAATTGGGAAGAACTATCTTCACTGGTGCCAGCAATGAAAACCATCTGTTTTTTATTATTTTTAACTAATTTTTGGTGATTGCCAGTACCTGAATGTTGTAAAAATGCATGAAAACCTTTATTTTTAAAATCAACTGTAGAGGCACAAAATTTACAAATAGCCACATCTTCACTTAATCTGGAAACCCATGAGGAAAGAAGGTCGCCATTCTTGTCTGTTTTAAACATCCAATCGGTTCTAAATTTACATTTACCCATTGTATACAAAGCTTTATAATTTAGCAGCCAGTTTTATACGAATCCTGAAAGGAAAAGAAAAATATATTAATTAAATATATATATATACATACATACATATATAGTACAAAATCAAAAATCCGGACCTCTGTTAATTTTGGATTTTTCCGAATTTGAGATCATTTTCAGTTTATTTGTCAAAAAATTAATCCATCCCCCCTTGCAAAAAAGGCGTGATTTATGTCAAGAACGCATTTTTAATACTAAACAAGAACGAAAAATCATGCGTCAAGCATAGATTATGTAACACTTTCCAACCCTTCCACAATAATTTTACAAATCATTACCGTTCAATAAGCTGAAATATAACATCTAAGTAAACAATTTGGAAAACGCATAACATATTTAAAAAATTAATTTCAGGAATTTCCATCATACTTTCCCAACATACACAATATTCGGAAAAATATCCGAATACTTTTATTCAGCCCTGTATATGATCTATAGATTTGTATATATACTACATTGGATGCTAAATTTTAGTTTAGTTAGGAAACGTGTAGCACAGTTTAAAATTCTCCTTCTGGAGTTTCTGTCAATAAACGGAAATGCGTTCGCGAACTTTTGTGCTGTCCTGTATATGATCTACAGAATTTATACACACCAGTTACGCAAAAAGTCGGAGACTGTACGCAAAAAAACAGCTCTTACATGTCCCACGGGACGCGCAATTTCGTCACAGGATCGCGGGAAGAAACGCAAATTTCATCATATAACAATCAACGCGGAAAAAATGAAATTTTCGACGAAGGTCCGAGGAAAAAAAGCGAATTTTAAAGATAGCGAAAAAATGGCAACATTCGTCAAAAAATCGCGAAATTTCGTCAAATGATCGCGAAAAAACGGCAAGTTTTTTCAATAGACCGCGAAAAAACAGCAGCTTTTGTAAAAAGAACGTGAAAAAACGGCAGCTTTCGTCGAAAGATCGCGAAAAAACAGCAACTTTCGTCAAAAAGGTCACAAAAAAGGCACATTTCGTCAGAAAATCGCGAAAACACGGCAAATTTCGTCAGAAAATCGCGAAAAAATGGCAAATTTCATCAAAAGATTGCGAAAAAACCCGGCAAATTTAATCAAAAAATCGCAAAAAACGACAAATTTTGTCAAAAGAGCGCAAAAAAAAAAAGACAAATTTCGTCAAATTAAAAATAAATAAATAAATAAATAAAAAAAAAAAAAAAAAAAAAATCGTCAAACGGGCGTGAAAAATGCACACAATGCTGAGAGTGGACCCCCCCCCCCTCCCCCGACCTCTGTTGCAACTTTTCAGAAAATATTTTTTTACTCAGAATTGTCCCTTAAAATCACCCCCTTACTTGAAAAGATAAAAAAAATAATAATAAAGAATCTAGCCATGATTCCTTTCTGCAAACCATATTATCCCTCCAAAGTTTTGACGATCTGATTGTGTAAACATTAGATTTCCGATTTCACTTAGCGAGGTGAATAAACAACTCTTTTCTTCTCCGTTTCTGTTTTGTTTACTGCACATTTTAGGCAGGTATTGTAACTTTCTAATAACTGATTACATTTTAACAAAAATTTGTTACACAACTTAATTTACTGTTATTTGAACTTGCTGAAAATTTGAAAGAAATCTGTCAATTTACATAGGAGATATGGAATTTTTTTTTTCTTCTTCCTGTAACAGATACGAAAAAATAAAAAAGAGTTTGTTTATTCATTCTCTTTCTTTTTTGGTTTGCTTGCAACTCAATAATATATATAAATATATTTTTTTTCTGCACTTAAGCAACACAAATTGGTTGATACATTCTTACAGTCCTTTTTATTTGTAAAAGAAGAGACTTTGAATAGTTATTTCTCCTGCAAAAAAATGAGAGAAAAAAAAAATAGAATCATTACAGCAAGAGCAGATCGTAAGATCGTTTTGCTGCTGGAACTAGACTTGTGGAATGAAAAAAGTATGAATATATATATATATATATATATATATATTAATTGTTAAGAGTGGAGAGGTTTTCGAACCGGTTTTAAGAATTCCAAATTTATATATTTTTTAATAAATAAATAAATAAAAACGATAGTTAGCATAACTTCCGGATTTTGGAGAATATCCGAACTTTAGATGTCCGGATTTAAGACTTTGTATAAGCTTTTTTTTTTTTTTTTTTTTTTTTGTAAAAAAAAGTATTATAAATTAGGAATTCTTAAAACCGGATCGAATATCTCTCCACTCTTCTAACAATTTTTAAAGAATAAAGATATTTATAATCTTTTCATTCCACATGTCTAGTTTCGGAAATATGATTTTACGATGTTCTTCTGTAATGCTTTTCCAGGCCCGCGATTAAAGGTCTGCACTTGTCGAATTTCTAGGTCGAACTTCTAGGCACGGTCCGAGACCGACCAGGCTCGGTATAACAGATAAAAGTTCGGCATGAGTAAATCACGCACTTTTTTTTGTGTGTGTGTGAGGGGAAAAAAAGGGGGGGTGTGTAAAATTATTATTTTTTTTTTGGCAAATAAACTGAAAGTGATCCGAAATTCGGAATCGCCGATGCCGGAGAATTTCTTCACAATAAAACTATACATAAAATTTATAAGATCACGCCAATTAAAAAAAAAAAAAAAAAAAAAAAACTTGAATTGGGATTAAAAATATAAGAGTTAAAATCTGCAGAAATTCGACAGCTAGAAATAGAAAATAAAATCAAGTTTATTTAGTGTAATTTACTAAATGGAAAAAACGAAAAATTATCAAGTCATTTTATTTTAGTGTTTTCAAATCTAATCTGCCTACTTTCTAAGCTAATAATTAATTATAACTCAAAATGAAAAAAATATTCGAATGCAAATGAAATCACTTCAATAACCATGCCTGCAAGTATCATGCTTTATGTTTAACATGGTCATAAAATTTCCCGTTTAATAGAGCGAAACTTCCTGACACTTTTTAAACGTAATTGGCAATCCTGACTATTGAAGCGTTTTGGAATCAAAATCAGTTTTCTATTTTTTGATAAATAAATTACTAATTGAATTACTCGCACAAGCAACTGTGCTTACGTGACGACAGGTCTTTCTTCTTTCTTGCGGTGTCCCGTCCGGAAATTAGATTTAAAATACCCACTTTGACAGTATGTTTTGAAAGAACTTTTTGCCTTCACCAACAAATGGAAAACACCATTCGATTATAATAGTTTCTGAATAAGAACACATGTTTATTTCATGCGTTTACGAACAAAAATATATTCAGAAATGTGTCGGAAAGCAGTTCTTCGTGATTTGAGAACAGCCCTAAAAATGCGTCAAAATTTTGGGTTGTTCAGTAGATATTTTTTTTTTTTTTTTTTTTTTTTTTGAAGGTGGCAGATTTTTTTTGCGATGAGCGCCATTTATAGAATTATTTCTAAACTGATTCTAAAAACAGAAATTTTTACCTAATTGAATCGTAGAAATGTGCTTCGATTAAATAAAATTAAAATTTCAATAAGAAATTAGTGGTAAAAATAAAGAAATATTCCAAGAACTTTATGCGTCGCGAAGGAATTAACCTATAACTTATAAATGAATTGAAAATTTGAAAGTTTAGAATTTAATGACAAAACAAAAGTAACTTCAAAATGTTTCATTTTAATTAGAATAAAAATTAAAGTAAACATAACTATAATGAAACGTTATTCTATCCACTAGCCAGCGAGTCGGAATAACTAAACCGCGAACCAAGTAATAAAAATTTCCTCTTATGGATACATAATTTTGTATTTGCAGGCATATTTAGTACGGAATAGTGCCATGTCAATTTCTGACGAAAGGATGCCATTCTAAGAGTGCGCCACGCACTTTACTTAATGGTATGCATTTGCGATTTTTATTTTTATTTTTTAAAATATCTAATTTTTGTTTGCCAAAAAAGCTTCTTCATAGATCTAAAAACAGTGTAACAGCAGTAAGAACGCAGAAAAGAAGGTATCCGTTTTTCGGAGCTTAGGTTCTTAGCTCACGAATTTTACAGTCGCGTACATAAAATCCACCCAAAATGACAATTTCGAAAGCATTTACTGAAAAGACCATTTGCCTTTAATGTAAAATAAAGCATTTTATTATATTTTTAAACACTTATAGGGGTCAGTCAGAAGTACCGTAATTTCCGGCGTATAATCCGCAGCTCAAAGAATCGTTTTTCGACCCAGAAAATTTATTCAATAATTGTAGTTAAATATTTACAGCGATCTTTTAGGTTACATTTTATAAAATATTTCTGGGTCGAAAACCGATTCTTTGAGCTGCGGATTATACGCCGGAAATTACGGTAACTAGTTTGGATTTGAGAACAACATTCATAAAAAAAATATATATATATATATACAATATATAACACAAAAATATAAAATTATTTTATTAAAAAAAGAAATCACTTACCTAAATATACTCCGAAATTGTACACTGCAAATACGTGAAACACTTTTGCAACACTAAATGAACATAATAATAAACACTTCTAACCAAAAGTGTTTAGATTGTGTTGCGAATGTGTTACGATTGTGTTGTACTAAGAAATAAAGTGTGCTGTAAAGTGTTGTTGAAAACTACATGGGCAGATAATGTGTTCAGATAGTGTTTCAATCAAAATTTAACAACATATTCAGATTCTAAACGCTTTTTAGAACATTTTGAAAACACCTGAACCTTTGATGTCACAACAGTTTCGAAACACTTTCTAAACACTATAGTGTTTAAAATGCGATGAGATATATCTCATCGCATGAAAGTAAAATGTTGCAGAAGAGAGTTCTGCATCGGGTCGGGTTACCCGCTTTTAACCGAACCTGACCGACCCACGGTTTGAGTCGGGTCGGGTCGGCGCTATATTTTCCCGCTGTGGGTCGGGTTGACTGTAACTTTTTTTGTTGCGGGTTGGGTTAACAAAAAAGTTGAAGTCAACCCGAACCCGACCGACCCGTGGTTTGGGTCGTGTTGGGTGGCATTATACTTTTCCGTTGCGGGTCGGGTTGGCCTTCATTGTTTCGGGTTCGGGTCCAATTCGGAATGGCTTTTTCGGACCCGCGGTTTGGGTCGTGTTGGGTTGGTACTATATTTTCCAGTTGCGGGTCGGGTTGACTTCAACTTTTTTGTTGCGGGTCGGGTTAACAAAAAAGTTGAAGTCAACCCGAACCCCACCGACCCGTGGTTTGGGTCGGGTTGGGTTGGCGTTATATTTTCCCGTTGCGGTTCGGGTTGACTTCAACTTTATTGGTGCGGGTCGGGTTGGCCTTCATTGTTTCGGGTTCGGGTCCATTTCGGACCCGCCTTTTTGGGTCGGGTTGGGTTGGCGCTATATTTTCCAGTTGCGGATCAGGTTGACTTCAACTTTTTTGTTGCGGGTCGGGTTAACAAAAAAGTTGAAGTCATCCCGAACACGACCGACCCGTGGTTTGGGTCGGGTTGGGTTGGCGTTATATTTTCCCGTTGCGGTTCTTGTTGACTTCAATTTTTTGTTGCGGGTCGGGTTGGCCTTCATTGTTTCGGGTTCGGGTCCGTTTCGGACCCGCGGTTGGTCGGGTTGGGTTGGTGCTATATTTTCCAGTTACGGATCGGGTTGACTTCAACTTTTTTTTTGCGGGTCGGGTTAACAAAAAAGTTGAAGTCAACCCGAACCCGACCGACCCTCGGTTTGGGTCGGGGTTATATTTTCCCGTTGTGGGTCTAGTTGGCTTTCATTGTTTCAGGTTCGTTTCGGACTGGCTTTTTCGGACCCGCGGTTTGGGTTGGGTTGGCGTTATATTTTCCCGTTGCGGGTCGGGTTGACTTCAACTTTTTTGTTGCGGGTCGGGTTAACAAAAAAGCTGAAGTCAACCCGAACACGACCGATCCGCGGTTTGGGTCGGGTTGTGTTGGAGTTATATTTTCCCGTTGCTGGTTGCGTTGACTTCAACTTTTTTGTTGCGGGTGGGGTTGGCTTTCATTGTTTCGGGTTCGGGTCAGATTCGGACTGGCTTTTTGACTCTTGTGGGTCGGGTTCGGGTTGACCCGATTCTTTAAAAGAATGTCCAAAAGTTTTTTTTGCGTTAAAGTCTATATAAACCGCAGATCAAATTTAACAAACGCAAAATGCGTGCCTGTCTGTTTTATCTAGATTCTTATGCACTGCTGAAGCTTTTTTGCTAAATAGTTACAATTTTAATGTTCTAGTGTTGATGCCTCTAACTTTTTTGTGATGTTTCTTTTTGCAAAAATTAAAAATTTCTTAAATAATTTGATTATTTTAAAATTTAAAATAGTAATTTAAATTGATATTATAAATATTATAATAGTTCTGTTAATTTACTATCCCCCGTTTAAAGGCATTACTATATTTCAATATTAAATAATATAGATTTGTTCAATCTGCTATGTAAATATAAAAATGGAATTAGAGGTGCAATTGAAGATTATTTTTCATAAGTGCTTTCCTTTCATTGCGGGTTCGGGTCGGGTGCGGAACGGAATTCGTCGGGTTCAGGCCGATATGCGGGTCGCTCAAAATTATGCTTGCGGGTTCGTGTCGGTTTAAGGATTTTTTTTCTTTTGTCGGATTCGGGTGGGATTACGGGTTGACTTAAAATGGAATTTGTGGATTCGAGGACTCTAGTGCAGACTTAGTTAATGTGCAAAACAGTGGTGCATCTAGGTCGTAGATTGAGAGGGCTGCACAAGAAGTATGCATAAGCCAGAAACTCCACGATCTATATAAAAGATTTTATGGCCCGACCCATCCTGGTATGAAAGCTTAAAGTTTGGCTCTAATCCAGCCCGATTAAAACAAGTTATTGCTCCAACTCGGCCTGATATAAAAACTAATAGCCCGACCTGGCAAAATTTCCCAGATCCGCTACCGTCCCGATTCATACAAAAGTTTAATAGCCCGACCTGGCAAAATTTCCCAGATCCGCTACCGTCCCGATCCATACAAAAGTTTAATAGCTCGACCCAGCCCAGTACGAAAGATTGAAGTTCTGACCGAGCCTGGTCCATATTTCTCAGAATTTTGCAGAATCTAAAATATAAACTTTCCTGAAGCAAAACAGGTGTTTTCCAAAAAATATAAACCGTAAATATTAAGATTACAATTTTTATGAATAAACCAAAAATTTAAGCCCTCATTAAATAAACTTTATAAAGATTTAACGCAGTCCAAACTAAATGTTCTCATGTTCACACTCTTATCTACTTTCTCCTTGATTTATCAAGGACATTCAGAAAAAGGATCCTCGATACAACTCAACACAGCGCATACGTTACTCGCCGAAGTTTGTTTTCATCGCGGAGGATTTGGTTTTCATTTTTGACAGAATAAAATCTCAGTTTAAGGGTAAAACGAGTTTGAAATAAGATTAATCTTGATTTATTTAGTTTATATTTTGCTGAAGTCTGTATCCTTGTTTAAGTGGTTAATTTTTTACCGAAAATATTTATTTTATTTCTATCATTATTATATTTCTGAAAATTATTGACGTAGCACGTTTATGTAAAGCCATGTAATATATATTTTTTAAAATTTTTACGTTTGAAATTGATGTTTCTGAAATGAATAGTAATAACTATTCTGTTCATAACTGTTTTATGTGTCATTATGTGACGGACTCTGAAAGCAAATTAACAAAGCATATAAATCGCTACCATAGACACGATCCAAGTTTCAGAGCTTCTTGTAAAGGGTGTCACTATCAATCTATTAGTTGGATAGCTTGGAGAAAGCATCGTACGAGATGTGATTGGAAAGAAGTTGATAATATTAATGACGATTTTGCTTATTCCGATGACGATTTTGCTTCTTATTCCGGTAACGATTTTCAGTCTGATCCTACTGAATCAGCTGAAAACAATTCATTTGATTTCGTCCTTGCATCATTCTTTTTAAAGTTAGAAGCAAAGCACGGGCTGTCACAAAATTGTGTAAACATTATTGTAGAAGAATTGGAGTCCTTATTCACTGATGTAAAGAATGAAATTTCAAATAAATTTGATAAAATATTAAAAAAGAATGAAATAAAAAAGGTTGATACAGACGAATTGTTTGATCAATTCACTGTTGATAAAATTTCAAATAAATTTAATTCTGCTACCAAAAGGAACAAGTTTTACAAGGAAAATTTCAAAATGGTTATACCAGAATCCGTGTTCATTAATTCAGAAGTAAAACGTGTGAATAATAGAATGACCCGTATTAACAACTATGGATATTTTGTTCCATTTTTATCCAGTGTACAGGGATTGTTGGAAATGCCTGAAGTGTTATACTGGGTCATGCATGACCATACAAGTACTGATGACACATTTAGAGATTGGTGTGATGGGGAAATGTTGAAAAAAGAAAAGTTAACTAACACATTGTTAATTATCTTAAATGTCGATGACATTGAAACTGTTAACCCCATTGGCATGTCCAAAACAAAACATAAATTGACCGTTATCAGCTATGAACTAGCAAACATTCCAGCGCAATTTCGCTCATCTCTTCATACAAAACAGCTTATTGCCATTTGCAAATCCAAATTTGTTAGAAAGAGTGGCTTTAAAAATCTCTTGTTAGACTTTGTTCAAAGCATGAATGTATTAAAAGATGAATATGTATTCAAAGTCAATGGGGAAGATGTATCCTTTAAAGCGAAATTAGTTGCTACACCTGCTGATACTCCTGCATCAAATCAACTGTGGGGTTTCAAGGAAGGTGTTGCAAGAGCTTATAAATGCTGCAGAAGCTGTGATGGTATAAGGCCGGACATTTTCACTGAATTTTCAGAGAATTTCTTTACCATTAGAAACACAGATGAACATCTAGAAAGGTGTGAATTAATTGATGAAGTTGATTCAGCAGTTATAAAAGCTGGTCTTTGTAAAAAGTATGGCATTAACAGCAGATCTGTGTTATTTGATATCAGTGGTGTAACTCTTGATGCAGCTATACATGATCCGATGCATGTATTGCTGGAAGGTGTTGTGTTGCTAGAACTCAAAGTTCTAATTAATGATTTCATATTTACTGAAAAATTGTTCAGTCTTGAATGGCTGAACACAGAAATTTTGTGCTGGGATTACTCAGATATGTCAAATAAGCCTCCTGCATTTCAGATAGAAAGTTTAAAGGATAAAAGAAAAGGAAAAATAACACTAAATGCTTCAACGGTTATGGTATTGATACTAATTTTACCTTTTATTTTGTCCAAAAAAGTATCTGTTAGCAATGCAAAATTTCTCAATTTTCTTAGGATAGTGAAAATAACACACATTTGCACATCACCATATGCAGACTTGGTAACTGCATCAGAGTTAGCTTCACTGATATCCAAACATCATGAAGTTTTCATACAAGAGTATCCTGATGTGTCAGTAACGCCAAAATTTCATTATTTGATTCATTTCCCAAGGCAACTTCAAAACTTTGGTCCTTTACGACATCAGTGGTGCATGCGCTGGGAAGCGCACTTTTCTGTATTTAAAGGCAAAAAATGGGGGAGTTTCAAGAACATAGCTCTCAGTATGGCATGGCATCACCAAAAATGGATGTGCCATCATCAGCTTGGTGTAATGGGCCAAAGAAACCAAAACTATCTATATAAAGGCCATATCTCAGTGCTTACTGAAAAGATAGATGTTGTTTCTTTTACCCCAGATGAGCTAAGCTCTATAAGTACATTTGTAAATATACAACAAGATTTATGGAGAGCTAAAGAAGTCAGTTATCATGGTTGTACATACAAACCTGGTTTCGTACTTTCTGAAGGTAATGGCTTCTTTCTTATTGATCTAATTCTTGTGCAAGATGAAACTATATATTTTTTGGTAAAAACATCCATTTATTCCAATTTTATAAACAATTTCAATGCATTTGAAGTGGAATTCCATCCAACTAGAATGTGTATCGATCTTAAATCAATAAGCAGAAAATTCCCTTTAAAAATTTATGAATACTATGCAAAAAAATATATAGTAAATCCATATATAACAAGAGTTTATGGACAATAGTGTCGGCAGTAATTTCAGCTATAGCTGATGGTGTAAATACTTGAAATCTTTACCAATGGTATAGTTACAATATAGCTGAAAAATAAGTTTATTTTTATTTTTTTCCTATTTTATTTTATTTAATTATATATTTCTAAAATCATCACACATCACAAAAATGTTATATTAAGTCTGATATGTGCTAACTGTTCAGATCATCTTTCCATTCTCCTGAGTTTTTATGCTTCCTTTAACAATATTAGGCAATCCATCCTGAGTTTCTTGGGTTAACAAATTTAGGGTGAAAACCACTTTTCTTTTAACTCTAATAAACTTTTGGGAACATGTCTTCTATGCTTGCAGATTGAGTCTGCTAAAAAAAATTTTGTATATATCGTTTTGTTTTTTGTATCTTGTTCTAGATATTTATATATAGATCTTAATTATATTGATATTTTTTACGTAACTGCTACAGGGTTGCTGAGTTTTAGCCAGACCAAAAAAGCTGGCTGGCTTTTTATCCTATAACCTCTGATGTTTTATCCACTTCAAAAAAGTTGTTCAGCCAATTCACATTACATGTGCATTAATTTATCTTTGATGAACTCATGTTTTTTAAACATTTCATATGCACAAATGCTTTTTACTACAATGTTTATAAATTTCTTTTAAATATTACCAAAATAAATAAATCTTAGTCACTCAAAAAATGGTATAAAAACAGTATGTTTAAAAAAAATGTACACATTGGAGGGTGAAGAATGCATTACATTCAGACACTAAAATGGTGTTTTGAAATTCTATATTACATCTGTAGTTTTTATATATTTTGAAAGGATATTTTTCCATATAGGTATCTCTGAGAAAAAGGCCTTGTTGAGAGAAGAAAACTTGGCAGCCTATCCGCTGTTTTATACAAAAGCAATTTTTTCAAAATGTTTATAGTATAATTAATATAAAGAAGCCATTTATTTTTTTTATATACCGACAGTAGTAAATTGAAAAAACAACATTTATAAAAATAAAATGTTGATATATTTATAAACAAACCTAACATTTCACCAGATTTGTTTTCATAGCTGTTTATGCTTAGGAAACAAAGCTCACATTTTTAATATTGAATAAATTGAACATGTAATTAATTACAGAAATTACTTCACATAATATTTTAGAGTAGGGGTGCACAACCTGTGGCCTGCGGGCCAAAAGTGGCCCGCGATCGGATTACTGGTGGCCCGCGGATCAATTTCACCGATCGGACGTGAAAAAATCACGAATTTTGCGGTTCAGGTGCGTAGAAATCGCAAATTTTGCCAAATTTTGCACATCGGGTGCATAAAAATCGCAAATTTTGGCCTATCGAGTGCATATAAATCGCGAATTTTGCCGATCGGGTGTGTATAAATCGTAAATTTCGCCGATCACCTGCGTAAAAATCGCGAATTTTGCCGATCAGGTGCGCATAAATCGTAAATTTCATCGATCACCTGCGTAAAAATCGCGAATTTTGCCGATCAGGTGCGCATAAATCGTAAATTTCATCGATCACCTGCGTAAAAATCGTGAATTTTTCGCGAATTTTGCCGATCAGGCCCGTAAAAATAGCGAATTTTGCCGATCGAATGCGTAAAAATCACAAATTTTGCAGATTAGGCGCGAAAAAATCGCGAATTCCACCGATCGGGTGCGTATAAATCGAGAATTTTGCCGATCGGGTGCGTATAAATCGTAAATTTCGCCAATCGCCTGCGTAAAAATTGTGGATTTTGCCGATCGCCTGCATAAAAATCGTGAATTTTGCCGATCGCCTGCGTAAAAATCGTGAATTTTATAAATCGGGCCCATAAAAATCACGAATTCTGCCAATAGGGTGCGTATAAATTGAGAATTTTGCCGATCAGGTGCGTATAAATCGTAAATTTCGTCGATCGTATGCGTAAAAATCGCGAATTCTGCCGATAGGGTGCGTATAAATCGCGAATTTTACCGATCAGGTGCGTATAAATCGTAAATTTCGTCGATCGTATGCGTAAAAATCGCGAATTTTGCCGATCAGGTGCGCATAAATCGTAAATTTCATCGATCGTATGCGTAAAAATTGCAAATTTTGACGATCGGACGCGTTAAAATCGCGAATTTTGCCTAACAGGCGCGTAAGAATCGCGAATTCCGTCGATCGGGACACGTAAAAATCATGAATTTCGCCAATCGGATGTGAAAAAAATTGCAAATTTCGCCGATCGAGCTTGTAAAAAATCGCAAATTTTGCCGATCGGGTGCGTATAAATCGCAAATTTCGCCGAACGTGTGCGTAATAATCGTGAATTTCGTCAATCACTAGGAAAAAACTATGAATATTGTCAATCGTGCATGGAAAAAAATGCATTTTTTCCATCCTTTCCAACTGAATTTGGTTATGCTGACTAAGGAGGTAGTTGAGTATAGGGAGCTAACCCTCCCTTTAAAATTAGCCATTTTTATGAACTTTTAGGCTGACACCCCCTCCTCTCTCCACCTTCACTCATGAAAGCAGAATTTTTTTCCAGCACTGGCAATCTTTAGAGCTAAATATTTATTCCTTCAAATAAAGTCAAGGAGTATTTTCACTCTTTGAAAATAATCTTAGCTATATCTCTTGTATAAATACAAACATATACTGTTGATATATCATTGTCAACAGAACTGAATATGTTGACTGGAAGGAAAGAACCTAGGGTGCTAAATCCCCTCCCACCGGTCACACCTCCTCGAAACGCAAAAATCACGCAAAAAACACCAATTTCATCAAAATATCATGGGCAAAATGTGAATGCTTTCAAAGGATCACAGTTAAAAACAGGAATTTCATTCAAAGGTTCATTGTTAAAACACAATTTTAGTCAAAAGATCACGGTAAAAACATGATTTTATCGAAAAATCAAGAAAAAGAGTTAATTTACTCAAAATATTGCAAAAAAATGTGTGAAATTCGTCAAAGGATTTTACAAATTTCATGAAATGAACACAGAAAAAAGGTGAATTTCATCAAAAGATTGCTGAAAAACATGAATTTTTCAAAGGATCATGAGATAAGAGTCTCTACCTGCTACTGCCTAAGAATGCAAATATTAAATTTTAACTTTTATCTGTGTCTCATCCTGATTATGCCATCAGCTATAGCATTTTTATATTTGTGATTCTGTTCTGTAACTAAAAATACTTGGTATATTTATTAATGTTTAAAAAAATTTTGAAACAAGTGTATATTTTATGTGTGATTTACCTCTCATTTTGTATTGTTCATGCAAAAAAATCAAATTCACCCTGCAAATGATCTTTTATCTGATGAGAAAATTCTTTGTGTACTACTTAAGTGTGTAAAATATCTAATCACTAGTAAATATTTGATTACAGCACTGTTTTTCTTTTATTTCTAAAATTTTGATTATTTATAAAAAAAAAAAAAAAAATATTTTTTCTGTTTAAAGGTACTCTGAGCTTGTATAAAACATCACATTTGCTGTATTATGTCATCGATAAAATTTTATTAGTCCTGTGTGACTGATTGGTGAAAAAATTTGAAATTAGAAATTGTACACTAATTGACATATTTGAAATGCCAAGCTTTATTTTGAGTCAATAGTGAATGACCAATTTAAACGTAATGTTGTTTTCAATTTTCCAAGAATGTTATTTTTTTAATTCATTTTTTTCACCGTATTGTATAGGGGAGACCGGTACACAGTGGACCACTTTTTCAGTTAACATTTTTTTTCTCTTTAACAGACTGACCGATCTGTATGAAAATATTTTTGAATATTCCTTAAACCTTCTTACATCCATCATAATTTTCTCACAACATAGTTTTCAATACATTTAAAAAAAAAAAAGCAGGATAAAATAGTTCAATCTGAGCTAAACATATTTTCTGAAGGCTATAAATAATCATTGCAGTGCTGTTGTCTATTAGGATAGAAGAGAAACTTAAAATATATATATATATATATATATATATATATATATATATATATATATATTAGGGGGTGGTCCACTGTGTCCATAGGTACAGTGTGTACCGGTCTCCCCTACTCTTAAAGATATGTTTTTTACATAAAAAAAATCAGATGTTATATTTGCCTGTGTCTCATCTTGACTACATCATTAGCTGTAGCATAAAAAATTTCAAATCAATTGTATATTTTATGTATGATTTACCTCATATTATGTGTTATTCATTTAAAATATCAAATTCACTTTGTAAATGATCTACTTTGTAAGAAATTTTTCTTTGAGTGTTACACTGGTCTCTGGTTACAACTGGTAAGGTACAACTGGTTTTTTGCATCTAATTTATAGGTTATAGGTGGACATATGGATCAAGAATCTCATCCTGATATCTCACAATAGTCGGATTTCTTCCATGGAACACATATAGGTCAGTGAGACCCTTGCCCAAATCATGATTCCACAACCTCTGTATTTGTGTGTTTCAACAGTGTTGGATTGATAGTATCTGGTCTGTTGTTCTTTCCAGATCAGCAGATGCCCTGAATCGTTCTCCAGTGTGAATCTGGACTCATCTGTTAAGAGTACAGAAACCCATTGCTGTGTGGCCCAGGAAACGTGTTCTTTTGCCCAGTATAAGTGGGCCCTTTTCTATCGTCCATTGAGGGGGACACAAACTGGTCGCCTTGCATAGAGACCTACATTGTGAAGGCATCTTCACATCATAGTAGCAGAGACTCTTTTCCTTAATGCTAACAAGTGGTCTGCAGCAAGCTGTGGCACTGTAGCGTGTTTTCTTCTTCGGACAGAAAGAGTTAGAAAACAGTTATAACTCATGGTCAGTCTGGAACGTGTCTTCAGCACACAGAAGCTTCAGATTGGTATTGATTCTATAGTCATTGGACCACATTGAGACGTCTACCAGTATCAGCCTATGACAACCCATTTCCCAACCGTTCAACCTCCTACCACCTTAATGAATCGAGCAAACGACTTCTCCTACACATTGCTAAACTCTACTGGCTATTGTCAATGAAACTGCCAATAACAGTTGAAAATCAACAAAACTCACACACAAAGTTGCGAAAACTTTATATTTGCATATTTTTTTCTCACTCAAATGTACCTGTTCTTTTCTATGAAATAAAAGTGTTAGCTAACATTTTTGCATAAGTTAAGTTCATTGTTATCATTCAAATAAGTATGAATTTTATTGTTACTGCAATTTTTTTTATGGTAAGCTTTGAAAAAACATGTTATACCTTAACTTTTGGAGGCCAGACTTAAAGTGTATGAAATATCTAATCCCTTTGTTGCTAGTAAATTTTTTATTTCAACAGTGTTCTTGTATTTCTAAAATTTTGATTATTTATAAAAAAAAATATTTTTTCTGTATAAAAGATCAAATTTGGTCGATTATGTCATCAATAAAAAAATTTATAGTGCTGTGTGCTTGGTATACTGCTTGGTGAAAAAATTTGAAATTAGGAACTGTATTAATTGACATATTTGAAATGCTGATCTTTATCTCATAAATCATCAATTTAAACATAGTGTTGCTTGCATTTTTCCAACAATCTGTTAATTTTTAGTTTTTTCACTGTATTTTACATTCTTAAAGTTATGTTTCTTACATCGAGAATTCAGATTTATATTTGAAGAATGTTAGACCAGAGAGGTGTAAAACGCAGCTTCTGCACTGAGTGCAACGGTGAAGAACGGTGTGAGGAATTTGAATTGAGTGATAAAACACCATTCTGTGGATACTGTGGATGTCCTCCAATAAAACATAAACGTAAGTGTTAATTTATATCTTAAATTAATCACTTTCATTTAGACATATAGTACATATATGCATGTGAATGTAATTATAAGCTTTTACTGCAGTTTAACATCACAATAATGATAACTTGTGTGTTCTAGGCATAGACCTCTCTACAGTTCCAATCCAGCCAAAAGATGATGCACCAAAAGCAGAAGCTGTGTCGTTGCTAGAAGCAAGCAACATTGAGCTTGTTTCCAATTCAGTACCCATTGTGGATGAAATTCATAGTGTTGCAGCAAACACAGATGGGAAAGGAAGTTTGAATACCTTGGTAAGCTATAAATTATTTTAAGAAATTTTCATTAATAATACAAATCTAACCATATTTCTTTAACTTTGTAATTTTGATTTTTCAACATAATTTGTTTTTTCTTTTTTTGCAGATTCCTGAACTTCCTAAGTTCTCGAAATGTGTCGCGATCGCATTAAATAGTGGAGGCATACATGGATCGCTATGGTCCAACATGATTATGCAGTGTGCCTCCTACTATTTAAAGTGTGATGGCTTAAAAACAAAAACAACGTACGACATATTGGGGCGGATGATGTTTGAGGCATATCCGTGCATTGAAGGGCCAGGTCCTAAACCTTGGGTAAGTCCACTGATAAATTAGATGACTAGCTATTCTGTTTGCTGCATTTCAAAATAATGCAATTTTGTGATTCCCATTAAGAATGTTAAATACAAAATCTGAACAGTTTTAATCTTCTAATTTGCTAGCTTATGGTTTTTCCATGTTACTGAAGGTATCAACTTTAAAATACATATATTTGTAGGTTTAACAATATTGTAACAAGTGGTAAATTTATCGTAGATAAGAAGCATTTTTGTTAAACTGTAGTTATTTTTAATATCTGAAATATTTTTCTTGTAGTCTCATTTTACCAAATGTTTAAGCCAAAAATTAAGGACTGAAAGACTAAAAATCAAGAGCTTAACATCTATGAAAAAAAAAGATTTTAGTAACATAACAAATGAGAAGAACAGCAGAGCGACAAATGGAAGACAGGCTTCAGTAGAAAGTAAAAGGACGTAAGTTATTTTATTCTGTAATATTGTATTGTATATAATGAAAATTGTAGAGAGAGATCTAGTATTTTTCCTCAGGAGTCTATTTTTGTGGAGAGACTTTGATAATCTGATTTTGACCTCGTTATCAATAAAATCCAAATGTCAAAAATTTTTCAGTCTTCTGTTGACTTTTGAGTCATCAAGTGAGGCTGCACTGAATGTTGTTTACGTATTTGGCCATGCTACTAAATATTTGAAAGTTTTATTAAGGGTGTATTCAAACTTGCCAGTACATGGATTTTTTTACTCGCCAGTGTTTTTCAGCACTAGCCAATAACAAATTTACAAATACTTGATTAAAAAATTTAAGAAATTCGTAAAATGGTATCGGGAAAGAAATCGCGACATTCGTCAAATGGTCTCGCGAAAGAAATCAGGCATTGCAAGAAAAAAATTAATTTTGTCCAACTGTCGTGAAAAAATTCTAGAAATTCGTCAAATAGTTAAAAATCTCAAAATTCGTCAAATGATCTCGGGAGAAAAATGGCGAAATTTGTCGAACAATCGCAGAACAGAATTGCAAAATTCGTTGAACGGCAGCGGAAATAAAGTACGAAATTTGTCAAACATCAACGGAAAGAAAGTGCACAATTTGTTCGTTCATGGAAAAAATCGCAAAATTCATCAATCGATAATGGAAAAATCACAAAATTCATCAACTGGTTTCTGGGGGAAAATTTTTCGAATACAGTCGAATGGCTTCGAGAAAAAAAAATCACAATCCGTCAAATAATTTCGGGGAAAAAATCGTGAAATTCGCCAAATGGTTTCGAAATTTGTCGAGCGACAGCAGGGAAAAGATCTTTTTCCATTCAATCATCGCAATTGGCGAGTGTGACTATTATGTTTGACCAGTGGTGGCAATAAAGTCAATTGCTAGCCGATTGGCGATTGCTAATTTTGTCTTATACTTCAAAACCCTTTTGATCATCACATCAGCGTGCACGACAATTTTTTTACCAGAGACTATTTGATGAATTTCGTAATTTTTCCATTATCAATTGACGAATTTAAAATTTTACTCCTATCGATTGTTGAATTTCATAATTTATCGACTATTGATTAGCGAATTTCAGGATTTTTTCCATGAACTTTTGACGAATTATGCAAAAAAAATTTCAGAATATCGTCAAATTGTCTGGGGTAAAAAAATTTTTAATATTGTCAAATGCCTTCGAGAAAAAAGGTATATACCGAGGGGAAAGATACTGAGGGGTACTTTCTAAATTTAGCACACAACCCTCATGTTATATATCATTGGAAAGGTCTGTGACCACTTAATCATATTATGCATCTCCCGTGTCCATCCCCCCACTTTTACCACCCCAAGGGGGTACTTTTCTAAAATTTGCACGCACCCCTCATGTGATATATCGATGGAAAGGTCTGTGACCGCTTAAATTATATTATGCTCCTCACTATGAAATTTGTCAAGTGACAGCAGAAAAAAAAAATCTCGTTTTCAATTCAATCGCTGCAATTGGTAAATGTAACTATTAAATTTGGCAATAAAGTCAATCGCCAAATTTTCAGTATTACTCGCTAAGTGGCAAATGCTAATTTTTTACTATATCACAAACTGTATTTAGATGCACTATAATGACAAAATGGTTATTGGATCAGTAGATGGAAAAGTGTGTAGTGTATATACATGCATTTTGCATTAACTGACATCGTGTAATGACAATTGTGTATGATTTATCACTGTTGTGCCATGGTTTTCCATTTACTGGCACAACAGCACTAAATGTGTCAGATGAAAGAAATTCTGTGAGTGCATGTGCCAGTGAAACTTAGCCAACTGCTGTTCTCCAACCTAGTTTTAATTCTAGGTGTTTTTTTTTATTTATTTGAATTATTCTATAAAAGTTTCAAACATTTTAAAGCAGCTATGAATTTTTTTTTTATAGTACTATCAAGTTGTTTGACGGGTTCCATCTAGTTAAATGTTTAATAGCCAATTTCTGTAGATTTATGTCTTCTGTATATTTATAAATTTTCTAATGCATTCTCAATTTAACAAGGATTTTCAAGATACTCTTTGTAATTTTCAAACCAAGATTCACCTCCATTTCTGTTAAATGTTGTGTAATATGAAATGTAACTTTTAAATACTTTTAAAAATTACCATTAGCGTATTCAGTGCATCTCCAATATTAAGTCTGTCATTCTAACTGTTTAATTTAATTTGTTATTGTTTTACTCTCCAGGTATTTCAGATCTGAAGCAAATGTCTCTTCGAACATTTCCGAAGAGGATATTTCCACAACAAAAATGAAGATCATTACTGAATGGCAGAAAGAGTCTCCTGATAAAGGCCACATCAAATCTCTCCTCAGAGACACATTTCATGCACGTAGTGCTCTTCTCAAACAAGGGGTCTCCTTTGATGAATTTTTGAAAAATTATCCATGCTTCAAAGATGAAATCTATGTAAGAATCATCATATATAGTAATAGTATAAATGCTTGTATCTTTTTATTCTTTAAATTCACTTAAAAGATTTTAGCAAGGTAAAATAATAATAGTAATGATAAAATATGATTTTAAATTAATTTCTAACTAAATAATTTTGGAATATCAATTTGTATTAATGCATTTTTTAATTATTTAAAGGTTGGGGATTCTGAGATAAATTAATTATATCAATATTCACAACACTGCAATTATTTTGGAGAAAATAAATTCAAGTGACTTCTGTTTGAAAGCAAATTTTGTGGATCAATTAAAAAAAAAAAATTAATCCTTGAATTTACATCTTAAAAATGTATCGTTTCTTCCTCGGATACATTCTTGTACCCCTGTCTATCCCCTTTCAACAACTTTTATGCCTTCCTGCAAGGGATGTCAGCCCTCTTCATTTCTTAGTTCTCCTTTCCCCCCTCTTTTTTTCCTTATATTTTATAACTGAAACCTTCAATGGATTCCACTTGCAGTGTACCCTATTGTCCTTAAATCTGCCTTTAGTTTTTTTCACTAGAGCCCTAGTTTAAGATTTAGGAGGCTTTTGTCCTCCCTTTTTGCAATGACTTGCTTTTGATTAATGTATGAGAGTGACACAGTGGAGAATGAATCCCAAGAAGAAATAATATTCAAAACAAGAACATACCTAGTTCACCTTAAATACACCTAATAATAAGGAAGATAGGGGGGGGGGGGGGCAAAGCAGGCTAACTATTTTATCTAGAATTTATTTCCAAATTAAACAAAAATTTACAGAATTGAAGCCTAAGATGCTTAAAAGAAAAAAACCCATGATTATGTAATAAAAATTGATAGGAGGTGGGATGTGGGAAAGGAAACAAAAAGTGACAACCCCGGCAATCTCAAAATATGGCCCTAATGAAAACTGAAAGCATTTTTAGGGGCATCGACATTAGGATCATATACTAAGATACCTTATAGGTAGTGCCCATAGAAGGTTTATTTTAGTTATAAAATATATATAAGAAGCTGTAAGAGGAATAGTATTGTGTGTATGTGTCGGGGGGGAGGGGGGGGGGTGAGAAGAACGAGTCAATCCTAAGAAGAAAATAATATATATATATATATATATAAGAACAATATAGTTAAGAACAATTTGCCTCATATGCTAAGAGATGAGGCAATGTAAGAAAATAGAGGACTAGTTGTATTTTAGGTAAAATTTGTTGTCCAATTTAAATCTTAAAACTAAAGACGGGCTCAGGTCCCAGGTATTAAAAAAAAAAAAAAAACTTTACAACACATGAGTGCTGCTGATTTTAAAACAACAGAAAAGAGAAAATTGGCTGCAGATTTCACTATGAAATACAGCAAAGACTTAAAAAAGTAAAATTTTACATGTGAAATTGAGAGTTTTGAGTTTCAAGTAACAACTCTTATATAAAATATAGATACTTCATCTCTGCTCTCAGACTCTTCATGATTTTGATTTAATTGAATCTTACACAAATATCAATGTCACACCTCACATATTTCTAACTCTTCCAATTTCTATTGCTTTGTGTAAGAGAATTTTTAGCAAATTGAAATTAATAAAAATTATTTAAGATCAACTATTGTACAAGAATGTTTATCCAATCTCTGTATTGTTTCAATAAAATACAACATTGTTAAAAATATTAATTATGATGACAGTTTTAACGAATTTGCTGAAATGAAAGCCAGAAAAATGCAATTAAAGTAAATAATGTCAAAAATCTATTGTATTTGTTTTATTATTCTTCCAAACATAATTTATAAAGGGATCTAAATTAATTCTTGCACGGGGCACATGATTGGCTACTTGCGGCTCTGTGTATCAGTACAAATTTTTCAACTGTGAGATATGCAAGATAAATTATATTTACTTTATAGTTATGACTGAAGTCAGTAGAGTCCACTAGAAGTTGGTAGCTGGGTAGCCCAGAGATCGCTAATGGTAATGCTTTGTCACTAGAAACATTTTTTGTTTGTCTGATACGTTTAAATTAGTACAGAGCTGGATTTTTGTTTCTAGACACATTGTTCAATACACAAAATTTCTCACTGGCTAACTGTGATTGGTTGCTTACAAGCAGTGTTTGGCAGCTGCTAATATTTAATGTTATTTATAATATCTATCTAATTTTAACATTTGAAAACTTATAGCAACTACAGTCCCTGGCCAAATTATTAGACGCAGTTGTTTTTATTATAATTTATTAAATATCTGGAAAGATACATGAGGAATTATCCTGAAACTTCAGGAGTGTAAACAACATGATGAACGTCATATATTTCCCGAAACCCCATAAGAAACCGTCAACAAATTGAAGCAAAACGAATATCTTTCGGATAACCCTGTAAAAACTAATATTGCAAAAAGCATTCAAACTGTAGATTATGATTAAGTGGCTTATTGTAATAATTTGGGTTCATTTTTATGAAGATAGCATGTATACTCGAAGAGACATTCACGTTTTTATAAAAACAGTCCCAAATTTTACCAAGTTTTTTGCTTATAATTTGCAGAGTTTTTAATATAAAAACAAGTTATTTTCAGAAAATATGACAAACAAAATTATACACAATACTCTACAATCAGAATTAAAAAATAATAAAAATTGTATGAAAAATGAACAGATTTACTAAATGTTATTTCACTGCGCATGCACGAATTCAATCAAAATATACTGTGCATAATACATTAGCTAAATGTATATACCAACTTTTATGAAAGTGTCAAAAACATAGCTTGAAAATTCTGATATTAATCGTCGATAGAATAAGCTTGAAATTCGCTGTTCCCAAAAGGAAGCAAAAAGATGAGGGGTTGTATCCAAATATACTAGCTTATGAAAGTTGACATAATAAGAATTAAGTGTCTCTCATTCTATATTTGATACAACCCCTCATCTTTTTGCTTCCTTTTGGGAACAGCAAAATTCGAGCTTATTCTATCGACGATTACTATCAGAATTTTCAAGCTATGTTTTTGAGACTTTCATAAAAGTTGGTATATACATTTAGCTATGTATTATGCACAGTATATTTTGATTGAATTCGTGCATGCGCAGTGAAATAACATTTAGTAAACCTGTTCATTTTTCATACAATTTTTATTATTTTTTAATTCTGATTGCAGAGTATTGTGTATAATTTTGTTTGTCATATTTTCTGAAAATAACTTGTTTTTATATTAAAAACTCTGCAAATTATAAGCAAAAAACTTGGTAAAATTTGGGACTGTTTGTATAAAAACCTGAATTTCTCTTCAAGTATACATGCTGTCTTCATAAAAATGAACCCAAATTATTAAAATAAGCCACTTAATCATAATCTACAGTTTGAATGCTTTTTGCAATATTATTTTTTACAGGGTTATCCAAAAGATATTTGTTTTGCTTCAATTTGTTGACGACCCCTTGTGGGGTTTCGGGAAAAAATCTTCGCGGAAATATATGATGTTTATCATGTTGTTTATACTCCTGAAGTTTCAAGATAATTCCTCATGTATCTTTCCAGATATTTAATAAATTATAATAAAAACAACTGTGTCTAATAATTTGGCCAGGGACTGTAATAATATTCCTTAAATTATTATGAGTGTATTTTAAAGATTTTTAATATCTTCTTGAGTACTGTTTATCAAAATTCTCTATTTGATGTTTCATAGGTGTTATATGAATTTTCGATGCTTTTGGGTCGGAGTAAAATGCTGGATTTTACTGATAAAATGAAGGCATTTTTTGGAAATCTCCGAAATTTGACTGCAGATGGATCGACTGAGGTAATTTTCTAAAATTTAATTTACCTAAATATTTATTTATCAAACATTAGCAAATAGTGTTAAAATTGTAATGGCTGAATGAACAAATATGTCTATTTAAACACTGATATGTTATCAAAATATGTTAATGATATATTCATAATTAATATGGATTATGTAATTAGTAATTATTATGTTTTTATTTAGGGGGATTTAATGCTATCAGACTGGGTGTGGTTTGAAAAAAAATGTGGAAATTTTCAAACCAAAGGAGAGAAATCTGCCCCAATAGTTAATACTATCGTGGTGAGTTTACTCATAATTGACAAAAACTTCTGCAATTTTTTATTTAAGAATTTAATAATAATTAAAAAAGATGCATTATGAAACAATAACTATCAGTATTATAATTATAATCCTAATTGTGTTTTTTTTTCTTCCTTCTTTAGGATAGTGCAGAATATCGGGAAATGTTGTTAAAGAAGTATGATTATCCAACTGGTATCATCTTACTTCAGGGAAATGCCATTAAGGACTGTGCTGTAGTATATGAAAATCACTTTATTCAGTGCAAAACGTTAAATATTATTTCGCTAATAACTTTGCTTTTAGCACTGTATTATGTATTGGAGATAAATTATCCAAAGTGCCATCTCCAGGCAATGGGGGCATTAGCCAATATAACTCTAAATCATGAGTTTTACAGATTGGGCCAGCGTGCTGGACAAATGATAAGACGTTTGAAGTAACTTTTTTTATCAATATTTATGTAATAATAAAAAAAAATTTGGCATCTTTACCTTAATTAAATTATTCTAAATTCTTACAATATCTACCTTTTTTCTGTCTCTTAATAATATTTATTATTTATTTACTTTAAAAAAATTTTTATTTTAAAATCGTGTATTTTAATATTTATCTTATTCAAAATTCTAATCAAAAAAGCATTTTTCCCTCATAAAAATCTTTCTTAATTTGTTCCATTTTTGCAAGCATAAAATTTGCGAGATGGCAATTCATTTTGAATATTTCTATTTTTATCATTTTCTTTTATTTTCTTATTTCATTCTAAATTTATGTTTGTCATGTTTTTGTCTTCAAGACAATTTGCTTCAAAATTCATTCGCCTTGTAAAAATGTCCAAGACTTGCTCAGAATTTGAAGTTTTTTCAAGTGCTTAAAAAATCACCATCGCCTGGTAGTTTGTCCACCGATGGTGAATTTCAAAAATATCCTTTTTTAGTATCAATATGTGACTGATCATTCTCAAGGGCCGAAAAAAGGGGTCTGGATCTTTCATATCCTAATGGAGTGGCTAATCTTATCTGGACATATAATAAAGTATTAGAAATTCAAGATGAGTTTATTTATTTGTGGAAAATACTCAGGATTTCAATAACCTAAAACCATTGTCATTGACAACAACTGCATAGCCAATAAGTGAGAACTCTTAATAAATCGTGGTGGCATTTAAGTCTGTTTTTTGTGCTATCGCTTCTTCAAAAGGATTTTATCTCCACTGTGTTGCTGCTTTAGTTATAACAAATCTTGCCAGATTTTAGTGCTCAATTAATTCGTATCAATCATAAGATTTAAGAACATCTTATCAGGTACAACACAACACAGAGTTCATAACATCATGCAGAATCAAATCCATCTTTCAACTTAAATGATTTAATGGCATCCTTGAGATCCTGTTGATTTGATTGATATAAATTAATTGAGCACTAAGATCTGGTAAGACTTGTTATAACTAAAGCAGCAACACAGTGGAGATAAAATACTTTCGAAGAAGTGATAGCACAAAAATCCTTTCGAAGAAGTGATAGCACAAAAAACAGACTTAAATGCCAACATGATCCATTAAGAGTTATTACTTATTGGCTATTCAGTTATTGTCAGTGACCACTGTGTTAAGCTACTGAAATCCTGGGTATTTTCCATAAATAAATAAACGCATCTTGAACTTCCAATACTTTGTTATACGTCCAGAAAAGATTTGCCACTCCACTAGGATAAGAAAGATCCATATTGCTTTTTTGGGCCTTGAGTCACAGTCAAATATTGATGTTTAAAAAAGAATATTTTTTTAATGCATCATTGGTGGACTCCAACTTCCAGGTGATGGTGATTTGTTAAGCACTTTAAAAAATGTCAAATTCTGACCTCTGAAAAGTTACATCCTGGTTTTATACCTGCATGTGCAGAGCGTTATCTACGCACTGACAGACTACTGACCAATCAGAATTCAGTACAAGTTTAAAGATCCAATTAAAGCCTTGGACTCTTTACTTACAAGGCAAATGAATTTTGAAGCAAATTGTCTTGCCAGCAAAAGTGTGCCAAACGTAACTTTAGAATGAAATAACAAAATAAAAGAAAATGGTCAACAAAATATTCAAAATGAACTGGAGTCTTGTAGATTTTAGCCTTGGAAAATGTTACAAATTAAGAAAGTTTTTTATGAAGGAAAAATGCTTTTTAGATTAGAATTTTAAATAAGAGAAATATTAAAATACACAATTTTAAAATAAAAGGAATTTAAAGGTAAATAATAAATATTATTAAGAGACAGGAAAAAGTTAGATATTGTAAGAATTTGGAATAATTTAAGGTAAAGATGGTGAAATTTTTTTGTATTATTACATATATATATATATATATATATATATATTCTGTAATCATTATAAACTAGGATAAAATAAAATATGCTTTTGTGTTAATTGTGTTTGTGAATATTATTTATCCAAAATAAACATTTATGTGAAAAGAGGACCAAGCTCTTGTATCTTCAGAACAAGTAGAAGGCATTTTCAAGCAGATCAAAATAATTGAGTTTTATGAAAAATATGATGTAAAAAAGATAACTGCTTTCTTCAGTATGCCATTTACATAATGTATTTTTATTGCATTATAATACAATTATCTATATTTGTGATTTTCCTTTAGAATAAAAGAAAAGTAATGCAATTTTATTTATAAATATTTAAATTCTCACACTGCTTTGTAGATTGAAAGACCATCCTTTTGCCACACACATCTCCCCTATGGTAAATGGAGAATTTAACTTGATTTAGATATGAGTTGGAAGGCAGGGAGTAGAAAATGGCTTTTTTTTCTTTGTTAGAATATATTCTAGGTGTTTATACTTCAAAAATAGAATGTATTTTAATAAACATGCATGGTTAGAAAATATTATAAATTTCAAAAAATGGAAACAATGTGGGTGAAAAACATCCATATAGTTCATTCAAAGTTAACCAGTAGAAATTTAGATTCAGACAGTTGATCATCACTGGCATTAAACAATTTTTTCAGTTTATTTTATCACAGAAAATTGTATGTGGCTGGCATTTTTACACAATTTAATTTCTCATTCCATGAGCATCTCCTAGTTCAAAGAAAGCTTTTTTGCTAACAATGCAATGATTTAACATAAAAAATAATATCTGCAAAAAATAATAAGCTGTATGTTACTGTGATTATGCTAAATACACCAGGTTTGTATTCATTTTGTGTTTTATTATTTCTCATCTCTTACCGTTAAATAAGTAATTGTCCAATTTGTAATAAAAGTTTAAATAAAAAATTTTAGTTTTAAAAGAATAACAAAATTAATAGAAACTTTGTACCTATATGAATATATAATATGAAATTCTTTATAAAATTCATTACTGAGATTACATTATAAAAATCTTATGTGAAGTTATTTTCATGATTTCAGGAAGTTTATTCTAATGGAATTTCGCTGTCTTTTCAGTATTACACTATTAACAAATTGGAACATTAATTAATTATTTCTGTGTTTTAAAAAAATCTTATTTTAGAAAGTATGTTAAATGTGTTTATATAGTGTTCTAAATTGTGTGTGATGCTTAATATAGTGTTCTATTTATAGTGTTCTAAATTGTGTTTGATGCTTGAAAAGTGTTCTTAATTTGGGGACAATGCGTTGTACAGTACAACACTATTGTAAGAACACATTTTAGCACAACACTATTTACAACACTATTTTTAGAACACATTTTAATCACAACACTATTTACAACACTATTTTTAGAACACATTTCTGGATCACAACACATTTCAGAACACTATCACAACACAATAAAGTGTTGTTTATAAAGTGTTCTAACTGACAACACTATAAAGTGTTCTTAATTTGAGGACAAATTGTGTTCTTAAATGCGTTTTTTTTGTGTTTATTTTTGTGTATGAGCGTTTGCAGTGTAGATACCATAGATCAATTCAGACACCATAGGAAGATTCTTCCTTCTACTAGTGAGCTTAAAAATTAAAGAGCAATTACGGGAGTTTCGATTGTAACTTTTAACCAATAACGAAAGAGCAATGAAAAGATTCTCCACGCCTCTGCCGTGCTTTGATTTTGCGGAAAATTGGCAAATTGCCAATAATGATTATCTTGCGCATCGCATTATTTAATTTGATTCTCGCGGGATGGGGCAGGGATAAGGATCGATCAGTAAGAAATATCGGGAAAAAAAGCGAGAAAAGAGATTAAATCTGAAAAATATAGACTAAAAGAGACAAAAGCAAAAAATAGCGAGAAAAAGCGAGATTAGCGACTCGCTCCGAGGCCTGTCTAAACAAATTGTCCCATACAAAAATCTAATATTTACAATTAATGTGTTTCAATGTTTCAATTTGACCATTCTAAAAAGTGAAGATTTCTCGAATCTCTCACTACAAATATAATTTTCTACTTTTAACACTTTTCCAGTATTAAAAGGATAATTATCGTAATATATACTATTCACTACAATTCTACAATAATATACCTGCCAAATTTCTGTTTTTTTTTTTTTGTTTTTTTTTGTTTTTTTTTAAGTCAAATAAACATACTTTGGACCAGTCATTTTCATTGTTATGACAATCAGAATAAAAAAATCCCAAAACATGCATACTTACGATAGAGTATCTTAAGTAGATGATTCTGAAGACTCAATGACCATTTTTGTCCACAAGAGGTTGGCAGATGACAAAAAGCATGGTACGATTGAGATCCTGAAAAAAAAAAAAAAAAAAAAAAAAACGATAAAACAAAACATTTATGAAGTATTTTATAATGTAAGACAAAATTATAAAATGGGTTTTGTTTTTATTTGGTAAGATTTGATTTAATTTATTAAGTAATAATTATTACTACTTCATAATAAATTTATTAAGTTATAATCCTTATTAAAAATGTTTATTTGACTTTAAGTAATGAGAAGGTGTTGGCAGCTGATAAAAATAAATAACCAAAACAAAAATCAATAATTTTGAAATATCTTAAGTGATATAAACTAAATGTGTCTTCAAAAAAAAAAAAAAAAAAAAAAAAAAAATTCAACTAAAATCAGAAAAGTACAAAGAAACTCAGATAAACATCAACCTCAGATATTTTATGTAAAAAAATCACTTCAAAATATTAAAATGCAAACGAGAAATTTCTAAACAAAACTCCCCTGGTTTAACATTAGCTTGCGAGCATCATTCCATTATTAAATAATGCAAAGTTAAAATTTTAGGTGGGAATAAGACGCCTTTTTATGCTAGTGGCATATTTATTTCATACAGAAATTAAATAGGATTTGAAAAGTTTAAATTTCTAAGTTATGCAGATTCATGATCACCATAAGTTTTCATACTTCCCATACATATACAGGCATGAAAGTATTATTATTGCAATATAACATGCAGAAATAAATATCAGTGAAAATTAAACAATGTAATTGATTTAGGTATATGTAAACCATTATTGTTTTTATTCACAACTATTTTCCGTTATTCATGCTATATGCTATATTATGAGTTCAAAGTTCAAACACATCCTCGTGTTAAAATTCCTGCACTATATTAGCATAGCTGCTCAAATTGAAACAAATATTGCAGGAAGAAAACGCACTAAAGCAAAATCAGAGATAATATCGCAAAATTTGCATGATGTGCAAGCATTATGAGCACAAAATAGTTAAAAATTTATATATATATATTATATTAGTTTAGTGCTTTTTAAAAAATTATTTCTATTTATTATTTTAGTAACCCCCCTCCCCTCCTTTATTTTGCATTTGAAAGAATATTTGCTGAAACTGGGAAACGCTAGAAAAAAACTGAGCAAAGATAGTTAATAGTTATTTTGTTATGCATCTTAAAATCAGTTTTTAAGCTTATATTATTACCTTTCTTTATTGCTGTTTTATATTTTAAATGTTGCACATGTTACAAGGAAAATTTAAAAGCACGGAATTTGTACACCATTACAATTTCAGGGCTAGCACTAGGACTTTTCAAAATTTTAGGGAGGAATTTTAGGAATTTTTTCCCAAATTTTAGGAAAATTTTAGGGGCATTTGCGATATTTTTAACATTACAAGTATGTAATAACAGTATTTTTGTGCTAGTCAGGCACATGTGGTACACTGCCAAAGAATATTCCCATCATTCCAATGAATTCAGCCCTTGTTCCATGTGCTTGTGTTGTTTGTTGCGAATGAGGGCATTTAAATTTGCGCAATAACCAGCTTCATATTACAAACCGTTTTGACAGCTTATGCTTACTGCAATTGTATTAATTAGAATTTTGAGTTCCTCGATCATTGAACCTAACCAGAATTAATGCTCTCCTTCTCTCTCTTTTGGATGTTCTCGGTGAACCTAGAGAACAAGAGGCAGGAAGCAGGGGTGATTATGAGAAAAAAAAAAATTCTGAAGCTCACAGAAAAACTTCTGAAAGGTTTTTTTCACACTTCTTTGTCGAAATTTGCGTTTTTTCCTCGATATTTTGACGAAATGCATTTTTTTTTTAGATTCTTTTACAAAATTCGCCTTATTTGCACAATTTATTGACAAAATCCACATTTTTTCGCGATCTGTTGACGAAATTCACTTTTTTTTTCGCGATCTTTTGACGGAATTGGCATTTTTTTCTGCAATTTTTAGACGAAATTATCTTTTTACCTTGATTTTTGGATGAAATTTGAGGGGTTTTTCACGATTTTTTTAATCGAAATTCACGTTTATTCTGCGATCTTTTTAAGAAATTCTAGTTTCTCCCCCCCCCCCCCCCCCCCGAGATGTTCTTAAAAAATTTGCGATCCTTTGAAGAAATTCGTGTTTGTCACGATCCTTAGATGATCTTTAGAGGTTTTTTTTTCTTGATTGTTTGTCGAAATTAGCCTCCCCCCCCCCACGATATCCTTGGATGAAATAAAGTTTTTTTCCTGAATCTTTGTCGAAATTTGCTTTTCTCCGTGATCTTTTGAGGAATTTTGCGTTTTTTTCACGATCTTTTGACAAAATTTGCGTTGTTTTAGCAATCTTTTGACGAAATTTGCGTCATTTTAGCAATCTTTTGATGAAATACCTATCTTTTTCGGTGACCATTTGTCAAAATTCACGATAATTTTTGGTGAAATTTTGGCGATCTCAAATTTTTAGGAACAAAAAGAAAATTTTAGGAGAATTTTAGGAATTTTAGGGGATAAAATAATATTTAGGAAATTTAGGAATTTTAGGGGGAATGCTAGCCCTGCAATTTTATCTATCACCCCCCCCCCTCTGTCTCTCTCTAAATTTTCAGGTTATGAATTTTTAATGTTATCCTTTTAATATTGCATCAGTCTCAAAAGCAGCCAATGTGACATTTAAAAAAAAAAAAAAAAGTTTATTTCAGTTAAAAAGCTGAGAACTTTCATGCCTGTATATTACATAGAGTGACATTAGGATCAACAGAAATCTTTAAAAAGGGATCTCTAAAACGAATTGGCCCATAAAAAAATCTAATATTTACAATTTCTATTTGACCATTATAAAAAGTTAAGAATTTCTCGCATCTTTCACTACAAATATCAAAACTAGTGCATTTTAAAGCTTCCTCTCTAATTTTTCAGGTTATGATTTTTTCATATTATCCTTTTAATATTGCATCAGTCTCAGAAGCTGCCAAAGTGACATAAAAAAAAAAAAGCCTATTTCAGCTAAAAAGCTGAGAACTTTCATGCCTGTATATTACATAGGGCGACATTAGGATTTCTGACATTAGGATCAACAAAAATATTTAAAAAGGGATATCTAAAACAAATTGCCCCATAAAATAAATCTAATATTTACAGTTTCAATTTGACCATTCTGAAAAGTGAAGATTTCTCACATCTTTTACTACAAATATCATTTTCTACTTTTAACACTTTTCCAGTATTAAAAGGATAATTATAGAGGGAGATTGGGAAATGCACTACTACTACTATGTATTGAGTTTATAGACTGTATAGAATACTTAGCCTGGTTAACCATGCAAGTTACTGAGATGGAGGTGCTGAATTTAGAAACTACTTTAAAAGTTAATTAAAATGTTATATTAAAAATTTTTACAAAATATACAATTACATACTTACAATACATTACTTAAAAACATAAACGGTACATTACTTAAAAAAGTGAGTAATTTTTGTCTGTTTTTGCATTGTGTATGCTCGAACAGTAATTTATTTATCTTAAACTTTAAAACATAAATGACAATATGAAAGGTCAGACACAGAAAATCGTAAATCAAACAAAATATGTAAATCTTATTAAACTGAAAAATTAAAAATATTTTTGAAAATACATTCCACTGTGATTGCCTTGAAAAATGGTTTTAGGAAGAAATTTAAAAGTAAATATATAAGCTACATCCTACACAAAGGCACAAAATATTTGAGATAGAAAATACCAATTTCAATAGCATACCTATACGCATTCTAGTTCTATGACAAAATTTAAAAAATCGTTCATTAGAATCAAGACAATCAATCAAAAAAATAATAACAGAAACATTAAACGATATATACCAATTAGCGTTAGGCTTAAACAGATAAAAAATACGTTTAAATTAAAGTTATTTCATGAAATGCATAAAATTATATCTTCAAATGTTCAAAAAGCAGTACAGATTATAAGTAATAGCAATACATACCGATTAGAGAGTAAAAAGAGTCTTCTTTAAAGATGTTTACAATTTTCACACAAAACACTAGCGTGCTTGACCGCGGCCATGTTTTAATCTGAAGAAAAAGGATGCTTGTCTCTGATTGGTTGAATTGCAGCCTGCCGATCTTGATCAATGTCGCCCGATGTTTGCCAATATGAGTTTTTTGCCATAGGTTTACAGAACTTAAAGTGTCGTTAAAATTGTTTTCTGTCTGCTACCTTGCTAAAAAAGAACTATATATAAGTTAAAAATTTAAATATCGAACATTAGAGAAATTGTAATATTACAGATTCAACATCGGTCAACATTGATCAATATCGGCCAATATCGGTAAGAGGTGACCAGTCTTCGCCGATGCATGCCAAGATTGCCCGATATTGGGCAATATCGGACCGATATTGCTGTGCTACCTGGACAGCAGCGAGTAATCAGATTACAGATATGATATCAGAAATAAAAAACAGTTTAAAGAGGTTTTATTTGCAGAACGGATTAAAATTCAGAAAAATGTTACAAAAAATCTGGTGAAATGAATGCCAGACAGGATTTCAGAATCAGCAGTGCTAAAAATGAGAGGATATGCAGCTAGATATTAAAATATATATATATATATATATTATTTAATAATTAAAAAAAAAAAACTTTTTACGTGTACCATGGCTTTTGCGGAAGCCTTTTTAAACTTAAATTTTAGATATATTTTTTAGACTTTATTTATTATTATTATTATTTTTAGTAAAATGTAGCATTCAATTTTAGTTGCTCTCAACATGGTTAAATTTGCCTATTTTCCGAAAACTATTACTTGTTCCGTAACTTTTTTGGGTTGTTCAAGTACTAACAGCTGGTACTAAGCTATCAGCAAGTCTTACTACACTAGTAAATCTGCAGATCATGAGCCTCAACGTCAGCTCTAAAAGTTACTGTGTTTTAATCTCACTTTTCATATTATTTAGCATCTTACAATCCGCAATTTAATTTTTTTTTTTTTAATATTACATACATATTTATAGGCGTATAAAATACTTCGGAGGTTTCAGAAATTAGAAGTGTTAAATTAAACACGGTTTATGCAATGATATTCTGAAATTCTTATGAACTTCTTATTTGTGTAACTTTTTAGATAAAAAAATAAACTTCTATTAAAATAAATTATTCATTTATGTCAATAGAATACAAAAAAAAATTATTTTGATAATAAAATATATAAGCAAAATAGTGCGAGTTACTTGAATTTTATTATTTTGATATTCTTTGAAATAGGGTTGCTAAGCAACTAAAAAATGAAAGAGCAAAGTAAACAGAAATGAATTTTAAAATTTGTAAAAACTATGAAAATAAAATGTTTTATATTTCCCGAACAGATGCAAAAATTTTTCCAATAATTTTAACAGTTAATCTTTAAATTCTAATGAATAAATGTATTAGCAAATTTTCAAAGCTATTGGATACATTTAAAACCTCCATATTCAAAATTTAGCATTATTAATTTTACGTTTAAATCCATTATTCAAATATGCGATTTTCATTTCAGTTAAAAATGAAATTTGAAAATCGTCTGCATTCCCATAGGAAAGCATCATGAACAAAAAAGAAATGTTCTATATTTTTCGAACGAATGAACCAAATGTTACTAAAAACTACACGGCAAATTCCGGGTATCTCACCAACATACCCACCAAAAATCAACCTAATAGGACGATTTTTACGGCAGTTATCCCGAAACAGACAGACAAACAGACGAAAACCAAAAACTTTTCGCGTCTCCACAGTGAGCCTGAACTGACGTTTTGGCAACTAAACGTTTAAATGTTGAAAAATAATATTATATTATTTAAATCAGCCCTGTTCAAGCTTTCAGAAAACGGGCGAACCTCAATTGGGATGGCAAACGATGAAAGGCGCCATTATAGGAAAACTGCAGCAATATAATCCCATTATAGTAGTGGTAGTAATACATAAGTACCTGCGTATATTATGTTCATATACCTCAAAGTTGTGGACATAAGACCACTACAAAATAAAGGCCTCGTGAAAAAATAAATTGTAGAAAAACTATTCTAAAATCAACATTACATTTGCCTGATTTCGGGGTACCATCTCAAACTATATTGCAGGGGAAGAAGCCAAAAAATTTCATGACGCTTAGAATAAAAATAAGCATGCGTACATGAACGATTTTAAGACAAAGTATTTATTAAAAATATTTTAATTTTTTCTATAGCAAGTAACAGAAAACATTTGAAGAGTGCCCCAAAAAAAATAAAATAAAATAAAAGAAAACAAAGTGTGCCAAGGCCCCATGTGCATCGCATTGAACTGCCCTGATTTAAATTATCACATTACCGACGGAAATTTTATTAATATTTTTTATTCAAAAAACATCATTGACTAATGGCATAGCTTCTACTTTAGAGAAAATTAATTTATATCATGTAGTCTTTTTTTTTTTACTCTCTCTCTCTCTCTCTCTCTCTTTTTTTTTTTTTTTTTTTTTTTTTTTTTTTTTTTTTTTACATTCTAACATATTTTATACCAAATCCGTACATAGAAAGATATTTACTGATGCATACACTAGAGAAACCTCTCTAGGCACGAACTACGGCTAGACATTTCATATGGTTCTCTCAGGATTTGATATACACCTACTCAAAGCCAGGGTGTGCAGTTGCTTCGCAACTTGGAAGCCCATTGAACCTATCACAAGTTCAAGTTCAAGTACGAGTAAAAATAGATAATGACTTCTAACGAAGTAGTGTTAATATCGAATCGGAACTAAATGGCACTTAACATCAAAAGTATGTCTTAACTTAGAAAATGAATGCTATCGTGTTACAATATGGCTTGAGAATGAAAGTGGTAATTATGGGTGAAATTAAGAGTTTGTTTTATTTTGAATTTTGTTCTGTTTATAATTTTTCTTTAAAATTATTTTCAAACACTTTACACTATTTTATTTATTTATTTTTATATTTAACATTTGTATTGTGAAATAAATGATAACAACACGAATATTTTTGACGACATTTTTTAACTCCATGTTACTTTTTTTAGCTAACTATCCTGTATCTAATTTGCAATTTTGTTCATTTTACAGATTTCATTGAACAGTTCAATTAACAATTTGTTTATGGCAAGACATTTCCTAAGTTACATTACATTTCACTAGTAACTGAAAACTCCACTCCCACCAGTTTGTCTTAAAAGAACTCTTGAATGGGTATTTCCGAAGGTTCAGCATACTCATACTTACCTGGCACTGGGGTCAGCCTTGATCATGAAGGAGGCTCCCCCGAGCAGAGGCCTCTTATAGCACACCGAGGGGTTGACGTTCGCCACATCCGCAAATTGCGGTTGCTTGGGGTGCATAATTTTTGGTAGTTGGGACTGCGTTCGCGCTGTCCCTTTTAAATAAAGATGAGATCATTTCTTAGGGAGAGGTTAAATGATTTTTACGACGTAAAAAAATGAATAATACGTCTTATAGTACGGGGGAGTACCTGCAAGTGTGCGCCGATTGAGCGACTGTTTCCTCCGGTCACAAGCATCTGAAACAATTTGGTTCGCCAAATTATGTATGACGTGGCATGAAAATTTCTGGAGCTTATACCAACATTTAGTATAAACAGTTGATTTTTGACAAAATGTTGTTCTTTTGAAACATATAATTTTTTTTTTCGCCTCTTTTTTTACCTTTTGTGAGCTTGAAAAGTAATTAATGAAATTTTTTCTTTTCCGTGGTATAAGCTCCAACAAAAACGATTAGCTTTCTTTTAAATAGAAAATGAAGGAAACCGGTCGAATAGTTCTCAAGAAAAATGGTTTATTTCTATGTTCATGTCTCTAAGAAACCAATTTACGAAAGACTTTCAGACGAGAGAACAGCTTCGACTGTAAAAACATACCGTCAGTTATGTGTTAAATAGAAATGATTAAACATTTTAAATAAGCGATGTCTCAGATGTTCAAAACTATTTTAAATCTTAGTATTTTAGCATTACCACATGATAGACTAAGCCATAACAGCTTCATTAATAAAACGGAACGATTTTTGCGCATAAATGTGACAAAACGTCCCCCCTCCCCCCCACTCAGGTCTTTAGTTAACTGCTGCTAAGTAGCTCGCACTATTTGCTTTAGAATCATTTTTTAAATTTGATGAAACAACGCGCGTTGTTGTTCAGGAATGTTAGAAAAACATATCGCTCAATATCAAATGATGATATTCAGCAATGACAGAAAAAGATATCACTTAATGTCAAAATATGATATTCAGGGATGTTGGAAAATATTGGCCAACATTCACAGATGTCAAAAACTAATATTCACGAATATTATTTTAGGGGGGGGGGGGGTCATTTAACTACATTTTGTTATTGGCCAATATCTTTGTGCTACTTGGGGCGATCACATTTTTTAAGCGATTCCTTCCAAAGCGTCTTTTGCTCAATCAACGCCCCCTAGAGATATCTCTAGGGGGCGTTGGCTCAATCCGTGCTTACGGGTGTGAGCGCATCTGACACTTTTACATACTCGCATAAATTAGCCTTGTACTTAAATAGTTTAAAGCTCAAATATTTAAATTAAGTATTTTTATATTTGCCTGATATTTATCTATTGTAATGCTGCGTTTACACTATGGCTTATCAGGCCTATCAGGTCTGCGTGGTCTGTCAGGTCCAGGCATAAGAGGGTTTAATACAGCAGCATCGATTTTGAAAAACATCCTTTTTTTTTTTTTTTTTTTTTTTTCTCTGTTGTTGTGGCATCTTCGATATAGCAGCATCGATTTTGAAAAACATACTTTTAATTTTTTTTTTCTGTTGTGGGTGTGGCATCCTCGCAGTGGCGTAGCCAGGGAGGGGGTCCAAACGCTCTGCATACCAGTAAAATTGTAAAGTTTTCTTCGCCTTCATTATCGCAGAACGTTCTCCGATTGCATAAGGCAAAGAAAACTTTACAAAATTAGTGGTACCAAGAGCAGTTGGACCTCCACCCTGGCTACGCTACTGCATCCTCGTGACATCCGCAACAGAGGAAAATTCTCATTTTTAGATATGAAAATGAAGCTTCAGAAAATCGATGCTACTGTATTACGATAGATAAATGTTGGATACACACAAAAATATTCAGATTAAAGGTTTAAGCTATATATCCTTTCAGTACAAAGCTTATTTATGCCTGAAAGTCTCAGAAACCTCCGGATGGATTTGGCGATTTCAAATCCACTAAAGAAAATCCCGCCTCTGTGATAAGAGATATTTCTTATGTAGGCGTTCACATAGATGGCGCTACATGACCCAACCACTGGAATTTGCCATCATACTTGGTACTCTTCTAAGATCCAGTATAAGATCCAGTATTATAGCATTTTGATTGTTGTCCTTCTCTCTACGTTCATGAATTTAACACTGGTGTTGATTTATCTTTAAAGAAAGAGGATTTTACTTGAACTTCTCACAACGTCATGTCTTAAAATATGAATTAATGGACATTTCATTTTATAATGCATTTTCTTTGACTTTTTTTCAAAAATGGAACATTTGCGCAATAAATTTTAGAAAGATTTCGTGTATTAAAATTAATAAACTAAATAGTTATTTATAGGGATTTTGGAGAATATTTACAACTTTACTAAAATCATTTGTTTGAAAGCATTTTATAGAATTAACAAGAACGAAAAATCATGCGTCAAGCATAGATTATGTAACACTTTCCAACGCTTCCAAAATAATTTTACAAATCATACCGTTTAATAAGCTGAAAGATGACATCTAAGTAAACAATTTGGAAAACGCATAATATATTTAAAAACATAATTTCAGGAATTTCCAACATATACAATATTCAGAAAAATATACGAATACTTTTATTCAGCCCTGTATAGGATCTATAGACCTGTATATATACTACATAGGATGCTAAATTTTAGTTCAGTTAGGAAACGCGTTGCACAGTTTAAAATTCTCCGTCTGGAGTTTCTGTCACTAAACGGAAATGTGTCCGCGAACTTTTGTGCTTCCCTGTATAGGATCTACAGAATTTATACACATCACGTAATAGACAAAAAGCGAGTTAAAATTAAAATCGTGTTCAGTAACGTAAAACGCACTTCCAGGAATTATTGTTAACAGACAGTTGAGAATTCTTTTGTGTGTCCCTGTCAATGAACGATGACTGCTATACACACAATATTCTGTTGTAAGCCTCTTGTAATGCACCTTAGTGATATTTATAAATTTCAAAACGTTTAAAATAGTGAAACATTATTTAAATAAACCGCAGACGATTTTTCTCCATAGACCGCAATGTAACGGAATTCTTTTGAGTGTCCCTGTAAAAAAACTATACGTGCTACACACTTCCGTCTAAATAGGGAACATGCTATAGATAACGACAATAACATATAAAAATTGCAGAGCAATCCGAGCCTATTTACGGGAGTTAGAGCACGGACAGACGGGCAGACGGCAGACGGCCAGACGGCCAGACAAACCGAAGTCATAAACACTTTTCAACTAGGTTGTAAAGTGTTAAAAAATGTATAAATGTAATGGCCTGACGCTATAAATATAGATCCCCCCCCCCCCGCCCCTTCAGAAGTTAAACTTTCCATTGCATATCTTTCAACATAAAGAAAGTTGAATAGTTATAATTGGAAAATAAATTATTCATATAAAAGTATTTACCCAATTATCCATATAACAGTAATACCAAAATAAAAGAATTTTTGTTTTGTCCATCGAATAATGCTTTTGAAACAATATCTAGACTTCTTCCAAAATTGTATTATTGCCAATCGATGAGTTAATCCTTTCAGGCATGGGCAAAGTAATTCCGTTGTTAAATTGTGGAAAATAATAGAATGTCACAAGAATTTACGAACAAATAAATTTGAAAATAAATAAATTATTTTCTTCATGTACCGTAGAAAAGCAAAAGTTTATAAAAAAAAAAATTGGGTGACAATTAGCAGTTTAGAATTAAAAGTAAATGGTATAAATAATATACCACAGCTTTTCAAAAAGTTAAATGAATTTTAGAACATTTTTTTTTCTTTTTGTACTTTTGAAAAAAAAAAAAAATAAAGAAATTACTGTTTAAAATAGAAAAAAAAAATCGTATAACTACTAATTGTACAAAATCTTCTTATTTTTTTATCGTTCTGAAGAAAAATGTATTGCACATGTACGATATACAGTGTAATTCAAAATGAATGGTGAAAAAAAAAAAAAACTATGTTTGGTGCAATGAATTTATTTCTTAAATTCCAACTTAGCGTGAGAATGTACTTTTCTACATTTCGTTTGGAGAAATGAAAATGTTGTTATTTTTACCTAAAATACCGGCATCAGCGAGAGAAAAAAAAAAAAAAAAAAAGCAAATTGAGGGGGTCGGGGCAAGGAAGTGCGAAGCCACATTTTTGGTGGAATAAACCTAACACTGTAATCTGTTGCAAATTATAGTATTCTACATATAATTTGTTTCTAATGTCAGTTGGTGGCAGCATATGTCCCAGGTTTCGTTTTTGCCCCCAATGAAGATAACTAATTTACAAAGAACGTAATAGTAATATCATTACAGTAATGCCATTTTGTTACTCAGAATATCTCAAATGTTATTAAGACATTGGCGAGAAAACTTAATGTTATATAACTTGATTTGAGTATTGGATCCAATTTTCAAATTGAAATATCTCAGAAGTTTAAAAATGTGGCTTAGCACTCTCTTGGCGATCCTCTCAATTGTACGTTTTAGAACACGAAAAAAACCCCTCATCGGTAACCATTGTTCAGAGACATTTCGTGAAAAAAAAAAAAAAATAAATAAAGCACCTTCCGTTATAGCATGCGAAAGCGGGTATGAGCCATCGTGAAAAAAAAAACAAAAACAATAAAGCACCTTCCGTTATAGCATGCGAAAGCGGGTATGAGCCATCGTGAAAAAAAAAAAAAAAAAAACAATAAAGCACCTTCCGTTATAGCATGCGAAAGCGGGTATGAGCCATCGTGAAAAAAAAAACAAAAAAAATAAAGCACCTTCCGTTATAGCATGCGAAAGCGGGTATGAGCCATCGTGAAAAAAAAAAAAAAAAAAACAATAAAGCACCTTCCGTTATAGCATGCGAAAGCGGGTATGAGCCATCGTGAAAAAAAAAAAAAAAAAACAATAAAGCACCTTCCGTTATAGCATGCGAAAGCGGGTATGAGCCATCGTGAAAAAAAAAAATAAATAAATAAATAAAGCACCTTCCGTTATAGCATGCGAAAGCGGGTATGAGCCATCGTGAAAAAAAAAAAAAAAACAATAAAGCACCTTCCGTTATAGCATGCGAAAGCGGGTATGAGCCATCGTGAAAAAAAAAAAAACAAAACAATAAAGCACCTTCCGTTATAGCATGCGAAAGCGGGTATGAGCCATTGACTAATATTTCATCAAAGAAATGCATCTATTCCACTTTCTTAAGAGAATTAGCAACGGCCCATTCACTCTCATTTGGAATTATCTTGTGTACCTGTACTTACGACTGTCAAAGTCAACAGGTTATGCTGCCGCTGCGTCAGTCTGTCCAAACAGACAGTTCATCAGCATTCTAGAGTAAGTCCATATGTAAGATTGTAATGAAACAAAACTCAAGAATAAACCCAAAATATGTCGTTTCAAAATTATTCCGGTATGAAACATTATATTTTACTACACTATATTACAGAATTTGTTTTCAATTTTTGCAATCAGCTGAATAAATGTTACATCATGTATCAGATTCACATGTATATAATAATAATTCATATGCGCAATATAAAGTTTGAAAAATACTGACATGTATTTATTTAACCAAGTCAAAAAAGACCGGCAGAAGTAACGAGGGGAAAAATGGATAACAGCAAAAAGGGGGCAAATGTAAATAAAAATCCGTGAATTGAATAATTTTTTCCTTTCGTTATATTTCGTTAAAACAAAGAAAATTCCACTTTGTTTTGCTATTTTTCCCCGTAAATACAAAAATTTCCCCAATCTAACGTAAAAATTACCCGAAATCCTCCGAATATGCACTTTCAAACCGTAGGGTGTTCCAGCAATTGTGCTTCCTAGTACTTTTACGTATTAGAAATTGAATTTTTAAGTACGTCCATTTTTCCTTAAAAAACGAAAAAATCGCAAACCTAAGTTCAAGGTGTCCTGAAATTCTCCAGTCAAAAAACGTAATTTTTATGTTTTTTGACATTTTTTTTTTTTTTTTTGATATTGTGAGGTCGAACCATGAGAGTTTACTGTCTTAATTTTTATACATGTGTGTTGCAACAGGACAACATGACGTATCTTTGTTGGTCATTATTGAAGCGATTTCAATACTAGTTTTTTTCTTTTGGTATATGCTATATTTCCATTTTGTTTTTATTTTTATTTATTTATTTTTTTTGGCAGATTTTTTTTTTTTTTTTTAGTAAATAAAAATTTTGACATTTTTGTTTGTGAAATTGCGAAACTATTGCAATTTTTATTTTTAAATATTAAAAAAATATATATTGTTTGGTTTTAATTTTAAAGTTTGGAACTCCTAATGTTAAATTCATTTGTAATCGTTATAAAACAGATTGCAATGAAGGTAGATTTTATGTTTTTAAGCATAACTCAAGAACTACAGTACAGAATGAGATGTAATTTTGTATTCCTATATATGTAGCTTGAAGAAATTAATTTATGTAAAAAAGCCACATAATGTTTTCGAAAATGATATTTCCAAAATATAAATTTTCTGAAAAGAAATATTCGAAAAAAAAAATGATATGTAACATATACATTTTTTAAAAGAAATCAAATTTTTAAGAGCTTCAAATATGTAAATCCAAAATTACAGCCAAGTTTTTTTTTTTTTTTTTTTAAGTTTTGCTTAAAGAAGTTTGTCTGTTTTGCAACAATTACAAATAATTTAATATGGGGCATGTTAAATGAATGATTCCCCCTTTTGTATACTAAAGTAAAATTTACCGATAAAGTCAAATATGATATTTCCTTCTAATTATATATGTATATATATATATATGCAATGAAAAGAAAAACATTTTCCCGCGCTGGGATTACATAATCGGGATCAGCAGCCGGCTGATGTTTATTTTGATCCAACGATTTACGATAATAATTTAAGAATATATGAATAAAAAAAAATAAAGAGCGACCGCGAGCAGAAGGCGGGTATGACGTAAAAGTCACGTGGTGCCAGAGGGGTCTATTTGACTGATTTAGAAAGAAGGAGGATTGAGAGGAGGAACTTCAGGACCAAGTTATTTGATCTCGGATTACCATATCTGGCTAGTTAGCGCCTTTTGATGTAGAATGAAAATAAGATTACATGCATATGCCTTATACAAAAATACAAATTCGAAATTCTTTATCATTGTGATATGCCAAAAAATGTTTGGAAAATAGGAAGTAGTGAATTTTTATTGGGTGAATTCATTGTTGAGAAAATTTTTTGTTAGGGTATTTTAGGTAAGGACAGTTTTTACAGAGTGAGAGACCATGTGAATTAAATATACAAGCTAATCCATAAGCAATAAATAAAAATTTTCAGTCAAATGTGCTTTCTTATTCAAGATACTTTTCGCATAATGTTATATCTTATTTATATGTATATATATATATATATATATATATTTTTTTTTTTTTCAAATAGAAGTTTGAAAACTTTTTTACACACCGAAACATTAAAGGCAATTGAATATTATGTATTATTAAATATTAAGTTGCGATGCAGATATTTGTATAATGTTTCGGTGTTATATAAAATATTCATGATATTTTGGTCAGTAAGATCTCTCGGTTAAATCATATTTAAAAAAAAAATTGTTTTTATAAATTATTTTCTCAGAATATTTTAACTAGATTTTATATACACTTATATTAAAATACAAATATGCGATACCTGGAAACATTGTCCCACCAGTGGCTGAGAGGTTCTGCTCTCAAAGCTGGTAGACGAGAGGTGATGGGTTCAAACCCCTGTCGCGCTCGTCGGCCTAGCCGTTTGGAGTTTTCCGTGGTTTTCTTCGAACCTTGCATAAATATGGGTTAGGATCCCTTAGAAAGACCTTCACGGAGGACATTCTCCTCACCGGCCTACATCCCTAGCGCAGCTAATCGGCCGTAACAAATAACCAACCAATCAACCTAAAAAATTCTCAAAACGTGTATTTCAATCTAATTTAAAATCATTTTACATAAATCATATACGTTCAGGAGTCGATGTAGGTTTTTTTTTTTTTTTCCTTGGAGCTTATTTTGTGAAAAGTAAAAGTTATTTTTCTGATATCTTTTGTGAAATTTGTTATATTTTTGTGAAAAATAACATTTTGTTACGAAAGATGCAATCCAGCTACTCTAATTCAAACCAAGCATTTAATAATAATAACTTCTTTAAGTCCTTCTGCTAAAGTTTTCTTTTCTGATGAATTTTTTTCTTTGCAAATTACACATTTTAAAACTTAACAAAATTAAAATAATTACGGGAGAATATATGTTTTAAGGAAATGGAATTTTGTGAATGCACCTATTTTATCAAGAGGAATTTTGTGAAGGAGCCTGTTTTATTAAATGGAATTTTGTTAATTAAATGTTGTAGAATGTTAATTGTCCTGTGCTCTCTGAATCGGAATAGAAAGAGGCGAAGATTTTGCTTCATTTACAAAAAAAAAAAAAAATCCCTGACGGCTCGGCCTACAGGCACAGCTAGATTTCGAAGACGCAGACCGTGGGGCAGCTGTTTATTGGGAATTGCAGCAGAAAGACCTATTTGCCAGGATGTGGCAGTTGGGACCACCCACTTCGAAATATACCTCTGTCTGTAGGCGGAGCCACCAAGGATTTTTTGTTTTTACTTTTTTTACCGTAAGAGTTGGTTCTATAAAAAACTTGTCAGTATAAAAATTGTAGATAATATTAAGAAGATTTATGCTAAATTTAAGCGGATTTGTTATCTTGGGAATTGACGAAGTTATGAATTTTTTTCTTCTGAAAGACCCCTTCCCCCCCCCTTGGGGCCATTTTTAATGATATCAAAAATCTGTCATCCATAAATTTTCGGCTTTTTCCTAGAAGTAATGATAACTTTAAACGGATTCGATACGTATCATAATTAAGAAATTATGGGTTTTTTTCTGTTTTCACAAAAAGCCCCCCCCCCCATTCCCCCTCCCCTGGTTCGATTTTGCCAATTAACGAACTTGACCGAGATTTTATGCCCCTTGATTTTATGTATCAGTTTGGAAGAGATTTGTGCAGAATTGTTGCAGTTATCGTGTCCATAAAAAAGTGACATAGATAGATAGATAGATAGATAGATAAAGTTTTGAACTGGGGGTGGTTTTGGGTTCTGGGAGTCATGATTGGCGTAGATCTGCAAAAATTTTTCAAAAATTCCAACTTAGGGGAGAATGTAATAGGTAGTATTTCTTACGAAATCTACATAAAAAAAAATAAGCACATTATTAACAATGTTACGTTCTTCAGAACGCAAAGTTTTCTCTTTATCAGACATTTTGTGTTGTTCTGAAAAGAACAGTTTAAATAGAGAATAATGATAATAATAATCAAGAGCGCGAGAATAACAACCGTCCAGGACAAAAGAAAGGATCTCAATGACAGGACAGACGAGAAAGAAACAGAGATGGAAATGTATATCGCCAAAGGCAGGAACGCTAAAATATGTTACAACCCTAAATATTTGCTCTTCCACCGTCCGAACCTGTGAGAAAATGAACTCTTCTCGCAAGCGACTTTCTGAGCCGCCATCTCGTGCTGGTCGAATATTACCTTACCCTTCTGAATTGCAATCAATGATTTCTTTTTATTTCCATTTACTGCAGATAATAATCCAAACAATGTAATTATAAAATATTCTTGAGTAACAACCCAGTACCAGACACTTTGTCTGCAAGACATAGTGACACCGAACTATTGTACGACGTGTGTGGTTCACACAGGCGCTAGGCGCCAAGCATTTTAAGCGGGGAGGAAATATTTAAAAAATGCATATTAATTTTTATTAAAATGAATTATTCTTGAAATTTTAATTAAGTTTTATGTATTTACTTCAAATGAATTATTTATAATCACTTATGTGTTATTATTCTTTAAAAGAAATGTGATAGATTTACAGGGTTCGTACGGATCAGGGAATTTTCCAGGAGGTTCACCAGTATTTTCTTTATAGAAAAAGAAATCTAGGTTACATTCGCGAAACTTCGGCTTCTTTTAGGGAGAGATTTTCTGTAAGAAAATACTGGTACCGAAGAATTTTCTGGTCGCAAAATTCCAGGAGCCGTACGAACACTGGATTTATCAATTTTAATTAATCAGTTTTTCATTCATGAGTTTCAGTTTTAATTCATCATTGCATCCAATTTTTAGAAGCCACATAGGTTTGATTGACAATATTTCTTATTGAAACTCCTCCCTCCCCTTTTACACATTCTAATCACGTGACATGCTAGCCGATTAGAGCAGAAAAGAATGACATTTTATGTGGATGAAATAAAAGAGAAGAGAGAGATCACTGCTTGCTGCCCGCTCATAGGGATGTTGGTAGAGTTGTAAAGGCTAGAAAAAACCCGGTTTAAACCTGGGAATAAACCAGGTTTTTTGGGAATAAACCGGGTTTTTTGGAAATAAACCATGTCGTTTGGGAATAAACCGGGTCTGTTGGAAATAAACCGGGTTTTTGCAACTCTAGATGTTGGAGAGAAAATTGTGCTTGTTTCTTAGTTAAATATTTGTAAAGAAAAACAAAACAAAAAGTCAGATTAAACAACTTAGTCGCCAGGTAAAAAAAGTTGGTCTACAGCGGCGACCTGGCGACCGCATTTGTCAAGCCCTGTTCCTTACACATTATGTAATTATGGTTAATATGTCTGAAGTCATGTTTTCTCATGAAGGAAGTGTAAATTTCTTTCCGAAAAAATTCAAGATACTTCTAATATCAGTGCCAATCGCGATTTTTGTTTTACCAAATACATTTATGTATTAATCAAGTTTTATTGGTTATTAAGTCTGGCTATATGAAATAAAACTTTGTTATTTTATGATGTTGATGTAAATTATTGATGTCCCCTTATGAAGTGAGTTCCATTGAATAATTTAAGAAAAAAATAACTCATCAATATTATGCATAATTAATTATTTACTTAACCTTTAGTATTCATTTTAATATTGTAATCATTTTTGAAATTTTCTTAATTTATTATTTAATTTTGTTTAATTTTAATATTTAATTTTATTGTAAACATTCATTATAATTTCGAGTGCATTAATCGCATTTAAATTACTGTTTAAAAAAAATGTAAACAAAACAGTGATCAGAAATCTGCAGAATTCTAAAATCTGCATAACCTCTGCTGCCAAGCTGTGCGGATTTGAGAGAGTCTACTGTATATGAAAAATGTAATTTTACGAAAATAATGTATAGTTTAAAAAAGGATTTTTAGGGTTTCGTTCATCTCACGAAACCCTATTAACCCGCTCCGTTGTCTGTCCGTCACAGAGCCATTCTCAAAAAGTATGTAACTTACAGAGTTGAAACTTAATGTATAAATCTGAATAGCAGCTGTGAAGAGCTCAAAATATTAAAATTTGAAAAATTCGTATTATTTTAATAAACAGAGATAAAAAACCAAAATTCTAACAGCCTTTTCCTATTAAATTGAAACATTTTTCGTTATAGCAGATGCCAAAGATTTAAAATCCACAATGAAATTCTTTCTACAATAATTAATTTTCTATCAGACGATTTTCACGTGAAAAATGAAAATGAAATAAAAAGTTTCACCAATTGAAAAAAAGATAAATATGAAATAAAATTGATTGACGTCATAGTCGTAATAAAACAGAAAATGTCTAAGATTTCTCAATAATACAAGGAGTATGAGTATGTGTAAGTTGACAAAGTAGATTAATATCACGTCATTAGAGAATTAAAAAGAAAATCTGACGTCATACAGGAAGTTTAACTAATTTTTCAAATGTTTGAGAATAATACAAAGCGAGTATCAATATAAATAATAGAGAATAGTAAATATATGAGTTTGAGAAACATATTGAATCGTGATAAAAATCCGATTATGGAAATATTCGCATATTTTAACATTTTGATGGTGTACAATTTGTTTAATTTTGAAATTATTTTTTTAAATATTGCATTTAGTCCGTATGACGGATATTATTATGACAGAATATAATAGCGGGCTTGGACCGCTATCCGGCTGGTTTAGATATTCGAAAAAAGGAAAAAATAGACCGGTAAATTTTTACTTTATAAAAAACATGACTTTTTTTGTTGTTGTTGCTAAATGAAATTTGTTTGAATTTATTATAGAAAGGATAAAGTGTTTTGGAAGGAATATTAAACGAAACCCTTGAGCGATCTTCGATCACACATACTCACTTGTTTTTTTATTATTTTACAAAAGTGTAAAAAATAAATAAATAAATAAATAAATAAATAAATAAAATAAAAATAAAATAAAATAAAAAACTACGTGATAAATAAAAATTATGTTGTTTTAGAAGTAAAAATAAGAAGGGAAATCCCATACATGTTTTAGGCTTTAATACTTATAAAACTGTTTCTGTTACATTGTTTTTACTATTTTTATTTTCAATTCTTGTCTTAAATACAATGTGTTAAGTTCAAAGGACAAAGGTAATATAATCTTAAACAAAATATATATTAACTTAAATTTCCAAACTGCGCGTAGATTTAATAACACTGACAAAGGATGTGAATTAATTTTCACTTTGCTAAACAACGTATAACCAACAGAGTGAAAAGTATCTCCAGACCGGAGATCGAACCCAGATATCCTGGTATAGCGCACCAAGTGCTTTACCATTTAAGCCATCTGGACGACATGCAGTCTGGCATTTTTCACTTATACGTTGGCAAGGCTGCAACTTCGCAGCGCAAGATGGAATGTCATACATGAGCACATTACCCAGTGCCGTACATGAGACGAATAAATTCCCAGTGTCGGATAATATCTAAATTTCCAATTAAATTTTCAGCAGGACTGAAACTGCCCGTAAATTTAATAACACTGACAAATAGAGTTGTAAAGGCTAGAAAAAACCCGGTTTAAACCTGGGAATAAACCATGTCGTTTGGGAATAAACCCGGGAAAAAACCGGGTCTATTGGAAATAAACCTGGGAATAAACCGGGTTTTTGCAACTCTACTGACAAATGATGTGAATTAATTTTCACTTTGTTACACAGCGTATAACCAATAGAGTGAAAAGTATGTCCAGACCGGGGATCGAACCCAGATATCCTGGTATAGCGCACCAAGTGCTTTACCATTTAAGCCATCTGGACGACATGCAGTCTGGCATTTTTCACTTATACGTTGGCAAGGCTGCAACTTCGCAGTGCAAGATGGAATATCATACATGAGCACACTTACCCAGTGGCGTACATGAGACGAATAAATTTCCAGCATCGGATAATATCAAAATTTCCAATTAAATTTTCAGCAGGACTGAAACTGCCCGTAAATTTAATAACACTGACAAAGGATATGAATTAATTTTCACTTTTCTAAACAACGCATAAGCCAGTCCAGATGGCTTAAATGGTAAAGCACTTGGTGCACTATGCCTGGGTACCTGGGTTCGATCCCCGGTCGGAACACATTTTTCACTCTGTTGGTTATGCGTTGTTTAGAAAAGTGAAAATTAATGCACATCATTTGTCAGTGTTATATATTAACCTTTAATCAACCCAAGGTTACTATTTATTTCGCATATATTACTTTTCTAAACTCAGGGGTCAATTTCAGCCGTGAACTCGATGAGGTGGTGGTTTGTGCAGCCGCTGTCCGGTCATATTTAACTCAGTAGATTTTCTAAAAATGCATTTCCATTAGTCATAAAATTTGTTGGGTCAAAAAGCACGGGATTCATGAAAAAGGGCTCTTCAATGTATCGAAAAAGCCATTTTTCATTTATTTCAAAATTGGTGTTCAGTAGAAGTTTTTTGCAATTTATGTCCTTTTGAGTGAAGAAAAAACGAAAAATGCAAATAGTTCTGCATGTTGAAACTCATTTTTAAATTGTTTATTAAAATTAAAATTAAAATGCTAAGAAATATTTTTTAATCTACGATGTGGAAAACATTTATATGAATTTAAAACGCCATATTTTTGAAAAAAATAAATAAATATGGTATTATCAAATTCATGGAAAGACACTTGCTGCATTATAGTCTATTATAGTTATAAAAACTATGTCTATGTGTTATCAATTATTTATTATTAAATCAGTTACATACGAATAGAAATATTTCATAATTTAACAAGCATTGTTATTTAGTTTTAATTTTACTTTCATTCATTTTTTGAATTTTTTTTTCACAAAATCTACAACTATTTGTCTTTTTTCAAAGTTCAAATTACCAATTAAAAAGATCACCTGTTTATATACTTTTTTTAGATTAAAAAAAAACCCCTTAAATTATACAAATGAAACCTTTGTTATGTAGAAATTTCTTTTACGCGAATTTGTGCTATATTTCATGCAACATGAATGCAAGCATCTGAAAAAAAAAACAGGCATGAGAGTTTTCAGCATTTTTTAATGAACATAATTAAACATAGCAATTCATTCCTAAATGATCTGTTCTCAACTGAAGACTTGTTCTTTGTTGTGTTTTCTTTCTATCATGGCTGCAACTTTGTTAATTTGATTCCCATTCTGTTCAGTAAAAGTTACAAATATTTTACTTCAGCAACTACATTATTGTTCAGCAAAATTTACGCAAAACAAGTTTCATGTTCCAAATATTAAATCTAATTTATTTTCAAATAAACAAATGAATGAAATTTATTTTTTCAAGTAAGTAATATCGGCTAATCACAGATATTTTTAAGAAAGTCAGAAATTTGCAGCAATTTCTTAAATAAATGTTTTCTTCTTCTATTCTCCAATTTTTAAACATTTCTCCTTTCTAAATCTAGAAAAAGTTCATCTATTTCCATAATTGCTGTAAACTTTTTCATTTCTATTGGTACCTGAAACATATTTAAAAAATGTTATTTCAATGAACAGTGAATATTTAATTATGAACATTTGTTAAATGAATTTTTGTAAAAAAAACTGTATAAAAAAATTCCATATATTTAAAACGAAAAGCGCATTCTGTCAAATTCCCCGTTTTTTCCCACACAGAAATGGTCTTATTGCGCATGCTTCAACGCTTTTTTTAAGGCTTCTCCCCTCAGAAACGGGAAACCTGTTTAGCCTAGGGGGATTGAAAAAATTTGATTGAAAACGGATGGATTTTTTTTCTTTTTTAAATAACTTATGTTCTCACTACTAAATATGCATATCTTTTCGCAAAATTTTAAAGAGAACTTGGATACAATTATATTTATAACCGATTGAAATTTCAGAGAGTTCGGAAGATGAGAACTATTTCTTTATTGCTATGTTAAAGAAGCCGACGCGAAAACAAAAAAGCGAGAGGAAAACATTTCTCTTACAACTAGATAACAATACTTTTTCACGAAATTTTTACACGGCTGTAAAACCGTTTTATTTATAACCGATAAAGATTTCAAAGAGTTCGGACAAAAATAACTTTTTATTTTAAAACTATAAACGACCCTACGTGAAAAAAACAAGAAAATGAGCGCTTTTATCACTAAATATCAATATTTTTTCGCGATTTTTTCATTTTAAAACATAATTTCATGCAAAATCGGGTTAAAGATATAAAATAATAAAAACTTGATTTTTAAAAAAAATTATTATCACGAGCCCGGGCAACACCGGTCCGGTCAGCTAGTTATTATTATTATTATTTTTTTTTTTATCAACCTTCTATATTTAGTATAGATAAACTTATATACTTTTTAAAGTTAAATTAAACAAATTGTACTTTTTTGGGGTGTTTGTTTTTCACTTGTATTGTTATATTTTAGTTATTATTATGTTTTGGACGTCTGCAAAAAATGTGATCATAATAAAAATAGCAATTACAGTAGGCGAGTTTTTTCTCAGGCATTTTCAGAAGTGTGCAGCATTCTGCCTACCCTTTGGTTACAAAATATAGCACCTCTCTTAGCCCTCATCAAAAAAAAAAAAAGCTTCTTCTTATCCGCAGTTAAAAAAAAAAAAGGTCGTTGGGGCCACCGTAATACTTACCCATCATAAATATGCATAATATAAAATACTAGCAAGCTACGCCCGCTGCGCTGGTCAGTTTCTACAAATGAACCTTGAAGCAAACAAAATATATCGTTTAATTTGACCTTGTATTTGAAAGCAATCTGTATATTTACCTGGAATATCCTTCCACATTACTGAAAAATGACGTGATTGCGCTATTATATTTTCTAATGTGCAGTCAAAATTTTAGCTGTTAAGGACCAACTCTTTTATTTGGTCATTTACAGTTAAGGTTTGCTAAAGAATGATAAAACTATATGCAATATACTAAAACCATCACTAAAAATTATCGAACTAACAGTGCAAACTAATTAACAAAATCCATTCAGTAGAAGTTTTTATAAAGGCTAATCTTTTATAATCGGGTTCATCTGATTATAGAACTTTTCCACGTAATTCTAAAACAGAACAATATAAAATATACTAAAACCATCCTTACAAATTATCTACTTAACAATGCAAGTCGCAAAAAATACGCCCAGTAAAAACTTTCAAAAAGGCTAATCTTTCGGAATCGGGTTCTCCTGACTGTATAACCTTCACACAACTGTTTGACTAAGCAGCGTAGAACAATATGTAGTACATTAAAACCATTCCTGAAATAGCATCTGACTAACAATACACTGATTTTCGAATTTCCCCCTATAATTCTAGAACTAAGCAACGTAGAATGATATGTTATATAATAAAACTTTCCCTAGAAAGTTATCTAACAGTATAGGTTTCATCGAAATCTATTCGGCAAAATCTTTTAAAAAGGCTAATATTTCATAAACGGATTGATCTGATTATAGAACTTCCCAGAATAATTCTATAACTAAGCTACGCAGAACGGTATGTTATACAATAAAACCTTCCCTGAAAAATTATCTTATACAGTTTAAGCTCTACGAAAATCCATTCAGCAGAACTCGAGTTATAAGCAGCCGGAACGAAATTTCATGTATGTAGAAGTAAATAGAAGTATATTGCCATTAATATAGTTTGCATTTGAATTTAAAAAAAGGTACTTTTCGGTTAGCCGGGCGCCAGTGATCGTACACTTGAAAAAAAAAAGCACCTTTTGGCTTAAAATCTCTCATCAAAACTGTTTTTCTTTTCTTTCTTTTTTTTAAATAAAATTAATAACAGCTTTTTCTTTTATTTTTCCAGCTGTATAGCCATTTCAATTCTTTCTGCATAAAAAAAAAAAAAAAGAAAAAAAAAAAAGACACCTTTTGGCATCAAAATCGCCAAAAACAAAAGATAAATCGCGAAATATTGTTTCGATAGCAATCTTGCCCCTTGAATAATTTTTTAAGCATTGCGAACTAAATTAAATATTTTCGTTTTATAATATTCTCTCATCAAAACTCTTTTTTCTTTCGTTTTCTTTTTCTTTTTTTTTTTTTTTTAATTTAACACAGTTTTTCTTTTGTTTTTGGAGATGTATAGCCTTTTCATTTCTTTTTGCAACAATAATGATCGCCAAAAAAATAGCAATGGTAACCTTTTCGGCCAAAATAACAAATGTAAAAAATGAAATTATTTACGACATCACATTAAAAACCTCAAAAATAACAGTATTTCTCCACTGTTTAATGGATGTTATTATACATATAAACCTTCCTCTTGAATCACTCTATCTATTAAAAAAAACCGCATCAAAATCCGTTGAATAGTTTTAAAGATTTAAGCGTACATAGGGATATAGGGACAGAAAAAGCGACTTTGTTTTATATTATGTAGTGATGAAAAGAAAACATGTGTAAACTACTTATAAAATGCATTGCAATTCTAATATAATCGTGGCTTGATGACGTCATAAACTTTAAATGCTCTATTACTGAAAAAAAAAAACATCCTTATAACTCCAAAAATGATAATCCTATTAACTAACGGCTTATTGCGTCGGATTAAGCGTCTCATTTCCAATTAAAATATATATTTGAATTGACATTTGGATGAAATACAGGGTCATGAAAAATCGAAGAGTGTGGAAAATAGGATTACAACTATCTCGACAACTCATTATCGGATCGACTTCATTCTTTATGCAAAATTAATTTTTTTTATTATCTTTTATATTCACACAGACGAACGGCAATTTTTTTTTTCTAAAAATATACTTTTCGGAATCTCCAGTGTCTGAAACATATAAATCCGTCAAAAAATTTTGTTTCGATTTTTAAAACGATTACAAGACTTGCCCTATATTGTGTATGATGGGTAAGTAAAAAGGGCACCCTTACAGCCTATTAAAATTACTTACATAGTAATCAAGAAAGAAAAATCATGCGTCAAGCATAGATTATAAAATAGTAGTTTCCAACGCATTCAGAATACTGTAACAAACATCACCGTTTAATAAGGTGGAAGATGATGTCTAAATAAACAATTTGGAAAACGCATAACACATTTTAAAACACAGTTTCAGCAATTACCGTCTGTAGTCGGAAAAATATACGAATTATTTTGTACTGCCCTGTATATAATCTATAGTTTTGTATGTACATGGTATCACAAAAACATTGCCCTCGGCTTTTATTCCTTAAATATTGATCATAGACATATATTATAAATCACAAATTTACGTAAAAAAGGAATTTTATGAAATTGATTAGGATTTTCTGGGGAATAAATTTGAAGTAATACAAAATAAACATTTTTATACGACCCCAGTGCAACAAATTTCCCAATGAATAAAATGTGTCCCAATAAGGTCATGCTCAAAATTTCCGCATTTTATCCTAAAAAGTCGCATAGATATGAAAATACAAAAATGCCGACTTAAACTACTTTTCGACGCCTGGATATGAGTTCGCATAGGGGAGAAATAATGTTGAATGATCGCGTTTCAAGGGTCGTACACAAATTACTAAAGAAAACAATGATTGCATAAATAAATAATAATTGTGATATTTATCGATACAAAAGTATCTAAACTGCGTAGAAATAATAACTTTACACAAATATTACAAAGCTTGTTCAAACTGTTTACATTATGTTTACATTTCTGTCAAAAAATTCTAAACTGTTTTAATGTTCATTGACTGCGCCATTTCCAAGTTTTATTCTGTAATTCGTCTTGTAAAATTTTAAGGAACTTTTCAGGAAGAATAGTTTTGCAAATTTGTAAATAAAACCAAAGATAAGATCCATATTTTATTTGCTTATGATGCATTTCTGCGTCGCGTCCTCTGTACTCTAGCTGTAAACATTTACATTTTAATTTATGATTAAACCCTCACCAACTATGTTTAAACCTATCTCTACAACTTTTTATGATAGAATGCTGAAATTTTGTACATGACCTTATTAGTGTATGGGGCACATTTTATTCATTGGTAATTTTTTTTGTACGGGGACCGTATAAAATTTTAATTTTCGTATTTCTTCACATTTGACCCCCTGAAAATTTTAATCGATTTCATAAAATGATGTACCTTTTTATACGTAACTTTGTAATTTATAATATATGATCAATATTTAAAGAATAAAAGCCGAGGTCAATGTTTTTGAGACACCCTGTATGGTTATACTACATAGTATGCCAAAAAATAGCTGAGTTAGGAAGTGTATAACATAGTTGAAAAATAAATTTCACGGCAATCCGACCATATTTACGAGAGTTAGCGCATAGACAGACGGAAGACAGACAGACAAACAAACCGAATTCATGAACACTTTTCAATTATGTTGAAAAGTATTAAAAAGAAGAAGATGAAAGAAAGGGGGAGGTGCACGAAGCCAAGACGATTTAAATAAATAGGAAAAAATATAAGTTACAGTGAAGTGCTATAGTTTAAAAAAGATTACTTATATTTCGAAATTATAAGAACACACATTTTATCAGACAATTAAACTCACTAAAGCAACATGAGTGAAAAATTGACCTGGGCCAGGACTCGAACATGGGACCTTCAGCATACCGTGCTGACGCTCTGCCACTAAGCTACCCAGATCGATATCCTATCCCGGAAATTTCTCACACTTATTCATGTTGGAAACAGTCATCGGCCAGCAGTTTTGCATCTTCAGATGACACAATACGATGAATAACTATTCATCGGCCGTAATTAATTTATATATACATATTAAAGCATAAACACTACGTCTGATTACTTTATTTTAAACAATATAAGAACACACATTTTATCAGACAATTAAATTCACTGAACCAACATGAGTGAAAAATTGACCTGGGCTAGGACGCTGAAAGTCCCATGTTCGAGTCCTGGCCCAGGTCAGTTTTTCACTCATGTTGGTTTAGTGAATTTAATTGTCTGATGAAATGTGCGTTCTTATAATATTGAAAAAATAAAGTAATCAGACGTAGTGTTTATGCTTTAATATATATATATATATATATATATATATATATATATATATATATATATATATATATATAATATTACTGAGTTAAACTATAATTTTCAACCATTTGGACAACAAAACGGAATAAGTTTTTGCGTGAAAGTTGAATTCAGAAGTGCAATTGGAATTGCAGATAATTTTATCCTTTTATACAAAACTGCGTATACAGGGTGATTACAAATTCATGGCACAAACTTTAAGGGCTAGTACAGGACGCTGTACCAAACATTTTTTGTTTCGGAAACCAGGGTCAGAAATCCATTTATATAGTCAAAAATACAGGTCGTCTCCCTCCAATCCGAAGTCGCGTTTTCGTTCATAACTTTAATAGTAGTGAAGATACTTTAATGAAACCCTTACACTATCCTTAAAATTCATACAAAGATGAGTCATACAGGGATTGATTTTTACAGTGGGATGGTGCAGAACACCGTAAAAATCATTTATTGTATAGGAAATCAGGGTCAAAAATCCATTTATATATTCGAAAATACAGGACGTCTCCCTCCAATTCGAAATCGCGTTTTCGTTCATAACTTTAATAGTAGTGAAGATACTTTAATGAAACCCTTACACTATCCTTAAAATTCATACAAAGATGAGTCATACAGGGATTGATTTTTACAGTGGGATGGTGCAGAACACTGTAAAAATCATTTATTGTATAGGAAATCAGGGTCAAAAATCCATTTATATATTCGAAAATACAGGACGTCTCCCTCCAATTCGAAATCGCGTTTTCGTTCATAACTTTAATAGTAGTGAAGATACTTTAATGAAACCCTTACACTATCCTTAAAATTCATACAAAGATGAGTCATACAGGGATTGATTTTTACAGTGGGATGGTGCAGAACACTGTAAAAATCATTTATTGTATAGGAAATCAGGGTCAAAAATCCATTTATATATTCGAAAATACAGGACGTCTCCCTCCAATTCGAAATCGCGTTTTCGTTCATAACTTTAATAGTAGAGAAGATACTTTAATGAAATCCTTACACTATCCTTAAAATTCATACAAAGATGAGTCATACAGGGATTGATTTTTACAGTGCGATGGTGCAGAACACTGTAAAAATCATTTATTGTATAGGAAATCAGGGTCAAAAATCCATTTATATATTCGAAAATACAGGACGTCTCCCTCCAATTCGAAATCGCGTTTTCGTTCATAACTTTAATAGTAGAGAAGATACTTTAATGAAATCCTTACACTATCCTTAAAATTCATACAAAGATGAGTCATACAGGGATTGATTTTTACAGTGCGATGGTGCAGAACACTGTAAAAATCATTTATTGTATAGGAAATCAGGGTCAAAAATCCATTTATATATTCGAAAATACAGGACGTCTCCCTCCAATTCGAAATCGCGTTTTCGTTCATAACTTTAATAGTAGTGAAGATACTTTAATGAAACCCTTACACTATCCTTAAAATTCATACAAAGATGAGTCATACAGGGATTGAATTTTATAGTGGGATGGTGCAGAACACTGTAAAAATCATTTATTGTATAGGAAATCAGGGTCAAAAAATCCATTTATATATTTAAAAAAACAAGGCGTCTCTCTCCAATCCGAAATCGCGTTTTCATACATAACTTTAACAGTAGTAAAAATATTTTAACAAAATTCGCAACAGACTCATCTTTGTATGAATTGTAAGCATATTGTAAGGATTTCGTAATTTCGTTAAAGTATTTTCACTACTCTTAAAGTTATGTACGAGGACGCGACTTCGGATTGGAGGGAAATTTTTGACGAGAAATGAAGTTCTGACCCTGGTTTCCTTTATAAAAATTGTTTGTTACAGCATCCTGTACCAACTCTTAAAGTTTGTACCATGAAAGTGAAGTCACCCTGTATATTAAAACAATGGCTGGATTCACAAAAATGATGATGTTTCTGTTTCCAACAGTTTATATCACTTAAATATGGCTCTTTCAAAGTGTGATAAGAATATAAAATGTTATACCTGACAACATTATAGCATAGATAAGCATTTACTAACCTTTGTCTTTTCAGATATTTTCAAAGAATAATGTCGTAGGACGTGACTTATGCAGAACTTTATTTCCATTAATGCAAAACGCATGCCGAGACAATTTCTTGGGCCTGCTCCAAAAGGTAGATATGCGTATTGAGGATGGGTTGCATTTTCACTCAAAAATCTGCAAAAAATAAGAGGTAAAACGTCATGTTCAAATATCTACGATCAATACAAATAAAGGAAAGTTTTGCTCTCTCTGTGTGTCGGCGATGGCTAGCGAAATCTAGCCCACGTAGAAATCTCGAAATTTCGGTGAGGTTAGGCCAAGGTAGGTCCTAATACACCTGAGGATCAGATTTTTAATTTTTTGATAATTAGCCCAGATATTAATTAAAAGCGCATCAGAAAATCGATTTCTTTTCCTTTTTATTTTATTTTATTTTGCAAAAATTGGCAGACGTGCCCGCGCATGCTTAGTCCCTGGCTTCCGGAAAGTGACCAAATGTCTATTTTTGGAGGGCTTTTTGTTTTAACGCCCATCGGTCGAACCGTTTAAAATGTGGAGAAACGAATGAAATATTCTTAAAGTTTGTACTTTTTCGTTTTAAACGCCGAACTGAGTACGAAAAAATATCGCTGTTAAACTTCTGAAAAAAAAAATTCAAAAAGAGTATTTTTGCATTTGACTTTTTCTCCCTTTCGGTGTCGCCTCCCCCTCCCCCTTCCCAGAGCTCGATTTCAGAGGTATCGATAAACAAAAAAAATATGTATTTAAAGCTGAGACCTTCTCTTTGACGGTGCAATCGGATTTCAAAAATACAAATTTTAACACTTTCAAAAAATTCGCGACCGCAAGTAACTTCGTGCTTTCCGAAGACCATCTTTTTTCTATGCTAAATGTAACTAAACGTCTGTATTTCGACACAATCTTTTTAAAAGCACCTCGGCAGACCAGATTTACATCATAGTAGAAGTATTAAAAAAATATATATCTGAGAAATTTTGTTGAAATCGCTTTTTTGGCGGGTCTTTGCTCAGCTTCGCTCAGCTCTGGATCATGTTTTCGCTGCTAAATATGCATAAAGTTTCACTAAATTTTAAAGAGGGCTTGCATACAGTCATATTTATAATCGATTAAAATTTCAGAGCGTTCGGACGATAAGAAATAAAAAAAAATGTTAGGAAACCCGACGCGAAAAAAGAAAAAAAAAGGCGAGAAGAAAATATATATAAGATTTCGCAACATTATTTAAATAAATGATATCAAAAGTAGAAAAAAAATTACATAATTGTAAAAAAACATAATTAAAAAATGTTTAAAAAAAACTGTCTCAAAAATTTATACACAATGTCAAAAACAGCCAGATTTGTAATTTTTACAGAACTTTTACTTACAAAAATTACTTACAAAAATTACCACTTTTTCTCATCGCTGAATAAAACAGTAAGCCATTTGTCCCCGTAGGACATGTGTTTTTTAGCCCAGTTCATTCTTGCCTGTTTGTGATGTAATTTGAGAGACGGTTTGCGAGCCATTTTCTTTAGTATGATGTAATCACACTCTTTAATACGTCTATGTACAGTGTCTTTGGACACCTGCACACTGAGATTATTTTTAATTTGCCGTATGGACATATTTTGTCTAGATACCATTCTCCGTATTCTCCGATCAGTCTGAACAGTTGTCATACGTGGTCGTCCACATCTTGGTTTCCGCTTAAAATTATCATTTCTAGAGAGTACTTGATATATACCTCGCTTTGATCGATTTAAAACTTTTGCAATTTCAGAAACAGTTTTATTTTGCGATTAATTTAAAAACTTTCAAAATTTCACATTTTGTGAATTTTTTACCCTTTGGCATTTTTAAAACGAGAGGAAATAATTTCTCCACCTTTTATACTTTTATGAAAGTGCAATATGATGTCATACAATAACATTCCACACGGCCAATCCCGTGTTTAAAAAAAAAATTGCATAAAGTGCTTAAACTTTTGAGACAGCGTTTCTTCAAGAAAAAAGAAAAATTAAATAAAAATAAATATATATTTTTTCATTTTAACCACCCAAAATGGCTTATTTTATTTTATTTTGATTAAATGTCGAGTATTTATTGTAAATTAGCATAAAATATTTTCTTCTTCAATTATTGTAAACCAGATTAGCAGAGTGCTTAAACTATTGAGACGGACTACAATATAACCAAAATATTTAAGACTATAAATCTTCAGATATTTCTAAATGCTGTGGAATGTATTTCGTTTCGAAATTTGAAATTTGAAATTTCGATTTTTGGCCAAATAATCGCGATTTGGAACCACTGTGTGACGGATTTTACCACTAAATATCAAATTTTTTTTGTGAATGTTTCATTAAAAAATATATATTTATACAAAATCGGGTTAAAGATATAAAATGATACAAATATGAGGTTTATTTAAGATTCTTGTCACGTGCCCGGGTAAAACCGGACGGATCAGCTAATGAATAATAAAAAATTGCAAACCATCTTATATAAATATTTTTCGTATTAAAAATGATTAAATAAATAAATGTGATACTGTCATAATATAAATGTGATATCTTTTCATCAAGATGACGCCGAGGAAAAAAAATAGTTTTTTTCCCCTCACTAATAGTTTCATCTCATAATTTGTAATTTTATTTTTTACTGTTTGTTTCATGGCAACGTTTCATTGTCAACGAGTTGCTAGTTCTTTATCATCACTTGTTTTTTTTCCCTTAGTAATAGTTTCATCTCATAATTTGTAATTTTATTTTTTACTTTTTGTTTCATGGCAACGTTTCATTGTCAACGAGTTGCTAGTTCTTTATCATCACTTGTTTTTTTTTTTCCCTTAGTAATAGTTTCATCTCATAATTTGTAATTTTATTTTTTACTGTTTGTTTCATGGCAACGTTTCATTGTCAACGAGTTGCTAGTTCTTTATCATCACTTGTTTTTTTTTTCCCTTAGTAATAGTTTCATCTCATAATTTGTAATTTTATTTTTTACTGTTTGTTTCATGGCAACGTTTCATTGTCAACGAGTTGCTAGTTCTTTATCATCACTTGTTTTTTTTTCCCTTAGTAATAGTTTCATCTCATAATTTGTAATTTTATTTTTTACTGTTTGTTTCATGGCAACGTTTCATTGTCAACGAGTTGCTAGTTCTTTATCATCACTTGTTTTTTTTTTCCCTTAGTAATAGTTTCATCTCATAATTTGTAATTTTATTTTTTACTGTTTCTTTCATGGCAACGTTTCATTGTCAACGAGTTGCTAGTTCTTTATCATCACTTGTTTTTTTTCCCCTTAGTAATAGTTTCATCTCATAATTTGTAATTTTATTTTTTACTGTTTGTTTCATGGCAACGTTTCATTGTCAACGAGTTGCTAGTTCTTTATCATCACTTTTTTTTTTTTTTTTCCCTTAGTAATAGTTTCATCTCATAATTTGTAATTTTATTTTTTACTTTTTGTTTCATGGCAACGTTTCATTGTCAACGAGTTGCTAGTTCTTTATCATCACTTGTTTTTTTTTCCCTTAGTAATAGTTTCATCTCATAATTTGTAATTTTATTTTTTACTGTTTGTTTCATGGCAACGTTTCATTGTCAACGAGTTGCTAGTTCTTTATCATCACTTGTTTTTTTTTCCCTTAGTAATAGTTTCATCTCATAATTTGTAATTTTATTTTTTACTTTTTGTTTTATGGCAACGTTTCATTGTCAACGAGTTGCTAGTTCTTTATCATCACTATTTTTTTTCCCTCACTAATAGTTTCTTCTCATAATTTGTAATTTTATTTTTTACTTTTTGTTTCATGGCAACGTTTCATTGTCAACGAGTTGCTAGTTCTTTATCATCACTTGTTTTTTTTTTCCTTTAGTAATAGTTTCATCTCATAATTTGTAATTTTATTTTTTACTTTTTGTTTCATTGTCAACGAGTTGCTAGTTCTTTATTATTACTGTACAAAAGATGTAATATATAAAATGTTATTATTATGTACAAACCTTCATTCTGCACATCATGTCTAATGGTTAAATTAACTGCGTGTCTTTAAAAATTATATAACACTACCTATAAAGTCTCATCTAATTACACAGCTTTTGCACACTAATGAAATACAGTATTGAACTAAATTTTGTTCTGAACACTATACAAATAAAACCTTCAGACATGTTGTGCTGAGAAAATCTCTCTATTCTAAAAAAAAAGTATCTAAAGAAAGAAGTAAGCTTCTGTCGCTAGCGTAAATAATTTTTTTGTAACCAGAGATCTTTATCGACTTATATAAAGAAAACTGTTACATATAAAAATATGAAATTTGGTAGTTTTACAGAGAAATGTTCGATAAACACGCTGAAGTATACAGTTTATAAATCGAAAAATTATTTTCCGCGCTATTTAATGTTGAAGTCGATTAAAAAGTTCCGTTAAAAAAGTTTTATAGGATCAAAAACTATGCCTATCAATTTAACCATCTTTTGCAGGCACATACTTGACAAGCTTGCGGTGTGCAGTGCGCAATCCTTTTTTAAAATTGACTAATTTGTTTAGGTTTTTTTAGAGATTTATTTCATATTTCGAAAACGAGAGATTTCTTTCATTTTCAAACAGTCATTTTTTTTTCTACCTATTCTTGCCAAACTGTAAAAGAGCGCAAATAATAATACTTCCTTTCATTTAAAAAATGTATTTACACGTGATTATTAGAAAGAGAGAAAAAAAAGAAACTTTGGTATTTAAAACAATACATTTAAAACGTTTTATATAAAAAAAAAAAAAAAAAAAAAAAAAAAAAAAAAAAAAAAATCTTATGACGCCGGTATAAATTATCGGAATTTCTGTTGATTCGTCCTTAAGAACCGAAAAATCCCGCAGTCAAAGGGAAAATTAATGGCAATCCGACTACAGAATATCGCCATTCAAAAAGTTACACTAAAAACTGATCGAAGATAGGAAAGGTAAAAAGGAATATATATCAATCGTATTTTAACTGCATTAGAGGATAATCATCTGTTTTGAAAAAAAAAAAAAAAAAAAAAAAAAAAAAACACGGGATAAAGGAAAATAAATTTAGCGTTTGAATTTCAATTGTGCTTTTTAATCATTAAATATAAAATAAACCCGTGCGGAAAAATCATACTTTATCTTTTTTGCACTATTTATTTTTTATAGTCATCGTTGAGCATAATGCGGCATTTTATTTTTGTGGCAACTCATTTGAGGAAAACTTTTCATTTCATTTATGAAAACAGTGCCGATTTAATTTTTAATTAACGGAAACTTTTAATGAAAAACATGTTTTAAAGTAATGTGAGTGTACTATGTCAGAAGCCTGATTGAAATCCTTTCAAATGGTATCGCATTCATCGTTCTGTGTTTTGCATTTGCTTGACAACAGAAATAATATATACAGGGTGTCCGAAAAGTCTGGAAACGGTCGAATAACTCGAGAAATATACATCGGATTGAAAAACGGAAAAATGCATGTTCAATATTTTTGAAAATCTATCTAGGGGTATCAAAGTTGCCCCCCAACTCTGGCCCCCCTGGGGGAAAAGGGGGCAACTTTGAAATCTTAAATAGTAACCCCCTTTTTATTGCAGATTCGGATTCTACGGGAAAAAACACGTAATTTTCGTATTGAATGTTTTCATCGGAAAATCGTAGATGGCGCTGTAATCCAGTACAATGCAGTGAGAATTGTTTCCATTGAAAAGTCTGGAAACGGTCGAATAACTCTAAAAATATACATCGGATTGAAAAACGGAAAACCGTATGTTCAATAGTTTTGAAAAATCTATTTAGGGATATCAAAGTTACCTCTCCAACTCCACCCTACTGGGAGGAAAAGGGGCCAACTTTGATATCTTAAATTATAACCCCCCTCTTTTTTTTTGCAGATTCGGATTCTACGGGAAAAAATACGTAACTTTTGTGTTTAACATTTTCTTCGAAACATCGTAGATGGCGCTTTAATCGAGTAAAATGCAGTGAGAATCGTTTCCTTTGCATTGCAATGTCTGGAAACGGTCGAAAAACTCGAGAAATATACATCGGATTGAAAAACGGAAAACTACGTGTTCAATATTTTAGAACAATCTATTTAGGGATATAAAACTTGCCATTTTTCTAAAATATTCAACACGTATTTTTCCGTTTTTCAATACTATGTATATTTCTCGAGTTATTCGAGCGTTTCCAGACATTGCAATGGTAACGATTCTCATTGCATTTTACTCGATTACAGCGCCATCTACGATGTTTCGAAGACAATGTTAAATACAAAAGTTACGTATTTTTCCCCGTAGAATCCGAATCTGCAATAAAAAAGAGGGGTTATCATTTAAGATTTCAAAGTTGCCCCTCTTTCCCCTCAGGGGGGTGGAGTTGGGGGGCAACTTTGATATCGCTAAATATATTTTTAAAAACTATGGAACATGCAGTTTTCCGTTTTTCAATCCGATGTATATTTCTAGAGTTATTCGACCGTTTCCAGACTTTTCAATGGAAACGATTCTCACTGCAGTGTACTCGATTACAGCGCCATCTACGATTTTCCGAAGAAAATGTTCAATACGAAAGTTACGTATTTTTACCCGTAGAATTCGAATCTGCAATAAAAAGGGGGGTTATTATTTAAGATTTTAAAGTTGCCCCCCTTTCCCCCAGGGGGCGGTGTTGAGGGGAGGGAACTTTGATATCCCTAAATAGATATTTCAAAAATATTGAAAATGCATTTTTCCGTTTTTCAATCGATATATATTTCTCGAGTTTTCGACCGTTTCCAGACACCCTGTATATGATTAATATTATAACAAATCATTTAAAAATGTAGAATTAAATTAGATTTCCCTTTTACTCCAAAATTCGAAACATCTCATGCCATAAGGTACCGATAGTGATAGTCGAATGTGTAATAGATAAAAGTTTTTTTTTTTCTTTTTTTTTTTTTCAAACTGAAGACAAAATGATTTACTTACCTTTCAGGATAAAACTTTTCAGGATTCGGGAAGAATTCTGGATCATGATGCATTGCATGAATGTTAAAACCAACAATACTTCCTTTTGCAATTGTTATACCAGTATTTCCTAGCTTGTAATCCTCACAAGCAGTTCTTTCAGATCTAGATTTTGTTTAAAGTAAAAATAATTAAAAAATTAGAATGAATGCAATTATATAAATCAAAAGTAAAAATTAAAGTTGAAAGTACAATTTCGAGCATATTCTGTTGCAACTTAAAAAAAAAAAAAAACACTTTAATTTAAAATACAGAAGTAAAGGCTTATAGACGAGTAAAAATAGGATTTTGCTAACCAAAAATTCGCGGAAAGCTGGAAAATTGTTTTAATCGCTTTGTTTTACATCCAAATGAAGGGATTTGAAGTTTGTCCCATTTTTCCTGGTGAGCTTTAGATGTAGCACCACAAAAGCCTCAAAATTTTCGGACTTTTTTCAGTATTTCGAAAATAACTTAAAAACCGTTAACTATACAAAAAATATCCTTATTTACAAATTGTAGAACATACAATTCTGCGTCGATTGAGTATTACAGATTAAATATTCCACCAATAATAAGCAAGATATGATAAATCAAAAAAGTACATTTTTCCAAAATTTTCTTAAAAAACTCATAAAATTGGTGTTTTGAGTAACAATTGTCGGTTAAATGAATCATTTCGCTTACAAAACAGTATAATTGCATAAATCGACGAATGGTACTGTTTAATTAACAACTTCAAAATTTAATTACATCAATATGTGATTTTCACCAACCTTTTCAACAGATGATTACATTTGAAATGCAACAGATTTCCCCAAATTAATTTTAATTCTGTCGTCTGTAAGCAAATTATTTTTTGCGGTGCATAAATGATTACATTTTGAAAATCCAATGAAATGATGAATATAACGGATAGGTAATTGAAAAATAAAAGAATTGTATGTGCACTTAAATTATGTATTTTACAAAAAGTTGGAAAAAATATAATAATAGAAAATCAAGAAAAATAATTTATTAAAAAAAAATTAGTATAAAAGCAACGGTAATAAAATAAACTCAAGTTACTTGAGGGGAAATACAGGAAAACCGAGCTTAGAGCGTTTTTTTTTTTTTTTTTTTTTGCTGGACCTTGAGTTGTCCATTCTTCTTCCTCTTCCTCTAGATTAGTGCTGCACAAATTTTTTGTATGAAAATCGTTTGCCACCACTATCTTCGAAAGGTAAGCTTTGATATATTTAATAGCAAGGTTTCCGTTATTAACCTAAGGTAACTTTTTCTGTGTAAAAATAGTGGTAATGTTGGTGGCCCGCGGGTCACAGGTTGTGCATCCCTCTCTAGATGGAAGGCCTCCTCGTCCATATCTACTTTTTCGTCGTATCCGGTTTGTGGGTCTTCTTCCTCCGCGGTATTTGTGCACGACACACATTTACAGTGGTAACATATAGTTGAGCCATTTAACCCCGTTCTTTCTACAAGATCATAAACCACCTTTGCACCCCTTTGCACATTTTCATGACAGAGTGTTTAGGAGCTTTTTTGGGGCAGCTACAACGTTCGTGGTAACTGGAAGTATACCATGCCTGAATAACTTTCAACCCCAATCAGTGAGATTCATCAGCCTTCCATTCCAAATATTGATCTGAAGAAAAGCTCTGAATGAATGTTGTTTGGTTGCATCTTCAGTTGGCGGCAGAGAAGCGAGGTTAAATTGGGTCTTCATAAAGTATTTTGCAAATATGTTGTAACGCAATTTGTACAGTGTTGTGGCTTCGTCGTACTGGGGATTGTATAAGGTGGCAATAAATTTCTACCCCGCAGCACTTACTTCCTGAGGGTAGCATATTGGTTATTAAAGACTGTTGGAACATCCTGTAAGTGAGAATTTTTATCCATAAGCTTGACAAATTTCAGTTTGCCCTGCCTGAAGAAGGCCGATGTAAAATGACAGCCACTAAAAGCATGCAAGAATAGGATGTTATTCTTCACAATGGGCGAGTACTTGAAACTTAATGGTGAATACAAAACATTGTCTGACTGTCCTTACCCAGCTTTTCAAGTATATTTGGATGAGTGTGGAGCAAATGCAGTCAAAAAAGCACAAGCAGATTAATATCTTCCCCAACTACGATGACACGTTCTGACTGCTGATCAAGTTGGATGGCTTCCATCATGATGGTAGTATCTGCATCCTCGGCAGCTTGCTCCACAGTAAAATTGTCTTGCTCCAGATTTTCAATGAGCACTTTTATTAAACGGAGTTTATTGCTTTTATTTGCAAGAAAGTGCTCTTTTTGCATTTCTTTCCAAAAACTAATAAAATTTTTTGTCACTGACTATCAGCCAGATTCAGATATTCGCTCTAGGATCTTAAAGTAAAGATCTCTAAAAAGATGCGTTTTAATTGGTTGATCGAATTTCTGGTCATGTGTCTGGCGGTAACGCTTTGACTTTTGTGTTTTCCTAAGTGTCAATTTAAAACAATTCAAACAAAAAATGTTTTAAACCAGAAAATTTATTTTGCAAATTATTTCTTAAATTTGTGTTTTATATTTGATTAATTTTAAAAAGAGTTTTTCAAATTGTTTTAGAATTCAGCGGACGGACAACTGAATTTCACTGAATTCTCAAATTGTCCCCTAAAAAGTGAAATTGCCCCCTGTTGGGCATGTGCCCTCCCCCCCCCCATCGGGAACCACTGTTCTATATGCTTTCTAACATAACATACATGCTCCAAAACCTTCATAGTTCAAAATGAATATAGTGTACATTTAAATATTTATAATAATAATAGTTCTACTATTTTATACTTGGTCTCTAAGGTTTCAAAATTGTAATCATAAACGCAAATATATGTGTGAGTACTTTTGGTTTGGTTATATGTTATGAGCACTTTTTGAGTTGTTCAGAGTCAAAAAACCGATTTTATGTGTTTTCTTTAGAAAATTTTAGAAAAATGTACTTTTTGATTTATCATATCTTGCTTATTATTGGTGGAATATTTAATCTGTAATACTCAATCGACGCAGAATTGTATGCTCTACAATTTGTAAACAAGGATATTTTCTGTAGAGTGAACGGTTTTTGAGTTATTTACGAAATACTGAAAAAAGTCCGAAATTTTTGAGGTTTTTGTCGTGCTACGTCTAAAGCTCACCAGGAAAAATGGGACAAACGTCAAATTCCTTCATTTGGATGTAAAACAAAGTGATTAAAACATTTTCCAGCTTTCCGCGAATTTTTGGTTAGCACGGCTCTTTTTTGAACTAATTTTACTGGCCTATTAGTAAAGTGATAAAAACAGAAAAAACAATTTGGAAATTGTACGTCAAACATTACAAACGAGGTGCGTTCGTACGCACGTTTTAGAATTAAATTCATGATATCCCGTGCGTAGAACGGGTTAAACAGCTAGTTAAGTATATATTTTATGACATTGTTCATACAAATATCTTAACTAGTTATATAAATATTCAGATATATATATGTATCAGCTAGTTATATAAATATTCAGATCTTGATGATTTTTAATTCTGTGAAATGAATTATATCGTCTGCAGATTAATTTCTGTCATAAAATAAGTATCTCGGTTGCTTGACGATTAAACTTCAGAAGCTCCTATAACAAAAAAGCACCGATTTAAAAAAAAAAATTCAAATTTCTTAATAAATATTTTTATTAATATCTCCTAAAGTTTTGATTCGATTTTAATAAAATTTGAAATGTCTCGACAAAATTCTGCAAAGATAATATATTTTAAATTGCAAACCATTTGGTTGGGTAGTTTTTGCGTTGTTATATGCGGACAGACAGACAGACAGACAGACGGACAGACAGACGGACGGACAGACGGACGGACCAAACGACGACTATAGGTGCTACGTATTTATATAATTACGAACGCACCTAAAAAAAGGCTTATAAAAACTTTTTAATATGATGATCGACATGTTTCGAACGTACAAAAGGCGCCATTATCAAGATCAACACGATAAATAAACTATTCTCGCAAAAATTTGAAAATGAACTTAAAAAACATAAACCACGAGCTCATTCATATGTGTAATAAAAGCAGATGCTTAAAAATAGTTAACTGTAAAACGTGAAAATTGATATTTCCTTATTGCTTTTTAAAAATTGAATAACATCTCGTGCCAAATTTTAGGTAATTCAAAAGAGGCTGATTCACTGCATATGTTCTCGGTACGCATTTAGATTTCTATTGATTCACGGATAATAGATGGGAAATAAAGATTTAATGGATAAATTATTTTACTATTGTTAAAATCAATTTTTAAAGTCTCTATCATATGTAGTCTTGCCAAAGCTGTAGTTCTTCTGTGATATTTGATATCTGCCATATGCTCTTTTAATCTTGTTTTAAACTTTCTAGTTGTCATTCCTATAGTATTGCAATGTTCCACCTGCTCTGGTGAACGGGATTTCGTAAACACCTGATAGTTCATATGACTCTATTGGGTCTATTTACTTACAAACTTACGCCGTTTGTGTGTTCGAAACATGTCGATTATCATATTAAAAGGTTTTTATAAGCCTTTTTGTGTTCTGTTTTTATCATGTTAAGAATTTAAATTTGTATTTTAATGATAATTAGTGATTTTATTATATGATTATGTAACAGTTTAATTAAACTTGATATTAATTTCATACAACATACATTAATTTCAACATAAAAGCATCCTTGCGTTAACAGATTTTAGTTTAGCACCAAAGTGTGGTATGTTACGATTAATCTGATCTTATGTTTAATTTGATTTTTTTTGTTTAAATTTGCTCTGGGTAATCAATTTCCAATTGTGGTAGTTCTGTTACTAGTTACTTTATATTATTTATAGTAAACAGATGGTTCTTTTTGAGGTAGATTTTTAAAAATTCATGTTTGAAAATTATTTAAAAATGAAAAAAAGAGGTTAAGTTGAGCTATAGTTTTCAAACAAATTTTAATCTATTCATTGATATAAAATTTAAAATTATGCGATATTTAGAAGTGACGGAGCGATAAAAATAGCATTCTGTTTTTTGCCAGGTGTTCAAAAGTGGCTTACTCATTTTTGACACGACAAAAAAAAAAAAAAAAAAAAAGTCCGCAGTGAATGTGAATGAAATAGACTTCAGATGAAACATATATCATTTCAGTTCATTGATATATAAATGAAGCAACAAATTCTAATTCTACTGATTTAAATATTTATACTGGTGTTTTGGGAAGTATATGTGTGCATAAGCAAAACTTCAAATATGTGAATCTAAAATATCACTTAACTCCGCCAAGTAGTTTTTACGTTATGCTTAAAATACTACCCTCATTGCAATCTGTTTTACAACGATTATAAATGAACGAGCAGGGAAGACCGAGCTATGCCAACACCGGCTCTATTAAGAAAGCCCGGGGACACTCAGAGTGACGTCACTAACCTCGGTCAAGGATGACGAACTCAGTTTATTTTCCATTCGTCATCATAACTTTCCGAGTTCGTCCCAAAACTTATTTCAGCCATAAGTTAGAGTGTATAGTGTATATAACCATGTATATACGTTCATGTAACATTTCATATGTTATAAATATTATATTCATTTGAGGAAAGACACTTTCATTTTAATCCTTTTAAAAACATTCATTATATTGTCTTTTTAAAGATAAAAAAAAAATTAACCCCCCCCCCTTCTTTTCATGTCTCTTAATAAAAATAAAATATGAATAATTCATAAATATCAGAGTTTTTATTATTATTAACAACTGAATAAGAAAAATATAAATGTAATTCACTACTTTTTCTCTCCTTTTAAGTTACATTTTATTTGCTTCATGTAACTATTTCATATGTTATATTCATTTCAGGAAAGACACTTTCATTTCAATACTTTTGAAAGATTTCATTATATTGTCTTTTTAAAGAAAAAAAATATTTTTAACCCCCCCCCCCCTAACATCTGCTTTTTTAATGTCTTTTAAAAGAAATAAAATGTGTATAATTCATAAAATATATATTTCATAATTCGTAAAATGTACAATAAAAATATTCATGTTATATAAAATATGTATAATTCCTAAGTATAAGAGTCTTATTTTATTTTATTTTTTTTAAGAATTCAATATTAAGAAAAATATTCATTTAATTCATCATTTTTTCTTTTCTATTAAGTATTATTTTATTTGCTTCATGTGTTATAAATATATATTCATTTCGTGAAAGACACTTTTTATAACACCTTTTTTTTTTTTCTTTTGGTTAATGTGTAAATTAAAGTTCATATTTGAGTTCTAGCACATTTTGAAGAAAATTAATAATATTTCGATTAAAGACTGAATTGCTTTCCATTAAAATAAGTACTTATTTAGAGTATATACATGCATTTTTATTAGCAATGTTAATCATTATCTATTAAAATATGTTTACTTTGTCGTTGCTACAAGAGTAGACTAAAATATTTATATATTTTTTTATACATAGATTAAATTGTAAATGTGTTAACATGAATATATTAACTTAATTAAATGCTTCTTCTGTCACTAATTCATATGCAAAATTATATTAGTTAGTGAAAAGTGTAAGGTAAGAACTTAATGTAATGCACTGTCTGTCATTTGATAATTACATACTTGATTTATTTTTCCATATATGCTTTTCTTTTATAATCACCAATAAACAGAGTTATTTTACTATTATTATGAAATTTTAAATATATAGTTGTCCTGTTTTAAGATAAAATTTTTTTTGAAGGCCCCTGTTCTGAAATTTAAAGAAAAGGGGGTCCTTTAAAAGACATTTTTAATATAACATTTATCATTATAACATATATTTTTTATCAATTATTTACTACACATTTTAAATGTGATATTTGATTTAAATAAAATTGTGAAAAGTAAAGGTTATTTTTGTGAAATTTATTACATTTTTGTGAAAAATAACATTTTGTAATGAAAGTTTAAATCCAGTTACTCAAATTCGAACCAAGATCAAAAAATACTTTTTAAATCCTTTTGCTGAAATTTTCCTCTCTGTTGAACTTATTTGTTTACAAATTACACATTTTAAAATGCCACAAAATAATAAATAGTAAGTTTTTATGGAATAAAAAGGAATTTTGTGAAGGAGCCTGTTTTATTATAAAGAATTTTGTGAAGGGCCTCATTTTATCAAATTGAGTTTTGTGGAGGGCCTATTTTATTAAATTGATTTTTGTGAAGGATCCTGCTTTATTAAATAGAATTTTGTGAAGTGGCCCTAAATATTCACCAAATTTTGCTTGGTATATTACCCTTGATATATTTAATATTTTCTAATATTAATTAAACCCTATCTGGTGAGTTTTATTGTAGATTATATATATGTATAAACTATCTAATATGGCAAAATAAATCGAATATGTAATTATCGTATGACAGACAGTACATTATAGTACAGTTTTACTAACTGATATTATTGATAAAATTTTGCCTGTGAATTAGTGACATCATAAGAAGCATTTAATTAAGTTGATATTGTCATGTTCAAAAATTTACAATGTACTTTTACATATGTATGTAAATATATATTTATTTATTTATTTATTTATTTATTTTAGCAATGGAAGATATTAAATATGAAAAAATAAATAAAAGGGAAAAAGAAAAGCATGAGAATGAAACAATCGTGAATTTATCAAAATGTAAATTTCCTTTATCATAAAAAAGGTATTCCGATTTAGATTCATATTAATATTAAACATATTTACATAAATTGTACTAAATTTAAAAGCTAAGCGAACAAATACGAAGTATGTGAAATTATTTATGCACAATTTTCCATTGATATGTATGAAAAGAAAGGTAGATCTTAACTAAAAAGTATTAAATTTACAAATAAAGCAAATTCATATTGAATACTGAATAATGCATAAAAAATGTTGTGCGAGATTATTTACTAATAAATAAATAGTGCAAACGTTATAAAATATTTTCACAACACGAGCTTCGGACAAAGCTGTAAAGTTAAGCCTACTCGCGCAGAAACGACAAGTTAAGCATATTTTAATACATAATGATCAACATTGTTAACATTCATAAAAATACACATATATACTGTAAATAAGTACTTACCTTAATTAAAAGCAATCCGATCTTGAATTGAACTACTTTAAATTAACATCAGAATTCAAAACACAGTTGGATTTCCCAACACGTTGTATCTGAAACGCGCGGTACTATGTTACTTTCCTACGAACAAGTACGGAATGGGAGAATATTGTGACTTGCTTTATGACCGAGGTTGATGACGTCAGCAAACCAGTATTTCCTCTGAAACCTGGCTTTGTAATAGAGCCGGTGTTGGCTATGCTCGGTCAAAATTAGCTTTGAGTTCAACTCGATATATTATTGACTTAATCCAATGACCTTCTACTGTCCGAAAACCGTAAGATACAAAATTAAATTAAATAGTTAGAGCCGTTTTTATTAAATAAATTTGACCCGCAGTGACCAAAAAATGACTCACTAATAGAAATTTCACGAACATGAGAGCTGCACCAATAGTCTTCTCGTTCCCGAAAACCAAAGAATACTAAATTTATTTCAAATCATCTGAGCGGTTTTTAAGATTAAAATAGCTTGCCCATAATGTCCCATAATCAAAATTACCCACTAATCAAATTTTCTCGAACATGTGACCAAGCCCAATTGTCTTCTCGTGCTCGAAACCCGTACGATATAAAATTTAGTCAAAATTGTCTGAGCCATTTTTCAGATAAAATTAGTTTGACCCACAGTGACCCAAAAATGACCCACTAATCGCATTTGCTCGAGCATGTGACCTAGCCGAATAATTTTCTCGTGCCCAAAATCCGTAGGATACAAAATTTAGTTCAAATCGTCTGAACCGTTTTTAAGATAAAAATAGCTTGACCCATAATGACCCCCTAATCGAATTTTCTCGAACATGTGACCTAGCCCTACAGTCTTCTGGTGCCCGAAAACCATAGGATGCAAAAATTAGTTTAAATAGTCTGAGCCGTTTTTTAGATAAAATTAGCTTGATTCACAGTGACCCAAAAATGACCCACTAATCGAAAGTTCTGGAACATTTGACCCAGCCCAATAGTCTCGTGCCCAAAAATGGTAAAACACAAAATTTAGTCAAAATCGTTTGATTCGTTTTTTAGATACAATTGGATTGACCTTGACTCATGGTGACCCAAATGACCCACTAATCGAATTTTCTCGAACATTTGACCCAGCCCAATAGTATTTTCGTGCCCGAAAATGGTAGGATACAAAATTTAGTCAAAATCGTTTGAACCGTTTTTTAGATACAATCAGCTAGACCCTGACCCATGGTGACACAAAATTACCCACTAATCGAATTTTCTCAAACATGTGACTTAGCCCAATGGTGTTCTGGTGCCCCAAAACGGCTCCAAAATCCTACCATTTTGGGGCACCAGAAAGCCATTGGGCTAAGTCACATGTTTGAGAAAATTCGATTAGTGGGTAATTTTGTGTCACCATGGGTCTGGGTGAAGCTAATTGTATCAAAAAATGGTTCAAACGATTTTGACTAAATTTTGTATCCTTCCATTTTGGGGCACGATAAAACTATTGGGCTGGGGCAAATGTTCGAGAGCTTTCGATTAGTGGGTCATTTTTGGGTCAACGCGGGTCAAGTTAATTTTATCTAAAAAGCAGCTCTAACGATTTTGATTAAATTTTGTATCCTACGAGTTTCGGGCACGCGAAAATCAATGGGCTAGGTCACATGTCCGAGAAAATTCGATTAGTTGGCCCTTTTTGTGTCACTGTGGATCAAGTTAATTTCATCTAAAAAACGCCTCAGACTATTTAGACTAAATTTTGCGTTGTATGGTTTTCGGGCACGAGAAGATTGTTAGGCTATTGTTAGTGTCCCTGTAAAAAAACTATAAGTGCTACGCATTTCCGTTGAAATAGATAACATGCTATAGATAACGACAATAACATATAAAAATTGCAAGGCAATCCGAGCATATTTACGGGAGTTAGAGCACGGAGAGGCGGCAGGCGACCAGACAAACCGAAGTCAAAAACACCTTTCAACTAGGTTGGAAAGTTTCGTTAAAAACGGTTCAGACTATTTAGACTAAATTTTGCATCGTATGGTTTTCGGGCACGAGAAGACTGTTGGGCTAGGTCACATGCTGGAGAAAATCCGATTAGTGGGTTATTTTTGGGTCACTGTTTGTCAAGCAAATTTTATCTAAAAAACGGCTCGGACTGTTTTGCCTAAATTTTATATCCTACGGGTTTCTGGCACGAGAAGACAATTAGGCTTGGTCACATGTTCGAGAAAATTTTATTAGTGGGTCATTTTGGTCATGGGTCATGATATTTGAACTCAAAGTTAATTTTGACAGAGCACAGGTCGGTCTTCCCTGCTCGTATATATAAATATATGTATATATATATATATATATACATATATATATATATATACATACACACAAGATTTGCCCGTATTAGAATATATATGATTTAACATAAGGAGTTCCGAATTTTAGACCCTCGTAATTCCTATAATACTGACTTCCCGTTTGGTAAAATCTGACGAAAAATCCAAACATGCTATCAAAATTAGGTGTTCGCGTTGAAAATTTGAGAGTTTGGTACAATTTCAGTACAAAGACGACTCCCCTCATTTTTTTTTTTTTTTTAAATAAGAAAATTGAAAATTACCATAATTTCCATTTGAATGACTATTTCCGTTTTTTTCCCCCCTGCAACAATTTGGATATTAAAATGAATGGGGTGTTCTCTTTTTTTCTTCTTTGCCTTTTTGTGGCGGACTGTACCTATCCTACAAAATAACTTTTTTTTAGCAGCTTACGCCAATGTTGGGTGTCGATTACTTTTGTACCATTTTATGCATATTTAGTTATATTTATGAAACAATTTTTGTATTGTTTCTTAAATTTTGTAAAATAATACTTCTTACCGAATAGCTGGGGGATACATTCTTAGTGTTTCTGATATGACGCAGTCTAAATATTTCATATCTCGAACAGCATCGTAACTCAGTTCTTTCTAAAATAAAAATAATTTGTTGTGATAACAATAGAAAAAAAAAAAAAAAAAAAAAAAAAAAAAAAACCATGGTATTTTATCACCAAATTGTCACAGAGAGATGAGAATTTGACTGAGAATTGTGGCTACTTTCCAAATATAAATGCAATATTTGAAATATTGATGGTCTCTGTATTAAAAATTGTACCAACTTTCAATTTTCAAATGTTAACATTCAATTTTAACATTTCATTTAAGTTCCTTGGATCAAAACAATCCGGAAACGTATATAGTTTTACTATTCTTAAATTGTTAAAGAGTTATTAAAGAAAATGTGTTAAGGTTTCACCTATGAACTTCGAAATATATAATTAATCCTCATAGAGTTATAGAAGAAAATATATTAAGGGTTCATCCATAAATTTCAAAAAATAAAATTAAGATCTTACACGGAAAAGTATTTAAAACATCATATTATAGGTACCAGAAAAATTATATAAAAAATCTAGATATAAATAAATAAAACCACTTTATACTGCGATCTGGGGTTATGCCACAAATTCCAATATCCAAAAAAATTCAGGTTTTCCTGAATAAAATTATAAGAGGTACCAGGAAAGCCCCCCTGTCAGTACTTTACAAATTTCATAAAATATGGTAGCCAGCAAAAAAATTCTAGTCGACAGTAAAAAATACAGCCCTCTCACCTCCCCCACCAGTATATTTCAAAAGGCACAAAAGTTTTTATGAATTAATTAAAACTATAACAAGCAAAGTTTAGAAATATTAGTTACTTACTGCATAATAGCACATAATTTAGAAAGATAATAATAAACTAAGTTTTGTAATGAAACTGATAAAAGTTATATATTTCTGAAAAAAAAAAAAAAAAAAAGAAAAAGAAAAAGAAAAAAAGAAATACTCCAAAGACTTAATTTACTGGCACGTTCGGGAAATGCTGATTGACAAATGCTTCAACTGTCCAGAGAGTTGAGTGCTGCAATGACCCCTATTTAAACTAGTGGGTAAAGTGTGATCGAAGATCGCACAAAGGGTTTCGTTTAATATTCCTTTCGAAACACTTTATCCCTTCTTTAATAAATCCAAATAAATTAAAAAAAAAAAAAAGTCATGTTTTTTATAAAATAAAAATTTATCGGTCTATTTTTCTCGTTTTATCGAATATCTGAACCGGCACGATAGCCGGGGAGCCCGCTATTATAGGCCCGCTATTATACCGGGGAGTCGGTATTATACCGGGGAGTCAGGCGGGCCGGGGAGCCCGCTATTATACTCTGTCATAATAATATCTGTCATGTGGACTAAATGCAATATTAAAAAAAAAAAAAATCAATTTCAAAATTAAACATGTTGTATAGATACGTTAAAATATGCCAATATTTCCATAATCGGGTTTTTATCATGATTCAATACGTTCCTCAAACTTATATACATTTACTATTCTCTATTACTCATATTGATACTCTATTTGTATTATTCTCAAAATTTGAAAAATCCATTATGACGTCAGATTAATTTTCTTTTTAATTCTCCAATGACGTCCTATTAACCTGCTTTCTGTACTTTTCACATACTCACTACTTGTATCATTGAGAAATGTTTGAAAGTTTCTGTTTTATTACCAATATGACGTCTCTATAAATATTTTTTTTTAATTGGTGAAACTTTTTATTTCATTTTCATTTTCCACGTGGAAATCTTTCAATAGAAAATTAATTATTGTAGAAAGAATTTTATTGTAGAATTTTAATTATTGGCAACGGCTATAACGAAAAATGTTTAAATTTAATAGGAAAAGTATGTTAGATTTTTGTTTTTATATCTCTCTATATTAAAATAATACGATTTTTTCAAAATTTTATGATTTTAAGCGTGAAAGTAGGTATTGAGCTGTAAGTACACAAAATTTCAAGTCTGTAAGTTATACAGTTTCTGAGAACCGGCTGTGTGACGTACAGACAGAGAAGCGGGAAGAATAGGGTTTCGTGAGATGAACGAAATCCTAAAAATTGCATTCATTTTCGGAAAGCTGTCACAAGTACCAGACGAACAGTGTTAATGGCATATCTTTGCGACAATTTATTGACAAAGTATCTTAGGAGGGTGAACATTTATATTATTATATTCTTTTATTTATTTTATTTCATTTTATTTTATTTTTACAGCGGGGATGCAAAATGTTAGAAACGACACAAAAACAAATGAAATCAATTTACGTTTTGCTATGCATATGCGCAAATCTTTTTGTTAAAATTAAACAGGTACTTTTGGGTTATAGCGGTTCGAGAGGATGAATCGCCAAGCGACTAAGATTTACCGCCAAATTATAGAGTATATATGACATTATAATAATATATGATGTATATGACATTTTGTGACGCATATGGCCCAGTTATGGCAATATACGACGTATATATATGATATGTATATAAGATGTATATGATGTATTTATGGCATATAAAACGCAAATTATATGTATATAATAACGTATATGGTACATATATGAGCGTTTGGAGTATATATATGCGTATATATGATGGATATAAGCTTTGCAATGATCTTGGCGAAATCTTAATTGCAATCTTGGCATAATCGTAATTGTGGGGGCCGCTATAACCCAAAAGTACAATTTGATCATACGTTAATAATAAAGCAATCGTTTACGAAAATCGTATATAACATCGATTTCAAAATATGTATTTTGTTGAATTTACACTGTAGCAAAATGACAAGAATGGCCTAAATATTTCGAAATCAAGGCTCGTGATTTTCGCATATCATTTAGAAAGTACTTAAAACATACTCTATCGCATTAATTCATTTCGCAAAAAATGCTTGAAAATGTAGAGAAGATAAATATAATGTCCCCTCCCCCCTTAAAAAAAAAAGCATGTTTTCTTTTTTTTTGTCTTATGGCACTTTATACAAAATAGTAGGGTATGCCAATGAAAAAAAATTGTGGAAGATTAATGGATTTAAATGGGAATTTCGCCAAATTAGACAGCTGTCGCCATGTTGGCTTCATATAGGGGAGACCGGGGCAAGATGAAGAGTGGGGCAAGATGAGGAATGTCTTAATTTTTCCGTTTTCCGCTAGGTGGCAGCATCAACCGGACACTACTGGCTCTCCTATCGGCCGCTCATTAAACAATACTATAGAGACGCTGAAATCGCCATTTTTGTGTCAGTTGTGAAGCTTTGATTGTTTTCTTCTGCCACGTTATAACTTTTATGCATGTGTAAATAAGCTCTGCTACAGATACAGGTAAGATATATCGTTTCTCTTTAATATTTATGAGTAACTTAGTTTAAATACTACCTATTACCATGAATAAATGTCAATTAATCGTCTTCCTTCATGGCAATGAAAATGAATATTTTTAAACAGGCAGTCCGGGGCAAGATGACAAGCTCGTCATCTGGCCCTGTGTTTCGGAATTTATTAAACTAACTACGTTGGCCATTCTATTTAAATCTTGTAAACGCTTGTTTGTCTGTGTGTTTGTTCGCACGACCTTGCGCTTCTATCTCCTCTGGGGCTAAGGAGCGCATGGGATCGGGGGAGGTGTCGTTCGAAAGGGGGCGACCAGAGGAAGACATTTTTGCCATCCGCTAACCCCCCCCCCCCTAGCCTCCCGAAAGAAAAACCCTATCGGGGTCTGTATCTCCCTTAGAGCAGTGATAACCTTGGAGTGCGCATCCCCCAGGTACAGTGCCTAGAAGTATATAGTGTTGTTATCGGCGTCAATATTATACTTCAGAAATAGAGGAAGCCGATAGATGGCGCCAGTGTTCTCGCCGCGGCTATGGTAACTTTCGTTTTTACGTACACCTCATTTTAAATCTATTTTTTTCTGTATAAATCAGTACTTTAAAATGCTCTAGATAAAAAATAAACAAGGAAAAAAAATTCTAATAATGAAAATACAGTTGAAGAGAAATGTAATTGATTTCATAACAACTAATTGTAATGAACTCAAACAGTTACAAACTTTATCATAGGACAATGTTTTTCTTCCTACAATATTTAGTTATTTCTAAAATTGGATAAATACAATATATTGGATAAATACATTATACTATGATGAATTCTTGCAAAAACATGTCCCTATTTTGACAACTTTTTAATCGGTATTCATTATTACATAACTTGTTTACATCCTGTTAACAAACTAAGAGTAAATTGAGTTGTTAAAAATTTCTGACATTTCGGAGCTTTAGTTTTGAGTAAAATAATTTAAGGTATACTAGCAAACATCAAACATTAAATTAATGATAATTTCAAATCTAGAAAAAAAAAATAATTACTCTCCTGAAAGTATGACAAGAATGCATTTTCTTTAAATTAGGGTAGATGCGCCAATCATCCTTAAAAAATTATTTAAAAATTATTTTTTATTAATAGTTATTATTATATATTATTATTATTATTATTATTACATTAAGTTATCAACAATATTTAACCATTCTCATACTCACATTTCTCAAATGTGAATCAAAATTTTAATAACAGAAATAAATCAAACACTTTCCAGTTTTTTTCGAGTAATAGACACCCTACAAAAAGTAATACATTGATTTTGTGAATGTATTTAAAACCATGTTAAAATAAATTTTAAAGTTAGGATATCAATAATTAATAAAATATTTATGATAATATTCATTGTTTAAATTATTTATTGTCATTATCACAAGATAAATATTTTAATTATTTTAGATAGAAAAATTAAAATACTAAATTAAAAATAATTGAGCAAATCTTCTTTCCCTTCAATAGTGTATTTGTAATTTCTCTCAATAAATCGCTCATGAAAATGCGATTCACATTAGAGTCCTGCATCGGGTCGGGTTGGCGCTCTTTTTTTTTGTTGAGGTTCGGGTCTGGTTGACTTCTACTTTTTGCTGCGGGTCCGGTTGACATTCACTTTTTCGGGTTCGGGTTGGGTTTTTACTCTTGCGGGTCGGGTTCGGGATGACCCGCTTTTTCAAAAGAATGTCCAATATTTTTTCAGATTAAGGAAATCGAGGTAAATTTTTTGTTGGGTTCGGGTCGGGTTGCTAGTTGACTTCAAATGAAATTTGCGGGTTCGGGTCGGGTACAACCCGACCCGTGCAGGACTCTAATTCACATGCAACTGAATGTTGGTTCAGATCTTTGTCGGCACGAGGAATGACTTTTAACCATTTTTCAAATTAGTTTTAGTCTTTGGGGGGGGGGGGGGGATAGAGTTATGTTAGTTTTGTTGCTTTTATATCCACTAGTATATCCGGGAACGAAGCATGTTCAGGGCTTAATTTGCGCCGGAGCCCACCAGACCTCAGCTCCGGTACTTCTCTATTTTTAGTAAATGTTTAAATATTGGCCAGAATTCACCGGGGCTCATAAACACTGCGCTCCGGAGCCCAGTGCAATAACGCTTCCGAAAAACGAATTCTAAATTACCCTTTCCTTTCCCTCTCATCCCCAATTTTTTGCCTGCTTTTGTATCAAAACACTTGTAAGTGAGGTAATGTGTCGCTCACGTAAGAGATTGAGATAAAACGGGCTCGGTTTTTATATCAGTCTTGGGAGGCTTGAACTCAATCTGTCTTAAATTCAAACTTTATTTATTTCCATTTCAAATCATTTTAATGCTATTTTGATCAGAATAACGAGTAAACAGAAATAGTCTTTTTTCTATTCCGCATAGCTGCGAACTATTAATTTTTTGTGTTAACACTATTTCCGAATCATAATCCTGAGCTTATTTAATCGCAGAATTCTGCGATTAATTAACATTAAGATTAGGTAAAGCAAAGGTTTCTATTTGGAAGTAGTAATAACAAAAAAATGGAACAGTTGATATCTAAGTATACGCAGATAGATGTATTTAATTATTTTTATTTTGCTAAAAAAAAAAAAAAAAAAAAAAGTTTTAAATTTTGAAGATAATGTATGAAATATAAATAGGCAGACTGGAGTGACGGTGGGGGGGGGGGGGGGGGCGTGTTAGTACCGCAGAATATTAGGGCTCCGGCACTTTTTTTCTTAGAAATTAAGCCCGGAGCATGTTCGATCAGCTTTTCTTTTCTTAGTATTTGCAGATTTATCCATACTGATTTATCATTAAACAGGCATAATATATGTTTACTTTAAAATATTATAGAATTAGAAACATTCGTATAGTTTGTTTGAAAATACAGCGTTAATTACATTGAAACTAACATTAGGATCAAGCCTGTTAAATGAAACTTCAAACGTTAATAACGGCGGTGGGAACTCGACGCCCTCTCGCGGAGAATCTGGTTTTCCTCCTGTTAGAGACATTTTTTTTATTGCGGTTGTATTGGCGATAAGCACACTACTTACTTCTAGGCACTGTACCCCAGGAAACAGATATCAATCATTGAAACCACGTGACTAGTGGACTCGTCTTCCAACTAGGGAGCTTTTTAACGTGTATTTGTATGGTGATCCCAGTCATATTATGAAGAAAAATTGTCAAATACGGTGCTGCATTCGGATGCAAGGAGGACTTCTAACATTCACAATTACGTATGTACATTTAAATATTAGGAATATATTAACATAATATTAAATTAATTGATGTTTTAATGTCCAAAATTAAAAATTTTTGCATATGCATACATGTTAAATGCAGTTTTTTTGCAAATTTGAGCCTTAATAAAGGATTGTGATGATTTATTTGGGCACTCATAGGTTTAACTTTTTCTTGATTGATGTATTTTAGATTATTTATTTCAAATTTTTGGGAATGGTGAAAGAAATTTAGATTTTAGCCTAGAAAAAGTACTTGGCGCGATTTGGCGAAGTCTGCTAAATCGCTCAAAAATGCTTTACTATTTATTCTTCACAGGCTGAACATTAATAATAAAGTGCTAGTCAGAAACTATTTTCTTGTCTTTTTACGTCTAGGCTCGATTCATAGTTAAAAAAAAAAAAAATAGTTCTTGTTGTTCGAACTAACTGAAATTTTTATCGGTTATAACTATAAGAGAATATATAAAAATTTCGTGCTAGAATATTGATATTTAGTTGTAAAAGTAATAAGTTTTTTTTCTCTTTTTTGCTCCTCTGGTCCTTTCACATAACAAATAAATAATACTTATAAATAGAACTGTATCCAATCCCTCTTTAAAATTTTGTGAAAAAATATGCATATTTAGTAAAGAAAACATGAGCCGAGGCCGCACCGATACAGCCCACGTTTTAGCGTTTGCATATTTCAGATTTTATTAAAAAAAAAAAAAAAAAAAAAAAAAAAATTACTCGTCCGAATGTTTCGAAATTTTTATAGGGATGTAACTCCAGTCTGTCGAGATGTTCTAAAATGATTGTGTCGAAATACCGAAGTTTAGTTATATTTCGCGTAGGAAAAATATAGTCCATTTTTTGGTAAAGGCAGCAGACCTTTCAGAAAATACTGTCAAAGTCGGCGTTTTGAACCGCTTGCCCATTTTCTGCCTTTGCGTTTAAAAATACATTATGATTTTTTACTGTGAAATATGTAAATACCCAAATTTTGAATATTTACACTTCTCACATAACTGCCCTTAATTCACTCACGAAAGAAATGGTACTTTTCTTTACTAACAATGATGAAGATCATTTAGATTTTTCTGGGATGTCCATTATTTGGAGGTGTTATTGTATTTTGATTTTTCTCCGGTTTGAAGCCGGTTATTGTAGCTGCTAATTTTTATACTTTTTTCTTTCCACTAAAATTTAATAATAAATTTTCACTTACTGAATCGCTGAAATCTGCGCGATAAAATAAATTATAAATTTCTGTTAAATTTTAGTGATAATAAAAAATTCTAAGCCTTGGCAGTCGCGGGTTATGCATCTTAATAACGGTTAATTTAATATGGTATATTTGTACAGTATTATATTTATATATTAGCATTATATTTGTGTATATTTTCATTATATTTGTACAGTATTTGAAATTGTGTGTATCTTGCAAAGCAAAATAATTAAAACACGTTTGTGCCATAAATGTTTAGTGCTCAACCTAGCTGAAAATCGGTGAAAATATTATAAATTTTGAGATAAAATTTATAATTTATGTTATTCCTGCATCTGATTTAAAAAGGTTATTTTCACAGTAAGCAGAAATGATTTTTTTTAATTAACTTGTCACCATACTATATTATAATTATACAGTTATTATACAGTTAATTATTTGCATATTAGTACTATAAATGTATTGCAGTAGTATATTTTTATAATATTTGAAATTATGTGTATCATGCAGAACATAATTAAAAAACGTTTGTGCCATAAATGTTTAGTGCTCAACTTAGCTGAAAATCGGTGAAAATATTTTAAATTTTGAGATAAAATTTATAATTTAAGTTATTCATGCTTCTGATTTTAAAAAGTTTTTTTTTTTTTTTAACAGTAACACCAGAAATGATTTTTTTATTTTAATTAACGTGTCAGCATACTGTTAATAATAGATGAAAACAATTTGCCTATTTGATGAGTATTATATTTTGCAATAACTTATAAATAAACTCTTAATATTTCGAAACTATCCGGTATCACTTCGGTCTTTGCTAAAACAATATTACAACTAAAAATTGTGAAGAAATATAACATTTTCATAATATGCATAAAAATAAATGTTTCTGTCACAGCGACTTTTACTTTTAAGGAAAAAAAGCCAAATATGGTAACCTTTCGTCACGTGACTGGTGTCAAAATTCTCCCAATGTTTGACCCTCTCTTCATAGGGAGAAAACACTGCATGCTTCCTTCATCTAATATCTGCTCTAAGGTATCTCCACTTCCAAGCGTCCGATCGGTACGAGGAGAGTACCCTTCGACGGGGTCAAGACCTCCCCCTCCCCCGCTGGTCCCCTCCTCCCAAAAAATTCAAAAAGCGTTTAAGGCCAACTTCCGGCATTGTGACCCACCAAAAGAAGAATGGATCCAGTGCTGTAAATGCGAAGAGTGGTGGCATGAGGAATGTTCCAATTATGAAAATGGCATTTTTATTTGTGACTATTGTTAGCTGCATAACTAAACACTTCAAAATTACGTTACAATCAATGCATTATGCTTAGTTTGATAGTTTGTAAGATGTAAATACACAGTTATCATTTGTTAAACCATGTAACATATTCAAAAGATAAAATATGTTCAATCTTTTTCAGTGTTGTCATCTTGCCCCAAGGCCAAAGTCATCTTGAAACAGTACTGGGGCAAGATGGCGATTTGTTAATGTTATGAAAAAATAAAATTATCCTTTATTTTTTTTATTTGAAAAATTAAATGGTAATGTATTTAATACTACAAAGGTATACTCTATCAGTTCATGTAAAATTAATTTTACTCTTACTTCAAAATAAATTAATAAACAACAAAAATTGTTAACATAGTCATCTTGCCCCAGTCTCCCCTATGTCAACTTATTTTTGTCGTCAAATTTAACTCTATTTCGGCAAGTTGGCCAAAATTTGGCGCTCTTGTGGTAACTCTGTCATTAGTAACTTTTCAACAAATACTCATTGTATCCATATGTATTCATCAATAGATATTCATTCATACATATATTTCATATAAATGCTAACATCGTAATGATGCGGGCAAAAATGTGATTAAAATGGATGAATGTTGCAACAATGGGGCTATATTTTTTCCAATTAATATTAAACAATCGCAACGTTATTTCCATGGGGAAAATACAAGTTTTGGGCTGACGTTGCCACCCCCTTAGGGATCGAAAAAAATAATAATATTCAATTCATATATTGCCCTCAGGAATACATATATATTCCAAATTTCAAAGCTCCATGTCAACAGGAATTGGTAGAAAAATGTGCGACAAGATTAGTAAAAGGAATTGTAAGGTAAAAGGAAGCATGTAGAAAATGCTTTCTGACTTCGAAAGAGGCCAAATCCTAAATTATAACAGCATCGGATGGTCCCTTCAAAGAATTGCCGATAAAATTAAACGCTCGAAGATAGCTATTTTTAATTTCTTGCAGAATACTTCTATTCATGGCACTGGAAAATCTACAGGAAGGCCGAGAATTCTTTCGGAACGATCTGAGTTTTCACAAGTCACAAATAAAAGAATAATAGCAAAGACACTGGAAGTCAGATGAAAAATCAGTATAGACTTCATAAAGAGCAAATGAAAACTTCCGGAGTCCTTAAATATGTAAAACAACCGGGTTAAAACTGTCGGTTTTAACCCGGTGTAACATATATCCATAAAAAAAACCATCTTTCGGTTTACAAAGAATCATCTGAAGCAACAAATGAATTCATCTAACGTTATTTTCAGTGATGAAAAGAAGTTTAATTTCGATAGTCTAGATGGTATTGGCATGACCTACAAAAGGAAAAGTCCGTATTTTCCATGCATCACCAGGGTGGAGACTCCCTAATGATTTGGTCCGCTTTTCCGCCAGAAGGACGACAAAAAGGACATACGTATATTCACTTGTTAGAACGCCATTTGTTGACTCAGTATGAAAAAATTGCCGGTCTTAACTGTCTCGTTCCCCTGACGCTCACATGAGGCTCCTAACTTAAATAATAAAACGCAATGTTTTAGAAAAAGCTTTCGACTAAATTTTATTATGAGTGATGTCTTTTAAACATTCAGGCTTTATTTATGGTATAAATTAATTTTTTTTTATCGAAATCTTTAATAGCAATCTTTAATTGGCTGGCCAATTGACTGTGGAATCTCATCTTCAAACCACTATTTTGTGTCATTTGCGGGGTGAATTGATGCATTGTCTTGTTGAAAAATATAATTAACACTCTCGTTACCGATTTTTTTTTGACAAAGCAGTCTTTGAATTAGTAGAATTAAAATGCTATTAAAGATTGCGATAAAAAAAATTGTCATTGCGCATTTTGTCACCTGGACAAGTTTTAAAAGAATCTTGTAAACTCTATCCCATCACTTTCCATTGAAATTATTAAACAAAAAGCCGGCACAGTATGTAATATTTTTACCATTAAAAAAAATCTTTTCCGTTCTTATCATTTTGCACCTATTACTTATCCAGTTAATATGTAATTTATTAATATAAATTGTTTTACAATGTTTATAGGGCCTGTTTAGTTTGATCTAATCAATATTTACGTTTTACATGTGGATTAATATTAATTATATGTATTATTTAGTCAAAAAAACGATCGTTCTTATCACTTCGGTATCATTAGTCGTTCTTTTCCTTTATACATTTTTAAAGTTTACACGAATTTTTTAACTATCAAAGATTAGTCAATTTTGTTACGTTCTAAAAATGATAATGAATTAGATGAAATGGAATTTTTAAAAAAGTCAGAAAAATCCTGGAATATTGCTAAGAATTTGAAAAGAATCCAATTCATATCCTTACGTGCTTTTCAAACACTTCGTCGATTTCTGCAATCAACTTCTGCTGGCATTCAGGGTTCAAGGCAAGACAGTAGGCCATGAAAGAAAGCGTAGATGCAGTCGTCGCATAGCCAGTTAAGAGAAACATGACGCATTGCGCTATGAGTTCACCTTCGGACATTTCTGAAACAAAAGAAAAGTCACTAACAAAGAGCCCTTTTTGTTTTTATCATTTCACGAAATATCTCGTTATTAATTGCACTCGAAAACTAAAATTTCATACGTTTAAATGGATTCTGAGAGAAAGATTAATTGATTAGTTAGCTTCCATTAAAAAAAATCCCTGACGGCTCGGCCTACAGGCACATGTAGATTTCGAAGACGCAGACCGTGGGGCGCCTGTTTGTTGGGAATTGCAGAAGAAATGACCTTTTTGCCATGATGCGGTAGTGGGAACCACCCACTTCGAAACCTAACTTGTCTGCAGGCGGAGCCGTCAGGGATTTTTATTTATTTATTTATTTATTTATTTATTTTTTGCTATAAGGGTTGGTCCTATAAAAAACTTGTCAAAATAAAAGTTTTAGATAATATTAAGAGGATTTATAATCAATTTAAGCGGATTTGATATCTTCGGAATTGACGAAGTTATGAATTTTTTTCTTCTGAAACCCCCATTCCCCCCCCTTGCGGCTATTTTTAATGATATCAATAATCGGTCATACTGGTGGTCAGATATGAGCCACCTCCCAATTTCTGACTAAATTAGTTTACTTTTATTGTTTTAATAGGTATTTTTCATGTATATATATTGTATAACCAGGAATTTCTGTGGACTATTTATTTTATATACTTTTATTTTTTTAATATGTATTTTTTATGTATATATATTGTATAACCAGGAATTTCTGTGGAGTATTTATTTTATTAGTGTACATAGTCTCTTTTTCGTATGGGAAAATAGAATCGACCACCCAGAGTAGTTTTAATACTTTCGGAGACACTGGTCTGCGATCTAACAAGGACATCTTTTACGGAGAAAAAAATTTACGAGCTGAAAAATTTATAGCTGTTTGGAAGTGCATAGCAAATTTACAATTTAGGACCCCATCTAGGTGGTCCTGAATAACATTTAGCAAAACCAATAAGAGATGAGGGCGGAGACGTCTTTACAAAACACTGGAGCCAATAGACGGCCCAGTGACGAGGGAAAAGAAAAAAGTGAGCCCCAAGAGAAAATCTGGAAGAGGACCAGTACCTGACGCCCTGTCCGAGGAAGTAACATCTCAAAAGAAAGAGTAGAGTGCTGATAGTGTGTAAAAACGAAGGTAGTTCCCAAAGTGGTGTAGTGGCGACAAAAGTCAAAAAGGATGACCTAACAGATGATCTTTGCCTATCCCGTGGAGGTAGACTATTGCTAACAATGCAGACCAGAAGTACTCTGAAGGTACAGGTATCTGTAGTTTACTATTCCCTCATATTGGATGTGTATAATAATAAATAAATACTGGTAGAGGTACTTTAGTAAATGTAGAGAAATTGTTCCTTCTCTGAAATATAATTAATGCACGTAAGTGCGGTAGTGCGAGTCGGAAAAAGAGTCACTAACTCTTTTAATGAGTATTCAATTGTTTCATCTTATATTTTATACTTAAAATTTAACATCCTGTTAGGGATGTTTGTTCTCTATTTTTTTATGTCTTTGTAAATAGATATGTAAATAAATGTTTTTTCGTTTACTTTTAACTCTTTGTATTTAATTTATATGGGTTAACACTCATATGTCATCGAGTAGTGTTTTTCTTATTTTTCTTTAATTTAATTGTTTATTAATTTTAGTTGGTTTATCAGGCGGACTAGTTTATAATTTATGAGTATGTTAGGGATTTATATACTTTATCTAGTTCGGCTTCATAAGACGTAGGGCGGCGTAAATAATCACAACGTAATAATCTGATCTTTTTTTTTATTAGAGTAGTTAGTTTAATTCAATAATATGAGTAACTTTTATGGGATCATTATAAATTTTCACCGACGTCCAGAAGCCGCGATCACACCTTTAACCTGATAATTCAACACCCAGCGTTTCCGGAAGAAGCCTTAACCCGTGCTTCCTTTAACTAATGTAGGGAGTTTATGTAATTGGGCATTAGTAACCATCTCCAATTAGGAGGCCCAGAACTCACCAGCATTAGCCCCGGGAATTGTATGGTGACGTGACCTTTGCCAACTTTAAAGCCTAGGTTATTATTTTCATTAATTTTATGGTTACAATACGGGTTTTTTTTCTATTATTATTATTACTAGTATTATGATTATTATTATTATTATGAATATTCTTAGATTATAATTTTAATACTGTATTTAAAGTAATTTTTTATATGTTTCAAAATTTAACTATTATTTTATCTACTCGATGTCTAAAATTCTTGATTTTAGTTTTTTTTTAACATAAATAAATAAATTAAATAATTTTTTTTAAGGACAATTTCTCTCATTTTCTATGTCAAGTATAGCTGGCACATAGTTCCACAGTCATGACAATATTTATTGAAAATTACTGAGTAGTACAAATGATACTTATATATATATATTTTTTTTTTTCATAAATAAAATATGTTAAGTAAATAGATAAGTTTGTGATCGCAGTACTACAAATTGGGGGTAATTACGCTATGTTGAAAAAAAATAATAATAATAATTTCTGTTTACAAGTGTTTTTACAAATAGTAAAGGAAATGACAAATAATAAAACAGGTAGTGGAATGTAGTGCTTGGCACACAAAACAAATAATTTAGGTAATATTTCTGTATTTATATATTATTCTAAATAATATTTCTGTAGTACAGATTGCTAGGTGCAAAAGTGAAATTACTACTATGAAAGATTTTTTCTGTATCATAAGTATTTTGTGTATTTGTATTTCTTGAAATTTGTAGAAGCTATTTATATGCGTAAAACCTTGAAATTTGATCAATATAAATTTTGTGTACAAATTTTATGGGTAGCAAATTTAAGAGAAATAAGCGTTCTTCTACGGAGTTTAACAGTTTTTTGTATAAAGCAAGAACACGACTTCAAAATTCTCAAGTTCTAAATACGGATAATAATACCCCTAAAATGGACAATTTACGAAATTGTATCCCCGCTTTTGATGCAAAACGGGAAAATGATATAAATTTCTACGTTACTCAATTTGATGAAGCGGCTGTACAAGCAGCAATTCCAGTGGAAGCCAAATTAATTATCCTAAAATCTAAACTAATCGGCTTAGCTCGCGAGAAACTAATATCAGATGCGGAGCTACATACCGAAACTAATTATGAAAAATTTAAAGAAAAACTTCTGAATGCTTTCGGCTCAAAACTTTCCTTTGGTGAAGCCCACGAGAATTTTTCAAAATTAAAACAGGGTCCAACGGAGTCGATAAGTGATTTTATTCTTCGTTTTAATATTGAAGCAAGCTAAGTTTTTTGAAATTTCTGGATTATCAAATAAGAATGACGCAAAAAAACTTTTCGAACTTATGAAATTGCATATGTTTATGGACGCAGTCAAAACCGATATTTCTTTTGAAATTCGAAAGCGTGCGGTAAAATCTTTCTCTGAGGCAACGGAAGCAGCGTTAATTATGGAAGCCGCAATTAACTCTACAAATTTTGCAGAGGTAAACAACGTAAGTAAGGATGGGACCGCGGAGTTGTGTCAAAGCCTAATTAAGCAAAATCAATTGCAAGCCGAGAGTATGGCTAAGTTGCAGTTAGAATTGGAAAGTTTAAAGTTAGCGCAACGAAATAAAGTCGAAAAAAGTACTTTTGTTAAAGACAAGTACTGTGAGATCTGCAAACGCAGCAACCACACGACACAAAATTGTCGATATAAATTTTCTAAGCAATCTGAGTATAAACAGAATTTTCGAACGAATTTTCCTAAGTTCAAACAGGCAGATTTTCCGGGTGCTCACCCTTCAAATTTTACGGATAATTTTCAAGGGTATGGCTTCATGCCAAATTATAATCCTAATTCCACATTTCATTCGCTGCCACCGGCTCCAGGGCCTCAATTTACTACAAATCCTTATCCTTATAATGGTTTCTCACCTCAGAATAATTTTGTTCAAAGTACGGGCGCTAATTACCCGAATTTTGGGGGGAACTTTCAAGTTCAAAATACAAATTTCCCTAACACCCAAAATTACGAAAGCCAACAAAACAGAAGAAATGAGGGGAGCAAGAACGGAGAAAATAATTATCGGAAAAATGGAAAATATCAAAAGAAAGGTTTTCACCCGGGAAATGGAAAAGGGGGTCTGTAGATAGCGAGAGAGAGGTCGAAAAGCCCCGTAACAGATCCCCGGATACGCGAGTGATTGCTAGCGTAAAGGGCGCAGATAGTAATAACCTTCCTATTATTAAATTTAAAATCGAAGAGGTTAATGTAGATGGTCTTTTGGACAGCGGCGGAGCGGTGTCTCTAATTTCATGTGATTTATTTGATATTTTAAAAGAAAAACAGGTTAAAATCTCAGAGTAAGCATATCTAGAGAGCTCATCTCCTTTGCTTTTCCCGGCGAGAAGTCGGGTCTGGATGACCCACGTGACAGTTGGCATTTGGCGGTAAAAAGGTTACTAGAAGTAATGCAAGTCTTGTCGCTTTATCGCAGCTCTTGGCAAGAGTACAATATTTTTAAGACTTCAGAATTTTTCAGAAACTTCGGAACTTAACAGATATACACTCAGTAGTGAGATATTAATAAAGTGGAAGGTTCACCAGATATTTATCCTATTGTTTATTTACTTTATGCTTTATTTCTTCCATCATTCAAAGAATGGATTATTAGTAATACATAAATAAAAGAAATTATTAAACTTTTATTTAGATTTAATATATATATATATATATATATATATATATATATATATATATATATATATATATAATTTTAATAATTTATCCCAGTTTTCAATCTTTCACATGGTTTTATTTATATTTATTTTCATTATATACTTTTTTTTTTTTTTTTTTAATACAAAGTAACAAATAGAACAGAGACAGTAAAAAAAATAGTTTTTAAGGCTGTTCTCAAATACAAAAGAGCTACTTTCTGACACATTTCTGAATTCATTCATTTTTCAGAAACTCGTGAAATTGGCAGGTGTTCTCATTCAGAGACTATGTCATCGAAATATGTTTTTTTATTTTTTGGTTAAAGACAGAAGACTTTTCAGAAAATACAGTCAAAGTCGGCATTTTGTACCGAATTCTCGACGCAGCATCGGGAAAATGGCGAAAAATGTGTCGTCACGGGATACGAATCGCTTATAACTCGATAAGTAATTTATTTATAAAAAAAAAAAAAAAAAAAAAAAAAAAATCATTTCGATTCCAAATCGCTTCACCAGTCAGACCTGGCAATTTTATTCTTTTGCGTTTAAAAATTAATCAGAAAACGCGTCAGAAAATTTCCCGTTCTTGAGCAGTTCATTCGGAGTAAATTTGGAGTAAAATGTTTCGAACACAACAAAGAAGAATTTGTAGCTTTAAAAATTTCCCTATGTATTTTCGTTTCCCAGATCTTTCTTCTCTCTTCATCCTTTGGAAAGCTGTATATAAAATTTGAATTAAAAAAGGTTTTTATTAATGATATATATTTTTTAATGCAATGTTGATAAATTTAAATGCTAAAGCATGCATAAGCACAGTTTTATAAACAAGCAAGAGAAGAAATTATTTAAACAAACTGAATTTAGCCTACTTTTTAAAAATTCATTAACTTAAATTAATAAATGAAAAGCACTTCAATAAAAAGTAAAAAACATATACAAGTTGAAACATAAACAAGAACGAAAAATCATGCGTCAAGCATAGATTATGTAACACTTTCCAACGCTTCCAAAATAATTTTACGAATCATACTCTTTAATAAGCTAAAAGATAACATCTAAGTAATCCGAATACTTTTATTCAGCCCTGTATAGGATCTATAGATTTGTATATATACTACATAGGATGCTAAATTTTAGTTCAGTTAGGAAACACGTAGCACAGTTTAAAATTCTCCGTCTGGAGTTAAATAATACGGAAATGTGTTCTCGAACTTTTGTGCTTCCCTGTATAGGATCTACAGAATTTATACACTCCACGTAATATACAAAAAGCGATTTAAAATTAAAATCGCGTTCAGTAACTTAAAACGCACTTCCAGGAATTATTGTTAACATACAGTAGAGAATTCTTTTGTGCGTCCCTGTAAATGAACGATGACTGCTATACACACAATATTCTGTAGTAAGTCTCTTGTAATGAACCTTATATAAATTTCAATGCGTTTAAAATAGGGAAACATTATTTAAATAAACCGCAGACGATTTTTCTCCATAGACGTAATGTAACGGAATTCTTTTGACTGTCCCTGTAAAGTAAGTATAAGTGCTATGCACACCCTATTCCATATTAAGCTTCTTCTAATGCACCTTAGTAATATATATAAATTTCAATGCGTTTAAAATAGTGAAACATTATTTAAATAAACCGCAAATGATTTTTCCCCATAGACCGCGATGTAACGGAATTCTTTTGAGTGTCCCTGTAAAAAAACTATAAGTGCTACACACTTCCATTGAAATAGGGAACATGCTATAGATAACGATTATAACATATAAAAATTGCAGGGCAATCCGAGCATATTTACGGGAGTTAGAGCACGGACAGACGGCCAGACAAACCGAAGTCATAAACACTTTTCAACTAGGTTGGAAAGTGTTAAAAATAGACTTAATAAATAAATAAGTAAATAATGCATTGTTTCATTAAATTTTGCTAGATATAAATAGTAATTATTAATAGAACTTCCATAACATTATATAACATCGTTTTGAGTGGTCGATAATAAATATAATAATTTCAAAACTTTTCTGAAGGTATAACAAGAGAGTAAACAAAACAAATACATATATATATTTTTTTCAAATACTTCAATTAAAAATTATAAAATTATATTAAAAAAATGTAAAAATATTTCAAACATTGCAATAGTTTTTAATTTAGGTAATATTTAAATATTTTACTTTTAATATGTACATATGCACCCGTTTATAATTATTTAAAGCATAAATTTAATCTAAAATAGGAAAAAATATTTTTTTTTCAAAGAATTGTTTAAGTTTTAAAAGAAAGAAAACAAGTTTCTTTTGGCGAAAAATTGTATCGCCAAGCACCGTTGTACGAGATGTTCTTAAAATGCTTTTTCAAATCAAATTTTTCCAATTCATTACACTTTTAATATTGAAATTGATAACACCAGATGATAGTAGGTCCTACTGTTGCATATATTTGTGATATTAAAAGTAAAATATTTCCTATTTTCAACATTTGAACGTGAATAAACTGTATCATAGTTAGAAAGATATGTTTTTAAGATCCTTTAAATATACAAAAGAAGTAATTAAAAATAAATACATAACGGTGAAAGGTAACAAAGCTTGTTTTGCTTGCTCTTTCGTTACACCCATAGGCACAACAGCTTGCTAACACGATATTTTTGAATCGCAAATAGTAAATAGTCTAATATTGCCCATAGAAACCTATGCTACTGACGCGTTCAGCGGATGCTTCTTGCCCAGAGTCACGTGACTTTATGCTTGCGGCAGAAAGGGTGCGGAGATTATCTCTCTAGATATGCTTACTCTGAGGTTAAAATGAAATTTTTAGGAAATAGAATTCGTATAAAATCTTTTAATGGAGTAAATATTCCATTTAAACAGTGTATTAAAATATCATTCAAACTAAATAATGTCTTTACTTCGGGTACATTTTATGTCACGAGTAACAATTTTAGCGGAAATTACAACATGCTACTCGGTTACGATTTTTTAAAAAATAATAGGATGGTGCTTGATTTAAAACAAAATTGTTTAATTATAAAAAACACTACAATTACAATAGATAAGGAAGAAGACGAGGAAAAGGGGTGCCAGATAAACGCCTCGAGCACGCAGAAAAAAATAAACAACATAAAAATAATATGGACAATGGTAGAAAAAAAACTAAGGAAAATAAGTTGATTGTCGCTAGAGCAACGAGAAGAGTATTTTTACCACCGGAGGGTGAAAAAATTGTCACCTTAACTTTTTCGGAAGAGTTAGACCCAGAAAATGATATCTTATTCGAGCCAGATAGAATAAAAAGGGGAATTACATGCGAAGACTCAATACACCAGGTAACGAAGAGTAAAACAATAAATATAATTTTAAAGAATGTATCAGATAAAAAAGTAGTCATACAGGCAAATGCAAATTTGGGTAGAATTACTACACAATTCGATGCAAAGTCGGGAAAGGAGTTAGACGATGTGGAACAGGGTTCGTTATACCAGGTAAACAACCTGACCATCGAGGAAGTACGCAGTCTTAGAGAGGCAGAACTTAGTAAAGAGGATTTTGATTTAGCTCATTTATCCGAGGAGATAAAATTACAGATGGAAACCGTACTAATAGAACACGCCCAGGCTTTCTCAAAATCGTATAAAACTTTGGGTAGTTCTTCTCTGGTCGTCCCAAAGATAAAATTACATCACGACTACCCTATACAATGCAAGCCCTATAAGACTCCTCATACGGTGCGAGAATATGCACAAAAGGAAATAAAAAAATTACTGGAAGCAAATATTATCGAAAACAGTAATTCTCATTATGCTTTCCCGGTATTGTTTGTAAAAAAGAAGTCTTTAGATAAACAGAAACCTAAATATAGGATGGCGGTGGATTATCGTTTGCTAAACGAAATCTTAGAGGCATACCCATATGCTATACCGGATATCAAAGAACTTTTGCAAAAAATAAGCGGAAAAAAGTTTTACACTGTGTTAGACTTGCATAGTGCTTTTTTTCAAATAAATTTACGCCCGGAAGATAGAGATAAATTGGCTTTCATTACAGAAGACGGAAAATACGCCCCAGTAAGGCTAAATTTCGGTTTAAAATTAAGTCCCACAATTTTCGCCGAATTAATGGATAAAGTATTGGGACATTTTAACAAGGAGGAAGTCGGATATTTTATTGACGATGTCATTGTTTCCGCGAATTCCGTTAAACGTATGACTCAGCTATTAAAAGAAGTTTTACAGGCACTCATAGAGAATAATTTAACGATAGAACCCAGCAAAATGCAGGTTTGTAAAGAAGAAATTGAATTCTTGGGGTTTAAGGTTAATCAGAATGGGTACTCCCCATCAACCAAAAATGTGGAGAAAATACAGAAATTAGCTAGACCGAAGAACAAAAAAGGAGTTAAGTCGCTTTTGGGTCTTTCTAATTATTTCAGAACGCTAATTCATCACTACTCTGACATTGTTGACCCCTTGATCGAGCTTACGAAAGACAAAGTTAAGTTTAGATGGACGGACAAAACAGAAGCAGCATTCTGTGCCATTCAGAAAGCAATTATTGACAATCCTACATTAAAACCCCCAAATTTCGAAAAGGAATTTTTTCTTATCACGGACGCTTCAAAAGTCGCCTTGTCTGCGGTCTTAACACAGAAGGAAGGCGAGGAACATATTCCAATAGAGTTTTATGGGAGAAAGCTAAAAGAGTCTGAGAAGAGATACCCTAGCATTAAATATGAACTTTTGGCAATCCACGATGCTGTTCAATATTTTAAAAATATCCTGCTAGGAAGGAAGTTTACAGTACTCACTGATTCAAAAGCTCTCACGCACCCTTTAAAATTGGAACATCAAAGTGACATTGTCGCTAGGTGGCTGATGAGGCTTAGTGATTTTGATTACTCAATTGAATTTATTGAGGGTGTGAAAAATCCGGCAGATTACATCTCTCGCAACATAAATAATATTTCGGCTCAAACCAAAATTCATAATAATTTGTTCAAAGTAAATGTTAATCTCACGGAAGAGAATGTGAAAGTCGAGCAACGTAAAGACGCAAAACTTAGCATAATCATTAAGAAGATAGAAAATAATAAACAAAACAAAAATTTGAATTAAATGAGAATAATGCACTAATTTTAAAACAGAAATATAAGGACAAACAACTCCTCATTGCTCCTAATAGTCTGGTTTTTGAAATTATACAAGAGGCGCATAAAAGTCATTTCGGGTTCCCGAAAACATACGAAACTGTAAAGTCTCGTTTCTTTTGGTATAGAATGTACAAGGATATAAGGAGCTATTGTACAAGTTGTATCCCATGCAATAAAAATAAACAACACCAAGCTATTAAAGTACCTATTCAAAAGGTTATTAAGGATGCCCCAATAGGGACAGCCCTACATTGCGATATAGTAGGCAAACTGCATACGACATTTAAAAAAAACTTCTTCATTCTAACTATAATTGATTCGACGTCGAGGTACCTAGAGGCCATACCTCTACGTGGAGTAGAAGCGCAGACAATTTTGAATGCTCTAAATAACTATTTTAGCTCTTTCGGGATCCCTAAATCAGTTACGACGGACAACGGGCCCTATTTTAGGAGTGACGTTTATTGCCAGTATTTAAAAGCACTGAACATAGAGAGACATTTTACAAGCTGTTATAAACCTTCGGGAAATGGGATTTTGGAATGTAGTCACAAATTGTTAAAGTCATCTTTAAAGAGTATGTGTGAAAAAACGGCAGAATGGGACATTCGTTTACCGTTTTATAAATTGGCTTACAATACCTCAATAAATCGTGCCACAGGTTACACGCCTGCAATGCTTTTTTTTGCACGGGAGGTATCGGATCATTTTACAGCACTGAATACTTCCGATGAAAAATGCACCCAAGCTTATGTGAAACAGCGTATGAAACACATGAAAGAGATACAAAAACTGTCCTTGGCCAACCAGGAACGCGTTATGAGTGAATACGTCAACAAAGATTTTGAAAAAGTCAAAACATTACAGCATAGCGATCAGGTTTATCTAAAAAAAGTTATAAAACCGGGGGCCTTGGAATCAACACGGGAAGGTCCTTATGAAGTTGTAAGGATTTTTAGAAACAATAATTATTTGGTTCAACATATGATTGAACCCCATGCTAAGAAAATTAAGCGCCACATAAGCCATTTCTGGCAACCAAAAGTTAAAATTAATTTGCCTCAAACTAGCACAGAGAATACTCAAGAAGAATAATTTATACAAAGAATTAACATTCAGTCGTTGTTTTTCTTTTTTATTCTCTATTAAGTAGGTATTTATAAATTTATATTCTAGAAATTCGGAGTTTTGTATACTATTGGTTTTTTCCCCCTCACCTATTTTAACAGTATTGTAAGAAAATTAAAAAATATATGTATATAATAATAATAATAAGTGTATATATAGACAAAATTTTACAAATAGTTGGGGGCCTTTAAAAAAAATGTAATAATGAATGCACTATTAATAATATACAGGTAAAATATGTATAGATGACACATATATATATATACAGCATATAAAATAATAATAAAGAAAAATTTCTTGTACATTCATAGTCGTATAGACAGACATCTGCTTCTGAGTGCTGTGAGGAAAAAACTACATTTTATTAGATTAAAAACAATTATCATTTATTATTACGGTGAGGAATGAGTATGGTTGGCGTTTACAGAACTGTATTTCGGATAGAGCGAGCTCAGTATTCAAAATTGCGATGCAGTTTTGTTTTCGCTTCTCTGGGCTTTGAAAAAAAAATCGCACCGGAGAGGCAGGCGAATTTGGGGCCATCCTCTTTCTTCCCTCCAGGTTCGCGGAGCAGTAAAAGGAGAGAAAAGTAGTTTGTTTTTTTATGCAAATGCACAGACTGGTTTTCGTGCGCCGTTCTTCTCCGACCTCCATTGTTCGGGGAGAACCCTCTTTTTTTTGCAAATGTGTTAGCAAGGGTTTGCAGCCAGCGGAGGGGGGGACAAAGATTGAAGAGGGAAGCCAAGAGCGAATCCTCTTTCTGGTTTCCGTGGCTTATAGAACAACTATAACTTATTATTTATGTGGACATATACTTTACATAATGTTTTCTCCAGTGTACAAAGATTGTACTTAATAATAATAATAATAGGTAGTTGGATATTGCTTACGCAGGTACTTCGATTAGTATATAAAAAATAGTAAGCATA